>JAUIMM010000120.1:15899530-17126560 GCA_031769625.1 Taudactylus pleione
AACTTACAGAAATCTACATAGTGGTTTATGATCACAATGTTGCTATTTAATTTATAGATTTGTGTTTTATATGGTTAATATAAATAACCAGTGAATTTACTGCTAGATCCAGGATGATAACCAGAAACCCCCAAACTTCTTAACCACTAAATGCCAATAACAACAGAGTGATTGGTGCTAAGAGGTCACAACTTTTATTTATAAACTGACAGTACAGTATCAGTGTGGAAAGAAATCACTGCATGCCCTTGACAACAATACAAATAACATCAACTAAATAAAATGTTGGGACTAGAGATCTGCCCAGACAACCATGTTTTGGTTTTGGCTATGAAACCATGTTTATGTTTTAACTTTGGTTTTGCCCAAAATTTCTTGTGTGTATTGGTAATGGTATTGGTTTGGGTTTTTAATAAAATGATCAGTAACAGGTAAAATAATTTGTAGTATTTTTCTAAATTACTGTTAATATAATGAGTGGTAATTTATAGTAATTTACAGTCAAATTAGCACAATAAATTTTTTTTTTAAAATTGTGGTCCAGACTCAAGGGAACTACACGAAAAAATAAAAAATGGTGGTCCAGACTCAAGGGCATGATAATATGGCAACAGAGAATATGAAAAAGGTGCTCTAGGTGCTAAAATTTAAGGGATACCTCAATCATATCCTGCAGGTTTCATTCACATGTTTTTGATAAAGCAGTTTAAAGTTACACCTTTCAAAGAGTCTTTGTATAACACCTAGGAATTGCCAGGAATTACCAAAGATCATCACAGCTAAAAGTATTTATTGGCCCAGGGTCTAATGGGATTCATGCATCTTATCTAGCCTCAATGCACTAAGGATATGTGTCTGCCCTGCTTCTGTCCTCAAACCTATAGTGATTTTGTGCTCTGTGGCCAGCTTTATTAATACATAAAAAAATGTTTTAACTGAATAGAACATTTTTTTCCAAAAATGTTCCCAAAATTGTTGATTTTTTTAAATGATCAAATAATGTTAATAACTGCCATTGAGCCCTTATTTGGCATAATTTAGTGCAAATTGTATTTTATTACGTTTCACAAAGAAAAATAGAAACAATACATACATTCAAAAACAGTAGCAGGTCTATCACCAAAAAAAACACTGCTCAAACTACAGAACACTGAAAGGAGTATATAACTCTGTATTACCTATCATCAGTGATTATTGAGCAACAAAAAGACCCGCACACATAATAATAGTAATACATACCAAATGAATGTTAATATAAAAACAAAAAGACATCAAGACAAAGGAAAATAAGAGGGGGAAAAAGAGATAGGGAAAGAAAAAGAGGGGATAGAATAAGAAAGAGCAGAAAAAAAGAAAGTATTCACTCCAGATGCAGTGGTGTAAACTCGCGTCCACCAAAACCAAATAGAACAGAAATATGTGGAAGGCAAAGCTACAAAACAACTGAGTTATCAACTACCAGGGGTTACAATCTACCAAAGTTAAGGATGAACCTAGAAAATATAGTGGCAAGAACAGGAAAGGATAGTTTTGAAGGTCGCAGAGGCATTAAAACCCATTCAGCAGAACCAGGTATCTCTAAAGGACTCATATCCCCCATCAGCAGAGGTCATTATATCATCCATTTCCATATAAAAATCTAGTCTAGTGAACCAATCCAGAGAGGAGGAGTGCTATCTTACTAAGATAACTGCTTTAGCTGCATTATTCAAATGCCATAACAGAGATTTCTTATGTCTTGAGAGGGGTCAATTATGATAGATGAAGCAACCAAAACATATGATCTATAGGGACTGCTTCACCCAAAACTTTAGCAGTAATATTGAGGACTTCTTCCCAAAAGGGATGGAGGAGAGAGCATTGCCACCAGATGTGGAGAAGTTACTTGGGGCATTAGAGCAATGCCAGCAAATATTAGGCATGCCAATCCCCATCTTAGAGAAAGTATCTGGACATCTGTACCAATGAGAAAGCAACTTGTGTTGGGTCTGTACGATACAGATACTGGTGGAATATGCATGAGTTAATTTAAATATCTTTTCCCACTTATCTTTGCCTAAGTCCTCCCCAATCTCATGGTCTTAAACTTTAGTAAAGTTAAGGAGGGACAGCCTAGTGTCCACCGATAGAAAATTATAAATCAGAGAAATGGCATGTGTTGGGAAGGTGGAGCCAGCACATAATTGTTCAAAAGGAGTATGAGTCAGACAAAGGGCTTTAGAAGGACTTAAATAATTTATTAAATGGCGCACCTGAAGATAGCGCCAATATTCCGTTAATGGGAGGTTCCACTTCTCTTGTACCTCTTCAAAGGGCATAAAACCACCTCCGCTCATCAGCTGTCTGACTCAAAAAGTCCCACAGCATGCCAGGAATGAAAAACTTTAATATCCATACCCTGGGGGAATTTTTCATTAAAGCGAAATTACATAAGATAATAATTAATTGATGATATTGAGGGTGACCTTCTTAAAGTTTTCCAACAACTTAAAGTGAGTCCAATAGTAGGATGGGAGGAACTGCGGAGGGAGGGAAGCCATGGAGCTATTGATATAATGTAGGGATCCCTAGCACCTGGTTCTCAATATTGACCCACTGCATAATTGTATCTGCCCTGGACCATTCTAGAATTCAATGTAGGAGACAGGCCTGTTAGAAACCCTGAATATAAGGGAGACACAGTCTTTATGACAAAACAGGAGATCTAACTTCAAATGGGGTCTGCCACCACCTTAAACAAATTCCCTAATCAAAACCTGGACACCCAGAAACCATCTGGAAGGTAATTTAATAGGCAGGGTCTGCAACAAATAAAGGATCTTAGGGAGAGAAATAATTTTAAGAATCCCTAGCCTCACGAAGCATGAGAAGGGTCTGGACTTCCACGACTGCAGGTCTGAACGTATTTTATCTAAAAGGGGAAAGAAATTGGTCTCAAACAAGAAGGAAAGGTCTCTAGTAAGTTGACAGGCAGGTCAGGTAAATGGGAACACTGATTTAAGGCCCGCTACCATTTGAGGAGGTGCCGTAGTATTCAAGGCAACCAACAGAGTAATTATCATTAAAATTAGAGAGGTCACCAAAGATCTTAAAATCTTGTAATAGATTCGGTTATGAGATGACAGGATTCGTAATCATGGTCAGAAAGTCATCAGCAAAAAGAGCCAGTTTATATTCACCACTGTGCAACTGAAAACCTAATATAT
The DNA here is from genome assembly GCA_031769625.1 of Taudactylus pleione. Taxonomy (NCBI): domain Eukaryota; kingdom Metazoa; phylum Chordata; class Amphibia; order Anura; family Myobatrachidae; genus Taudactylus; species Taudactylus pleione. The sequence goes on from JAUIMM010000120.1 coordinate 15,902,737, forward strand.
ATGGATTCAACCTGATTGACCTTGCCAGAGCCTCCATACATATATTAAAAATGAGGGGGGATAGGGGACAGCCCTGTCTAGTCCCATTGTTAATGGAGAAAAAATCAGAGAGAGCCGTTGATTCTAATATGAGCATAGGGAGACATTAGAGGGCGAGAATACATTGAAATTAGACAGGACCCAGTCCCAGCTTTATGTCAGCACCCCAGACATAAAGCTCCAATCTATACTTTCAAATGCCTTCTCAGCATCTGTAGAGAATAAAATAGCTGGGGTATCCATAGATGAAATATGGTGAATGAGAGTTACAATTTTGGAGGTATTGTCCCTAGCTTCTTGTCCCGGAACTAACCCTACCTGGTTGCTATGAATAAGTGAAGGCAGAAAATATTTCAATCTATTTGCAAGAAGCTTTGCAAACAGCTTAACATCTACATTGAGAAGGGAGATTGGGCGGTAGCTGGGACAAAGGGAGGGATCATTTTCCATTCTTGGGAATAACTGATATGTGGGCTTCTAGGGTTTGATGGGAGAAGGGGGTCTCATTCGAGACAGTATTAAAAGATCCATTTTATCACTGAAGGCCTTATTATAATTGATAATGAAATCTCCCGGGCCAGGACTTTTCCCTGAGGGGGTGGATTTAACTGGCTCCTCCAGTTCAGATAGAGTGAAAGGCCTTTCTAAGTCTTCCCTGGCAAGGTCAGCAAGTTTAGGGCACTTGATTCTAGAAAGATAGGCCTTACTTATTTGCTGTTTCCCACTAGCATCAGGATAGGCCAGGGGAGAAGGTAGATTATATAAAAAGGAATAATAGGAGCAGAAAGCTTCTGCAATCTTACAGGTGTCATGGAAGACCCGACCCTTCCCATCCTTAATAGAAGGGATAAAAGAACAAGGTCTTTGAGCCCATAGGACCCTAGCCAACATTTTTCTGGGTTTGTTACCCCACCTATAGTACCAACTATGGCATTTCCTAAAAGAATGTTTAGCCTTATCCAATAGGAGCTTAATTAATGCCATTCTTGCCTTGATTAGATCAACATAAACATCAGAAAAAAGAGAAGTATTGTGGGCAGTCCCCAGAACCTCTATGTGTTGTAGTAGCTCTTCAATTTGTCCCACCCATTTTTCTTTAAATTGGAACCTAGTTGAAAGCATTTTCCCCTAATGCATTTATGAGCTTCCCAAATAGTAAGGCCAGAGACATACAGAGTAACATTACAGTCTAGATAGACATCATTAGTCTCCTCCACCTGGGATTTGCAGTAAGGGTCAGATAATAGGGACAAATTAAAATGCCAGGATCGACATAGAGGGTCAGAGAACCCGAGTGACAGGTCTATACTAACCAGAGCATGATCAGACCAAGTTGTAACTCCTATAGAAGTCTTCTGGAACAGGTGAAGACATGTATGACCTAGTAATATATAATCTATTCAGGAAAATGATTGGTGGGAGCTAGAATAGTAGGTATAATCTCTTTCCATGGGATGAAATATACGACAGACATCAGAGAGCTAATGAGTATGAAGCAAGTGCCTTATCCTTCTCAACATATGGCAAGGGACAGTTGAAGAACCTGAGAACATGTCCTGGAGGTGGTACAAGGCACAACTGAAGCCCCCCCCCTACTATCAGGGACCCTTGCTGGAGCAGATCAATTTTATCCAGAACCCTCTCAAAAAAAGCCATTTGACCCTGATTTGGGGCATAAATATTAACAATTGTGAAAAGATGGTTAAAAATAGAGCATTTTATAAGCAGACATTTCCCCTTCTCCAAGCTATGCACTTCAGGGTTCAAAACAGACAGATGTTTAGCAAAAAAGATAGGAACTCCCTTGGATTATGATTAAGAGTAATTACAATAATATATAATAGGGTAAAATCAGTTACTTAACCATGGTGTAATGATAGCAATGGGTTTCTTGGATTAGAATGATATCTGCCCCATCAGCATGAAAAGAGCGGAGGGCCTGAGCCCTTTTCTCAGGGACATTTAATCCCATAGCATTTATAGCCACTATACAAAGTGAAGCAGCCATAAGTAAGAAGAGATAGAACTATAGAACAAAATACATCGGAACTGGAGGAGCAATGAAAATAAGGAGAACAAGATGTAGCAGGAGAAAGGAAAAAGAAAATGGTGGGAAGAGAACAAGAGGAAAAGGGGGAGAGACAAAATGAGAAAAATTGTAGTAATATAACAAAACAACAGTGCTACTTGACAATAAGCGGACCACCAGGGTACCTTTATCACAGGAAACATAAGCAGTAGGGAGCCCACAAGGATGTAGTAACCACACCATCCTCTTAAAAAAAATAACCATATAGAAAAAAGCACATAATAATAACAGTACGAGTAATAATAAACAGTGCTACATGACTCCTGAGTACAGTTTATATAGAACTATAATATCCACATAAGCAAAAAAACAAAAAAAAGAAGAAAAATAAACAACAAGAAAATATATAAAATGTGAACAGCTTCATCCCACCATAACCACCCGTGATCAAACCTTAAACAAAGGAACATAAAACCAAATCTTGAAAGATGGTGGCCAACAAGACCCAACCATATTCATTCTTACAAACAGTTGGGGATAACTATAGATATTAATTACAGTCTCAGCAATAAATGGGCCAATATGATGACATAACTACACTTTGCCATAGAGAACAGTAAATAGAGAAAATAACAAGGTGTCATGTTTGACTTTGAGGAATCCCCTGTAAAGGGATGGAAGCTGAGATCCTGGACTGAGGGTGGTATCGGAGGCATGAGGCCTGTATATAAGATCTCCTCATCCACGAATACTGGACATTGATGAGACCTGACCAATGGTGTGGAATTTAACCTGCTGAGAGGTGTTCACCAGTGACCCCTCCAAGTGGGATATGGGTTTAAGCTGCACCCAGCAGGCAGGTCACGGTCTCTTGGGCAGGTATCCGATACCCACGGGAATGGAGAAAATACAACAGTGGCCCAAGAAGAGTACTTTAGGGAGAAGTAAATCTGAATTAGGAATTGGTATTCAAAGTTGAACACAAGTGATGGGTTTTTGTTGCACTGCTGCACCAAGAGGTGGCACTTGAAACTATACACAGATGCTATGTATTTATTATTATTATTATTATTATTATTATTATTATTATCATTAATTTATATGGCACTACAAGTGTTCCGCAGTGCCTTACAAGTAGATAAACAAATTATTGACCAGTGACTTACAGAGCAATACATTACAGGACCAGTAAATGGATAATATACATTGCTTCATTAGCGACCATAAGTCACAGATAAGCAAAAGAGCATAAGCAACCAAGTGTTAGGTGCCCTAGTGGTGAGTAAGAAGTATATGAAACTAAAGTAGGGAGAAGCACAAAAGGGTAGAGGGCCCTGCATGTAAGAGCTAACATTCTAAAAGGGAGGGGCAGACAAACAGGTTTGATACAGATGGGGTAGATGGGGAGGAAGGAGCATGTAGCAGTGAGTTAGGATGATAGTTGGAATGCTTCGATGAAGTAGTGGGTCTTTAATGCACTGCTGCATCAGGAGGTGTTACTTGTAACTGAAAACAGGTGATGTGTTTGGATGCACTGCTGCACTAGGAGATAACACTTGTAAGGCACTCAGGCAAGGTGTTCTGATGCACTGTTGCACAATGAGATGACACTTGCATAGCACACAGGTAAGATGATCAGACGCACTGTTGCACAAGGAGTTGGCACTTGTATAGCACACAGGCAAGCTGTTCGGATGTGCTGTTGCACAAGAAGTTGGCACTCAAGGGAATCATGGTACGGGAACCTGGAGCGAGTTGAAGGCAAGTATACACAAGGTAGAGATAACATTGCTTAGGCAACTTCCTGCTTTCCGGAGACTGGCTTTATATCCTGTGGTAGCAGATCATCAGTGGACAGAGTCAGCTGAACACAGCCATGCTACCATTTGGTAAAGGGTAGTCAGGTGATGCAGACTGTCATGGCTGCATCCAGGATGGCAACCGCAGTAACCAAGGCACGGATCAGTTCATGGATGTCCACTTGGCTCTAAGTATAATGCTCAGTGCATCACTCACCACCGCACCTAATGTCTGACCACCCAAGAGATCAGGGGAAGCCAGTGCTGGGGTGAGTGATGGCCGATCCTAGGTCACAACCTGACACAAGGAGTAAGTCAGTCATGAATATTGTGGGGTCAGGCTTTTGTGGAGAGGAATCTCATCTAGGCTTCTTTTTGTGGTGTTGCACTTGCTACCATTGGTTCCTATTCAGGTGACCAGAAGGGACAGAAAGTGGAAGGGAAAATCCCTACCAATTGGGAAGGGTGATGGTCTCCAAACCCAGTGCAGACCAGAAGTCTGGTAATTCCGCGGGAGTCTAGAGAGACAGATTTTTGCCAGCATGGGTGATGTGAAGAGAGAACGGGAAACTCCATCTATATTTAAGGTATCGTTTATGCAGAGAATCTGCCAAGGGTTTCAATAATCATCGCTGCTGGAGATTACGCCAGGAGAGGTCTTGGAAAATCTGTAGGTGAGTCCCATTGAATTCCACTCCATCTAGATTGCAAACTTTATGGAGGATCTCCCCTTTCTGCAAAAATTTATGAACCCGACAAATAACAGCTCTTAGATGGTCAGTCACCAGACCCTTTGGACGGAGAGCTCTGTGCGCATGGTCAAACACAGTAGAATCAGTAGGGTCCAGTTCCAGAGTTTCTCAGAAGCTTTTATCTAGGGCATCTATCAACACAGATCCTCTGTGAGCCCTCGATTCCTAATGTTTTTCCAGTGACCTTTGATATCTAGGTCATCCAATCTATTTTGCATGGCTCTCATGTGTGAGAATTGTTGAGAGAACAAGTCAAGAAGTTGGGATAACTGATCATCAACAGATTCTCTTTCTTCTTCTAGAGTAACAATATGGGACACTAAGGTGCTTGACATCGGTTTGAACTAAAGAAATCTGGGTTTGGAGAGAGTCCTGTATCTGCTATTTAAGTGCCTGCATATCTTGCTTAGAGAGGAGTGACCAAACATGGGTCAGTGTTTCCACAATTTCACCCCATAGTTGCGACATATGGGTGTATATATCTCTTTAGCTTTCCTCAGTTATGAAGCATCAGACCACGATCCTCTCTTACTGGGTCTGTAGATTGATTGGCTTTTGGAGTATTGTCTCTCCCCCTGAGGTTTGCTGCAGAAGGCTCCTGTTGTTTCTTCTGCATATCAGCTAGATTTAACATTATATTCTGCAATTTAAGTTCCCTCTAGTTTACTCCACTTGCTGGAGAAATCCTGAGCCTTGGTACAGCAACTTCCCATGGCCACATCCCTAGAGGGGATGTAGCCACAGTATGTTGTGCATGGCTGAACCTCTTTGTGGATGTGTCTAGCATGTGAAAATCTCCCACTCACAGGAGCATGGCATAGCTCCCAGCAACTGGGTCAAATGTATTCACTATTAGGATGGTGGACAGTCCCATAATAGCTGCTTTTTTAGCTGGATATATTTCAATGTTATAACAGACAAAAATTAAAGTGCAACAACTTTATTTTATACAATTCTCATATAATAACACATAAATAATATGTCATTTTTCTTATAGTGGTAGATGAACGAAGAACTTAATTTTGACATAACATCAGGTCATTTTAAAACACACACATTCCCCTGGTCTGTTTGCCCTCCCTTTTTGGTTGTATGCTCTCACAAGCAGGGCCCTCCTCCTCACTTGGTGCTCCTTCCCTTACTTATATTATCATTTACTCCTTACTTCCAAAAAGGCAGCTAACACTTGGTTGCTAACACCCTGCTGCTTTTTTCAGTGTTATGAAGCAATGCTTTATAAAATATGTCCTTGTCGTGCAATGTATTGTATTGTTAACTGATTTTCTTGTGTGCTCATTTGTGTATGTATGTTGTAAGGTGCTTCAGATCCTTTGTGGCACCAAATAAATAAAAGATAATAATAATAATAATAATAATAATAATAATAATAATAATAATAATAATGATAATATTTGCTTTAGTATCTCTCCTCTTTGCTGCAGTACCTATCCAGATACATACACTGCTCCAGCAATGTCTATTCTAATTGCTAGAGATGAACAGGTCTGGTTCTCAGAGATCCACACCCGCCCCAAATTCCAGATCAGAGTCAGGATTCGAGCCCGGCTCGGGTTTTCTCACCTGATTCAGATCCTAAAATGAGGCAAAATGTCATCCTCCCGCTGTTGGATTCTCACAGGTTTTGGATTGTATATAAGTCTCTCCTCACAGTGATCAGCGCCATTTGCTTTCTGAGTCCCAGGCTGTTCAGTGCTTTGCTCCATTGAGGGAGACCTGTGTTATCCAACACAGGGGTGTGCTGTGTTGCCCATTAAGGGGTTTGCTGTGCTGGGCTGTGTTGCCCAATCCAGGCAAGGTGTGCTGTGTTCTGTCCAAGGGGCTGTGTTGCCCATCAGGGGTTTGCTGTGCTGGGCTGTAATGTCTAATCCAGGCAGGGTATGCTGTGCTCTGTCCAAGGGGCTGTGTTATTTTCATTGTTCATCCAGGAGTGTGCTGTGCTGTCCATCAAAGGGTGTGCTGCCCAGGTTGTGCTGTCCATCCAGTGTGAAACGTAGAAAAAAAGTTTTTATAAAATAAAAATAATAAGTAAAAAAAAAATTACAAATATTTTTTTCTGTACTGTACCCCAAACTGTGATGCTGTATGTCACCCCCCCAGTGTATCAAGCACTGATACACTGCTGGCCATATTGTGAGTGACACAGTAGGTTCATCATACTGCAGTGTAAAATTCATAAGGTATTGTGAGTGATGCTGTTGGTCATTAATACCTTGGTTAAATCTTATTCATACAAGTATTGTGACACTGTTGGTCAGTAATACAATAATGTAATATATTCATACAAGTATTGTGACACTGTAAGTCTAACCGCAGTGTAATATTCATGAAAAAAATTGTGACACTGTACGTGGTAACGCAGTGTAATATTCATTAAAATATTGTGACACTAAGTGGTAACAGTGTAATATTCATAAAAAATATTGTGACACTAAGTGGAAACGCAGTGTAAAGTATTATTCATAAAAAAATATTGTGACACTAAGTGGAACTGCAATGTAATATTCATACACGTATTGTGACACTGTAAGTGGAACCGCGTTGTAATATTCATGTAAAATATTGTAACACTGCAAGTGGAACTGCAGTGTAATATTCATAAAAAATATTATGACACTGTATGTGGAACCGCAGTGTAATATTCAGAAACATATTGTGATACTGTAAATGGAACCGCAGTGTAATATGAATAAAAAATGTTCTGACACTGTAAGTGGAGCTAATTCATACATGTATTGTGTACCTATAAGTGGTACCCCAATTTCATCCAAGTATTGAGACACTGTAAGTGGAAACACAGTGTGATATTCATAAAAAAATATTGTGACACTGTAACTGGAACCAAAAGTGTAATAGTCATACACGCATTGTGACACTTTAAGTGGAACCGCAGTGTAATATTCATACATGTATTGTGACACTGTAAGTGGTACCCCCATTTCATCAAAGTATTGTGACACTGTATGTGGAACTGCAGTGTAATATTCATAAAAATATTGTGACACTGTAAGTGGAACCACAGTGTAATATTCTTTAAAAATATTCTGATGCTGTAAGTTGAAATGCAGTGTAATATTCATAAAAAATATTGTGATACTGTAAGTGGAAACACAGTGTAATATTCATAAAAAATATATATTGTGACAAATGGAACGGAAGTGTAATATGCATAAAATATATTGTGACACTGTAAGTGTAACCACAGTGTAATATTCATGCACATATTATGACACTGTAAGATGTATCCCAATTTCATCCAAGTATTATGACTCTGAATATGGAACTGCAGTGTAATATTCATAAAAAATCTTGTGGCACTGTAAGTGGAACCGCAGTATAATATTCATAAAAAATATTCTGACATTGTAAGTGGAACTGCAGTGTAATCATAAAAAATATTGTGACACTGCAGTAACGCAATGTAATATTTAAAATTGGTACAAAGTGACATGTGTGCTTTACCCCACTCCATTTTTGTTTGTTGATATGGAGAACAATCAATTGAGAGGAGAGCAGGAACCACATAAGTTGGCATGCTTCTACCAGTGCCACGAGTCATGACGATACTAATCTGTTTACATCATCTACTAAAGCCGATGTCAAAGGACACGCAAGGCTTTAGTCAGGGCATCTAAAATCAAAGAACCAATCTTTTACAGCGGTAAAGAAAAAATATCAAAGGGAAAGTTAGCTGCAGAAAGACATAAAATTGGCAATATGCCTTTCACCACAAGAAGTGGCAAGGAAAGGATATGGCCTTTTATTATGACAGGTGGTTTTGCCTCTGATGATGATGTAAGCCCTTCTCCCTGTAGACTTTAAACAAAAAATTAAATCATTAGGCAAAGTAACCAACTGTGTGCTTAGAAATGTCATAAATGCCTAAGGAGAGTCTAAATGTATCGGTGGGTGCCCTGTGTAAGCCTGACCTTTTCAATACTGTACTCAAAAATCAGAAACTGGTGCTAAAAATAAAAACAGACAGTCCAGCATCAGTTAGCTCCCTTTCCTCAACTAGATCCCAACACGTGCAATCTCCACCACCAACACCTTCATCATCAATATCCTCACTAATGATTGGAGGTAGTTCTGCATCCAGGATAAGGCTAGTTGACTGCTCCCTTATCCAATATGCCTGAGAAGAATACATGAGTGCTAGGCCTGCTGCTGCGGGAGGTGGATCTTCATTCCAGAAAGGCCCCAAGAATACTAATATTATGTTTTTATCATTGTTTGATAACAAAACAGATCCAAAACCAAAACAGGCAAAGCAGGTTTTGCAAAAACAAATCCAGATCCAAAGCCTCGAATGAGCTACAGATCCAAAACCAAAACCTGGCAGTCGGCACACATCTGTAATAATAGCTGTCTATTAATACTCAGCTGGAGCTTTACAGCTACTGTACATACACTGCTCCTACATTGTCACTCCAATGTGCTGCATTTTCATCTCTGCAATACACCTCCAGCCATATATATATATATATATATTATGGGTGTGCACCGGCCACTTTTCGTGTTTTGTGTTTTGGTTTTGGATCTGGATCTTTCTTCGTGTTTTGGATCTGGATTGGTTTTGCCAAAACCACCCTTCCGTGTTTTGGGTTCTGGGTTTTGTGTTTTGGATCTGTATTTTTTTTTAAAAAAGCATAAAAACAGCTAAAATCACAGAATTTGTAGGTTATTCTGCTCCTATGCTATTATTAACCTCAATAACCTTAATTTCCACTCATTTCCAGTCTATTCTGAACACCTCACACCTCACAATAGTGTTTTTATGTCCAAAAGGTTGCACCGAGGTAGCTGGATGACTATGCTAAGCGACAAGAGTGGGCGGCACAAACACTTGACCCATCTAGGAGTGACACTGCAGTGGCAGACAGGATGGCAGTTAGAAAAACTAGGCCCCAAACTGTACATAATGCAAAGAAAAAAAAGAGGTGCAAGATGGAATTGTCCTTGGGCCCTCCCACCCACCCTTATGTTGTATAAACAGGACATGCACACTTTAACAAATCAATCATTTCAGCGCCAGGGTCTGCCACACAACTGTGGCTGAAATGATTGGTTCGTTTGGGCCCCCACAAAACAAGCTGGCAATTAATGTGTCCCTGCACAAACTGGCTCTACGGAGGCAAGATGTCATCCTCATCCTCCTCATCCACCGATTCCTCACCCTCTTCAGTGTGTACATCCTCATCCTCACAAAGTATTAACTCGTCCCCACTTGAATCCACCACCACAGGTCCCTCTGTACGTTCTGGAGGCTGGTCTCCCTGGAAGAGCTGATAATTCATTTTGATGAACATCATCTTCTCCACATTCTGTGGAAGCAACCTCCTACGCCTTTCGCTGACAAGGTTCCCGGCTGCACTAAACACTCTTTCGGAGTACACACTGGAGGGGGGGCAACTCAGGTAAAATAGAGCCAGTTTGTACAGGGGCCTCCAAATTGCCTCTTTTTCCTGCCAGTACAGGTATGGACTGTCTGACATGCCTACTTGGATGCTGTCACCGATGTAATCCTCCACCATTCTGTCAATGGTGACAGTATCATATGCAGTGACAGTAGACATGTCAGAAATTGTTGCCAGGTCCTTCAGTCCGGACCAGATGTCCAAACTTGGTCCTGCCTGCCCTGCATCACCGCCAGCGGGTTGCTTAGGATACCTAAGTTTTTTCCTGGCTGCCCCAGTTGCGGGAGAAAATGAAGAAGGAGCCGTTGACGTGTCACGTTCCGCTTCAGCTGACAGTGTGTTCACCAGCAGGTCTTTGCACCTCTGCAGGCTTGTGTCGGCCGGAAAGAGAGACACCACATAGGCTTTAAACCTAGGATCGAGCACGGTGGCCAAAATGTAGTGGTCTGATTTCAACAGATTGACCACCCTGGAATCCTGGCAAAGCGAATGAAGGGCTTCATCCACAAGTCCCACATGCCGAGCGGAATCGCTCCGTCTTAGCTCCTCCTTCACTTTCTCCAGCTGCTTCTGCAGAAGCCTGATGAGGGGAATGACCTGACTCAAGCTGGCAGTGTCTGAACTGACTTCACGTGTGGCAAGTTCGAAGGGCTGGAGAACCTTGCACAACACGGAAATCATTCTCCACTGCACTTGAGTCAGGTGCATACCCCCTCCTTTGCCTATGTCATAGGTGGATGTATAGGCTTGTATGGCCTTTTGCTGCTCCTCCATCCTCTGAAGCATATAGAGGGTTGAGTTCCACCGCGTCACAACCTCTTGCTTCAGGTGATGGCGGGGCAGGTTCAAGAGTGTTTGCTGGCGCTCCAGTCTTCGGCACGCAGTCACTGAATGGCAAAAGTGGCCAGAAATTTTTCGGGCCACCCAAAGCGTTTCCTGCACGCCCCTGTCGCTTTTCAGAAAATTCTGCACCACCAAGTTTATTGTGTGAGCAAAACATGGGACATGCTGGAATTTGCCCAGATGTAATGCCCGCACAATATTGGTGGCGTTGTCAGATATCACAAATCCCCAGGAGAGTCTAAGTGGGGTAAGCCACTGGGCGATGATTTCCCTCAGTTTCTCTAAGAGGTTGTCGGCGGTGTGCCTCTTACTGAAACCGGTGATACACAGCGTAGCCTGCCTTGTAACGAGCTGGCATTTCTGAGATGCTGCTACTGGTGACGCTGCTGCTGTTGCTGCGTAAGGTGATACATCTACCCAGTGGGCTGTCACAGTCATATAGTCCTTAGTCTGCCCTGTTCCACTTGTCCACATGTCCATGGTTAAGTGGACATTGTGTACAATGGCATGTTTCAGGACACTGAGGACACTTTTTCTGACGTTTCTGTACAGTCTCGGTATCGCCTGCCTAGTGAAGTGGAATCTAGACGGGATTTGGAACCGGGGACACACTACCTCCATCAATTGTCTAAATCCCACTGCACTAATGGCGGATACCGGACGCACGTCTAACACCAACATAGCAGTCAAGGCCTCAGTTATACGTTTTGCTTCAGGATGACTGCTGTCGTACTTCATCTTCCTCGCTAAGGACTGTTGGAGGGTCAATTGTTTAGTAAAAGTAGTGGTGTTCCTACTTCCTCTCTGGGATGATGAACGACTCCCAGCAGCAGCAACAGCAGCAGCGGCAGCAGTAGGCGTAGCAATGCAGGATCCTCCGGAGGAATCCCGGATAGGAGAGTCAGTCATGCCAGTGACATGGCCTGCAGGACTACTTCCGATCCTGACTAAGGAGGAAATTGACGAGGAGGGAGTTGACGGTGTGGTTTGCAGGCGCTTGGATACAACAGGACAACGGGATTTAGGTGTCCCTGGACTGCTTACGGTCTTAGCCAAAGTTTCTGAACTTGACAGTAACTTTTTATGAACGCGCTGCAGGTGCCGTATAAGGGAGGATGTTCCTAGGTGGTTGACGTCCCTACCCCTACTTATTTCACCTTTACATATGGTACATATGGCAAGACAGTTGTTGTCCGGATTTGGATAGAAATATTGCCAGACCAAAGAGGTGGAATGTTTGGTCTTCTGCCCAGGCATGACCGTGATGGGCTTTTTCATCCCACGGACAACAACTGTCTCCCCCGGAGCCTGATTTAAACAAACCACATCACCATCAGAATCCTCCTCGCCAACTTCCTCCTCAGCGCCAGCTACACCCGTATCCTCATCCTGTTGTACTTCAACAGGGACATCTTCAATTTGCATATCAGCAAGTGGACTGTGGGTGCTCCTTTCAGCACTTGCAGGGGGCGTGCAAATGGTGGAAAGAGCCACCTCTTCCCGTCCAGTGCTGGGAAGGTCAGGCATCGCAACCACCACCACACTTGGACTCTCCATGGGGATTTGTGATATCTTCTTAGAAAGCACAGTTCTTCGCTGTGCTTTTGCCAGCTTAACTCTTTTGATTTTTTTAGTGGGAGGAGGGCTTCCATCGTCATGTGAAGCTGAACCACTAGTCATGAACATACTAGGGATCGACCTTAGCCGTTCCTTGCCACTCCGTGTCGTAAATGGCATATTGGCAAGTTTACGTTTCTCTTCAGCTGATTTGAATGTCTTTTTCAAGGTCATTTTCCTGAACTTTGCCATTTGGGATTGTATGTGCCCTCTACTATGACATTGGGCATCGGCCTTGGCAGACGACGTTGATGGCATGTTATCGTCTATGTCATGACTAGTGGCAGCAGCTTCAGCACTAGGAGGAAGTGGTTCTTGATCTTTCTCTATTTTATTTTTATCGGAGAAAGTTTGGTCCTCCATTTATGTTATATCGATTTGATATATACGTGCGGCTAAACACAGAAAATAATTTTTTTTTTGGTTTGGACTGGAGAGTACTTTTGGGGGTTACAGCACCCTTAACGGTCAAGCCAGCCGGCCCTTTACTTATGACACAGGCGCACGCTTGGCACTACTTTGTTGATGCACGTGCGGCTACTGCGCACACAATTCACAAACACAGAAAATAATTTTTTTTTGGTTTGGACTGGAGTGTACTTTCTGGGGTTACAGCACCCTTTAATGGTCAAACCAGCCGGCCCTTTACTTATGACACAGGCACACGCTTGGCACTAATTTGTTGATGCACGTGCGGCTACTGCGCACACAATTCACAAACACAGAAAATAATTTTTTTTTTGGTTTGGACAGGAGTGTACTTTCTGGGGTTACAGCACCCTTTAATGGTCAAGCCAGCCAGCCCTTTACTTATGAAACAGGCTCACGCTTGGCACTACTTTGCTGATGTACGTGCGGCTACTGCGCACACAATTCACAAACACAGAAAATAATTTTTTTTTTGGTTTGGACTGGAGTGTACTTTCTGGGGTTACAGCACCCTTTAACGGTCAAGCCAGCCGGCCCTTTACTTATGACACAGGCGCACGCTTGGCACTACTTTGTTGATGCACGTGCGGCTACTGCGCACACAATTCACAAACACAGAAAATATATTATTTTTTTAGCACTTGGGGGGAGCACCCCTGATGGACAGAGCACCCCCTGGACAACACTACAGCACCCCTTTAGGACTGGGACACTGCACAGGACTTTGGAGTGGACACAGCCCCTATGGAGAACTGACTGCACAACACAGTCCAGCCAGCCCCTATGGACTTTGAAGTAGTGGACACAGCCCCTATTAACAACAGCAGCACAGCACAACACAGCCAGCCCCTATGGACTTTGAAGTAGTGGACAACAGCAGCACTACACTACACTACACTACACAGCCCTACCTCCCACCCTCCCTCTTCACTGTCCACAGCCGAGTGAGAAAATGGCGCCGATGCGGGTACCTTATATAGGATCCAAAACCCGCGAGACTCGGAAGGCGGGATGATGACGTTTTGCCTCGATTTCAGATCCGAGTCAGGCGGGAAAAGTCGAGCCTGACTCGAATCGGACTCGGATCGGGGGGGCTCGGGGGGGTTTGGATTTCAGAAATCCGAACCCGCTCACCCCTAATATATAATATATATATATATATGTTGTGATTTTAGCATGTGCAAAAACCCAATTCCAAATTACAAAAGTAGATTCATGTGCAAACATTTTTTTTATATACAAAGCAGACATGGAGGCAGTGTATGCAGAGCCCTTGAAGGCTGCAGAATGCTCAAATAATTACAGAACACAGTGAATGGCATACAGGCAGAGAGATACATAAACTATGCAGATATGTGACTCAGAAGTTGGCATGCAGATACAAAAGTACCAGTTTACAGCATACTTCACAGACAGGTTGCAAACAAATGGGTTCTAGAGCTTATGCAGAAAGCAAGAGCAGACATGGGCATATAAAACACAAAACTACCCAGGAACATAATACAAAATTCAGGTCTACAGAAAACATCCTTGAAATATGCATGTATGATTAATGCTGTGTAGCAGAGCTGAGCAAGAGTCCAGTATAGCACTGGTTAAAGTATGTATGTATGATGAATGTTGTGGAATGAGGCTGACAAGAGTTCTGGATAGCACTATAAACAAATAATGTATGAAGTATCTGACATGGAGATTAAGGGCCTGATTCACTATGGAATGCAATATTGCATATGCATGCAGTTCAAATATGAAAGTATGTTAAATGCTATTCAAACTCAGCACTACATAAGGACGCCCACTTTACATTGAACACATCTGTAATACTTAGCAGAATAGCAAAACCATCTGTACAATCGAGTAACATCGCAGCCTCATGCACACTTGCACAATCCCTGACCTTACTTAGAAATTGCTAAAAAAACATGCACGCTATGAGATCTCAGACTGCATATGGCATTGCAGTGAATAATTTATGCATGCTATTGCAATGGCGTGCAAACGTACTGACACGCCTGTATTTCCCCAACCACCCCCCATCACCACCCACAAAAGGTGCTTCCTGTCAATCAATCTATGAGGGGTCTGCATAGTCTCTGTGATCGCAGTCCTGAACGCAATAGCTAGTGCAGGCACACACACTGCGATGCATGCGCAGTACACAACAATTGCCCAATTGTGTGTGTATTAACAACTGCATTCATTGCTGAATCAGGCCCTCAATCACAAGGATTCAAAACACAGAGCATTCAATCCAGACAGAAACTTTAATAATCAGTAACAACCCAGTGTCAATGGGTCATTTATAACTAGTGATGCACAGGTGAATGCAGTAAAGAGGAGATAACCCCTCACAGGGAGTTGATTCCAGTCAGTAGCACCTACTGATGAACCCCAGAACTGCACAACCACAATACACAGAGGGCCTGATTCAGACCCGCTCGCGAGCGCTCACAAGCAGGTCGATGTTTGCCAAGTGTGCACGCGCACGAGGGAGCCGGCTCCGTCGTGCGCATGTGTGAGACCCGCATAGCGATGGGCAAGCTGTCTCTATGGGTCTCGCTACAAAGGGGGCATCCTGTTGATGTTGAGTGACAGCACGCACCCTTTGGTGGGCATGCCGGGGGCATTGCTGCGCAGATGGAGGCATTCCCATGGGAACGCCTACAGTCTGGAGCCGGCCCCACTGACATCACAAATTATGTCAGTGGGAGTGCTTTTGGCTCTGATAGAGCCAAAAGCACTCCAGGGCTTGCGGCAGATGAGACCCTACCACAAGGGTCTCATCGCAAGCCCGATGGTCACGATGGTCTTGACCATCGCGACCATCTTTTTGGCCACTCGCTATAGCTGTGGGTGGTCACCCACAGCTATGCTAGCGGCCAGGAGGCCACTGTAAAAAAGAGAGGGAGGGCACTGATTCAGAACGAGCGCTCTGAAAGAGCGTCCGGCTCTGAATCAGGCCCCGAGTTCTAAGTTAGGGCCTGATTTTGATTTGGGAATATAGTAAGAAAGAACAAGTAACTGTGCATCTTGATAAAACCATGTTGCACTGCAGGTGGGGCAGATATAAAATATGCAGAAAGTTTTAGATTTGGGAGGGGTGTGTCCAAACTGAAATCTAAATTGCAGTATAAAATTAAAGCTGTCCACGCTGAGTTCGGATTTTTCCCTCCAAAAAAACGGAACTCAGAAAGAGGCAAAACGTCATCTTGCATGGACAAACATCATCATTCCTGGACACCCCCCTCCAAAACCCCAGGCTTGGTTTGAAACCTAGAGCTCTTCCCCGCACACCCTGTGGGTACAGTGATACATATAAGTAAACTATTGTATTTTACAGTGGGACTACATGTGCCGGCATGCCTGCCCTTTGGAATTTGTGGAACTACAAGTGCCAGCAGATGGCCAGCACTTGTACCCCAACTGTAAAATAAATAGTAAAATAAAGACACCACACACACACCTTGCATAGTAACACTTTTTTCCATACACCTACACATTCCCACATACTTACCTGCTTCCAGATGTTTAAGTCCTCTTCTCCAAAGTAGAATCCATGTGGAATGACCTGCAAAAGAGATTGTATATTCACCTAAATCCTGGTGCTGGTCTCCACAGCATCCAGGGTCTTGTTAAAATAATAAAATGACTTACCTGAACCAGGGCAGACATGTGTAAGTATATGCTGTTGCATATACTTACACCTTGCAAAATGACAGATGACCGAAGTCACAAGCCATGAGCCAATGAGCAGCCGCTTTACATGTAATGGCTGCTCATTGGCTGGTTCCATGTGGATCCCAGCCAATGAGCAGCCACTACATGTAAAGCAACTGCTGATTGGCTCGTGGTCCGTGAAAAAATACAGCTGACTTTAGTCAACTCTCATTTCATCACGTGTAAGTATATGCAACAGCATATACTTACACATGTCTGCCCTGGTTTGCATAAGTTGTTTTATTATGTTAACAATACCCTGGATGCTATGGAGAGCAGCGCCAGGATCTAGGTGAGTATAGCTTCTTTTTTTCAGCTTCTGGCGTGGATTCTACTTGGAAAAGGGGACAGAAATATCTGGAAGCAGGTAAGTATGTGTGAGTGGGTAGGTGTATGGAATAACGTTTCACTATGCAAGGTGTGTGTGGTGTCTTTATTTAACTATTTATTTTACAGTGGGGGTACGGGTGCCAGGTACCTGCTGGCACTTGTAATTCCACAATTGCCAAAGGGCAGGCATGCTGGCACCTGAAGTCCCACTGTAAAATACAATAGTTTACTTATATTTATCACTTTATTACCCCAGTACCCACAGCCCAGGGGTGCGGGGAAGAGCCCTGGGCTTCAGACCAAGCCTGGTGTTTCAGGGGGGACCCCTTATTGGGGTTGGTTCCTACTTCCCCTGAGATCTCTAGCTTGGCCTGAGCAGCTTAGGCTGATAATGCTTTGGCCATTGAGCCCTGGTTATAGGGTCTCTGGGCTGTGGCATTACAGCCCAGCCATTTTGGGTCCGGTGCTGGCTTTAATTATAGGGGGACACCTATGCAATTTCCCTCCCCCCTGCAGCATGGTGTTGGTTTCTAAATTACGGTGGAACCCTACTCATTTTGTTCCCCATAATTTTAGGAACCAGGAAAGGCTGACAAGTCCTGGGCTGGTTATGGCTTTTGGCGGGGACCTCATGTAATTTTTTTATTTAAATTAACCTTTTTTTCTATTGACAGCCAGAAACATACGTGGATCACAGTGATCAGTGTATGTTTCTGCCAAACTCATAGATCACAGACAGGTTTAATTTTTTTCCTGAGTTTTTACAGGAGAGTTGTCCCTTCTCAAGATAGTTTAGAAACTCTATGCTTGGTAAATTCCTGAATCCTATCTTTACTAGTGAAAGGTTCTTGAGTTTAGCCGATGGTGAATTGAAGAGAGTTTGCTAACTCTCCAGTATTTTCCCGTAGCAAAGGAGATCTCTCTCCCAAGTTTAACATTAGTAAATTTGCGAGTGGAAAAAATGCCCAAACTCTCCAGAGATTGTACACTCTTCCAAACTCGATTCTTAGTAAATTTACCCCCTGGAGTCTTGGGCAGACAGAAGCTTGTGACCAGCAACATGGGCAGACAGAACCTTGTGCCCAGAGGCTTGGACAGACAGAAATTCCTGCCTGCCAACATGGGAAGACAGAACCTTGTGTCCAGAGGCAGGTAAAACATTGCACTTGGATGTGTGGGCAGACAGAACCTTGCCACAGGATACTAAACCCTTGTGGACCTCTGGCAAGGCAAAAGACACCTCTTGGCCATCTGGAAAAGCAGTGGCACATCTCAGATCTATGGCAAGGTAGTGGGCATCTCTTGAACATCTTGCAAGCGGGATGGCAAATCTTGTATCTTTGGCATGGGGATAGACACCTCTTGGATCTGGATGTGTGGCAAACAGGAACTCATGCCCTGCAACATAAGCAGACACAACCTCATGACCAGAGGTATGGGCAGACAATCTCACACTAAGTTGTGTGGACAGAAGAACCTCCTAACAGGAGATCATACTCTTTGTTGGACTTCTGTCAAAGCAGAAAGCACCTCTTAGACCTTTTGCAAGGCAAGAAACCCCTCTGGAAAGGCAACATCCACCCCTCAGACTTCTAGCAATGCATTATTAACTGGATTTTGAGGCTGAGAAGTAGCCTCTTGACTTGAAGCTGGGCAGCAGTCTCTTGTCTTTGAAACTGGGAGGCAGACTCTTCACTTTGAAGCTGGACAGCAGTCACAGAACTTTTAAGCTGGGCATCACTGAACTTTTAAGCTGGGTAGCATTTGCTACACTTTGAAACTGAGAAGAACTCACTGGACTTTAAAGCTGGGCAGCAGTTGCTGAAAGTTGAAGCTGGGCAGCAATTGCTGGACATTGAAGATGAGCAGCATTCACTGGACCTTGAAGGTGAGCAGACTCCTCACTTTGAAGATGGAACTTTTAAGCTGGGCAGCATTTGCTAACCTTTGAACCTGAGCAGAACTCATTTAATTTTAAAGCTGGGCAACAGTTGCTGGACCTTGAAGAAAAGCATTTGTTACTGGAATTTAAAGTGTGCAGCCAAGACTGGAACCACTGGACTTGCAGGCAGGAGTCTCCCACTGTCACTGGCAGACAAAAGTCCCCCACTGGGACTGGCAGACAGGAGGCCCCCTACTATGACTGGCATACAGGAGTTATCCAATGAAACTGGCAGGCTCTTTGAATTGCTTTATCCTGTGTAATAGGCATCACAGGAGAAAGTGTTCTCCACTAAACACAGTACATGCACAATTGGTTACATATGAGGACATGGCCTCCTAATAGGTCTGGACATGTAACTACTAGCATGCTCAGTCTAATAAGCAAAATCCAAAGAAAACTGGTAGGCCACATATAAATTATTTGGGAATCACAGTCGGTAAGGCCTGTCCATCTCATAATTGGAAACAACAGAGATAAATGATTCAACAGTGCCAGATGCAGCACACAAGGTATTGTTAATTGAAGTAGGTGGTGCTAGGTGTTTAAGTAGATCAGGCATAATACTCAATAATACTCATCCCTTGTGCTAACTGTGCGCATAGTAGCACCATCTCTAACTGCAGCACAAAGAAGGTGCCTCCAAATTTTAAGTAGCAGGCCTGCAAAGTTCACTTTTACATTGAACATTTAGCTGAGACAAAGTAATCTGTAGTACAGTAGGCTTCATTTTAGTTTGGTTGTTCATTCTTTTAGGATTTCAGCATGTGCTATGCCAAAATATAGATTCCAGAAGCAGATTTAGATGCATAAAACTAATTTAATACAGTGAATGATATGCAGGCAGATAAATAACAGTTCCAGTGTACAGCATACTCCCTGGACAGGCTACAGTAAAATGGGTTCCAGAGCTCATGCAGAGAGCAACACAGGCACACGAGACACAAATTTAACCAGGAACATAACACAGCATAAACATTAGGAGTTCACAGTCCCTATGAAAATGCAGGTCTACAGAAAACACTTGGCAAATACCCTTGAAATATCCAGGTATGCTGAAGGCTATGAACAGTAGCAGATCTGATCAAGAGTCCAGTGTAGCACTGGTTGAAGTATGCAGGTATGCTGAATGTTGTGGAGCATGCTGAGCAAGTGTTCAGGATAGCACTGAAAACAAATATGAAGTATCTGATATGGAGATTCAGTCACAAGGATTCCAAACACAAAGAGTCCAATCTAGGCAGAGACATCAATAACCAGCAGCAACCCTGTATCAGTGGATCATATATTACAGGTGAAATAGATTTGAATGCAGTAATGAGGAGATTAACCTCTTGCAGGTGAGATACATTATTAGTCCAGATAGTTAAGTCTTGAACAGAGGTTCCCAATTTTGGTCCTCAAGGCACCTTAACAGTCCAGGTTTTAAGGATATCCATGTTTGACCACAGATCACTTTCAGTAATTAGTATATCAGTCAATTTGCTTTAACCACCTGTGCTCAAACATGAATATATCTAAAACCTGATCTGTTGGGCTGCATTGAGGACCACTTTTGGGAACCTCTGGTCTAGACAAAAGCCCCTACAGGTGAACCAGAGAACTGCACAATGAGAATACACAAACACAGTATTAACATTATGCTGCTCCTGTTGTGCCTTCTCATATACAGTAATTGCATTTTCATTCCTACAGTATATCTCTGGCTACATATGCTGCTCCTGCAGTGCCTCATCTAGTTTCTGCTATCTCACCAGCCTCTGTGAGCAGCTATTCTCTCACTCCAGTGCATTTCCAGCTACAGTCATCTCTGCTACTAAGTACAAGTTGCTAGAGTGCCTATTCCATTTATGCAAACTTGCACTAGTACCTGCTTCTCATAAAGTACACCGTCTTTAATGATTCAATAATTAAGATCACATTTTCATTCTACCTCTTTCTGTGCTACTGTAGGGAATCACAAACTGTTAGTATTCTGCAGCTAAGTCTATCCTGACTTGCAACAGTTCTTGGTGAACATAAGAGGGCTAGTTAGATTCCAAGCCCATAGATCAACAGTACCAGAGATGCAGCATCTGTGTCCACAAGACTTCCCAGTGCTCTGATACCCTTATATCCAGAATTGAGACCTGTAGTATACCTGGTTTCCATTTCTTTTAAATATGCTGATTCCTGTTGCACCTGCTCCACCTGGGATATAAATTAGGATAATCACTAAATTGTCGCAAACCTCACTCTTTGGATGGGAATTTCACATTTTAACCTCAGGATTATCTTCCATACAACATTCTATTTTGTGTTATCAGGAAATTGCTATTACAGTAGGTTGTTTTTTCAGCTACACTTGAGATTATACTGCACCAATCTCTTCTGAGACCATGCACCAAGTATAGCTCCACTCACCTGTAGGCATCCCAATGACTGATATTCAGCTTCCAGAACAGGACTTGGATGACACTTTTCACAAGATAAATTTGTTAGTTTTTATCACATTTAATTGGCTCTACAATTTTCTAGTGGCTCAGAATCTAACACATTGGTGGTTTTCACCAATGACTCCTGCAAGACAATTTGATATTTTCTGTGCTTGGTATGCATGTAGCATTCCCCAGACCAGTTACTAGCATGATAGGCTGGTGGTGAACATGATGAGAGTAGTCTGCAAGCCAAGGATTGGTACTTTTAAATTCATAGATATGAAACAGGGTTTTTTCAGAGGAGAGTCAGTTTCAATCCAGACTTCATACATGTAGAGGTAAAAGATAAGGCACAATAATAATTAAAAAGTGGTGTTAGGAACAAGCTGGAGGTCAAATACTGGAAAAGTCACAAAACAAGACACAGTGAATAAGCAGGGCAAGAGTCAATGTCAAGCTGAGGGTTATATACAGGGGATTAATACAAAATGAGAACTCTGTATATTGGTGCACATATAACAGTCTGGCAGCATGTTTCAGCTAAATTGAGGATGTTGTAGGGAAACTTTTTTTGATATTGCCACCAGCTGTCATGTGACCAGAAGTACGAATCCAGTGAAGTATTGTGAACTTGTCCCTATAGATATTAAAGGATGGTGTAGGCATTAGACTCATCATGAGAAATACAGAGATATCCCTGGATGCAGCTGCCAATGGACCTGGTAAATATCAGCTGGGTGCCAAACACAGCACATAATGACAGTATTTTCTCTTAAATTTGGACTCCAGATACACCAATAAAGTCTTTTGATAACATTTCTTATGAAAAAGCTCTAAAACCTAAGTATCATGGATGTCTGAAGATTTCAAAGCTTGGAAAAAACCTTTAAATTCATTTTAATCTTGTTCTAGACTTTAGAAAAATCTCACAGAAAATATGAACAACAAAAATGGCAAAATGACTCAGGAGGTTAAGGGATATACCTACAAAGGACAATGAAGGGACAGGATGAAGTGGACTCATGGTACTGATTTTTGTGAGCCCATTCTATCCAAGAAATCAAATTCAGCTAGCAATTTTATTAAGTTAAGTAAGGTTGCTAAATCTTGATTAAATAGTTTTTTCTTTAAGTGGGGAAGGTAGGTTACAGATTGCATGCCAAAATTTAGAGACAACCTGAACTCCTCATTCTGCCTTTATTTCCTGGGTACAAACATGTAGCCTAAAAATCCTTAATGAAATGTAGAGGAACAAGATGTGTACATTTGGAAAAATGGTCAACATTTACCAATATGTTGAAGATTCAGTGGTGGAAATCTAGAAATGTGGAGATAGGTGACTGGGGATGAGTTAGAATTGAAAGAGATTGATGAGTTATATATGGTAACTCTAATGGAGAAGGAACAGGCTAAAACATAATCTGCCACCTCTTTCTACATTGAAGGCAGTAAAAAGTTTTGCAAAAACAGAGTTAAAGTCTTGGTGAATCCTGTATGTTTGGCAAACCAAGTAGCATGATCCCAGTGAATGAACTAGGGATGAAGATCAATAGCAACTTGAGAACTTCCAATGGGGGTGATGGATAAAGAGGGATAAAAGACACCAAATAGGTAGGATTGAAGATAAGCCTATTCTCTTTTACAGACTGCAGGTCCCAGGTATCACAAAATAATGATGAAGTATCTTTTTTGTTTGTGGCATCAGGTCAATATGTGAAATTTAAATTAAACTTGGAAAAAATAAGTACCACCTCGTCTCCCATGCATTCAAGCATTGTGCATTTTGGACATAGAATGGATTTATTTAATTATGTTCTTTGAATATGGTCACCAGAGGAACTGCTACCTATAGTAAGTAGTATCACTCTTCCTAAGCCAATTTTATGACCAGTAACTCTTTATCCCTAATGGATTTTTTTTTCGTAGTAGAAAACTTTCATGAGAAGAACCTGTATGAATATAGCTTCTCCAAACAATTTCTTTGGGACAAAACTGCTTCAGTCCCTATGGTAGAGGCAACCACTTCAGGAAAAAAATAGATCTACAGTACATATCAGGTTGTTTGAGAATGGGAGCAGAATCAATGGCCTGTTTGATGTGAGAGAAGGCTGTCCTGGCCTCCACCATCCAACTTTTAACACAAGAAAACTTCTAAATTAGTGGAGTGATGTATGCTACAGTGATGGATTCATTTATAATTTACTGCCAAATGTACAGTAGTTGGTAAAACCAAGGAATCAATGTGTGCTTGAGTCCTCATGATTGAGACCAGTTGGAGATTGCTATTAATTTCTCTGAAATGATCTCTAACCCTGTTTTGCAAATGAGTCTTTCCAAATAAATACTTCTCCAGTTTACTGAATCATTTGTTGGTCCACAAAATAAGTAAGCCATCGACAACATGTTTATGATGTATACAAGGATTCTTGGAGGAAATCAAAATGTCACCTAAATAGAAGTAAGTATCTGAAAATCTAATTTACACTGCTGAGGCATTGCTCAAAATGAAAGGCATTACCAAATATTTAGAAAGCCCATCTCTTATGTTAAAAATAGGCTTCTGATTATCCCCTTGTTCAATCCTAATGAAGATAATGAAGATATATGCTTCTCTAAGGTAAATTTGGAGAAAATAGTAGCTCATTTAACTTTGCTAAAGAGTTCTTTGATTAGAAGAAAGGAGTATTTATCTTGAATTTGGAAAGTCTTTAGTCCCCAATAATCGAGGCAGATTCTTAGGCTTTCGACTTTCTTTTGAAAAAAAAAAGTCTGCCAAAACTGGTGAATGATACATATAAATAAAGATAAAATCTCTCTCCAAAGTCTCCTGTATAGTTTTGGACATTGATATGTATGGAAAGGGATTATAACCTGACAAGACATTTTTTCTGTTATGACATTTATAAGAACAATGCCACTCTCAATGTTTAGGTAATCTCTCCACACTCTACTGGCTGAAACTTCAGAAATAGATGCATAAGAATTAGATTTTGTGTGCTTGGATTTTACTGGTCCTGCTTTATCTATTTGACTGACATTAGGAACCCCAAGATGTATGCAGTTTGCTAATCTATAATTTGATAATTCTGAGGGAGCCATTAAAATCCTGACAACTGAATTGACAGCATTCATGACCACAAGGAAGGTCAGTTTCTTGTTGTGAAGTGCTCCAATTAGAACAGTGTGAGGAGAAGTTTGAAATCCGACTACAGTATGATATTCATAATTTTTCTATCATCAATGGATGAGAGCTTAAGAGGGCTAGAAAGAAGAGTCATGATGAGTCTGAAATTGGAAACAATTGCAGCAGTGACTCTGATGCCATAGACTCAAGGTGTGTGGAGAGAGGAAATATGTTCTTACTTTGCTGTAGCTGAACTTGAAAAGTGAATGGTTTGCTAGTCAAAGTAAATAACACCACCCAATAGCACTCTGACACCAGTCAAGTTCTCATGTACGCTTCTCACAACTGGCAAAAATATGGTCTCTGCAGTAGAAACATAACTTGTTTTACATACATTTCTAATATCCCTAGAGAGATTATCCAGTATACATGAGCTCTTCCAGTAGTAGAGTTGGATAAGAGAAACAAGGTGCAAGGAGAACAGAGGAATATCTGGATTCTTCTGTTTCCCAAGTTTTATCACAGTACAGAATTACACCATTAATTGAAATTAGATAATTAAGTCTGGATGGCAACTCCCATGGAAGTATGTTCATCATTAACAGCATCAGAAATTTCCTTCAAGAACACAGCAAAAAGCACCTCATTATTCTAGGCTAACTTGTATGACAGGGTTCTAATTTGCCCTAAATGGACACACCTCCCAGTTTATCAAAGACTTTCTTATTGATTCTTTGAAGGTGGCCCTATTATGAAATAGCAGATCTTTTCATATACATGATGATAATGATGACTATGATGATAATTAGTTAACCTCTTCTAATTGGTTGATTATGAATACACCTCTAAAAGCAAACAGGTCTGATGTAAATAAAAAACAAAATCATGATCAATGATGAAAGCACCTAATAGCAAATGCATTTTGTTTTTGCTGTCAAAGCAAATGTTAAAAAACTTGTCTCATGCTTATGACCTGATTGTTTGTAAGAGTATCTAGGTGTAAGTATGCATGATGTATACCTGTCGCAGATGTGTAACCAACTCAACATGTGCACTGTTACCTTTTATTTGCTTGTATTTTAGCATAAGAGGAGCCTCAGAAGTGATCATACAATTACACCCACATTGTCAGTCATTATCAAACTGTATGCAACAACTCATTGACTAGGCAGAGTTAAAACTAACAAAAAATTGTGTTTTAAGCAAATTTGGGGATAGGTACACAAAACTATTACATTTTTTAGATAATTTATGTCAGATTAAATGTAATAAATGTAAAATAAACCCAACATTTTATTGTAATGGCCACCCTGCAATCAAAATGATTCAAACACACACTTACTTTAAGTCTCCTTACTATTAAATAATATATTAAGGGTAGTCTTATTGCCATTACCACAAAGTACATAATCATGTATCTAAAATTGTTTTGTAAAACAGACATTCACTGGCTATCATTTACATGATGATTTTGCTTGTACTAAGAAGCATGATACATTTATACTGTCACAGTAAATAATAGAGAAACATTAGTGTGGTGAACCAATAATAAAGAAAGATGGAGAAAAAGAAAGGGATATAAAGACAAAGACAGAGGGTACCTTCATGGACATAGAAAGAGATGGTAAAAAAAAATTCCCCATTTATAGCCATACTATACAATATAATTAATTTTAAGCATACGTTTCCATACAAGAGACACATAATCAATATTCAAATCCTTATTAGTTCTGGCATAGCAAATAGTACTACTTTAACATTACTTCAAATTGTGCAATATGACCAAACAAGTTTTCTTTATTAACTAAGATGCTGTTAGCCAGGGATGGGGAACCTCAGGTCAGGGGGCTGTATAAGGCTCCCGGGATCATTTGGTCTGGCACTCTGAGCTTTTTTCTGCTAGCCTCATCTGGTTAGCAGGGTACCTAGAATGGCACCCTGCAGCCAGAATCTATGCAGCAGTGCCGTCTGGTCTGGAGCATCCATAGGATGCTTCAGATGGCCACACTGCTGCCCATACAGCTTCACGGAACAACCTCAGGATGCTCTGGGCATTCCTGTAATCACTGGCGATTTTGGCCCACCAAATGTGACATCACACGGAGGTAGCGTGGTCTGCACCAGGTCCGCCAATAATTTTATATATATCAATATGGCCCTCAGCAGAAAAAAGGTTCCCCATCCCTGCTGTAAGCAAAGTTCACTATCTGTTTGCCTACCAATTCTCAATGTTGAATACAGTACATTAGTCTATTTTTCTATTTTCCACACTGCTGAACATTTGTGGCACCATATCAATAAAGGAGAATAATAATAATAATAATAATAATAATAATAATAATAATAATAATAATAATAATAATAATAATTAATAAAAACTCCAATGGTATAATATTGAATTTATGAAGAGAAAAATAATGAAAGTATGTAACCCATCAATGTTAAACCCATTTATTTGTACTTGTCAATGAATTTAATGGTGCATTCTTCAAATCTAAATAAGCTATAGTAAACATTATTTAAAATACCATATTATACAACACACATCTCTTAAAGGAGAAACTACAGTATGGGGAACAGAACCATAACAAGAGCAGGAGTGTCTATGCTGAAGTCATAAGGACCCAATGAAGATGCAACACAGCCTTCCTCAACTGCTTCTGATGACACTGCAATATTGGTTTATACTTGTGCAACACCAACAAAAGAGTAGCTAAAGATGCTCTTTACAGTTCCTTTGATGTTAGAGTAATAAACTAATACAGTGGGTAAGAGCATGGGTAGTGCTGAGTATTTGGATAGATCTCATCCATTCTGTTATTGTTGGACTTTTATCTATGAAACACCAAACAAATGAACTATGTGAACCTGCAAGAATCTATTCAAATTGGTGAGCCTTTAGATTCCAAAGCTAGAGGACTGTCAACCATTCTGTATCTGACATAACCTGACAGATGAAAAGTCATCCTTGAGTAGGTCTTTCTTTGTTGATACCCATTCCATTGTGTCTGTCAGGCATTGTGGACTTCCGACTTCAAGTGCAATCATTAAATAGTAAATGTTGTTTTTTATACTTGAGTCT
Organism: Taudactylus pleione; assembly: GCA_031769625.1. Taxonomy (NCBI): domain Eukaryota; kingdom Metazoa; phylum Chordata; class Amphibia; order Anura; family Myobatrachidae; genus Taudactylus; species Taudactylus pleione. The sequence continues at coordinate 15,930,292 of JAUIMM010000120.1, forward strand.
AGGGTATTACAACAAACCTCGTTGAGAGTGTATCTTCAGTTCTATAGCATAACCTACAGTTTAAAGGAATTTCCAAAAAGTATTTGTTGCCTGCATATGCTTTTTCTATTATGTTCAACCTATTTGTAGTATGTCACTAACATGTCCTTGCTAAGGGGCCATTTCAGGATCTTTGTTTCCTTTTTTTTTTTCAAAATGTCTGGTGTGCACATAGTTCCAAGCATGGCAATTGATGTATGGTACAATGATATTTAACCCTGGTTTAAATGTAAATTTAATTTTCAAGTTTTCTGCAGGCTAACCAAATATATATTTTGTATTTATGCAAGCCTGGATATCTGGTCCTGTATACAGCTTTTGTCACACATATAGTAATCATAAAGTTGTCTGCCAAACACTTAAATATTGTATACAGCTCATATCAGTAACAAATCCTGTAGCATGATGTAAAAGTATCTCCCACAGTCACTTTACCACATATATGTTGTGATATGATATTATATACCAATATCAAATGTGCAGCAATTGTACTGCAAAGTATTTAATGCTGCATTGCTTTTGTTTGTGAGCGAGTGGTGAATAATATAGTGGTGCCAATGTGTGAGTTTATTACAATACTCGTACTATATGGAAACTTATTGTGCTGTTAGCATAATTTTACTGTTTATACCACCCTCAAATGCTTGTTTACATTCATTCTTAGCAATACATATTTATACAGAGGTTGGTTTTCATTCCTGCAGAGCTTGGTATTCAGTACAAGGCATTCCCTGAGTTATTTACTGGTGAAAGCGTTCAACTTTTATATCACACAGTAGGAGGCACTGCATCAGAAGTGGGAGGTGAGAAACAAACTTATACAATTATTCACATTTGTTTATCTTTAGTTTATTAGCATGTTTCTCCTAAATGGGCTTATAATGCAATGCCATTTGTTTTATCAGTGCAGACTTTCCCAGATTTGTTCATTGACAGCCTCAATTGATCATTTAAAGGGCATACAACATACCGTATTTGACCATTTGTGTATTGGCTGCATATTGACTAAAGATATTGTTGCACTGTAATTTTCATTTACTATTTATAATGTCATACTTTACCTCACAGTTCCATTTTTTGGGTGAATTGGTATTAGTTATGTAAATATTGTGGATGATAAGTTTTGGACTGACAATTTATGCAGAGTACAGTATGGTACCTGTGTCACTCATTATTTCAATGTAATAGCCATCACTAGCACTTGAAAAGCCTGTGGATGGACACTGGTTAGATGCATCAGGAGCACAGGAGTGGATGGACACAGCAAAGCACTGAGCACAGGAGCAGCCACTGGAGTGTATGGATGAAGCACAACACAGCCCCTGGATGGACAAAGCACAGCCCATGTATGGACAGCACAACCCCTGTATAGACACAGCATAGCCCCTGGATTGACAGAACAGCCCTGGACAGACACCACAGTCACTTGATGAACTTAGCACAGACCCTGGATGGACAGCACAGCCCCTGGACAGCACAGTCCCTGGATAGCACAGCTCCTGGATGGACTCATAGCATAGCCCACAGCTCAGCCACATAGCAAAGTATAGCATGCCAATCACCATGGGAAGGGACTTATATGCAATCCAAAACCTGTGAGAATCCTATGTCAGGATTGATGAAATTTTGCCTCATTTTGGGAACAGAGTCTGGTGGGAAACCCCGAGCCGGACTCTGATCACCCCTCCAATCAGGTATGTTTGGGTAGGTCCAGTTCTTAGAGAACCAGACCCGCTCATCTCTAGTTTTCTATACCATTTTTATTTAAATATAAAGCAAAAACAAAATATCAAAATCATAACCGAAATTCCAAAATATTAAGAACATTTTAGTATCAATACCAAATATGATGGCCATTTGAACAATTTTACACTGCAGATATGCACATGCAAATATATAAAATAGTTTAAGACTGTCAGAATAGAAGGGATTAAAAGGAAAGGATGTGGAAAATATTGAGGAGTATATGTAAAGTACTACATGTGCTATCAGCTATGGTTCCCATACTCACAAGAAAGGATAGTGCACTTATGGAAGGAAATCCCCATTTTCTACATTAAAATGTGACAGATCAATAGGATCGAGGTGTTAAGAATCACTAGGGAGATTCATACAGACAAGAGGAAGTAAAGAGTCCCAGGAGGGCTGATGTGTACTTGGCAGAGGTGTGGCCTTGGGACCAAGTTGCAGCCTTGAGGGCTGATGTGTACTTGCCTAAGATGCGGCTTTGAGGCCAAGTTGCAGCCTTGAGGGCTGATGTGTATTTGGCAGAGGTGTGGCCTTGGGACCAAATGCAGTCTTGAGGGCTGATGTATACTTGGCTGAAGTGTGGCCTTGAGGCTGAGTTGCAGCCTTGGGGGCTGATGTATACTTGGCTGAGGTGTGGTCTTGAGGCCAAGTAGCAGCCTACAGTGCTGATGTGTACTTGAAAGAGGTGCAAGTCTTGAGACCAAGTTGTGATTGAGACAGTCATGAGAGTCTTTTGCAAAGCTGTGGCCTTATGGCCATGGTGTGACTGGGACAGTTGTGATAGTCTTTGGCTGAACTGAGACCTTACGGCCGTAGTGCGACTGAGATTCTCATGATGGAGTAAAGTTTATAGACAGATGCTGCAAAGAGTCTGAGACTTCATGCTGTATATAGGTAATCAGACACTGCTGTGCAGAGGAGGGAGTGCTGATGGTAATAACAAAGTTCACTCAGAACCAGCAGTGTGGCTGAGAAAACTGGTGACGGAATACACTGTAGGTTATGGTAGATGCTAAGGTGCGGCTGGTACTTCCGTAATGTGAAATTACCATGGTAACAACCAGACACTGAAGGATAGTGAAGATTACTGAGGTGTTATGCAATGTCCACTCAGGTGCAGCAGTGCGGCTAAGATGGCTAGGAGACAGGCTGAACAGGAGGAGCAGGAACAAAGCATGAGGATGATTTCCACACGCAAACAAAACAATAGTGGTGAAAAAGGAAGAGGATCCAATCGGAGCTAGGTGGAGGTGATAGAGCAGTCAGGTGGGAGGACCTCACGGAGTAGCAGCCCGGCATCCTTGTCTCCTAGCAACAGGTGCGAGAGTGGCGCCCAGAGCACTGATGTCAAACAAGATGCTTTGGTGGCTTGTGACACAAGGTCTTCAAAATAGATGTCACAGAATTAGACCATAGTCATAAAACAAACAATTTTATATTTTCAGAAATATTATGGTAACTGTTCCTTAAGCTACATTAGATAGACAGCATGATAATAATGAGTTGGTTTAGGAAAGAGAATTTTAACTGCATGGTGCACTTTGACAAAGTCTCTCTCTGCTTCAGATTATAAAGTACAAACAGCCTGCATGTCAGTAGGCATAGTATTGTAAAAGACGGTTAGAAAACTGAATGAGATTTTAAACTATGATTTAAAAATGGAGGGTTAAAGAGAGAAAGAACAGAGTAGCTAGGAAACATATCTTATTTAACACTAGAAATGTGTGGTTTAGTTTGCCTGATATCCAAATCCACCTGAATGTTGTGAATACTGACAGATTTAAGTTGCGGTTCTGATCTCCAGAGGGGATCTGGATAAAGCTGAGTTGCAGTTCTGATCTTCCAATGGTTTGGAATTCCAATTTGAAATCCGAATTTTGGGTTTTGGATTGCAAAAATTATTAACTGTTTTAAAATACCTTTTATCATTTAAAAAAAAATCCAGATCCAAAACCAAAACACTTGAGGGTGGTTTTGCAAAACCAAAACCAAAATCAGAACATGAAGATGAATCCAAATCCAAAACCAGCACGTATCTCTAATTAAAACTAATGGTGTAGGTATGTGGAGCTGGGTTTGTAGAGATAATAAGTACAAGCTCAGACAATTAAAAAAAAACTGAAACATAGTAGGCTGAACTCATGACTGGGTAAAGATCATTAAATACTATAGTATTAAGGAAAGACTGAAAGTTAAGTAAAGGAAATGGATTAGTCTACAATAACTCATATATCCAAACATTGTATGTGAGCTAACGGGGACAGTGTGTATGGTTACATCATGAAAATGCGTGACCACACCTTTTGTAGGGGGCAGCTATTGTAGCACTGTAGTACAAGGCTGCCCATTAACCATTTTAAATCAAAACCCTTTAACTGTTGCTAAGGGCAGTATGTATCTCTTTATTGTCATGTTATCTATCCAAAATATTTATGCAAGAGTACTAGTTTGAGATTAGTCACCAAGCATAACGATTTGCTTTGCTTTCTTTTGTACAAAAATTCAAGTATTAATGTAAATCCAAAGTTAACTTCTCATTACAGATGTTTCTGCCAGAGGATTTATATTTTTAAGAAGCCCTTTCTATAAGACCTTTGTCCATTTCTGTATATAGATTACTTGAGGACACTTTGATTGCACTTCAAAATGGTGGCCTGGCTCCAAGATGCAGCATGACAAGAGTCTTCTTTGTTCTTAAATAGCTGAAGGATTTTAAAATGACAGAAATATATTACATTTCTGCACACAAATGATGCAACTTAGGAGCCAATAGTACCAGCAGTTCAGAAGGAGTAGCTAAGCTAGTACTCATCTTAGTGCAGTCATGTTTTATATCATTTTACAAGATAAAAGATATCTAAAAATGTGCGCATCCAATTATCATGTGCACTCTACACAATGGAAATTAAGTCTTCTAGATTTAAGAAAAGAACTACAAGGTCCGCCCTTGTATGAAATTCAAGTCATAAACAAACTAGCCAGTCATTAAGAATATGGAGATTACATTAACATAGAGGTGTAGTGTAGGTTTTAAAAAGCATGGGAGCTATATGTTATGGGTCAGTTTTTGGGGATAAAATAAAATTTGTGAGCTGTTCCATTTTCCTTACTTCGTAAGCATTATACTCATAAGTTTCCATTTTAATTGAATTGCAATACACATTGTCTATTTATATTGCTACCAATTTAATAGTTATCATTTTAAAACTAAGCATTCTACTCTTTTTTATGTAGTCGGTGAAGAAACTTTTGATCACTTAGGCCAGGGGTCTTCAACCTTGGCCCTCCAGCTGCTGTGGAATGACACATCCCAGCATGCACTGCCACCTTTTTGATATAACAGCATGCTAAAACTATGGCAGTGCATGCTGGGATGTGTAGTTCCACATCAGCTGGAGGGCCAAGGTTGAAGAGCCCTGACTTAGGCTATGCTATAACTATTATTAATATTGCTAGAAGTATTAGCATAGAGTGCAAATTGTACCTACAGAACAGGGATGTTTAAAAATATTTCGGACAAACATCACAACAATTAACCATATGGCACTGTAATCTAACATACTTATTTTATGATAACTTCTTGCAGTAAAGTTTTTTTTTAAATGTATTTTTGTTTTTCTGCAGCTGCACATATATCAGCCTTTCTTATTGAGCTGATTTAATGAGGTACATTAAAATAGTAGCTGGAGGGTATGCTGATCCTTGTAGTGCCATATTTGATGATCTTGGGGTGCCTCCAGTTGAGTTGGTTCTCAATTTAGAAATACAGAAATGTACAACCCAAATGATGTACTATTATCATGTAGTGTAGGACCATCAGAGCAAAGATGCCTTGATGTTGTTGGTGGCTTAAATACTATATGTAAAAATGGATAATAATCCAACAAGCATACAGTAACATTTTATTATGTATTTAGCTCTATAGTGTCATTTGTATGGTATTCATAAAGCATACTATTAGACATGCTTCTTCCATCATCCTTCTGTTTTCAAGCTGTGTCTTAGATTCATTATTCACTAACATTAGAAACCCCTGCTAAAAGTCAAAAGCCATCACCACGCACAATAACATCCTCTTGTTTCATCATAGCAATAATTATGTTGCACAGATATGGACCATTACCTAAATGTCAATAGCATTTAGACTTAGCAGTCAGCCAGATACTTCAATGGATGTATATCATTGTTAACAGCTATTGCCATTTAGTAAACCTATTTTATTTCTTTGGACCAACACAGCTACAATTTTTTAAAAGGTTGTTCTTGATATGCTTCAAACTAGTTTTTTTTAGCCCATCAAGTACATCTTTAGTTTCAGTTTTTCTCATTACAGCTCATATCTATGTAAATTAAATATAAGTATTTGCAAGCAGAAAGAGAAATATATATGAAATACAGTGGAACATATGTGTAGACATAATGCAAGCATATGCATTCATAAAAGCACTCTTCTTAGTCGTTGTATCATTCTGAACTCATGAAACAAGATTATTTCTTTTGAGAGGCCAATCCATGCATATGTTTATGCAACCATACTCAGTAGATGCAAAAATAATGAAAATTACTTTATTGTAATGCCTCATCTGTTAAAAGCAAAGCTTTTTGGAGTTTGGCCCTAGTAATTAATACCATATTCAGATGGTATAAACTGCTTTAAGCCTATAAAGGTAGTGGTGGTTCTAGGGGCAGGCAAGCAGGGCTATCACCCTGACTGCTGAATCCTGAGGGCACGGCCGCTGTCTGAAAACATCTGCCTGCTCTTGCCAGCCACCATTAGAGTTATTAGCTGTGGCTGGCATTCTGGGAGACTGGGACTCCCATTGAGAGGAAACAAAACAGCACACAGTTTGGGTATAGTACCAAAACTGTGTGCTGTTTTGTTCCCTCCCATATGAAGTCCCAGTCTCCCAGAATGCCATTGGCCAGACTGCCCTGCAATTAGTATCTTTTGGACATGCCCCTGTATAGGCCATGCCCCCAGAGCTCTGAGCATAAAAGAAAACTTTCACCCTGAGCTTTACAAGGTCTAGATAAAACCTTGTATTGAGGTATAAGAGCAGGAGAGAGATCTACCAATCTCCCTGCTACAACCTTTGGCAAGTGGCAGAAGCTGACACTGTGCACATGCGCAGTGTCAGCTTCCGCAGGAGAAGTCTTTAACAAATGTGAAAGACTTCTACAATATGCCAGGGATATAACTCATAGGGACAGTGATTATTGCAAATTTCCCTTGGGGCAAAGTAGCCCCCATAAGTTTTTCCAATATCTGCTTAGGTTTGCTATAGATACACATATGCAGTTCAAAAATTATTATTTTGTATTTTATCAAAACAATTGCACAAATATGTCAAAGGTTTTAACAATGTATCGGAAAGAGTTTAATATAAATATTAGAAAACAATAAAATGCTGTGGAAGCGGAGGGTACTGGAATAAAGGAATTTTCAATACATTTTTTAATAAATGATAGTAGATATGTGGAATATGCTCCAGCAGAGGTGATGGTGACTTTCAACATGCTTAATTATGAAAGATTAAAAATAAAGTGAAGGAACTAGATGAGACAAGTTGTCCTCGTTTTCTTTCAAATTATGTTTTGAAATGTCATATAATGAATATTTAAAATGTTCAAAATTTCCCAAGAAAAGAAAAAAAACATTATGGTTTATCATGTCTTTTTATTTCTTCTTACACTTACATACTTACAAATTGGAGAAAACTATTGAAGTTCAAATATTTGTACTCCAAAGAAGAAATACATTTTAACAGAAATTTTAATTTCTCATTCATTGCATAGCATCATATCTGTGGTTAACAATATGCAATCATGATGTTGGCATTCATCATGTCAACATTCACAATGACAACACCAGTGGGTAGACATTTATTGATGTCAACATCATTAATGTTGACACATGACAAATGTGGACATTGACTGAATGTTAATATAGGAAATGTCTACTGTGTCATAATGTCAACATTTACAGGAGGCTTGGGATTAGGGTTTAGAGTAAGCACTGTTGTTAAGGTTGCCATTAGGGTTAGGGTTTGCATTAATAATAGGGATAGGGGCAAAATTCAATAAAACAACAAAGTTGACATGATAACATCCATATCAGCATGCTGAATGTGGACATTGTTAATACTGACATCATGAACATGTCAACATGTTCAATGTTGACATTACGACCATGTTGAAATCCTCATGCCAATGATCAATGTTGAGAATGTGATATTTGAATATATATTTTGAATGTACTGTTAACTGCAGATTCAGCAGTATTGTGTAGTGAGATGTAGTGACATTGTATTATGGGGGCTTTTGAGTCGTTGGTGAGTAATGAGTAGGAAAGGAAGAATGAGTAAAATATTTTAGAAAATAAAAATGACTAGATTTGTTTTTTTAGATAGAGTCAAGCTTAAGGACTGAATCAGAGATGGGAGTGAAATGTAAGTGTTGAGTGAGTGGGTTGTAGAGAGATGGGTAGGAGATGGAGAGTGAGTTAAGTGTAGAAAAACTGAATAGGAGTTGAGATTTGGGTTTTGACTGATATCTGCTGTGGCCCCCTGGCACTGTAGTCTCCATGAATTTTATGGGGCTGCACAATATGACTTTATGCACTAAGCTCTGGAAAGTGAAACTTTTCAGAGCTTGTATCCAATAGGCAACAATGTCTATACTTGGTGTTGCCTATAGAATCATATGGGCTTATTTCTGCACAAATACCCTGCCCATAGACTGTTCTTTGTTTTAAAAATGTAGTTACTTTACCAATGTAAATTAACTGAATGGTTTAAAGGATAATAATGGAAATATATTTGATAACAAAAACATGCCTTAGGCACACACATGCATATATATATATAGGCAACCCCAAAAAGGTGGGTATGTAAAATTAGAAAATGTACAACTTTGATTAGTGTGATCCTCCCTTATCATAAATCAGCAATAAACACCCTTCATTGCTAGTTTCCATCTACCTTGATACATTTGATCTATTGTGTGAATATCTAGATGGAATAATTTCCCCTGCTCATCACTCAAATCTCCCAAATGGTCCAACATACTGCATCCTTTTTGCAGTTATTCAGCTATCAGTAATTTTAATAGTTTTCTGTTTTTCTATTTCCTAAAAATTCAAAAACCATAGATCCAAAAGGTTAATGCTAATTTTGACATGTCAAGTTTATTTTCAAAGGTTTTGTCTTTGTAGTCTAATTTGAGGTATCTTCTAATGAAACCATCACCACATCTGATGGAGTATCCTTGCTTGCAACTGAGATAAATCATATCCAATAAAGGGAGAACCATGTGATTCATTCTGACAAGCCAGACCAGCAAACAATCCCTCTATTTAAGGGTAAGACAACTCAGCATTTTGCCAGCAATCTATATTGAAACACAGTGAAGGACATCTTATGAGTTCTTCATTGCAGGTTTCTCAACAAAGTAACACTATCAGGGGTATTCAATATGGGTGCGATAACATCATTTTTGTGTTAATATTGGAGGTATGACGTCATTATCGCAGGTTTTACTTTTACACAGTATTCAATTTCAAAGACTTATCGCAGTTTTGAAAAGTCTTTGATAAAAAACGGGGATAACTTTTCACCATTGAATAGGTGTTGAAAAAAAGTGCAGAATTGGGGTTTAGGGGTGCAGGCTTAAAAAAAATAGCCTGCACCCCTGGGAATGACATTTAAAAAAGAACTGTGTCAAAAAAAGTTTTTTAAAAAAATAGGGACACCCCAAAAAATTATTTAAAAAATTGGGGTGAAAAAAAAAATAGGAAAAAATTGTTTAACAATAGGGAAATAGGTTCAGGGCTATTCTGCAAGTATGCGGCAGATGTTTTCTAGAATAGAATTATAGCGGCAGGTGCACAATTGCAGAATTTTAAAAAAATTATGCTAGTACCCATTTTCATGTACCCCAAATTTGATGGGACCACTTAAAAAAATGAAAAAAATAACCTAAGTGCTCTTCTGCATCACTTATTCAATGTCTGGAAAAAAACACCTGCTGCGGCTATTTAAATCCCCGACTTTCAATTAAAGGCTAAAACGGGGGTACCCATTGTGTTCCCCCATGTTTTTACAACTTTAGGGGTGTCTTACAATTATTTAAAGGAAAAATTCGTAACTTTACGCAAATCCAACTTCGGAGTTTCCCGTTTTCGTTAATTTTATATTGAATACGGGGATAAGCGGGAGCGCGTACCATACCTTAATGCAGAAAAAAACTCTGATATGAAACGTTAACTTCGACAGTGAAGTTAACGTTTCATATTGAATACCCCTCTATACCTGCAAATATATGAAAAAAACATTTATTTCATATGAAGTCTTAGGAGGTGAGCATATCTGAGGATCCTGGGGTTTATTATAGGCAGTGGCTTAATTATTACTATTATTATTATTATTATTATTATTATTATTAATTCAAAGCTAGACTTGTACCTGTTATTGACAATCTTTAGTAAGGATCTGTGCATTAATGTATGAGTTTATTTTATACAATGTTTTATACAGTACAGTATTTTTCTTTGTACTTCTATTATTAACATTTTTGCTTAATCTAGCATTATAAAATACAAAAAGTTAAATTGTACTAATAAAGTAGAAAAGACAATACAAAACATTATCTAAATTAACTTTATTGCATTGAGTTGAATTCAATATCCTCTGTTCTTGTTAATGTTTAGATGTTCAGATAATCTACATGTTGGTCTAGTCTCTTCAACTTAACCTCATCCTCTCATGGATATGCCAGTGGACTAACCTGAAATAATCTGTGCCAGTTTTAATATCATATTGTTCTAGTTGTATTAATATTGTTCTATTCTTAACCACCAATTCCTGCACTTACAGTATGTTACTACAGTCTTAAAATATCAATAAACTACAGTATGTGCACTGACCAGAGCACAAAGGTGTAAGGGGTGTCTAAAACACATGATTGCTACAATGTCACTCATTCAAACTCTTTATAGTCACCCCCACACTCTGCCCATCCACCAACATAAAAGGGCAAAAATGTCAGTTTATATGTGCTAAACTAACAAAAAGGGGCCATCCTTCCGATGCTCCATACTAGGTAAGAAGCAGCGATGCAATTAGCAATACTGGGATGTGTTGAACAAGGTGGTGCCTATCAGGGTGGCAAGAATGCATGTACCTGAAATTCCATTTTAATATTAAGAAGAAGAAAAATAATAGTTTGTCATAAAAACTGATTATTAAAATTTATAGTATGTAAAATGTGTGTTTAATAGACATAAAGAAATTATAATCCATGATGAAGACCTATAAAATTATATAATTTATATAATATCATATAAATGTATGTTATATCACTAAATATTTTATAATACAGCAATAAAGATAATTGACCTTAATATTGTTTTTTGTTCCTAGCAAATTCTATATATATGTAAAAAGTGCAGCTCTGCAGATTCTGTTTTATGTTCCCTGCTTCCTTCAAAGTAACAGTTCAGCAGCTGCAATAAAAAAATATTCTCAAATGCTGTGAAAACCTACTAGAAAATTAATTATTTTATGGACATGAGTGGAGGCTTAAACAAACGCTCAAAGTTGTAGGAGTGGAAAATGTGTCGTCAAGTGAAAAATGAATTTAGTAAAAATTATCTGTAGGTGTGAAAAGAGAATAGACATGATTTCTGGAGGGTGTATCTGCAAAGAAAAGATAACATGTGTGAAGAACTCTAAGGTTCAATCCAGTATTTCTCATATCCTTTTAAAGTTTATTTAGGAAAACAAATCTTTGACAGTAAAAAAATATCTTGTTCTGCTTCATGCTCATAAGTAGCAATTTTGCCACGATGTCACAAGGCATAAGGCAAGTATCTTTTGTTGTTATGTAGCAAGTTACTCCCTTAGTCATATAAAATAAACTTAAATTCAGCGATATAATATAGTGTTCCAGGAAAAATAAAAAAGCGTGTGTTAGAGTGTATATGTTAACTACAAAAACAAAATGCATTCAGATTAATATAATTGTAATTGAAAACATATACAAATGCAAATTTTATGCAAATTTTAATGACAACTTTTAGTGAAAAAAACAGTGAAAGGCAATAGTACCACTAAACCATAACCAATTTATATTTGGGGAGTAGGAAGAACTCTATATTTACCATAAATATGGTCCCACCATCCCATTCTGTAATGTTTTAGTTTTATACACAGTGGCCGAGCTCACGGAGACAATGGAGTCATTTGCCGCCGGGCGTCATCCCTGAAGGGGGCACCTGGCTCCATTGTCCCCGGGAGCTGTATGGAGAAGGAGCGCCGCTGATCGGTGCTCCACCTTCATTGGCATAACTACGGAGGGAGCAAGGGGTGCGGTCGCACACCTGTACCCTCCTTTTGCCGGGCGCACGCTGAGTGTGTTACCAGCGGGCGCCCGGCTCCTATCCTCCTGACGGTAGCCGGAGGATGGAGCTCCCTCCGTCTTCCGGGTCCTGCAGTGTACTATGGGAGTGACATCATAACGTCACTCCCATAGTGCCGAGGAGCAGATGCCGGAGACAGAGCTCAGGAGTGAGCTCCGTCTTCCGGGTCCCACAGTGCACTATGGGAGTGACATAATGATGTCACTCCCATAGTGCCAAGGAGCAGACACCAGGGATGGATGGCAGCAGCACTGGAGCAGGGATAAAGGTAAGTCTTTGTTTTTTTTGTGAGTGTGTGCGCGCAGCCGGGGCCATCACTACTGGGGGCAACTACAGGGGCCTACTACTGGGGGAAACTACAGGGGCTCACTACTGGGGGCAACTACAGGGGCCTACTACTGGGGGCAACTACAGGGGCCTACTACTGGGGGCAACTACAGGGGCCTACTACTGGGGGCAACTACAGGGGCTCACTACTGGGGGCAACTACAGGGGCCTACTACAGGGGCTCACTACTGGGGGTAACTACAGGGGCCTCACTACTGGGGGTAACTAAAGGGGACTCACTACTGGGTGCAACTACAGGGGCAACTACAGGGTGCTCACTACTGGGGCAACTACAGGGGCCTCACTACTGGGGGTAACTACATAGGCCTCACTACTGGGGGTAACTACAGGGGCCTCACTACTGGGGGTAACTACAGGGGCCTCACTACTGGGGGCAACTACAAGGGGCCTCACTACTGGGGGCAACTACCGGGGGCTCACTACTGGGAGCATCTACAAGGGGCCTCACTACTGGGGGCAACTACCGGGGGCTCACTACTGGATGTACTGCATAGGGGGACCATTACTGGGGAGCACTACATAGGCGGACCACTACTGGGGGCAATATATAAAAGGAACTGCATAAGGGGCTGGCATAGGTGCTGGGGGGTGGTACATTTTAGTTTGGGGGGGCACCAACATTTATCTTGCCTCCGGGCACCTGGGATGAAGTTACGCCACTGTTTATACATGACCTTTGTTATGTACAAGCATCCAAGAGGCTTTGAATCTATGGTCCTGGTATGAAAAGGACTGCATTCACCTACAGATGTGTCCTGCTACATCTTTGCCGATCGCACTTCAAATGTGTGCACACATCGCACCATGTGATTACCTGCAGCAGCATATGCTATGCTACTCTATGGTGCGTACTGCGATTGCACCATGCATTCCTATGGTGGTGCACGTGCGAATGCAGTGCATGTATTTGCTCGCAGGCACATGCCTAGCACCATGCATGGCGCAATTTGCCGCATACACAGCAAAGATGTAGCAGGACACATCTGTACTAGGTTTACTTATCAAGTCCACATGGACAAAATTGGCTACTGTAAATCTAAAGGAGAACGTAAAACAACATTGTTTAAGAAACCAACAGACCGTGACACTATTTTGCATGCTAATAGCCACCTTCCACCTACTCTAAAAAAATGCCTTACCTGTTTCACTGTATATGGGAGATCTTAGAATAATTTGTAATATAAATCTTGTGGAGAAACAACAAAAAGGATGACCACATTTTTTTTGCATATGTTACTCACCCATGATTTTGAAGAAATACTGAATGAAAGCTAGAACTAAACACACTTCTGATGTTTTGCCCAAACAAGATAAAGATATTTGAGAAATGGTTATTACAACCACCTATGGTACTAACTCAGCTGTTTTTCATAAATTGATGTCACAAACGTCGAAGGAGATACAGATCCAAAACCAAAACCAAAACGTGGGGGTCGGCGCACATCTCTAATAAACAGCACATACTGAATGCTCCCATATCGCACAAACCACCAGAGAACTACCACAGGACTATATACTAAAACCACAGTATATACTGTAGAATGTATTATTCACCTACCACAGACAAACTACCACATAATTACATGATAACCATGATCCATCTATTTCACACATGAAACTATGTAATCTAAATTCCATTATCTGGCCATGAATATGTTATACTTAGCCATCCAGGTGAGTCCAGTGCCATGGTCTGTATTTTTTAGAGTGAATACTGTAAGTGCTTGGGTTTTGTTGGCATATTTAGCCTCTTTGCCCCTGTGTTTGTATGTCTAACCCAGTAAGTGGTCATAACCTATTGTTTCATTCCCAGTCTGGTCCATATCCATGAAATGCTTGATATGTGTAAGCCATGCCTGTTCATATGCTAATGGACCACCAAACTAGTTTCTGGACAGTGAGTAATCAGTAACAAATAACCAGAAAAGATATAAAAACACCTTCTCTTTAAAAGTGTGTTGTTTACTGATTTTTCTCTTACCTCTAACCTCTCCCAACTGGTTGATGATGTTCTATCTGGAGGTAGAAAGGCTTTCACCCTTCATGAATATCCCAATAAAATTGTTATGTCTAGAGGTATGTAGGGAGTTCTGCAAGCAGCCAGAAAATACTTCTCTTTCCTTGTAGATTGTCACAAAACTGTTGTATGCAATTGTTTCTTTTATAAATAGTTTAGAAAGATGGTAAACACAGCAATGTTCCAAATAGCATGAAGTACATTATGTTGACATTTACAATGTCAACATTCATTAGGTCCACATTCATTTGGTTGAAATGAGAATGTGGACATGGTTGTAATGTCGACATTGAACATGTTGGCATGTTCATATTTTCAAAAATTCATCATGTCAACACTGATATAATGTGGACATTATTGATATGTCAACAGTTTTTTTGTGTAGTTCTCATCCTAACCATAATAGAAATATCACCATTATAACAACTTTGACATGTCCTTTGTCAACTGTATGTTGCTATCAATATTAATTATGTCAACATTTTAACCATGTCAACATCATCAATGTTGACCTTCTGATGTTGACATTGTGAATGTCAACATAATGATCATAGTCATAGTGACTGCATTACACTAAAGTATTATCTGGCCACATAAAGCAACAAAATACAAGTTTTACTCTGCAACATACATCAAACATTGTACATCTGTCTGTAGTTTCCATTAACATATTAATAATACATATGTTAAAATACAGTATACAACAACAATAAATTTGCCAGAAGAAGTTCTGTCCACTCTCTGCTTTTAAGCAGAAAAAGCTAGTCCATGATTAATTTTAAATTAATTTAAAAACTAAAACAATGTAAACAAAAATTGAAGGCAATATGAGTAGAAGCATTAGCATTTAAATTCTAACTAATTTGTCTCTAACAGGAGTAAGAAGAATGTGTTAACTTTAGCTTCAAAGTAAGAACACAAAAAGGAACATTGTGGAATTACTGAATCCTGACTGTTTGATCCCTTCTGTTCCCAACCCAAAAAAGTGGGATTAAAAATTCACTCTGTAGTTATCTTGCATGTGTCCTGTAGATACAGCTTGGTTTGACAGTGGGATTCTCTCTTTAAGTTTTCTCTGTAGTTGTAACAATAAATAAACAATAAGACAGAATATGGTAAAGAAATAAAGTAAAATAGTTTGGTATGTCCTGAGAAATCCTGAGTAATATAAATGTAAAACATTTTCTACAGAAACCAATAAAAGTGTTTTAGAGAGTATTTAAAAATATTTCATTACAAAATAGGCACATTGTACACCAAGTCATCTAATTTATGTAAAACACACTTTGATTTTGTCTATTATAAAAACTTAAGAATGTTAACTGATTTCTAAATCCAGAAATAGGAAATATCCTAAATTACATAACACAATAATGGGCCTGATTCTGAGTCACATGCAAAAGTGCACCTAGTGGCGTATTTTGGCAGTCGCCCATCTGCAACTTTATGCAAATGTTAGTACACACTCTTTACCTTGTGCATATCCATGTGGCCAGATGTGCAAGGTCTGAGATGCCCAATTTTAGTGTCCATACACGGATGCATATGTTCATCTCTGCAGTGATGACTTAATAAATGTAATTGTACTAGACCAACAACCAGCAAAAAATCTAATGGTGCATAAACATGGTCAGATTTGTCAGATGTGTCAGATGAACGATTCAACAACTGAATGATTTGAATGTTCTGAACGATTTGATGAACGATTTGACCAATGATTTGAACGACTTGAACAATTTGAACTATTAACGATTTTTGACTGCACTAAAATGATTGAAATCGTCCAAAACTGACTGCAAACACATCAGATGTCAAATATCATTATCTGACCATCAGGAACGCGCATCATTCATTGTTCAAACATGTCAGATATGTCAGATTTTCCTTCAGATATGAACGATTGAAAGACCATAAAATTTGTGGCCTTTCATTGCCTCTGACTTCCACTGAGTTATCAAAACAATCCTACTTGGGTCAAATACTCTTTTGACTACCAACTGTAAATCCATCTCATTTAGTATCCACATTCAGCTCCTGGAAATATTTTGCTTACTTGATAAAACCATTTTACTAACTTGATGCTCCATCCACAAATCTCATTATCCAAAGCCAACTTCAGTCCAGACATCTGAACAAATACCTACATTGCAACTGTCATTTTGCTTTTTAAGTATCTACCCAGTCTCCACATTACTATCAATCTCACACTCATGAGCCTGCAACCCACTGACTTCCCACATCCCAATCAGCCTGCATCTCACATGTATTCCTCATTTACCAATGTGTCCCCCATCACCTCCATTCCTAGTGAAATACTGTTTCTACTGTCAAAGTAATTTACCACTTTAATTTAAACAATACTAGCCAAAGTGATGCATGTGATGCATGGAAGACAGAGCAGCATGGTTGTGGGGAGACAGAGTGGTAAATATGGGGGAACCAAGTGTCATGAATGGAGGGGGGAGACAGAACAACTCAGAAGGAGTTGTGAAGATAAGGGGTTGTTAGAGCAGCACACATAGGGGACAGCAGTGCAAAGGGGGGTGGGGCATCAGAGTGGCATGGATAAGGGGAGACAGAGTGACACAGTGAGAGAGGAAGACAGTGTGCGCTGATGGGTGTACAGAGCAGCATGGATGGGGTAAGACAGAGCAGTGCAGATGGTGGATGTTTTACAGCTGTGTAGACCTTCAGTTGCATAGACTGCATGTGTGTATTCCAGAAACCACACAAATCTCTGAATTAGCAGCTCAACCATTTTCTGAGTGACTGCAATCTCACTCCATGAGAGTGCTGAATCTGCAGTTAACCACAGGGTGTGATGGGCTATAATATGTGTATTGCGCAAGGAACACATCCATTAAGGCATCTGCCTTAATGATCAGAATTTCATTTCTTTTTGGAGTTTAATGTTGGAGAGTTACAACAGGTTTCTGAAATGTCCAATCATGTCTAGGAAGCCTTAATGGGATATGAGAAACCGTAAGGTATTTTGTCCTAGTTTAACTAGTACTGGGCTCTTTGAGCCAGCACTGGTCTAAAATAAATAGGGGACAAAAAAGTAGGGATCCCCATATTTAATGAACCATCAGCAGGCTCTTGGACCTGGGGCTGCTTGCAAAAATATGGGGAAAATGGCATGGGGCTCCCTTATGTTTTTAGGACCATCACTGAGCTCCAATAGTGTGGAGCTAATGCCACAGCCAGGGGATCCACTTCATGGGGTCCCCCAGCCACAGCATTCACACCCCACACTAGTCAGCCCAGGCTGGAAATCCCTGGAGAGTTGAAGACCCCCCCAATAAAGGGGTCCCCCTCCTCTTGGTATTTCAAGACCATGCTTAAGCCTGGGGCTGTCCTTTGCATCCCTTGCCAGTGGATGCAGGATTGACAAAAGAACACTGGCATTGGTTCCCTCCCCTAACATAACCAACACCAGGTTCTTTCAGCCAATGCTGGTTCAATAATTAGCAAGATTTTTACAGTGCATGTGCTTTCTGCTTATAATTATATGAAGCATTTGGCTCAGAATCAGACCCATCATTTTTTTGCCTATAATTAATATTTCATAAAAATAAAATTCTTCATAAATATGTGCAATTGTAAAGATATTTAACATCTTACTAAAATGTAATAACACAAGCATTATTTGTATTTTTTATATTTGCTCTTTTCTTCCCAGGACTTATCATTTTTTGCTTTATACTCACCTTTCTTCAAATTAATTATTGCAAATTCTGATGTCCCTTTGCTTATGGCAGTTAGTATTTCTTTAATTATGTCTTTTATTTCCACAATTATATCTATGTTATGCAATGTATTCTATTTGAATTCATTTTGAAATATCTGTGTCACTTAAGAATTGGCCTCAGCTTTCATGTCATCATTTTCAGCAACAGTATATTGGCTGCTGTGGGTTCATCATTATCCACATCAAAGAGAATAACAAATGTGAGTTTATTCAATAAACAGATGTGTTTAGGATATAATTGTTTGAATTAATGTTTTTTATTTAAATATGACATGGAAAAGCATAGAACTCATGAAAAGGATTCATTATAAAACTTTATAGGCTGATTTTTGTTTTTAAAATAGGTTCATTAAATAGTTTTGTAACCGAGAATGAGAAAATAAAATGGTAAAATATGTATGAGGCTTTATACTTGTGACTGCCCAGCCAGATATTTACTTAGATAAAGTCTCACAGGTGTGACCCTTGAGTAGCATTTTATACTTGCCCAGTAAGAGTATTAAAACTGTCACAACTACTTCAGTCCTGGTGAGTCTTCAGATGAATGGTACAGAACCATGGTTTCAGTTAATTTGAGGCAGAATTGTAGCAGAAACAATCCACATGACTTCCTCTGCTGGCTCCTTTCATGGGGAATTAGTCAGCCTTTATGTGATAATAACAGTACAATCTTCACTCAATAGGTACACAGATCACTGTGATTTTGCTTCTAACTAATGCTAGTATGCACTGACAGGTACTGTACACTCGGCAACAATCACTCCTCACCAGCTAGGGGTGTTAACTGAACATAGTTTACCGACACTGAAGTAGGCTTTTTCTATAGTTTTGTTTGTGAGCCTAGTCTTCTTCCCACTCATCCTGTGAGATAGCTTTTTAGATCCTTTGTGGCTTGTGCAGTAGGAATGTGTGGCCAGACATTTTTTTAATGCCATGGAAGTGGATACCAAACACCATGGTCAGAACAGATAGCATTCTGAAGATATCTTGATTTTAATCATGACACCTTATACCCTTCACTCACAACCTCAGAGTTATTTAGCACTGGGACAAGGCCATTCATGACCTCTTTAATTACTTGATATGGGCCTTTTAATAGAGTTCTCTGTGACTTACTATATGCTAAGTCAACTATCAAACTAAGATGGTTTTTACCTTTAAACTTCTAGACTAATGTCATGCATGGACTTGTGAACTCACCCATTTGAAGCTGCTTTTAGCTCTATATCACTGCCATTGGTAACAGTCAGCTATTGTACATTTTGTTCCCACGTTACACTCATCTTACTTGTTAGAGCTTCTTCATCTCTAACTTACATTGAACATGAACACTTTATTAATATGATAAAGCCCCCATACTGGAGTGAAACCGGTCAGAGATTCACCTGCCAGTAATTATACATTATAGTAGCTTTGCTGCCACACTACTGAAATTGGGATCTTGTGCTGTGGAATCCTAATAGACTAAAGCTGGCCACACACTAGACCAACTTTCATCCAACCATCCAACTAGTTGATTGGTTGGAATGAAAATCTGGTAACGTATGGGAGTAACTGATGATCAGCAATTTGCTCCTAAATGCCATAAAACCAATGAAAATGGTCGTTCAGACAAGTTTGTTAAATGTTCGATCTAAACAATTTCTTCAAACAATAGTTTTTAGTCCATTTTCCAGCATTTGGGAGCAAATTGCTGATTGTCATTTACTTTCATTCCTTACCAGATTTTCATTCTAACCAATCAACTAGTTGGATGGTTGGATGGAAGTTGATCTAGTGTGTGGCCAGCTTAAGTCTCAAGCCAGATGCTGGGAGCACCATTAGCACATATACTGTATACAAGCAGTTGTGACTCAGAACAGATCACTTTGATTGGGATCGTGCATTGGAAACTCACTTGGTTTTTGATGTATGGGCATTATATATGATCATTAAACATGAGGTGGGCCTTAGTGCAGTGGAGAGAGCCCTTGATATGGAAACTTTGGATGTGGATACAAAAGCATTCATCTTGGAAGGTATTAAATTTATCTTGATGAACAACCATTTTACATTCAAAGATGGACACTACATCCAGCGGTCCGGAACAGCAATGGGGATGAAATTCGCCCCCAGCTTCGCGAACATCTTCATGGGCATGTGGGAGGATTACCATTTGTGGCAGAAGCTGGGGTGTGGACTCGTCGCATACCATCGATATATAGATGATATCATTATGGTGTGGAGGGGGGGTTTGAATACCTTTTCTATTTTTCAAAAAACCATGGATGATAATAATTTTGGAGTTATATTAGCCTATACTATCAGTGAAAAGCCAGTCAACTTTTTAGATCTGACTGTATACATTAAGGATTTAAAAATTTGTACTAAGAATTATTTTAAACCCACTGATAGCAACTCCTTTATAAGTGTTGAAAGTAGCCATCATCCAAACTGGCTTAAAGGAGTCCCTAGCAGTCAATTTTGTCATATAAAACGTAATTCTACCAATGAGGAGGTTTATAAAGAACAGGTACAGCCCTTAAGATAACAATTTTTGAATAAGGGGTATAATAAAGACACTATAGAAAAGACCCTTCAAAACATAGTATCAATAGGGAAGAACTTTTAATGAAGAAGCAGTTAAAACAAGATAGAGATTTCTCTGTTTCCTTTGTCACTACTTTTAATAAAGATTATAAAAAGTTAGAAATTGTGTTAAATAAGCATTGGCACATTTTAAAGGCAGATCCTATTTTAAAAAAAGTACTGCCAGATAAACCTGTAGTAATATATAAGCGAGCACCGAATTTGAGAAATGCGCTGGTTAAAAGTGCTATGTCACCTCCCAAAAGATCAGGCACTAGAATAACATCTAAAGGTTTTTTCAGATGTGGTTCCTGTATAGGTTGTAGAAACATTAACAGTAAAGAAGGCAATAAAATAACTAAGGTTGTATCATGTGTTACCAAGAAGAATTACAAAATCAACCAATTTTTGACTTGCAATAGCAGCAACATTGTATATGTCATGCAATGTAGTTGCAATAAACAATATGTTGGCAGAACTAGCCACCCCCTCAAAATCAGAATGTCAGAACATCTGAGAAATGTTCGTAAGGGGCTGGAAACTCACCATACTTTAAAGATACTCATAATTGTTCTATTGAGAACATAGTAAGCTTTAAAGCAATTGAGGGAGTGGATAAAAAGCTGAGACAGGGTGATTTTAAAGCCATGTTAGCCAGAGCCGAGATGAAGTGGATTCATGATCTTAGGACATTATAACCAAGAGGTCTCAATGGAGATTTTGAGACCAAGTGGTTCATGTAATCTTTATTCGTCAATAGGTATATGTAAATCTGGTATTATGATTGCAGATATAATAATTATTGCATTTGGTCATATTATGTATAGGTCGTACTTGGTTATATGTTTCTTCTCTATCGAATGGATATATCTGATTGTATACATAGGAACCACATTCTGGATATATATGTTAAAAAAGTTATTTCATTTACATCTTTCTGCATGTGAATTGTGTATTTGATGCCAAATTTATACTATTGATAGATAGTTGACATAGTAGTGCAATTCTCATTGTGCAACTAGGTGTGGTTTATTTTAATTTGGTAGTATTTAAATTGTTCATTTATAAGGAAAGAACAGTTGGGTTTTTATATCCCTGTAAGATGTATTCTGTATAAGGTGCCGGGAATCTGTTTACCGGATCTGCGGGAGTACAAAAGGAAGAGGATATGTCCAAGTCAGCTATGCCTTGAAAAATACCCATATAGGGTAGAAACGCATTGGCAGCTGACTTGGAGACTGAGATTCTGATAACTTAGCTATTGGAGGTGCGTGAGATAAGGAGTACTCAGCGAACTGGTGGCAGATGTTCGCTGGATGCCGGAGCAGCTGCGACCCATACAACTAGATTGCCATACACAGCACATGAGCCGCGGGTGAGAGCCACGAGTCAAAGCTCAGGAGCACGTCAGATAGTGTGAGGAGAGCGGACAGGTCCCGGGTGAGAGCCGAGCCCTTAATACCATCTGCTGCCCAGAGGATTTACCAACCTGGTTTTATCAGGTAACATAGGATTTCTTCTGTGGATATACCCTGACTATCACAGATGGAGCTTATTACGCTGCTAATTGCTGGGTCCCTGCAGGTCCGGAAAGCAACTCCTATTTTTTTCTTACACGGAGCTACCATTATTGAATGATACAAGTGTGATTTGAAGGAGGTTTATCCCCTTTTTAAGAAGATCTGTTTTGGAATTTTATTTTTTATTTTTATTGTGAATTTTTTTATTAAAAGCATTTTTTGGGGGAAATCATCGAGACTCTCTATTGATCCTTTGGTGAACTATTATTATCCAACCTGCCCTTCAGGACCTATATGTATATATAGGTTTGAGACTCTATACTTATCTTTTGGTGAACTATTATAATCTAACCTGCCCTTCAGGACCTATATGCGAATATAGGTTTTAGGAATATAGTCCTTCTTTTTTCGTGACTTTTAAACCACCAAGGACGACTATGAAGTAATATACGGGAGTTGTAGCATATTTTATATTACCGACACACCAGTATAAAACATCACATGGTGAATTTACTATAAGAAAATACCCATTAATTTCCATTAGTATTAGACGTCATATGGTGAATTTACTATAAAAAATACTCTTCAATTGCCATCTTTTAAGTGACTGATTTGATGGATTGATTATTCCAGTTTTTCTCTCCTGATGTTGTCTATGAATATTTCGATTCGGCATTTTGATATGACATTGGATTTGAACATTTAAACACAGCGCTGCATTGTCTAACACGGTGTTCACACACCATTTGCATACTGGTTATCAGCTGCACACGTGAAACACAGACTGGACCCTCAATACTTACCAGGAGTGCTCACCGAGAGCGTACTTCATAGGAGATGTCCTTACAAACTCAGAGGATTGTTCATGGGACTATGCAACTAGGTATCAATGTGGTGAAAGACTGGTATAACAGTGTGTGCACTTATATCATACAGAAAGAGCTATATATATTATTGGATTTTTTACATGTCATTAATTTGACAAGAGACTGCACCAGGCATCAAAGATCCAGTGATTCATTTTTATTAGAGGCAGTATATATTATTTCAATTCTTATAAGTGCTTTTGGGTCTTTCTATATTGAATAAATGTGATTATTTATAAATGTAAATGTGATTATATATACTGACATATTCCATTTTTATAGAGATTATTCATATTATATAAGTGGTGTCTTGAGAATTTTTTTCTGCCATTTCAGGACTTATATAGTATATTATTTATTTGTTTATTAGCACATCACCATTGTCTTGTTGTGGTATACTTTATTAATATACTATACCTCTGTTGGAATGCCATTACCCCATCCAGTCCAACCTCTCCAAGAGGCCTATTCATCAAACAATAAATGGCCCAGTAACCATGCATAAATGCTAGTTTCAGCATATTCAAGTTACCGGGCCATTCATCATCAGAGATCTGGTATTCAGCAAACTCCAAAAACTGAAAGTTTTCAGAGTTTGATACTGAGAACAAGCGCCATCTTTAGGTGGTGCTTGCTCTTGTAGCCCTGATTCTTTCTATGGGAAGGAGTTCTGGGGATGCAAAGAGGGATCCGAGTGGCTCCCTCCACCACCGCCTCACTACCTCCCTGGTGGCTGTGTGCATGTTTGACCTTGGGTCACACATGTGTAGCCGGGCCAACGTGGAGGAGGTAAGTAACATCTGTAGCTGCAATACTAACTGAGAGGATAGCTGTTTTTCAGAGCAGTTTTCCCCTCACTGGAGCAATGATGAATTAATCCGGTGCAAAGTTTCCACCACTGCGAGTTTGGAAACTTAAGTATCCCTCACAGCAAGATCAATCCTTTATTATCAGAGGCCATATGGCCTTCGATGATGAATAGGCCTCCAAGTCAAAAGCAACAGCTCCATTTGTGCCCTTCTTTCATAACAGCAAATTTTCAATTTCATGCTACACTGGTTAGAATAGAACTCACTCTACTCCAGTCTTTTCTGGTTAATCTTCTTAACTAACATCTCTTTCTGCATGTCATCATTTACACTGTCACACATGCACATTGAGCTAACTCCTTCCACTGCATTCTCCACCTCCCATTGATCTGTTTTATAACATATTTCATTAGTAATTATTTTTGGAATCTCTTCCTAACTGACAAAACATCATCTAAAAATGCTGAATGATGATTTTGTGTACAAACATTTTACTTTGGCAGTTTCTTGGAAATAATAACACCACATACGTTCCTGGGAGCTGTTACCTTGTCCCCTTGAAGAACCTACATGTCAGTGACTTGTTCGTTATTCTAACTCTTATTCTAACTCTTTAGAGCTGGGATGTAATTTCTAAATTCTCTATCTATCTATCTATCTGTTTCACTGCTCCAAATGGATCCATTTATATGGGCACATTCTTGGGGATGCAATCAGGAAGCCGGCTGACGTAAGCCCAACATCCGGCTTCCCGACTGCTTTATCCTGGCAAGGGTTAAATGACAGGTGTCTAAATCTAGATGCCTGTCATTTTTCCAATGCTGGGCGCCGCGAGTGGACAGCCGTGGGGGGAAGGCTTAGGTTTAGGGCTCCCGGGGGGACTTAGGGTTAGGCCCCCTCTGGGTGGGTTAGGGTTAGGCAACCCTGGGGAGAGGTTAGGGTTAGGCACCACCCTGGGGGACTTAGGTTTAGGCAGCGGGGAAGGGGGGGGTAGGTTTAGGCACTTAGAGGGGGGATTAGGGTTTGCCACAGGGGGGAGCTTAGGGTTAGGCACCCCTAAGGAGGGTTAGGGTTAGGGGGATTAGGTTAGGTTAGGAAGTACTCACCTACGGATGATCCAAAATTCCAATGCTGTTGGGCTGCCGCTGCCAGGATCTCCTCATTTGGCTGCCTGACGCGGCCGGTGGTATTTCATACCGTTTCCCTTTCTTGTGCTTTAGCTCATGGATATAGAGTTCATATTTTCACATTCTTTCATCATTATTCTGACCAAGTCTTCCATCACCTCACACGTTCTTGTTGTATTACTTTATAATACATCATTAAGCTCCAGAGCACCTTCAACAATTAGAAAGATTATTTTAAGTTATAAAATAAATATAAAATGACCATTGAATGCAAAGGTAAATATTGCTTAGATGAGTTTTCATATTTTACAATTTAATTTACAGTAGATAGCTTACAATAGGGTGCACTTGGATTTCCTCATACAGTAGGGCGTTTTCTCTAATCCTATCCAAAAGCAGATTCACCTTCTTACTTCTTTTTCTGGTAAGAATTGGCTGCAATTGCTTTCTCACCCATTTTTCACTGCTTCTAAGCTCACAGGGAGACAGCAGTAACAAATGTCCACTTTCATCCTGATCTCTCCTTTATTTACTCGCATCTCCAATACATAAAAATATAACACTGGGTTATGACTTACTAATATTGCTTCATAACCCCTGACATGCTGCTATTATTGATGTGCTTTAACCATATTTTTTATATTCTAACTGAGTTTTGCTGCTATGCTACCTTGTTGTCTTACTAATATTGCCATTATGTTGCATAATTAATTTTATGCCATCCACCCTTATATATTTTTATTGAATATGTGGTACTATTACATTTTCTGTAACCTTTTTTGAGCCATATTGTGTTGCTATTTTGTGAATGAGATGCAATTGTCTTGGGAATTTTCATGTGTCCAACACTGGGGGGTATTCAAATAGCCCTGATAATTTTTTGGAAAAATAAAACAGGACTTACCACATTTTATTTGCCTTGCACAATTCAATTAGATCTTGTTTTATTCATCCACAAAATCACCCATTTTCGGGCGAATACATATAGGATTCTTAATAACGTCACAGATGTTTTCATGTCTGCAATAATGAATACGCGGCTGCTTTTTTTATCTCTAGTATCACAGTGTCAGCAATGTTAGACTCACACATAGCACTTGTGGGCACAATAGCCTGTTTACACTGCAGTGCACTGGATTACAGTTGTTGCCAACTAGAGTTCTAACAAACACATACATAGTGAGATAGACTACAGCCTTTTGAAAAAACCCTATGAGAGTAGAGAAATGCATCAAGGGGAAACACTTTGATCTGCTTTTTTTCTTGGGACTTCAACAACACTGCACGGTGAATATCTATACAGCTGCAGTAAACCACTTCACCGTGACACTCTCTGCCTCATCCGTGTCGGGAAGTAGCTGTGGCATCTGGACCCCTGTTGGTTGTATTTACGGCGAGTGGCATTTCAGCTTGTGGAATCAAATTCGCCACTATGTGAATATAGGGATATCATGCTGTGCCATTATTACTCAGCCACCACAGAGGATACACTGTGAACCAGCCAGTGCTCATTGCCACTATCAATGCTCCAGAGTTTCTGGATTATTACTGTTCAGCAGATGGGGGAGCGGTGAATGTTATGAGGATATGAGACACTATATGCCGGCTTTTCCCCTGGAGATTGGGAAGTGACACTATCACCATTATATGTGGATTGCAACATTCCCAGAAAAAAAGTGTCTATAGATATTTCTATTACATTCAGCAGGATTTTGATTACTTGTGCATATGATATATTCATAATAACTTTGTCAGCTGGGACTATCAGTATATATATATATTCTCTTGCTATATATCGGTGCACTGATGAATAATCTTATTATCTGATTAGTCAAATTTATATGTTTTAAACCTAGGAACTGCAGTTCTATCTTAATGTGATTATTTTTTTGGTATTAATAATAATTGAGATTAACAGATCTGGAGTTTTTTAGTGGACATAAGTGCAGACTTATATATTTCTTGATAGTGAGATAGATGCCTGCAGCCAGTCGCCCTTCCCACATACTGTACTCCCCATCTACCTACTACTACAACTCTTGCTGTACTAATGGCAACCTAACGGTGTTCTAATGGTGTTTTTTTTTAAAGAACAAGCCCACACCCTCTCTATACACTCTCCTTTGTGATATGGCACCTGATCATGAAGGAGGGACTGTTATATACAATTCTAAACATGGTAGAACCACATTTCTGTGAAAATGATGTTTTGTCTCGTTCTGAGATCTGAGCTTCGCAGGTAGACCAAAGCTGGGACTCCGATTCACTAGGAAACCCTAAGCTTGTGTATGTTTCTTGTTTTAAAATATAATAATAGTTTAATAAATAAATGCTTGTGTTGGATTATTGAAGCCTCCTTGTTATCAACTGCAAGAAGTAAATATATTTAATTATTTAATTTACTTAAATGAATCTATAATATTCCATACTCTAGCACTGTCATTACATTTTTGTTATGTTCATCTTCATCCTCTGCCATATTTGTTATGCTCAACTTCATCCTCTGCCATCATGTGACCACTGCTGAGCTCCAAATTGACTGAAACCAATATTTGAGAGCTATGGCAGACTGGAGAGCTGGAAATCAATTACTTGCAGGTGAAGGACAAACCAAAGCAAGAAAGGAAAGTTAGAAGTGAAGATCCTCAAAAATAATAAATAAAAAAATAATCTTCATGTTACAAAGGAACACAACATACTGTTTAAAATTAAACTTGGGATTTCAGCTTTAAGTCACTGTTTAAAACCTTTGTTTAACTAATCCCCTGAGGAGTAAACAATCTAAAAATCTTTAGGTAAGAAGGGACAAGAATTGTCAGGACCAAAAACTGATTGTAAAAACTCTGTAATTTGCCATATACAACCTATTCAAATATCTTCAATAAAGACTTGACAGCATCATCTTACTAAAAATATCACTGTAGTATATAGAAATGCAATATACAATCTTTTGGAGGGATGAAACTTGTACAATGATGGCCTGCAGGTAGACTGCTACTATATTTTCAATGCTTAATGTCTTAACTTATGGATATCCTGTTAGACACTATGGGTTAAATCTACTAAAGCTCGATTTAAGATTGAATGTAAAATTTACAGAATTTCTGATTCCAAAATTCACATATTATCAACGAACAAGTTTCAACTTCAAATGAAATCTGACGCTGATATCAGTTGGATTTTACACGTGTAAATGTGTTCTGTTTTGGTATTTCAAGTAAAAATTGATGACATATAGAACCTAAGACATGTCAGCAAACCCATCATAAAAGGAACACTGCACAGATTTATATGACCTGTACAGGCTTATTAGGAGTAAAAAAAAAAAAATTATAAAAAATATTTAAAAAAATGGCTCCCCCATCCTAAATTCATAACAAGCCTCTTTTTATATTTCCAATAACCAGCATCAGCCTGAACCAGATGGGGGCTTACCCCATAGGAGGGAGACATTTGCATTGAATTCACCCTGCCATAGTGTAAAATCAGTACCAATGTTGCAAATCCTTGAAAACTGAGGACCTTAAAAGTAAATTAAGGTTCCTCCACCGAAAGGATCTACTGGCCCTAAGCTAAAAACCCAGGGGTTTGTCCCACACCCCTGGATGCAATGAGTGCAGGGTTAATGGTGTAAAATAGATTTTAATATTATTCTTTACAGTGGGACAATGGGTCTCAGCCAGCCTGCCCCATCATGCAGGCACTTGTGGAACAACAAGTGCTAGAATGCCCAGACATTAAGGCCATGCAGTCACCTGTAGTCCTCTTCTGAAGAAAATATTACAATTAACAATAGAACATGGATACCAAATGGTTTAATCATTTATTAAAAAGGATTTTATTAAAAATATAAAACAAACACACACTTATTTTTTACCAACTCTTTGGTGGGGCTTGGTCCACTACTCTCCACTATGTAGCCACTGGTCTCCAGAAAAAAAATGCACATTCATTCCCATGGCGCACACAAAGTGAAAAATCACTCCAGGGACATTGTTATTGAAGTGAACAGTGAAGTGCTTATTGGCTAAGAGACCTCCAGTTTTTTTAGCAATGTCTGCTCTCAGTCAATCAGCTTCAGCCCATATCTAGTAAATTTTGGGGAGGGGGATCACAATTTTTTTAGGATCTCCACTTTCCAAGGATTGCCAGCCCTCGGCTGACCAGTTTGGGACTGATTTTACATTATAGCACAGGGTCTCCATGCTGTGTGTCTCCCTGCTATAGTGTAAGCACTGTGGCTGTTTCAGCTAGGCAGTGGTTAATGGAAAATCATGGGGACCCCATGTTGATTTTTAACCCAATATTTCATGACTGGACCAGACTGAATGTTCCAGGACTATTTATTATTTAGGTGGGACCCCACACGGTGTTTTTTATTTTCATCTCTTTCTTGACTCTAACCCTAAGAAGCCTGCACAGATGATTCTTATCTCAAGTGTCTCCCAATCCAACCTGCCACAGGCAGGTCTAATGTTTGAGAAGGTTTGCCATTGTTTTACATTTGGTTTTTGGTCATTGTACCACCAACCATTAATAAATTTCCAGTTTATATAATCATCTATATTAAAATATCAATTGTTTGTCTGATGTTCTAATTTGATCTACAGTTGAATATTGATTGGTTTTCAGTTGGTTTTGACTTTAGTAAATCTTTGATTTGCAAACTAAGGCCTGTATTCAATTTGAGCTGAGCCGCAATACTTTTTCGCCTCCCGAACTTTTTGCCTACATCGTGTGTTTTGCAGGCGGAAAAGTATCGCGCACATGCCCGTGCATATTGCTGTATTCAATTTGAAAGTAGGTGAAAAAGGGACCTGGTGAAACGTAAACAAGCAGAAAGTTCTGTCAGATTTGGGGTAATCAGCCTGACACCCCCCAATAGATGCTCTGACATGGGGTTCCCTATTGTACCCCCGATTTGGCTTGCTGAAGGTATTTGGTGTTTTTAAACGGGCTCAATAGCTGCTAAATAGCGTTTTTGTATAAGTGGTGCAGAATAGTATTCTGGAGTTTGTTTTGCAGAAAATAACTTATCCCAGCAAATTTGGGGTACTTGAAAATGGGGGCCAGCATATTTTAAAGTTGCTAAAGTTAAGTTAAAAAAACTCATTAAAATCCACCTGCTGCAAAACCCTGCAATGAAAAAAACACCCGGGGGCATACTTGGGGACCCCCCAGACTCAAGTTCGCTAGTTTTTAACATTTTCCCCCAACATTTTTTTTTTTCGCCCCCAAAATCAAAGTGATTTTTTGGGGTGTTCTTATATCTTTTTTTAAAAAAAATACCTTTGGGGGACTGTCTGAAGGGGTTTCTGCAATGTTGCACCCCAAAACCCCAATTATGCACTTTTTTCCGCCTGCAATTCATAGGCGAATCTTTTTCGCCTATTACATTGCATTGACTTTCTGCCTAGGTGGAAAGTCTTTCAAATTGAATACAGTGATACTTTTCCGCCTGGCAAAATGACGTCATCGGCAAAAAGTTTTCGCCCAAAACATGCGAAAACGGCTTTTCACTCCAAAATGAATGAGTGGCAAATTGCACAAAAATGGTAACCAAAATCGACCTTTAGTAAATTTAGCTTCTGTAGACAAAATGTGAACCTTTCTAATACAGTATTGGGATATAGAAAGTTTTCTGTAAATATTTTCATGCCATTTTTATTTTCTATTTTTTATGTAATTTACCATATAAATTTGCAAAATAAATACTGTCTGCCTGTATATGCAAGTTTTGACATTTGCTTTTAACATGGTTTTATTTTTTTGACTTTGCAATAATTTTTTTACTTTCTGATGTTTCAACAGAATATATTTCTGACATTTTAAACTTTGAATGTTTTTCTCCATTTTAATGGATCTTTTTACATAACAGCTTTCTTTGCACTTCTTGGTAGCTGTTTTTAAGTTTACTAGTACTAAAATATCTAAAAGAGACATTTGTGGCATAAACACAATATTTACAATTACTTTTGCACCTGAAGTTGGGCTGTATCAACTAAAAGAAATATCACCTGGTCTCCATTTGAAATACAGTGTACTTGTACTTGTTTTTTTCTGCATTTACTACAGCATAGTAGTTTCCATGGTAATTTTACCAATTATATTGTGAAGTAAAACAACAGGAATTAATTTTGCCTTTGGGCATCAAAAATATACAGTATAAAGCATGAATACATTATAATTTATACATTGTGTTCTCTTCTAAGTTGTTAAAAGAAACTTAAGGTGCATATCCACTACACGAGTGTAGAATGACTGTACGATTATAACATCATAATCATTCAATCTTTCATCATACTGTGAAGTGGATATTGGCCCTCATTCAGAGCCGCACGTTAACAACAGTACGCTCGTTGCGTTCCGATGTTGACTAACCGCGCATGCGTCGGTGTTACACTGCGCATGTGCGTACGGCAGATTGCGAGCTTTTTTTCTCTCGTTCCTAAAATAGCGTACAGGAAGTGACATGTCAAATGTGATTGACAGAACAGGGCGTTTTTGGGTGTTGACGGGGGTGGAGATGAAAAACGCAGGCGTGGCGAGGCGTTTTTGGGGCGTACATACATTAGCAGATGCGAACGTCAAATGTGTTCGGACCGTCTCATACGTCACTGGAACATCCGCTTTCCCTTCAAAATGATCGCACAGCTTAGGGTCAGGATTACTCGACCACATTGGCGATGGCCTTCTCCTCCGTCCCGGGACTCAACGATGGTGCTGTGATTAATCGCGGCTGGTCAGTAAAGTAATTAGTGTTGGATTGAAAACCAGCTTGGTATGTGTTTGGAAAGCAGTTTATTGGGATAGCACAAAAGCGTACGCAGGTGGAAATCAGAGCTGCTAATGTCATGATTACACAATCAATTAGCGTACATTTTTGGGGTTTTATTTTGGCCACAATTTGTTGGTTATAGCCTATTGTAACAATAATGTCATCATGTTTTAATTACCTCCCCTTTTTTTTGGTTTACTGTGGAATTTGCATCGCTATGTGATTTTTTAAACGTTCCTTAAAGAGGCCTTTTTTTTTTTTTAAGAGGGTCAGTTTTTGCCTTTAGGGCCAGGATTACATGTAACCCATTTGTACATTAATGTCACAATACAATGTCAGTTTTTTGTTTTAAATTTATTGTTTAAACACAAACAAATTGGCCTAATATTTTGTTGCCTTTTTTGTGGCAAAGATATTTGTTAAAAAAAAAAAAAAAGCCATAACTGGTAACATAAACGTAAATACCAAAATTAAAAACATTTCACAAGAAAGGAGAGGGAAGTTTTGACCAGAAAGGAATATGAGCCAAGCACAGAAGGAGTGTGGGAAAAGTCGCCATTGCTGTCACCGTTTTCTCGCCCGTTTGGCTGGGTGAGGGTGGGCGCCAGACCGGGTCCGGGATGCCATCGGGCTGGCCTGTCCAGAGGCAGATGTTGTGGCCTCTGGACTAGGCACAGGGCTAGGCACATTTGGAGGATTGGCTGATGTTGTGCCAGAGGTGGAGGATCCGGATGTTCCGGCAGGAAGGGAGGTCGGCTCCACCATGTGCTGGCGAACGAGCTGCTCCAGGGCATCGGCGATGCAGATGTTGGCCCTGGTATTTTCCGCCAGGGCCTGAGCAATGGTCACGTTGGCCGCAGCATTTTGCTCCAGGGCCTCAGCCACCCGTATCAGACTGGCGTCCATCCTCTGCAGAATCTCCGTATGGAAATCCGATTTAAAATTGAGTTCTGTGAGGAGGCCCACTGCCTGCGAGGGGGCACGCCCTGGACTGGCTTCTGCAGGGTCCTCAGCCGGATGTACTGGTTCCTCCCCTGCAGAGCCAGCAGAAATTCTGCGGCCAAGGCTCCCCTCTGGAGCAGACTCATCCGCCTCTGTCTCTGTTAGGAAAAATGCCAAAAGACTCACATTAGAATCTACATATTGGCACAATAGCATTTCAGAGTTGGTCACATCACAAGACTTACCTTGGCCAACATGAGGAGCCGCAAAGTCTGGCATGTCCGTATCAATGTTGGACACGCCAAACACCTCCACAGCCTGCACACACCCCTGTGCCAGCTCTTCTAAGTCTGTCAACTCCAATGACACAGGGGTGGGCCCCCCACCTGTCCCCCTTGCATGCCTAGCCCTGTCGGCAAGTTTTTGCTTGAGACAATATTTGAAGTCTGCCCATCTGTGGACTGAAATTGGAACCATTATCCTTTTTTTTACAATGGGGTTTGTTTATAGGATGGGATAGTGTTTACTTACCGCCGTTTGACATCCCGGGCTAGACGGACATAATCACCCACCCTATTGACAGCAACGGCGACCTCCTCCCACATTCTCCACTTCTGGCTTTGGCTCATATTCCTGGCTGCCTGGGGCAGGATGTCAACGCACTTCTGGATCAAAACCTCCATCTCCTTGCTTGCGAAATGTGGCTGCCTTTTTTTTTTGGCAGCTTTGGCGGGTTGACTGGGGCCAGCAGTCTCTTCCATG
This sequence comes from Taudactylus pleione, assembly GCA_031769625.1. Lineage (NCBI taxonomy): Eukaryota > Metazoa > Chordata > Amphibia > Anura > Myobatrachidae > Taudactylus > Taudactylus pleione. The sequence continues at coordinate 15,963,985 of JAUIMM010000120.1, forward strand.
TCATCCTCCTCACCTATTTGGGTAAATATGCAGATTTAGCCACTTCACAACTTGCACAATATTATGTTTTTAAAGAATCATTGAGACAAAATGCATGAAGGCCTTACCGCCAGAATTTTGGCCATTGTTTCCCTAGTCTGAAGCCATGTCTCTGCTTCCAGAATGAAATCAACCAGAAATTAAATGTGATTTCGTGACGTATTTATACATGCGTCCTTAGTTTGCGGCCGCATCATTGATTGTGCGTCCCTATGATTCATCCTTAATTTGTGCGGGAAAATAAACACTATTTATGGCTTGGTGTGTGTGGAGTCGAGGTTGCGTTGTTGGATTGTTGGCGGTTAAGTTGGTTGGATTTGGTTGTTTGCGGTTGGAGGATTTGGCGGTGTTTGTATTTTTTTTGGTTTGCTACAGTTGTTTTGGTTTTCCGTTCGCATTTTTTTGGTTTATTTTTTGCCATCGTTTCCTGATTTGGTAAGTTTTGTGCAGTCTAATTTGTGGCCAATTGGTGTCTACTTCTGGTTTTTTGTTTGATATTTTTTTTTTAACACTAATTTCATCTATTTTAGTTTGTTTTGGCTTTCGGACCCAAAGACCTTTTTGAGGGAAATCTTATATATTCGATTTTGGTAAGTCCATTATTTTTCTGGCATTTGCGAACTAATTAACGCATTTTTGACTGTTGGTGTAGTGACTTGCATTTGCGAACTAATTAACGCATTTTTGACTGTTGGTGTAGTGACTTGCATTTGCAAAATAATTAACGCATTTTTCGAGGCTTATTCATCATGTAAACCAGTTTTGCTTTTCCCTTTTCCATTTTTGGGGTCCATTTGACCCCTATTTGACGTACGGTGTGCAATGTCGTTTTCATCGATGGCCAAATGTGTGTTTCGCCTATTTTATGTGTTGGCTTGCACCAATTTGACAAACATAAAATCACCCTCTAAATTTTTGATGTCTCATTTTTGGCTTTTTTACAGTTTATACGTATCATGACAATTCCCCGGCATGTAAGCAGCTATGGATGGTATCATAAAGCTAAGTTGTTTTATGTTACTTTTGGGGTGGCTCAAAAGCCTTACATTGTAAACTTTGAATTTCAGGTAGATCTGGGGCGAATTGTTCTGGCCCTGCTCCCGGAAGACGACCAACCTCAAACTCGTCCCAGGCGTAGGCATCGTAGGCATGCAAGGCCCCAGATATTTCGAACACATGTCACCCTTTTTGGAATGCCCGATGATGAGGTTTTAAGACGCTACCGTCTACAACCCAAAATCATCATAGACACTCTCTCATTAATAGAAAGTGATCTTGAGCGGCAAATTGACAGTCCAACAGCAATACCACCACTGACGCAATTTATGGCGGTGTTACATTTCTGTGCCTCAGGATCGTTTCAAACAACGGTGGGAATAGTGGCGGGCATCTCCCAATCCTCCTTTTCCCGGATCCTGAGGGCAGTGATGGAGGCACTTTTCAAGCACCTCCATCATTTTATTAAAATGCCTTTGGATATGGGTGCCCTTAGTGTGGGCAAGGCCAATTTTTACCAAATAGCTGGCTTCCCACACATCATAGGGGTTGTGGATGGTACTCACATACCACTTCAGCCTCCAGCATGGCTGGAGGCAATATTTAGAAACCGTAAACACTATCACTCCCTGAATGTAATGGTGGTATGTGATGCCTCCCTCCAGATCCTGTCCCTGAATGCTAAATTACCAGGAAGTGCTCATGACTCCTTCGTCATCCGGCAATCAGGGATATGGCAGAAATTAACCAACCTACAAGCTGGTGATGCGTGGCTTCTGGGTAAGTGGAGACCTTTAGTACATAACAATGTTAAGCTTGATACACAGTGTTCCTGATGTTGTCTATTTTTTTTCACAGGAGACAGTGGATACCCTTGCATGTCCTGGCTGCTCACTCCTTATTTGGCTCCCACACCAGGGCCACAAAGTGCGTATAATTCTGCACTTACAGCCACCAGGCAAGTGGTGGAGTGCTGTATCGGCCTTTTAAAAGACCGATTCAGATGCCTCCACCGCTCTGGTGGCGAGCTCATGTATGTGCCGGATATGGTGTCTAAAATTGTGGTCCTGTGTGGGATATTTCACAACATTGCCATAAGGAGTGGTGTCCCAATGCAGCCAGAGGATGCCTTACCTGAGGATGGCCCCCCCGAGGTTGGTCGGAGGTCAGTATGTGGGGGGGCCATACGCGATGATGTTGTGGCCAGATTTTTTAGGTAAGTTGTAACAAAACTACAGTGTTTATACCTAATGTGTTTGTGTTTGTTTGCGAACATCTAATTTTGTGTTTTTTTTCTCACCATCTTCTGTTTGTTCACATAATCTTTGGCACTCCAACGCTCACTACTTCCTGCTACCCTTACCAAACCTGGATCTGGTCCTTTTGGGCATATATTCTGGAACCCATATCGCAACGCCATGTTTGTGGAATCATGTTGGCATGGTCCTTCGTCAACCAGTTCTTGATTTTTTGTTTTTATTTAATTATTTCTTGGTATGTGTTGTATTTGAATTTATCACTGTGTTCTTTTTTTGGGAGTGACCACTTTGTTTTCTCTGTTATGTTGTGAATAAATGTTTGGAGAGTGAAATGGTCTTCCTTTTTTGGGACGTTAACAGCAAGTGTAACCAGGTTAACACAAGTTACATTTGACTAAGGGGTAATCCAGTACTGACGCCAGTTGAGCTAAACTGAAATATGTTTTCAGCTTCCCAACCCACACCAAAAGGAAGCCTGGCCCAACCTTGGGATTTGTAAGATTGGCCTAAGCAGCTTGCGCACCAACTAGGAACCTGTAAAATGTAGAAATATGTAATTGACACTACACCCAAAAAGGGAAATGACATTGTTACTGTTATGTGTTTCTTGTGTCTGTTTGACATACAAAGACAAAACACAATCTAACTTTTAAAAAAGGGAAATCCTTGCAGGAACAGTCTACTTATGTCAGGCTAAACTATCTTGGTTTTGGATTTAAAAAATGATCCAGAACGTATATTTGTATGAAAAAATTTATTTTGAAAAGTTAACAAAAATAAAAAAACTACTGGTGAAGGAGGCCAGACAGCCGGTCGAGGGCCACAAGAATGCCAATTACATGTTGGCGCATCTGGCCAACACAATCCGCCACCTCTTGCAGACACCTCTGTTCCTCTGTGGGTGAGAAAAGTGTGTGGGTTAATTCAACAATAGGGAATCCACATTAAAAAAACAAAAACACAACGAAATCACTCCTAAACCTAAAAAAAAAAAAAAAAAGGGGGTGCTGCCAAAAATACAAGGCCTATGTACAAATTCCCACAGGTGTGATATGTGTATGTTGAAATCACCAGGAAGAGGTAAAGGCAAACTGCGAAATCACCAAAAGTCAAGCCACAAAAACATGAAGAAAGGCACGACACATGATTACATACAAACAATTTGTGCTTTAAAAAAAAACAAAATAAAAACATACCGGGAGCCAAAACGGGAGCTCCGGAAATGCCTCCATGATCCTCCTCGGAGGATCCGTCATTCCCCAAAGAATGGGGAGGAGTTATGATGGACTCCGGGGAGGGGGTAATTGGAAGAGGGGTGGGTGGAGGAGAGGGGGAAGTGGGACGGAGGGGAAGGAGGCCCGACATTTCCGGGAGAGGGTCTGGGAAGGATGGGGAGGAGTGGGGAATAGGGGAAAGATTTGGGGTGGAGTGTTGGCTGGGGGTTGGGGATAGTGGCCGGGAACGCCGTCTGGACGGACGGTGACGGCGGAGTCTTGGCTGTCCCCCTAAAATATGTCAAAGAAATTGCGGTTAGTTTATGGACAAATCCGGGGACCAAAACTAAAAAAAAAAAACAACCCAAAAAATAAGCCAAATAGGAGTAGAATGAAAAAATCAGAAATAGAGGGAAAACATGCACACGCAAATATGAGTACAAATAATAAATAGGACAGACAGGAAAACATGCACACGCAGATATGAGTACAAATAATAAATAGGACAGACAGGAAAACATGCACACGCAGATATGAGTACAAATAATAAATAGGACAGACAGGAAAACATGCACACGCAGTTTGCCCCACAAACACAAACATTAAAACCACAATACATAACACTTACTTTCCTCGATCTGCATGCGAAAGCATGCCAGCAAGCGGGGCGTTCGCCGTTGCAGGTCGGACCACCTGCGCTCCAGCTGCCCGATGTTGCGGCGTGAGCCGAAGGACCGCAGGCGGGACCGTGCCTCCGCATACGCGGAGCGCTTCTGCCGGTTGGTGATGGGTGGAGGCTGACTGGTGATCCGGCGATCCATGACCTCCGTAAGCACCAGCAGCTCGCGCCTGGTGAATGCGGAGGATCTCATGATGGCAATGGTGTTTTTCTTAAAAATCATTTTTGATAAAGTGTGTTAACATTTTCTGATTTGCTAATGTATTTTGGAAATTAACAGGAGCAATTTTATTGGTTAGTGTATGAGTCATGTGTTCGACAGGGCCAGAAATCTCTGGAGAGTTATGATAGGCTTGATGCAGTGACATGCGTAAGCAAATTTAAATAAAGAAATGAACCCAGGGAAATATGCGGGGATCCACAGCAATAGAACAATTGTTTAATTGTGGTTCACATGTTTTTTGAACAATAAAAGCGAATGTTTCATCCGTACGTATTCTGCGGGTAAACACAAACACGGACAAGAGTAAAGTTTCTTGCATTGTGTTGAAAAAAAACAAACAATTAAGCTAATTGATACATTGATTGGCATGATACGATTGATGGAGGTAGGCAGAATAAAGGAGCAGGTAATCGACATCTGACAAGGCCACTTCCTGTTTAGACTTGTGCGTGCGTTCCTTTCAAGCCATTTCGGGGATGTACGCTCGCTATTTCGTACGCTCGTTAGTTAGAGGAGGGGTCGTCTGAGTTTAGGGAGGAATTTTAGATGCGAACGAAAATACGAGCGAGCCATTGAATTTAAATATTTTTGTACGTACGCCTAACGTACGTGCGCCCGCTTGCGAGTGGGTCTGAATCAGGGCCATTGTGCCCAGACTGAAAGATATGTCATTCAGTGCAGGCACCCTCCCACATATCCGAACATGAATAACCTGTTGATATCGGCATGTTTACGACCAGCAGGACCACGCATCGCTGGTCTTTGTTGGCATAATCACTGCACAATTAATGAACAATTGAACGACAATGATGTTGTAATAATTCAATCGTTCATTTTTATTGTGTAGTGGATATGCGCCTTAACTGTTGCTTTCATACATTACACTCATATTCAGGGCTGCCATCAGAAATTGTGGGGCCCAGTACTGACAAAATAGGCAGGGCCCTCCGGGGTATATGGTAGACTTGGGTGGAGTTGTGGATAATGTGGGTGGAGCTATTTTGTGGGTGGTGCATCATTTGGTATGTAAATCAGGGATAGCTAGACATGGTGGATGGAGGGGCACAGGGCAGAGAAGGCTAGATATTAATGGGGGGCACAGGGCAGGGAAGGCTAAAAAAGCAGGGGCACTTGGCTGGGAAGAGTGAATTGGGTGGCAAAGGGCAGGGAAGGCTGGCTTGGTCTGAGGGGAGCAAAAGGCAGGGAAGGCCGGCTGGACTAGGGGAGAGGCAGGGCAGAGAAGGCAGGCAGGCTGGCTAGACATAGGGGTGCCGCAAAGGAAGACTGGCAGGACTAGGACAGGGAAGACAGGCTGGCTGGACCAGAAGGAGGGGAGAAGGGAGTGCATGGATGGCTGGCTGAACTGGTGGGGTAGGCAGGGAAGGCTGTACTGGTGGGGTAGGTAGGCAGGGAATTCTGGCTGCACTAGGGGGATGGGCAGGGAAGGAAGACTGGCTGGAATTGGGGAGGGGCAGGGAAGGCAGTATGGCTGCCTAAACTGGGGGGGAGGGCAGGCTAGCTGGACTGGGGGGGGCAGTGCAGGGAAGGCTATCTGGCCTCAAGTGGGGGCACAAGACAGGGTCAACAAAAGTACCTTAGAAAGGGGCCAGGGTGGCAGCGGCAAGCAGTGCACCCGGCCGCAGGCGTAAAAAAAGAGCATCTTCGTTGCGGCATTTGAACTATGGAGCCGGTCCTGAGCCAATCACATCTCATGGAACAGCAGCCAATCAGGAGCAGCTGCTCCTGATTGGCTGCTGTTTTGTGACCTATGATTCTCTCACAGCCAGCTCAATACTACTATTGAGCTGGCCACGATCCAATCACAGCTCGCGTAACTGCAGCCAATCAGGGGTGGCTGTTCCTGATTGGCAGCCATTCCGCAAGCTGTTATTGCATCACAGGCGGCTCCATAGTAGTGCTGCAGCACCACCAATGCTCTTCCTCCCTCGCCGAGTCACCGCTGCCACCCGGGCCCCCTCTCTTTCCAGGCCCGGGACAGGAGGCCCGGCATTCCCCCCCTGATGGCGGCCCTGCTTATATTGTACTATACTTGCAGACTCTCCCTGAATGTCAGCGAGACTGTCTCAAATACTGTAGTTATAATCTCCCTGACTTCCTTGGACAGCTATCAATATCCATGGGGTTGTGCTGGATGAGCAAAACAGTAATGTTTCCCAAGGAAGTAAAGTACTGAGGACAAGGAAAATACATTATATTAGATGGCTGTAGAAGGCTAGAGTTAGAGGAGGTAATTTAAGATGGTAGAAAATAGTATTACAGCAATTTTTTAATGCAAAACTCATGCCTATGATACAACATCTCATGTTACTGGGTTCATGTACTAAATAGCAGACTTATTGGTCATCTGTGTGGTTTCTTTATGTGACCATTGCAAATTTAATATTTTTACTGTGAAGCTACATATGGTTTGTAAAACTTAAATAATTTGTTCAGTGTATATTTATATACTATAGAAGTTAATTTTTAGAAGGTCTGTCCCATCTCCTCATTGCCCATGCAGTGGAAGCCTGGGAGTGCACCTCAAAGGCTCCCACTACTAGGCAGGCAGATACCAGAGAGGAGGAGGCCTAATCAAGGTAATTATAGGGGCAGGAGTGATTAAGGGCAGGGAGACTAAGCAGAAGGAGTTAGGGTGGTGGAGCCATAATGGATAGGGCAGAGGGTGGGGCCAGACAGAGCAGAGGATGTGATGCTAGGGAGGAAGAGACCAAGGTAACCCAGGTCAATTATCCTTTACATATACAGTATATGTAAAAGCATGCACTTACTGCATCATGATTCATAGGTGGGGTGCATCATCAGTATGGCAAAAAAACTGCTTACTAATTACAAAAGTGAATGAAATAGATGGCACCAGAGGCATCATGGGGGGGTGCCACTGGGCAGGTGTCACCCTTGGAGGGTTGACAACAAGATGCCGGCTTCTCTGCAGTGACAGAAGCCAGCTGCTGCAGTGTGACATTCTTCTGCAACACCTGGCTCCTGTCAAAGAAGAGGAACTGACAGTGTTGACAGCCCAGTCTCTGGAGGCAGCACAGCATCTCCAATGATGCTGGGCTGCCCCTGGAGTGAAGTCATCAGGAGGCCCTTTCTTTTAAGCCATGCCCCTTTTAGAGTGTGCCTCCAGAATGCAGAGATAATCAGAATGTGCACCAGGTGTCTCCAGATCCGGTAACACCTCTGGAGGGCACTCAACAATTCCATCCAAAAGTACAATGTATTATTTACCTACCAACAGTTTTGGTCCTATTGTGGACCATTGTAAAGGTTGACAGCACCACAGAAGCCACTGAATGTGGAGAAGTCAGAATAAAAGTAACCAGACTTAATGTTGCACTATATCATGTGCACACAACTCATCAGGTGTATTTAATGAATTAATCATGTATCATGCAAAACCCACGCTGAAGCATACACTAATCACTGTCACACTTTGATGCAGTGACTGAGCCAGTAACATCTATAGAGTGCTGGAAGCCAATCAACTAACAGGGCTAATGTCAGAGTGTCAACTATCATCATGACATCACTATGTGGACCGCAAAATGAGATCCGGTTCAGGCTGGACACTGGCACAGTATGCCTCTCTATGAGCTCACCAAAGGAGTCACATGCTGCAGTACTCTGCAATGCAAACAAAGAGACTGTGGTGTATCAGTAATTTAAGCAGCATATGAGAACAAAATTTACAATAAATTAGGAGTCTATAGTATCCTATATAATTAAAAAAAAATTGTTGTGTTATCACCAGATGGATTTCAACCACAAGTACAATAATATAACATTATAGAAATATATCAACATTAATCATTAATACATTAAAAATCAGCTACACTTACAAAAAAAACAAAAATAAAATGGCACTTCAGACAATGTGCAACATGCACACACAAATATTTGTGTGGAAGTGTAATATCTCTAGATCCACATGGTCTGTTGTCTACAGTGACCCAGCGATCACCAACCTTTGTGATACCGCCCATATGCCATCCTATTAGAGGCATCACAATCTACCAGATTATCTTGTCAAAACTGACATTTCAAGAATTGCCAGCACCAAAAGTTCATTTTTCTGTAGTGTTAACAAATCATCATAATTCAGAAAGCACTAAAAGTAATAACTATGAGTTCACAAAACAGATAAAAAAATATATACAGTATATGTATATTGGATTTGTAGGGATATATGAAGTAAAACTGACACACATAAAAATACAAGCTTATTTACGATGTTTATAGCCCTTTATATTCATCTCTGGTGATGCTCCTCCCATGTAACAGCAGACAAATGTGGAAGTACCTGTTCCTACCTTACCCTATCATTGGTGAGATTAGCTGGCATCTCTCCTTCTATTCTATTGCACTGCATGCCATGAACGCTGAGACCAGAGTGACAACTCCTAGATGTTGATACTCAGATGGCTTGCTTAGTGCATGGCTGTTCTCACACGATGCTGCTGCATGAACTTCTTTGCTCTATACCCCAGATAGCACCAGGGAGTCTCCATGGGAGAATTGATGCATAAATCACTTAGGTTCTATGTGTATTAAAACACCATCCTCACCAACATGTTTCATTACACCATGTAACTTTTTTAAGGTGGACGGGTCACCTCTCTTCCACACCTATATTACATTAGATGTCAGCCTACTGGTTACGACCAATGTTAATCCAATGTAGCTGTATTAAAAATATTACCTTATTAAAGTCTCCATTAAAAGATTTTACTAAAAATAATTTTCAATCTATAGATTACTTGATCTCATGAACATTTTTATATGATAGCAGGGAAAGTAAACATTCCTGATAGTTGCAAATTTCAGTGGTCTCAAAATTCAACTGATACATTTCACAGATCTGTATACTTTGAAACCAAATATGTAGGAAGATTAAAATATATAAAAATAATTAAATGATAATAATCAAGGGGGAAGCGGTTTCTAAAAATTAGTTTTATAAAAACGTTTAAATCTTTAAAAAAAAGAACCCAGATCAAAGTCCAAATTTAAACCATCTGGGTGCAGAGTTTGGAGTCTATACTGTAGATCCATTTGGTTTCAATTTTAGATATATTTTTTTTAAACTCAGCCTCTCCAATCTTGTTTAACATTTTCGATTGCTGGGAAGTTCAGTCCTTTTCTTATGGTATTGATGTGTTCCCCTATTCTTAATTTCAGCTTACATTTTGTACAGCCAACATAATGCTGACCGCATGGGAATTCTAGTAAATAAATTACCTCCTCTGTGTTACAGCTTATATTTCCTTGTATTTTATGGGTGGTACTGCTCACTTTAGATGAGAAGTTGCTAACTTGTTTAGGAATGCAGTCTATTTTGTTTTTGCAAGCCACACTGGCCCTCATTCAGAGCCGTACGCTCTGAGCAGAGCGCACGCTCTGAATGAGGGCCGGCCTCCATAACTATGGAGCGTCCTCCTGGACGATCGCATAGCTGTGGGTCACCACCCACAGCCTATACGAGCGTGCAGTTTGATGGCCGTGATGGTCTTGACCATCGCGACCATCGAAACTGCGAGCCGGAGCCTGCGGTTGAGGTTTTCAACCGCAAGGCCAGGAGTGATTTTGGCTCTATCAGAGCCAAAATCACTCCCACTGACATCACTAGTGATGTCAGTGGGCCGGCTTCTGATGGTAGGCGTTCCCTTAGGAATCAACATCGACAGCACGCCCCCTTTGATCAGACACAACGAGCGAAGGAAAGTCCTTCGCTCATCGCGTCTGGCGCATGCACACGACGGAGCTCCCTCCGTCGTGCGCATGCTCAGTGCAGAACATCGACCCACTTGCGAGCGGACAGCCGCTCGCGAGAGGGTCTGAATCAGGCCCACAGTTAGTACAATATGTAAATCCTTATTTTTTCCACACTTCAGTTTGTGATTCTGGGGGGAATGCAACTTTTAGTTAGCACATTCTTGAGGGTTTGTGCTCTTTTATAGACAATGTTGGATCTGCATGAAATGATGTCTTACATATCTGGATCCAGCTTCAACAGATGCCAATGACGTTTCAGACTTTTCAAACTTTGGGCCTGATTCAGAGCCGCTCGCTCGTGCTATGCATTCGCAAGCAGCCCGATGTTCTGTGTATGCATATGTGCATGCTTTGTTCTGCTAACTACACACTGCGATCGCAACTCTCTCGGTCGCCCAGCAAAGACAGCCCAGGGTAATGAGTGACAGGAGATGTCGTTTGTGGGTGGTAACAGGGGCAGGACACTAATAACATCTAGCGAGCATACGCAGATTACCGAATGGGTCTGAATCAGGCCTTTTGTTCCAACCCTTGTGTATAACTGTTATATTTGGTGATAAATAGAGCTTTTGGTGGTCTCTTTTCCATTATTTGTATCTGATCAGTTCTTCTCTCTTCATTTCCTTGAAAAGACCTTGTAAAAGCTCCATGTTTGAGGTACCTAACCACTTGTGTGAGTCCAAGTCCTTTTGCTCAGTTACCAATCTGTGCCACCAATCTGCCTAATTACAAGGACACCCATTGCTCGTGCAAAGCACAGTGTACCTGGATAAGTGTACCCAGTAATCAAGTTGATACCCATTCTTGAAAAAGCTCCATGTTTGGAGTGTAACATGTCAATATAGGGGCTCCCTAACCACTTGTGTGAGTCCAAGTACTTCTGCTCAGTTACTGATCTGTGCCACTGATCTGACTAATTACAAGGACACTCATTACTTGTGCAGAGCGCAGTGTACCTGGATCAGTGTACCTGGTAATCAAGTTGACACCCATTCTGTAGCGGCCACTACCAACATTGCAGCCTGGGGTTTTCCACATTGCCGGAGGACATACAGACCATGGGAGCATGGAGCATATGGTATAAAGCCAGCTCAGGTTACCCAGTGCAGAGTACACACAGGCAGTTTCAGCCCACCATTCAACAGACTTTGCTGATTTACAAGTATACTTTCGGGTAAGTGAACAATACTGTTTGGCTACCTCGGCCGATGAGCAGATTTGAATCTTTGTGATACCTTTTTATCTTTTATCATGAGAGTCTCTCAACACTTTTAAGGATCAACGGTTTCTTGGACTAATAAGGATTATCATTCCACTTATACACACTGAACCACAAGTGGTATCAACAATAATTTATATCTCATTGCATATATTTAACAATTGTATTGTATTGTTTTTTGTTTATTTTTTGAGTTTTTATGTATATCGTGTTGATATTAAATATATTATTATTTTATTGAGAGTTGCCTTGTTATATTAAGTTTTTATCAGTCAACCAATACCTTTACAACCATGCAAATATTTGTTTGATGCATATATTCCCCACCTTGGCACAATCCTATATATATGTACAAGTGTATATGTGTACACGTGTGTATATGTTTATCCATGTACATACAGTATATGTTTTCTTTTGTGTGTGATCCTTTTCAGTATCAGTCACATAGGTTCTGCAATCTCACTTAAATTCTTTTTTTCTAAAGTATGCAGGGATGTATTGTACATATTTTTGCAGTTTAAAGTTTACAGCCCTCTATTTCAGCCATCCCCCTTAACTCAACTGACTAGCATAGCTCGTGGACATACATTATTATTTATGAACAACATACAAAGCTTGAAATTTGCACAGTAAAGTCATAAATGATCAAATGTGATTTCTGCACCTGTTGAAAATCAATTTTGGTATTAAAGTGTGGTCTTGTGAGATAAAAAGGGCTGCCATCACTGGAGGTACAGTCAGTACTAATGTACTGAGCCCAGGATCAGAGGGGGGCCTGCAGGGCACAGATGATCCTGCCAACACACTGCTTGTTATTCACAGACTTTGACTAATAGGTTGGTTGCTCCTGGGATCATTAGCATATTGCAGGCCACCTGGCTCCCTGAAACTGACAGTGATCAGCTGCAGAATGGGATTGAGATGGGGCATGGCAGGGGAATTGTATGTCATGGGTCCTTAACTCATAGGAGGCTGGAAACTTCAGTCTAACCAACGGCTCCTCCTATTTCCCACCCCATCTCTATTCCTCCTTTATTCTCCTCCACCGCCACCTTTTTCTACAATTGTACCTGCCTGCCCTGTCTGCTCTATAGCACAACAATAAAGATGCATAGTGACAGAACTTTCCCAAGTGTACCTCTGCCCTTTTCCTCCCAAGTGTGCCACTCTCACTAATCAAGTGTGTCTCTGCCGTTTTAAATCCTGAAAACATATTTGATAATAAAGCAAGACATGTATCCACAAAGTATCTACCAACATTATCAAAAGGTAATTTTAATAAATCAATGATACTGTAGTATCCTTCACACCTTTGTAATTCAAGGAGCTAGCTCTCCAAATATTTACTGCCCAGCTGCAGTTTTTACCATACATGGATCAGCAGGATCTTTCATAGTAAATACAATTTGTAATCTTTTTTACCCATTTGCTTTTAAAAATAAAATTGGCTTGACTAGTCTGTCAGTCCAGGGTGTCAAATAACACAACACATGTAAACAAACATTCTTTTGCAACAATACATTTGTAGTATTTATAATTTTCAGAAATTGTACCAATTTATTGTATTTTTAAAAGTTTAGAAAAGTATCACTTGGTAATGATAGATTAAGGGGCATATTTATCAAGCTGATTTTTACATAAAAGTATGCAGAAACTGCAGTTTCTGCATAATTTTATGTATCGATCTTATGTACTAATTGCACAATGCTGGATATTTCATAGAAATCTCTGGCAAAGTGCTAATTAGCACTGCAGATGGCAGTCCCCATTATTATCAATGGGAACTAAAGCTTTACAGAGTTTAGCACCGAGAACTTAATGGGAACTAAAGCTTTACAGAGCAGTTTACACCATTTTCAGATGGTGTAAACTATTGTTTGTCTATGGGGTCTCCAGGGGAAGGAGAGAGATCTTTCAATCACTCCCACGCTGCCCCCGGCTGGCCCCGGAAGTGGACGCTGTGCACATGCACAGTGTCAGATTCCCCCAGGGAAGTCTTTAACTTCTGTGAAAGACTTTTCCTAATGTTGGGGATATTACTTGTGGGGACAGCAGTTACCGCAACCACTGTCCCTGCGAGTTCCTGGTAGTTAATTTTTGTTAAAAATGAAAATATCCCCAGTGAGTTGGGCCATTATTAATCGTGGCAGTACCGTGATTATTAATTCATAGACCCCAAAATGTAGCTGCTGCCAGGGCCATGCAAAATTGCAATGAGCACTTGGTGACTGGACTTCAAAAATCATTTTCAAGTCTGAAGAAATGTAGTAAGTGTCTTTGTACCAGTGCTCAGGGTATGTGTTAGTACTGTAATATGTCTTATTTTATCCTAGTTTATACTGTACAATTATTATATTAATATATAGAAACATGTATGAGGCAGACATGTTTACATTTAAAAACACTAACAAAAACATATACCAAACAATACCAGTGTGCATGTTGACAAGGTCAAACTGAAATTAGTATGCCAATTCATTTGTTGCTAGCTTAATTCTTCTAGTTTATGTCATGTGGGTTAATATTTTATGTTACACATCTCAAAACACAAACATGATGTGTTAGTAATCAGGCCAAACAATATTAAATCTCTCAACATAATGCCTGAAACAGGCACATTATCTATTTCAGGTTTATGCTATTTATTTCAGTCACAGCACAAATACTTGTCAAGTCATAGTAGACAGGAACACATGCAATACAAGTTCATTAATTTCAAGCAATAATAAACGCTACATAGGCTCTAAATACACATGTTGAGAGGAGATACTATTTCTTGAATCTTAGGTGCTGTATTTTTTTGTTTTTCTTTCCCCTCAGTGCTGGAGATGTGAGAGGTTTCATGAAACATTAATACTATTAACTGAAGCTTGCTTTTCTTTCTCCTTTACTTGTGAAGTAAAACATTGATTTGCACTGGGATGTGTTTGCACAATTCACAGCTGTATATGTTGCATTTTTTATTTTTTAAAAACATCCATGCAGGACAACTATAGTTATATACATGTGCCTGGAATGATTGTATTTGCAGCCTGGGGATACAAACTTAGAATGTTTGGAATATTAATTACACAATCACTGCAAACATTACAGAATATATACAAACTCAAGATTATCTGTACATAGTTCAGTCTGTTTATGCAAATTTTATTTTTGTTTTCTGAACTTTGGAGCTGCCACAATAAGAAATGAATGAAACAGAAATACATTTAGAATAACTTAATTCTGTATCTTTAAATATTACAAGAGTGTGTCTGTTGCTGGGATACACTGCTGAGAAAGTATGCAAGGGAAATTAAATGCAAATCTATACTTGGTTATATTTGATTGTGTATGAGATATATACACTGTTATACAGATAGAACATTTTGAAATGTTAGGAGAGTGAGAAAATGTATTTTCTAAATCTGTCTGGCAATAACTGATTTCTAAAGACTTGGCACAGATACTAATCCAGTATCATTGTCAATAACTAAATCATAAAATTTACAACAATAAGTTGGTAATTTGTAGAATATAACTCAACAAAGAATGTGGAAACAGTATTGTGTGAATGACTTCAGGTCCTGCAAAAATCCTTTTTTGTGATAATTTTCTTCCGTCATGATTTAGCTTATTGAAAATGTGATATCTCCTTGTGATAACTCAAAGAAGTAAGAAACTCAAATAATTGTCTGTATCTCATATAAATCCATGGTAAACAGCTAACAGAGCCACAAGAGCTGAGGATTCCAGATTGGTAGGTTAAAAAGTAATGTGAACTGAGCACTGCAAACTGGAAGTAAACTCATTAGTATTGCACACCAAATAAACAACACAATAAATGAGGTAAGAAACAAGTAAGTAAAGTGTCACACAATCAGGGAATTGCACTTTGGCAGTAAAGAGTCACAAGAGCTGAGGATTGCACACAAGTAAGCAAAGAGTCAGAGGAACTGAAGGTTGCCTAAATGATGACAAGTCATGGTAGCTTACAGTATCACATAGATGGCAAGTCAAAAAAGCTGAAGATTAAACACAGGTGGTAATAGCATGGTAGCTGAGGCTTTGCATATAGGTAACAGTGTCATGCTAGTGAAGGTTTGTACACAGGTAGCAATGTCACAGTAGCTCAAGATTGCACACAGAAAAGACACTGTAGCTGAATGTTACACACAGTTTCACAGTATCTAAAGATTGCATACAGGTTGCAATGGCTTGGTAGCTGACTGCAGTGTCATAGTAGCTAAAGGGTGCACACAGGTACCTTTATATTCAGGCAATGGCTGTAAGTTATCTGTACAGGTAACAAGCAATCAGTAGTCCAGGAGTAGGCAATGCACTGCACTCCAGTTGCTGTGACATTACACAAGCCAGAATGCCCTGTCACAGTTTTACTGTTCAGACATACCAAAACTGTGGCAGTGTATGCAGGTATGTGTAGTTCCACAGCAGGTGGAGTGCCACACATTGTTTACTTCAAGGAGTAGTCCATACGTAAAGTAACAAGATTTGCAAAAACATAAACGAAGGAACTGCAGCTGTGAACCGAATGGACTCACCAATGATCTGGCTATTTTTTCTCTACTCTGAATATTCCCATAGATCTGCAGAGTTTCAATTGTTCAACTTAAATGGTCTCAAAAGAATGCATAATCTTAACCAAATGTAACAATGGATATCCAATTCACTCAAGAGAAAGAAATATACCACATTGAAAATTTAATTTTGCATTGCTGTTTAAAAGTACAATCACAAATCAGTAAACAAAATGTGAGAAATGTCATAAATAAACACAGGATCCCAAACAAATGTAATGCTCCCCTTCATTATTCATGAGATGAACACTGTAGATGATGCCAATGAAGTGACATTACGTTAACTATATAACCAACAATGGTTAGTTGAGATGGAAAACATGGATGTATTAAATAATAAGAAATCATTTACACAGCCCTTTTTTCCAATAGGTCTCAAGGCACCTATACTGTAGTTTGGAATCTAGCTGTTTATGGGAAATGGTTCAGTTTTTTTTAAACAAGATAAGTGTATTCTTAAACTACAATATTCAGATTTTTTATTATTCAATTTATAATATGTATTACATTTCTGTCGATTGAGTGAACTTTAATATCTATTGTTTTTCTGAATATACAGGATTATTTTGACAAAAAATATCCTTTCAAAGTGAATAAATTACTGTATTTTGGTGTTTACCATTGATTTTTTTAAACAGAGATCACTATGTGGAATTTCTTTTTACCATGAAAAAGATGTTACATTTTCAAGTAGGATCATCACAGAAAAAAATAATCACAAAATTCATTTTCATAGGCTTATCTCACCTTTAGAATCAGTGTTTTCAATAATCAATACAATTGATTTTCTATTTTTAGATGGTAAACACTATACATATTTTTATATTCTGGGTTCATCTACACTGGATCTATGCATGTCTGTTACATCCCATAGTCCAAGTCAGCTTGTAGATCAGAGTTCATTTGATTAGCAGTGATTAAGGAAGGTCAAGAAAAACAAATGGCATATGTTTTCTGATTTTTTTTTTCAACAAAGAAAGCCTTGTCTTGCTTGCACATAGAAACAAAATGGGGATAGACCACTACAAAAATGCACTGAAACAATACAATATGTTTCTTAGTTAGAAAGCAGAATCATTCATTCAAGTCTTTCTTTCAATGTACAGTATGATGGTCGTGTGTTTCCTTTAACAGTTTTTATCAAGCAAAGAAGAGATAAAAAACATCAATGTGTAGTATGTTTCCAAATATATGAGCAACATAATTCCTCCTTGTATATATGATATTAGAGTTAATATGATGGAAAAGGTTAGGCTCCTGTTCCAAGGTGATGTAGATGAGATTAGTGAGTAGAGAGATGAGCGTACCACACTCGCACTGTGTACAGTATTTATAAAAGAATATTTATACATTCTACATGTGTTTGAACCCCCTTTCATGTTGTCCCAACAAACTTCAAAGAAATTGCACAATACTTAAGAAGTTGAAATATACATATGGTATTATTGGTGATAAAGTGTCTACTACACTCACAGTCAAAAGGTGTATTGAAGATCGCATAATGGTTTATTTGATGTTTTTCAAATCCCCCTTAAAATAATTCTACCCCAAGGTATCAGCATATTAAAACATAAATCCCATAACCTGGATGATATAAAAAATAAACATGAGACTGTGAAGGTATTATTCCTGGAAGTAGTGTGTGGGTCACCAAGCAAGATGATTCCGGAAGTGGTGCATTCAACACCACACCACACTATCAAATGGACCAAGGTGTAATGGGCTACAGACTAATGCACTATGGAAACCAAAACTGACGAGTACCTTCCACATGTCATCTGGTTCCAGAAATAGTGCACTTCAGCATATATTCAAGTTGTAAATACTTTCATAAAAAAATAGCAATGAACTTAAAAATACAATATAAAACAGTATATATAGATATGGATAATAAAAAAAATCACATAAAAATGATACAGTGGAAAAAACTAAGGCCCTCATTCAGAGCCGCTCGTTAGCGGCAGTACGCTCGTTCCGAGCGATGTTTGCACATCTGCGCATGCGTACGGTTTTTAGTACGCATGCGCGAACCAGTCAGTGCGGTCAAAAATCGTTTGTACGCTATATAGCGAGTGCCTGCTATTTTGAGTGACAGAATGAGGCGTATGTGGGTGGTAACAGGGGAAGGTGCTTGAAAATGGGGAGTGGAGATCCGAATGCAGGTGTGCTTAAAGGTCAAAACGGGCGTATTATGGGTGTGCATAATTAATTCAGCAGCGTCATTGACCACGTCACTGGGTTATTTTATAGCCAGAACTGCTCGCAAATTTGTGGTAGCAAACACCAACCACAAGAATAGCGAGCAGTTCATACGCTGGTCGATGTACTCGATTAATCTAATAAATAGCGGACATGACGTAGGATGCGAGCGGCCAGGGGGCGTTTTTAATAAATAAACGAGCGTATGTTTTGCTCGCTCGTTCAGACTTAGAGGCATGAACAAACTACAATTTGCGAACGGATCATTTGAATAGCCACCCCTTGTTTTTGAACGAACGACCGCAAATAGCGAACGGCTCTGAATCAGGCCCTAAGTGTTTTCAGGTAATTCAAAGACACTTATCTTTTTATAATGTTCTCAGTTCATTAATCCTTGGTGAGATAGTTCATCAATCATTCTTTGAAGGAAAAAATCCATGGATATATAAAAAATTTAAAGTTGAGTTGATTATACATAGCTCTTCAGAATCAGACAATTTGAAAACAATAAAAATATATAAAAAAGCCACTTTAGCTGAAAATCTTTGTTAAGACCTTGGGGAATTATGGTTTTATAAGCATAAATGAATTATATTTCTGCCTAAGCCAGAGATGTAGAAACATCCAAACTTTTTTTGTTCCCATTGATAACCCTAATGCCATAAAAGCCAACAATATTGATATAAGAGCAATTGTTCACTTCTTTAAAATGGAAAGACAACACAAGTGTGTCTACACATTTTTTGATGTTACATACTTTAGGTGTTCATCTATGAAAATGTTTAAGGTTTTCGAAGTTCTATCAATGTAGAATTTATTGCAGCTGCATTGGATGGCATAAATACATTTTTTGTATTGCATGTAATGACATTTTTTATGTGAACTGCTATAAAATTAGTGCAGATTTTTGCTATCTTACTCATATCTCCACCTTTTACATGTTTGCATCCTAGACAGTTACCACATCTACAAAAACCTTTAGATATGATAGTGGTAGGATCAGTTGTAAATGGAGAGCACTTGCAACTAATTTTGATCTTAAAATTGGTGCCTTTTCTTATATGTGAATAGGTTTGTCAGGGACATGTGGAAAAATATTGGATCTTTTTTTGAATAAAACCCAATGTTTTTTATGATTTTATGGATCTCCTTATATTGTTTATTGTATTCCGTGAAAAGGCCCACTGAAATTTCTTATCTTTTTTCAGAATTATGTTAGTTGTACTTAAGAGATCCTTCCTATCTATTTTATCTACTGTACTGAGGGCCTCATTGATCTTGGCATTGTTATACCCACATGCCCTAAATTCGTTCTTCATTTCCTCAGATTGAGTATTGAAAACCTCCTGTTCTGTGCAATTTCTCCTAAGTCTTTTAAGATAGCCATTAGGTATGGAGTTAATTTACTGTAGCTGTCATTATTGCAACTAGTTGACATAATGTATGTCTCCCAAATCTGAGGCTTAGCATATTTTTTGTTTGAATCTTATTATACGTTATGTAGACTGTGATATCTAGAAAGTTGATTTCCACTGTCAGTGTTGAAAAAAATTACAAAAATAATCAAAACTTTGTTTCCCATCCTTCCATATAAAAATATATCATCTATATAGCGTAAAAAGGACACCAGACTCGCTCCAAGCATATTGTCATCCTAAATAGTAGAAATTTTCTATTGACTTATTAACAGGTTTGCATAGCTTGGAGCAAATCTGGTACCCATCGCAGTGATACTCTTTTGTAAGAGAAATTCTTCTTTGAACATTATTTTTTTTGGACAAGATAAAGTAGATAACTTTCAACAAAATACTCTGAATATCTTTTGGGATATTAGAGAGTGCTACACAATATTTAGTGGCCTTGATACCTGTCTGATAACCAATTATTGTATATAAAGTGCTGATGTCAGCCATGAATAAAAGGAGTCCTTCCTCCCACATTGATTTTTTCCAATGACAGAAGGAAATTTTTGTATCATTAATATGTGATTGATTGAGACTCTCTAGAGGTTATAAATATAAGTCAAAACATTCAGAGAGATTGGCCCAAATCTCATCAATACCCAAAATAATAAGCCTTCCTTTTGGCAGTATATAAATTACTGGGGTAGTTGGATGTATGTTAAAAGTGAAACGGGCTTCCTTGTCTATAATGGTGCCCTTCTTTTCATATTTTCAGCTAGAAGTATGAGTTTGGTATGAAATAAATTTGTGGGGTATGTATAGTAAAGTCATTAAATTCTATATACATCTCTTGTTTATAATCTGTCAGATTCATTACAAGTATCCCCAGCCCTTGCCAGCTAGTTTCATAATTAAATGTTTGAGATCTTTCTATTCTTTGAGGTCCCTTCTCTCATAAAAGCCAAGTTAGAGATATTCCTCATTTTATTCTTGTTTCTATTTTTATTTTTTCAGTTACATTTTCCATATCTTCCAACACAAGGAAACTGAAAGTTTCCAAAAAAAAAATGTTCTTAACATGGTTGGGGAAAAAATTGACATTGGATGGAAAGGATTGATGGACCTCTCTTCCATGTCATCCACAGGGAAACTTTTTGATAGTAAGTTTGCGTAGGAGCTTCTGTACATCCAAAAATATATCAAGAGGCCTGACATTATTGGAATAGCAAACTGTAATCATTTTTCCAATAAGTATGTCTGATGTTTAGAAAGTGTAAGTAAGCTGAGGTTGAAGATTTGACGGTGGCTAAATCTTCAATAATTTGTTGATTAGCCTCATCTACAATTTGTTCTCTTTATTTTTACGTCTTTTTCTTTATGTCATTGGTAGATTTAGCTTTATTTACAATGGAATTTGCTGACTCCCTCCCTTTTGCCTCATGTGTTAAATGTCTTTATCACTAATTGGTAATTAGTTTGGTTGTGTCTAAAAAAGTTTGTCCATTCCACTCTCCACCAATAGGTGAAAATTTATTTTGAAGTGGAGTCACAGTGTGACCTTGAATTCCTCCTGAATGATTTCTATATTATGGCCATTCTATAAATGAGATGGTTCTCAAATTGGGAGTGGGAACACTCTGACTATAAGCCTTTGGGTCTATCATTCCACAGGGGGGGATGATGTGTTATTTTCCTTTACAGATTAATTCAGACATTAATTTTTATTTCTCATATTTTTTTTACTTTTTTGGCAATCATTAATCTATCTGCTCTTGTCAACCTGAACTCAATCATATTTTCTATTTCTTTAAATTATTCTAGATCGGTGATTGTGGCAAATATGGACTTTTTTGCAGATATTTGTTTTTTTAAGGATGGTGATTTAACAATTGATTTATTCAGAAAAACTACTTGTGCAAATAGCTTCTTACATCATAATAGCTTACACTGCATACAATCTCTTGAGAGTTAAGGAGGTATGACACAGTGGATCAGCAGTAGGATGATTTACTGTGGGTCTTGCAGAGATCACCAAAGGGGAGAGTTTTCTCTGCCATACTCCAGGAGCTCAGATTTTAATACATCTTGGCATTATTGTTTCCTGCTTCAACCTTGAAAAGAGGCAAAGCGGGAAGAGCAATAGCAGCATGAAAAGTGATGGATATTCCCTGGATATTCTCCTATAAATTGTGCTATAAATTCACCAGTAGGATCTTTATAAAGCTTCTTATTTGACTTATTATCATCTAATAATCAATATACTTCCTTCATGTATTCAGCTTTGCACGAGATGTAAAAAGTGATTATAAGTGTGAAATCCCCTATAGCCAGCACTAAACATTGGTCGGTATCAAAGCAGATAATGTAGAGAAAATCACTCTTCTCTACGTTATCTGCAAATAGCTAACAATTTCATTCAGATGTTATTACAAAAATTTGCTTTAGTGGAATATATATTTTTTTGCATACCAGCAGAATAACCTGCCTGTACATGTACAATCCTGCAGCAGTTTCTGTAGGGATTTGGCTGTGCTTGAGATCTTGCAATATGTGCAGTGGGGCTTGCCAGGAAGTAAAACACAGCACATCAGCACTAGCTGTTGTGATTTCTTGTACAAATTGGCTGAGGGGGCAAAGTCATAGTGACTTAATAAGCTACTTATTTTCTCTAATGTATTTCTTTTGCTTCTATTCATTTACAATTATTAAACTTTGGTTTATAGTTACAATTGCACAAATCCTTTCTCACCACTTAAGAAAACATTTAACATTTATTAAAAATAAATAAGCATCTGTTTAGGACATTATGGCTTTTTTCAGGTTTTTTTTTATTGTAATTATTCTGTTCTTTGTTAAACATAGACCATTTGAAATACCATTGTAATGATGAGTTGTCTGTATATAGTGCAATTTTAGCTATAATGAAACCCTGTATGCCTATTACTAGTAGTTTGCAGTTATGTCACTTAACAAGTAAGGTCTCAGAAGTTGAAGGCCACATAAAGTGAGTTTGATAAAATGCATAGGGTGGCCTCCATTATGGTGGGTTACCTTATGGACTTTGTTTGGGACCTTCATTGATTCAACCCTAATATCTGTGTACTGATTTATTAATGCCTCTATTATCAATGAATCCATTTGTTTTATAGTATTTCACCAGAGCAGTTGTTTAAAATGCAGCCCAGATAACCTGATGTCAGGTGGTTAATCACTGAAGATTATTGAAGGGATTGATGTGCTTTGTCTCTGGATATTAGAGAACACAAGGAATCCAGATAATCTGTACATTTATTTCTTAGAAGGTTCACATGTATTTGGTAGTTTTATAATCAGATCCTCATTTTTTGACATATTGTACTGTGAGTGTTCTCCTCTTCTTTTTCAGTGATTCTTTCTCTGGCTGGTGCAGAGTTTAATCTTAAAACAAGAATGTTTCAGAGACTAACCAGCAAATATGTGACATAAATGGGGAAATATGTACTGACTGTACTTAAATTCATTTTAGGACTTTAAGCATTATCATTTACAAATTGCACATGTGCAACCTGTTCAACAGTCACACCCATTTAACCTTTATAGGTGGAATACACCTGGTACTAAGTGGTAGGTGATCATGCCCAATTCTTGGATACAGTCCCAAACAAGGCTCCTGTGTCTCTGGCTAATACTTTTGCGATTGTACAGATAACCTGTATGGCCACCATGCTTGTGCTTTGACCTTTTAGAGGTTTGATCTATGTGTAAAAACCTGACTTATGTCTAGGCTTTGATAGTTCTAATAACTTGAGTACAACACAACTTGTGTCTTTACTTTGACATATCTAGATACCTGTGTACTAACCAGGCATTTGTTCTGGACTTTGAGTAGGCACATTAATCTGTGTGCTGAAGTTAGATTGTTACTGTACTAGTTATCCTAGTTACTTATTTTCAGATTGTGCATCACATAGACTGCCTGTCCCATGAACTAAGTCTAAAAAGATGACCAACACCATTGCTATTGCTCACAGATGTTGCATATTCATGTTTTTGCCACTGAGATCTTTATTGAAATAGAGGACAATTCTTATATGTGACAAATAACATCATGGGTCCATAAACATTTTCTTTATCAAGTGGATAAAATATGGATTGGAACAGCCAATAAAAACCTACTTGTATCAAAAGGGTATGGTATATTTTTTCTACATTCATCATGTTAAAATTCGTTATATCAACATGATAATGTTGACATGGTCATAATGTCAACATTGACCACACCAAGATTCAGCATGTTGACACTGATGAAATATCAACATGACTAGAATGTTGACAAAATGTCCCTGTTTTTTTTTTAGTGGTGAGCTGGTAAAGTAAGTGTGGAGGCTCTAGCGGTGTCCTCAAGGTCTAGTATGATGTCAAGATGACTACCAGCAGATCCTGTGGCACTTCCCCTAGTAATTATCACTACCTCTAACTCTAACCTCCCTTCCTGCAGCCTAACCCTTCTCCTAGTGCATAACCCTAACCATCCTGTAGTCTAACTCTAACCCTCTGCTGCCCATCCATACCCATACAGAATTCTGACATTTCACATATTGACATTGCGCAGATGACATGTTCAAGTTGACACTTCAACAATGTTGACATCATAACTGTTGACAGTGTGGCATTGACAATGTGAATGTCAACATTACGACTACATCCCGGGGTGTTAGCCATGGCCCCTAAACATAAATTTGGTAACTGGGTTATAAAAAGACTGAACAGTTTATTTTTCAAAGGTTTAATGGAAATAAATGCTATGCTTTCTTCACATTATTTCAATTGATAGGGCATATGTTTTCATATCCCTTTGGTACCATACCCACAGTATTAAATAGTTTCTCTTTAAAAGTAATGCAGTAAACCTGATGTTATATTAGTGTAGGCATTCCATAAATCTAGGCTTGAATGTAACTAATGGAAGGCATATATCCTCAAATGGACACTTTAAAATGATGAACTTTTCTATTCACATTTGTGGAAAAATAAAATATATAATGTGCAATAATGTGCCTTTATAGTTTAATGGCTGCACATTTGTTTCAGGGAAATATATTTTTATAGCACTTGACATTTGACAATTGTATAAAAAGGAAAATGTTAACGGGTACTTTATCATGTACAGTACATTACACCCACTCATTACTAAATCTGGGCAGTTATTGTTCTGACCTGATCAATTATTGTTTTATAATATTACTAGATAATGTTAGCAATGAATACTCATGTATATTACTTTGAAATACTGCAAACAAAAAGTATGGTGGTCGCTCACATCAACTTAATGACATTGCGCATGTGCTTGTAAAGGGTGGGGTTTACACTGAGCTACAGAAAAAAAGGGATTTTCTCTCCAGCACACTTTGAAATACTGTTTAAAAATATTGTAGGTACTGTATGCACAACTTTGATAACAACATTTAATTTACAGTACTTCTCTAGCGGAGCTCTTTTTTTCTTTTAGTACAGTATTTAAATTAATCCATTAATTAATACCCTATCCCATAAGATTTAATGAGAAAAGAGTAAAGTGTGTTTACAAAAGTATGCTCATGAAGAGAAGAATTTGCATCTACAAAAGATCAGCAATATCAATAATATAGCAATATCGATAATAATATCAATAAAATAGCAATACTATCTGTCAATTATTAGGCTATTTATGTATAACATATATTGTAAAATACAGAAAGATTATCTTATGAAAGGATAATGGGGCCACTATGACTCTTCCTGTTATGCCTCTGTACCAAGGTGAAGCAGAAAGCAGTACCGACAAGATGATCTCGTCTGCTGGAGTGGGGGAGTGAAAACTCCCGTCTCTTGCAATTCCTGCCAGAGCCCACCTTGCATCAGCCTAGTGCTGATGAGCTGTGTCTCATCTCCTGTTCAGCTCCACTGGGCCTGCACAAGATCTCTCAAGTATCGCAAGATCTTATGTGCAGCCTGGAACCCTCTTGTGGTGATAGGGCAGCGATAGCTGCAGCTGTCATAATCTATAGCTGCAGCTGTTGGAATGGTCAGTGCCACTGACTGTTCATACATTGTTGAGCATATTGGCATGCTATCTTGTAGATAGCAGCACTCATAATGACAGGGGAGCATAGCGCCCTTGTCATTCTGTCATTATTACAGGCAGGCAGGAATGTGGTCACTACAATACTTAACATGCACAGTTACTGGTTTTCCCACATCCTCCATTTCAAACATCCCCCCAATGTGCTTTATAATGCTCTAATTAAAAAAGAAGATAGCTATAGAAGTATAAGGCAACAAATAAACAACATATAAAGTCCATAAGACAGTCTCCTAAGTATCACACATCAAATTAATCATTAAAGTTTTGTGAATTGGTTTGTTGCATCCAATTTCGACTAAAATGCCTTTTTGGATGAATAACATGCAAAAAGATACTCGGAGCAAGCCGAGTCACACAGTGCCTGGCATGGCGAGAAGAGCTATTTGGTATGACTACTACAGCAATAGTGTATAAAGACACATCTGTAAATATAAACCAGAAATAAGGGAAGCATCTCCAGTGCAGAATAAATGCATCGTGAAAAGAGACCAGTATCAAATGACAGTCAGTACAGTACATACAACAAAAAAAGTACCAAGATAGGTGCATATACTGTATATAAATTAGCACAGGAAATACATATTGTAAACTTTTCCCTACTATCAACATACAGTAAGATATGTACTGAGGTCTGTCCCATACTCAATACAGTCTATGCTCTTCCTAAGGAGCAATAATATTAATAAAAAAACAAAACATGTGAACAAATAATAAAACTGAATGCAACAAATCAACAACATTTTAACAAAAAAGTATAATTATCCAAAAAGTATACCATTAATATGGTAGCAACATAAACTGCCTGCCAGATGCAGATACTTGGCCTGGTGCAGAGATGGACGCAATGTCGATGTTGGATGCAATGGGAAATGTTTTTACCTGTGCACATGAGCAAAATCTACACTGTGCATGTGCAGAGATGGAATAGCAATGGCAGTTATAGAGTGGATTTATTTGCAAAATGAGTGAGAGGTAGCCAGTGTTTGTGGAGGTAAAAGGGGGGGGGGGTTAGAAAATGCAAGCACATTGGGACCATTTTCTGGACATGTCCTAGTCAATCTCTGTGAAACCATTCATAGATGCGGAAGCCCCGGAATCTTAGGAGAGCTGCTCTTTCTAAGACTCAGAAATTTGATGTGCAACCAATGTTTCTCCTTTTGTACGTAAGCTGCGTATGTTAGATGCTGCTGGTGGGTGTCTCAGTGCACAAGAGTTCAGTTAAGTAAGTAGAATATTTTTGCGAGTCCACTGCATAAGGAATCACAGTTGCAATTGGATTTGCCTTCATCTCTGAATCAGACCCACTGTACTTTCAGTTAATTTCAGTAAATGCACCAGAGCTGAATACTAAATCTTCTCTCTTTGAAATTGTAACTAACTGAAGTCTAATTTAACATCAAAACCATCACCTAACATAGCAAACAAGGAATAATACAAATCATTAACCTCTGTAAAACACTTAAAAATGACACAATTAGAATGACCATTCAGGAATTTACTCATAATTAAGAAACCTTCACTTGCTTTTCTTGCCAGTGTATTGAAAATTAAGTGGGCAGCAGAATAATAATAAAACATTGAAAATATTATAAAACACAAAATGAAAATGATGTATTTATTAGCATATTTTATGTGCAAAATGCTCCTAATGTGTTTTCTCTAAATTCCAAATTGTATTTTTGTTAGAGTCTGAAATATTTCATGTTCCAATAATAGAGTTCAATGAATAAACATTTACTACATTGCTTTTATTCAGTTGAACTTAATGTTAAACAGTAGTAGTGTCCTAATATAATGCTAACGTATTACATTTAATTCTCACATTCTTTTTATTATTGTACATCTCTTACCCCCTATCCCCGATAGTTGTTTCTGGAATAAATTATAGCTTTCAACAGCAATGTCAATTACAGTATAATATACAAGTATACAACTTACATATTAAAATAAACATTTTTGAATTACAAATGTACCAAATTGTACATTCTATTGAACAATAATTATTTGACATTTCTGGAAGTTGGTGGATGTAATATAATAACATTATACTCCAGTGGGTTTTAACAGGAGTCCTTTGCTTTATTTATATCAGTATAATTAGTCTCATTCAAACAATATTTTGAAGTTAATAATAATAATTTTATCATTTTTATTATATTAGTTATGTGACACATACAGTATAGAGAATAATTAAGACATCTTTCACTTTAGGCTAACATTTTCTTCATGGCAAATATATTCTTAGTAAATAATGACATAAGTATTAAAACATTTGAGCAGGCTGTGATCTCAGATTAACTCTATTTATAATGCAAGGTGTGGCTATTAAATAACAAGACTGTATTTGGAAAAAATAACCATTTTGTGTGAATTAAAAGGGGGTTTGGCAACATTGACCTTGGACTATCCCAAAAGTGTTTTGCAAGTGTCACCCCTTTTGCACACATAGTTTGCTGTCACACAGCGTTCAAATAAGTTGGTGTTTTTACTGTGCATCATAAAACTGCTTAGTTTGAAAGTAGAGCAACGTGGTAACTTAACATTTTTAGTTCAATTGTACAAAATGTCCACCAAACCTTTCCATATGCTAAACAAGGTTTACAGGACAGATTGTACATCACGTGAACATGTGCTTGAGTGGAACAAAAAATTTAGTAACTGTCGTGAGGATGTTGAAGGCCTTGGACATCAAAAACAAAGGAAAATGTGGAAAAAATGTAGACAATTGTTCAAATTGATCATCAACTCAGCATCCAAATTATAGCAGAATTGGTAAACATTGACAAAGAAACTGTTAGGCAAGTTTTGAGACAAAAGTTTGTGCTAAGATGGTTCCATGACTTGAAAGGTATTTTTTACAGACATTTTGGAACATATTAAAGAAAATTCACAATTTTTAGATTAAATTATTATCTGTGTTAAAAAATGAAACTCATAGTACAATCCTAAGACAAAATGCCAGTCCACGCACTGGAAAACACCATCATCACCAAGAATAAAGAAAGCATGTCAAATCAACTCTAAATTCAAAGCCATGTTAATTGGGTTTTTTGTATCAAGGGTGTTATTTTGTAAGACTGGGTACCAGAAGGCGCAACAGAGTATCAAAATTACTTCAAACATTTTCTAGAAACTTTGTGGTATAGATTTAGAGGAAAGAGGCCAGAGTTGTGGAAAAACTGTTTCATCCTGTGTCAGGACAATGCACCAGCCCACACAGCTTTCTCTGTGAAGCAGTTTTTGGCCAAGAAATATATATATATATATATATATATAGAGAGAGAGAGAGAGAGAGAGAGAGGTAAAGAGAGATAGAGAGAGAGAGAAAGAGAGAGAGAGAGAGAGAGAGAGAGAGAGAGAGAGAGAGAGAGAGAGAGAGACAGAGACAGAGAGAGAGAGAGAGAGGGAGAGAGAGAAAAACTTCAGTGACAGGATTTTCCTTCACATAAAAATAAAAAAAACACATAATAATGGTATTTCAAGGAGAGAAAAGCAGTAAATTGATTTTGTCTTGTCTAGGCCTGTCCTACTACAATTTTCATCATCATAGATAATATCCCAAAAATAAAAAGCTAGCAGGGGTATAATATTGTATTATAAGATACATTGAACAAAATAGTATGGTAAATTGAGATCTGCACCTGCAACTTTGTTCTTAGCTTTCTATCCTGACAAATAAAAAAGCCTGTATCTCTCTTTTTTCCCACTCAAAAATGTATGTAACTAATCAGTCACAAAAAAAATGATAAAAGCCATGGAACATAAGAGAAAAATGCTTTTAATGTTATTCAGTAGAGAATTTGTTTATAGTATTTGAAAACTGAAAGATATTGGGCCCAATTCTTGGATGCAACTGTGATGTCAGTCGCAGTGGAGTAATGTTTTTTGTCTGCACATACGTCTGAGTCTCACCGCTCATGTATCCTGATTTTATTCATACAGAGGGCCTGATTTAGCAGCATATGCTAATGCAATCGCAGCTGCGATCTCGCACGGAATGCAGCTGCCAAAATATGGTAATACCTGCATATAAATCTAATGTCGCTCTTCTGCATAAACACCGGTACCATCTATGCATATTGGCCAGCCACACAGCATTTACAACAAGTCTGATTAGCAAGTCTCCTTGCACGCAGAGTGCTCTCATGCTGCATATGCAATTGCACTGGCTAATTTATGCGCACCATGAAACTGCGTTCAAATGGACAGACATGTCTGCAATTTTCCAAACACCCTCCATAACCATCCCCAAATGCTGACAGGCTGTCACTCACTTTTTAATGGATTCCTCTTAGTATCCGTAATCACAAAACAAATGCTGTGCACTCTTAGTGAGGCTTTTACGCATGTAAGATGGCAAACAATCGCTTGATCTGCATCTGTAATCGTCATTGCATATGCTACAGATTAAGGCCCAGAGTTGCAAAACAAATTTAGATGCATGGTGGCAAATATTGGAGGGATCATTCTTGGACAGTGACTGTGCGGTACCAGGGGAACGGCTAAAAAGATGCATGGAGATGTCGCATCTT
The DNA here is from genome assembly GCA_031769625.1 of Taudactylus pleione. Taxonomy (NCBI): domain Eukaryota; kingdom Metazoa; phylum Chordata; class Amphibia; order Anura; family Myobatrachidae; genus Taudactylus; species Taudactylus pleione. Next base: position 15,994,221 of record JAUIMM010000120.1, read on the forward strand.
GTGGGAGTGTCGCAGGAATATCACTGAAAATTATTGTGTACAGAGACACTCAACTGCTCACATAGAAGCACATAGTCAGATGGAGCAACTGCATCAGCCATAGAGCTGGTGCAAGTCTCAAAGGTGCAACCATTGGTACATCTATAGATGCTGCAAATGAGAATACTTGCACATTCAGATTCATGGATGTACACTAGGGAAGGGCTTTGTAGCAGCATTAGCACATAGTTGCAGGTGCAATTGTGATAAAATACGCAGAGATGGCCACGACTATGTTCAACTCAATCAGGTCCATAATGCTGCTTATTTGTTTGAATTGCTAATTGTAACCTATTTGTAGTAAAATAAAACAGTTATCCCAAGCTACTATTTCATTTGGCAATCCCATATGCTGTTGTACAAGTGTTATCAAATAGGGTGGAGACTAGAACCAAGAGCTTGTTTTAGGCTTGAAAGTAAGTCCATGTGTAGATGAAAATGTGGCCATCGTTAGAGTTTATTTTGCACTAGCAATCCATTCTGCTTGGCAAAGAGTTCACAATACCTTTCTGGAGATGCAAGTTAACCATACCGTACATTTTAGAAATGCATTGGATTTTTAGCTACATGTACCCTTATGATACTCTTTTTATAATGTATATAGTTGTACATACAATTAGTATGAACACATTTTAATTGTTTATGATGGTTTACTTTGTATATATTAATACATTTGATTACAAGTTATATTTATCTTTACATACAGCACCATTTTGTGGCTTTATATGTATACATACATCCAGCCTGCATTTTTGTGACTGACACTTAAATAGGCCCCAACTATAATACTTTAGCTTTTACCTCTGACTTTACTATTGGTAGAAAACTTAAATATTCACTAGTGCTTTTCTTCCAGATTGATGAAATGGTTCTAAAATTAACCCAGGGAATTGGGCAACATGGTAGCATATATGAGCAAAGTTTTTGAAGGGCCCCAATAATTGGTACCTGTTAAATGGCTAAGGCACTGGACTCTTTCCTCATGTATACTAAGCCCAGGGGCTTGCTGGGTATATGAGGTGATACAGAGGGCAATACTGGCACTTTAATTAAGAACCAATTATAGGACACTAAGGGGCATATACAATTGGTTTAGTGAGTTAAAAAAACTTGTGCACCTTGTGCCCAATTCTGGAATACACCAGGTATGCACGCTCCTGCTACCCATGGTATTCAATTAAAAAAATAGAGGTCACAGGGTTTTCAGCTCTGAAAACCCCGCACCACGTAAAAAGAAAAAAAAACAACTAGCTGGCAGGGGGTCTCCATGGCTCCCAGGGGCTTCCCCTCTTTATTATTACTGGAGAGGAGGCTGCTGGGAGACCCGGGGGATGATTCTCCCAGCGCCCATTCCAGGGGGCCACACACATTGCATCGGGGGTCACACACACTCATGCACACACACACACATACACACACACACACACTCACTCACACACACTTACATACAGCACACACACTGACATACTTACCCTGCTGCAGTAGAGCCAGCTCCCGATGCTGGATGCAAAAGAAGATGCAGAAGACAGCTCTTTGGAAGGTGAGTAATTAAGGACTAATTAAGCTAATTGGATACTTCCAATTGCTTAATTAGTCCTCAGGGGTGGGTGCTGCGAGGGTGAAAGAGCAAGTCCCGGTGATTTTTCCTAAAATCATTGATTTTAGGAAAAATCATGCTTGCTCAGGAGGTGCGTGAAAAAAAACCTCCTGGTGCGTGTTTTGTAAAATAACATGCACCTAATAGAATAGCAAAAAAACCGCACCTGCAGGAAAAACCTCGCAGGTGCGGGTTTTTTGATATTCTCGCACACAACTGAATATGCCCCTAAGACAGAACTATCTGGACCATCTCAAAAGTGGGAGCTGTATCATGTTGGAAGATGAACTAATGTATAGTGTCACTGATGCAGTATGTGCGCTCCACTTGAGTACTGTACAACAACCAAACAGACAGTGGTATTCACAAAATACCAAGCACAGTTGTTAGCACTTGGCTATCCCAACACATAAATAACAGACAGGCTGGTTTCAAACATAAGAGACATTTAGTGAAGACAATTCCTTTAGCTGTTACCGCAATGGTAGCTGTGCCAAATAAACAGGAGGACCCCAACATACCCCTTATAAACAATGTTGAAACATTTCAGTTTTATGAATATATAGAGAGAGAATTTTCTGCTATTTTTTTTGGCTTTGGAGGTAACTATATACATTTTTAGATAAAAACATTTATGTCAACTCCCAAATTGTAATTACAGCAAATGTATGAACTACTAAGTCCTAATCCAGTTTCTTCCATCTGAATTCCTCCAAACTTCTCCAATCCTTTTCCCCCACTGCAGCAAACTTGTAGCTCATCTCTGCAACCTGTCTTTCTCCACCAAGTCTACCTCTAAATATAGTATGCTCTGAGCTCACTAAACCTAAAAACTCATATTTTGCCTAAGCCTCTTGGCTCCATCTACTGCCCTTCTAATGGCCACTTCTTCACTGTCCTGGACCACTCTGCTGCTTTTGCTACTGTTGATTACATTCTTAAGTCCTTTTGGTCTTCAAGACACAGTTTCCTGGTTTATTTCCTTCAGAAACTTTCAAGCTGCTCTTTTAATGACTCTGGCATATCATCCCCACTACTTTCACTAACTTTTGCAAAAATGTGTGTTTTTTATTCCATATCCATGTCCCAATGCTACCAAAAGTTTAACTTTTTCAAAAGAAAGCTTATCATATTGCTTCTCTTAGACTGCCTCAAATATCATTCACCATCAGTATTACCACAATTTATTTAGTTTCCTTCAGGGATGAGGACTGTTATGCTCCAGCCAGAGCGAGGAAATATTACAAACCAAATTGAAATATGTTGTTACCACACAAGTCCAATTATTAGAAATTCTGGAAACACTTAATTCATTATTACTGCTTTTTACAAGGTAGTTTATAATGTTACAATAGCTATTGTATCAATTTGACTTTACTATCAATATAGTACTCAACCATTTAACTGAGAATTTTTCCAGCAAAACCAGTAAGAAATTGATAGGTCCACAGGAGAGTCCGGTGAGTCGGAGGAGATCCTTTCTGCACATGTATAGAACAAATTTTCTCATCAAAAACACAGTGGGGTGCTGTTGTCACACCTTGTCATCCAGTGTGTATGCACTATTGATTGCTCCCATGCATCATTCTTCATATCTTCAGATCTCCCTGCAGTGCAGACAAATATGAAGAAATTATTAACGAACTGGAGCAAATCGTGCAGGGTGCATGCACTACCAGAAGACCAGGCAATATGTTAACATTACATATGGTTAACAATGAAATTACCAAATGATGCAACATGTATAGTTCGGTTGTTTGATAAATTGCAGTTTGTACCACTATTATTTGTTCTGGGGTTCAAGGGAAATTGGGAATACCATTGCATCATTTGCACATTGTGTAGTGTTTACCCATCTTAACACTATCTAATGCCATGTATTCTCTTGCTACACCCACACCTACACTTCTCTGTGTATACATACAGTACCACCCACCATGACTGCAGTTAACACTAGAACCTTTTATTTACAGATTTTTGCAATAAGAGGTGGCCCACTCTTAGTTCACAGACACTCTCATTCCTAACTACCACATTAGTAAGCACAGATCTCATCACATTCACAGATCTCATCACATTCTCTGCAAATATTGTATTATACTGTACGTCAACTGCCCATATTTAGCACTCAAAATAAAAAAAAATAATAATAATAATGTAGCATTCAAATATACAGTTAAGTATTGTGTTCAGCACTGAATGAATCATACACTATGTACTGTTCTCTAAAGAGAGAATAGCTACTATAAAAAGTAAACTGAAAAGATTGAATGCAACAGAATATTTGCATCTAGGGTGGTTTGTGTCGAATAAAGGTAGATCTATGAACATGTATAAAAGGCAGAAGTGATTCATATACAGTACTGTGGGATTTCAATAATGTGTGATAGTGAATAGGTGGCCTTTCAGCAATGTAGTAATACTCAATGGAAAACCAACAATGATTCTTTATTTCTATTTAAGTTAAAAGCAGGGTAAGGAATTTCAGCTCACTGCATCTAGGAAATGTGTATGGCAACAAATCTTATAAAATTACAGTCAGTGGGGGAATAATTCATTCATCTCTCAAGAACACTTCTTAAGCTTTAAAACATAGTATATACTTCTGAAAACTGCCTTATATTGTATTAAAAAAAATCAAGTAAAATTCATAAATATATTTGTAAAAGTTTCTTTGTCTTTTTTTACATTTTAAACACATGATGGGTTAAATTAAGATTATTCTCTAGAAATTACCTGATAAAATGACAATTTACCTCTTAACCACACATTTAATTTAAACTCTTTAGTCTAGGGTTGTCAGTCCAAAATAAAATTAAGTGCTGTAAACATTATCACTTCCATACTTGATAAAACAGTAGGTAGAAAAATGACACCTATTGTACAACAGAATATTATAGCTTTCTGAATGACAAGCTCAATAAAACTTCAAAATAAATAGGTGCTACAAGAACTTGCAGAGAGTAATTGTGACAATTAAAGATGTGTGTCCCTTCCACTCAGGGCCGGATTAGAGCTTTTGTCAGCCCCAGGGCAATTAAGTTGTGGTGGCCCCCTCCAATAAATTGGCCACTTAACATGTCCCCCTCTAATATAGACACAGTACCCCCCTGGTGGCCTCCTCACAGACCCCTTCTGTCTCTCCGGCTCAGTGCTTCTCCCACCCCAGTGTCTGCCCAGCACCAAGCCCCCCCCCCACTGCAGAACTGCACCTCGGCTGCTTGATCTCTTTCAATGGGTGCATGACGTCACATGCATTTCACAGATTAAACAGAAGAAACTTTATAACACCAGCCACTGCCAGTTCAATAAAGTTGCTGAGCGACATGGTTACTCTGACTGTTCCCATACAGGTATCTACAGTACCTGCATCCTCCTGATCATGCAGCAGCACATGCAGCAGTTCACCTTTGCACCTAGTCTCCCCATTGCCAGGCATGTGTGTGTGGTCCTCCTGTGTGTTGGGGCCCTGGGGTGACCTCCCCTGTTGCCCCCCCAGCCTTGCTTTCAGTCTCAATTAAAATAGTATTGCACTAATTTATTATCATATTATTGTCTGCATTTATGTCAGTCAACTCTAACAATTAGGAGTTAAAATCAATTGGACCTTAGCCCCACTTTCCATCCCTAGTAGTATTATTAATTGGACAGCAAGGCAATAGAGGTTATAAAGTGTGATTGACTTCCAGCAACTGGACAAGGTGATGATACAGTAGTATTAAAACAAAGTTTTCTCTGATGCTGGAAGGGTAACGTAAAGCATACAATAGTCTGGCAAATTATGTTTGTGACACATATGTGAATGGTGAAACAGAATTCTTACTCACCAATTTGATGAGCTTTGTAAATGAGCACTTCCGACACTGACTAATAAATAATCTACAGATGAATGTGTGTAACTTATCCTTTTACTCACCAGTAAGGTGAGCTATATGTACATTCAATGGGAAAAGTTGACCAACAATTGATATAAAACAGAAATATTTATTTGTAATAAAATGCACTTTCAGTGAGTCATAACCATGATATCATGAAGAGACAGATTTAAATGTTTAAAACTGTTCTTACTATTATTGCATACTGTATAATTTCAATTACATGATATAATATTTAATAATATATAAAAGTGAACAAAGAATACTTTTGCATCTCACAAACATAAATAAAATGGTCTCACTGTATTTCTGCAATGTGTTTCACAGCACTTTGCAACTTTGTTAGGCATTGGAAAGCTAATCTTCAAGTCTTGTTGTCTTACAGAATTGGGCACTGATTGATATAATCTCACAGCCTCGTATGGTTGCAGCCCTGGTAACAAAAAGTCAGTAAGGAAGGATCAAGTTTTTCTCATTTGTAAACAGGGATATACAGTTTTTATTTTTCTCATAAAGAAGAAAAAAAATTAATTGCAAAGAGACGCATTCATGTAATGGAATAGTCACTGTAATTAAAACATGACTTTTAATGGCTTAAAAATAAATACAAGTTTGACATCCAAATCAATGTAATGTCAAAGGACAATGGTTAGTGAATTATCGGACATACAAACATACAAAAAAATGTGATGTGAAGAAAACATGAAAAACAAGTTTATGAGGTGATATAAAAAATGTGTTTTGTACTTATTTAAATCACTGAGTTAGAGTCTGGAAAAATTATATTTTTAACTTTATAGTGAGCACCTGTGATGAGCCAGTAAATTGATTGAGCAATTTCCATTCTTAAGCTGGCCACACACTAGACCAATTTACATCCAACCAGCCAACTAGTTGATTGGTTGGAATAAAAATCTGGTAAGGTATCGGAGTAACTGATGATCAGCAATTTGCTACTAAATGCCAGAAAACAGATGAAAATGGTTGTCAGACAAGTTTGTTAAATGTTTGATCTAAACTATTTGTTCAAACAACAGTTTTGGTCCATTTTCAAGCATTTGGGAGCAAATTGCTGATTGTCATTTGCTTTCATTCCTTACCAGATTTTCATTCTAACCAATCAACTAGTTCGATGGTTGGATGTAAGTTGGACTAGTGTGTGGCCAGCTTTAGTATCACTGTTCTGGGAGGCATGTACTGTATGTCATCAGTAGCTGGAGGATATACTGATCCTTCTAACGCCTGATTTGAGGATCTTGGGGTGCCTCCAGGTGAGTTGGCTCCCAATTTAGAAATACATCAATATTTGAACCTAAATTGGAGTTATTATTATGTAGTGTAGGACCACCATATCAGAGATGCCTTGATGTGGCTAGTATCTTACCACATGTTTGCAAATGTATGTAACTGATTCCTCTGCATTTTATTATTATATAGATTGCAAGTATATTTTTCTGGCCCATTGCAGTGTGCTGGGGGAAATTGTTTTTTTAATTCTTATATAGTTTAATCCCTTTCTTATATGCACCCATGATGGAACAATAAATTGATTAAGCAACTTCCATTCTCTATATCGCCGGTACCTTCCTTCCTTGTAGCTTCACAAAAATCATAATCTATCATAAAACCATGTTACAAAACCATCATTTTAGGCTTGCATTCAAATGTATTAGTGGTCACACCATTCAATAAGTATTTTTTAACTCTGAGAAAAAAATAAAAATCAAATCTTGAAAAAAAAACATTTGTGTTGTCTTTATTTACATCACTGTTATAATCTGCAAGAATTCTGATTTATACTGTATATTTACAATTACAGTAGAAGTCACCTAATATAAGTCTGAGGTGTACCTACTGTATTATTTGCTAGAATTAGTTTTGACATTTTTTTAGATGGTAAGTTACCACTTTTAATAAAATAGCATCCAATATGTGCAATTTTTAGCTTACATATTACATTTAGCAATTGTTGCAGAATACAATATTATATGAATATAATTTACAGTTACTTCTTTCCTTATAACTCTGCAGTATTAATAACCATCCATCATATAATCATACTACATAACTAACACAACTAGTGTTTTACAATTTATCCAAATGTATTGGTAGTAACACAGGGCCTGATTCAGAGCTGCTCGTAAGCGGCCGCTCGTTCGCTCCAAGTGATGTTCGCACAACTGCGCATGCATATGGGTCATAATGCGCATGCGTCAACCAGTCATTGCGGTCGGAAATCGAGCACTCGCAAAATAGCGAGTGCCTGCTAATTTGAGTGACAGGATGAGGCGTTTGTGGGTGGTAACAGCGGAAGGTGCTTGAAAATGGGGAGTGGAGATCCGAACGCAGGCGTGCCAAATGGTCAAAACGGGCGTTTTAAGAGTGTGCATAATTAACAAAGCAGCGTCATCGACCACGTCACTTGGTTGTTTCTTAGCCTGAACTGTTTGCATGATTGCGGTAGGAAAATCCAACCACAAGCACTGCGAGCAGTTCAGACGCCTTTCGATGTACTCGATTAATCAAATAAATAGCGGAGATGATGTAGGATGCGAGCAGCCAGGGGGCGTCTTTACAAAATAGCGAGCGCATGTTTCATTCACTCGCTCAGACATAGAGGCGTCAACAGACCGCAAAGAGCGAGAGCTCAATTTCAATAGCCGGCCCCTTTTTCTGAACCAGCGAGCGCAAATAGCGTCCCGGCTCTGAATCAGGCCCACAATTCAATGAGAAGTTTTAACTCTCAGAAAGATATTATTATTATTATTATTATTATTATTCCCCCCCAGTATGTTACACACATATACTGTACTGCTTCAAGATTGTTGCAGAAATCAAACCAAAAGTTGTTTGTTAAGCATATAGGTTCTAATTCTGAGTCAGATGCAGATATAACTGCACATTTTGTTGCAGTTGCATATGCGTCTTTATGCTGATGCCAGTACATTTCTGCTATCGTGCATACAAATATGTATTGCGACTCTGTACGTACAATATTGAATTAGCATTTTACGAATGATCAGGTCCTTAATGTGTAACAGTTATGTTATTTTTTCTAAATTGTTGCAGGTTTAAATATAATAAATACTTCAAGGATTTGAACTCTTCAATAGCAACTGCACAGTATGATTTAGAAAGGCAATGTGACAGGTTTTCTATGAAGCCAAAATAACCTGATTTAATACATTATGCTAATTCAAGATTCTATTCAACTAATGTTAGAATCCACGCATCTTCAAGCTGATCAGTGTGCCACCATCTGATTTTATACCAACTTCCTTAACTGTCATCAATAGTATTGGCTCTTGCACCAACCCCATGGTAAATGTAAGAAATCCATTAGAAAAACTCTTCCTTTCTCCATACATGTGATTTAGAATTATATGGATCTTTAGCTACACACCCATGACACTCCCCTGACACTACCATGACACTCTCAAGAGACACATATCTTGCAGGTTGCCATCCAGTTTCGGCCCATTTCATGCAAAACAAGTTCTAGCAGAGCACTGTTTGACTCAGAATGGATCATCCTGTAGGTATACAATACTGTGTAAACTTGCTTCTGTGCAGGCACTGTATGGCAAAACTTGCTACAGTACTGTATTTGCATCCATAACAGAAGATACGACTCAGAATCAGGCCTATGCTTAGTATAAGCCAATATTTATACATATATAAAAAGGACACAAAATTGCATTGTCATTAATAACACAAATTTATCCACTGTTTAAAGGAGATTGAGGATTACATGTTGGTTCTACCACATCTGAGACTTATTGATTTCAAGGAAATTGAGATAGGTTTGCATGACAAGGAGCTGGTGATGCAGATACTTTGATCAGATCTCGGGTATTACAGGTTTCTCTTTCAAGTTGTCTGTTTGCCACATGAACCCCACTTTGGTTTTTTTTGACCAGTAGGTACCAAGCTATGTTTGAAAATGTGCCCACAAGTTGGTAATTTTCAAAACACTATAATTTTTCTTCCTTACTGCAACATAAATATACTTCTCAAAGTATATAGCAGTTTTCCATCACCCACTAGAAGAACTATAACCTGGATGGAATCTTGGAGGTTCTGTGCTGCAGTTCACAAATGACACTCCTAGATAGAACTTTGTCTGGCATACTGATAACACCAATGTCAATTACTGTGCATATGCCCTAAGGCTTTGAGTGCACTGATGAGATTATTTTTTACACTATTAACCGACAGTACTTAGCCTTTTTCCCAAGTGCAAGTTATGCTCTTTCTCCTGGTCACCACACAAATCATTAACAAGCTCTTGACTGGACTCTACTGTACCTTAAGTCAAAGAGATATTTTAGATAAAAAAATATTAAAAGCTTCATTAAGCCAAAATTAATATGAGACATCGGGCCAAATGTAATAGGGTGAGAGTTTAGAAAATGTGAGAGTTTAGCAGTAAACTCTCATATTGGTCGAATTTTATCTTCAAAATGGGAAAACATCTGGATGAGATTTTAAATCGTGAGAGTTTTTTGAGTCTGAAAAAAATGCAGAATTTGCTCTGTTACTTTGTTCTCAGACTCTATTACATTGGCCAAGTTTAAAAAGTGTGAGAAAACTCTCACATTTTCTAACTCTCACCCTATTACATTTGGCGCATACTGTACACTTAAAATCCTTCAAAATAACATAACATGTTGATAAGAGCATTTTTTTAAGTGCTACATAAAATATTCCACATTCTCCAATATAATTTCATGTTTACTAGCAGAATATGTCCTTGGTTAGAGCTGTGAGTAGGTGACTTCTAGTTCTACTCTAAAATGCAGCAAAAATAGAGCTGGCCAGTATATATGTGTGCAGCACACAAGAAAATGCACTATTTTTACTTGAAATCTGGAAAAGCTGTAATATGCATTATGTGTATACATCACACATCTAGTTACAATGTTTTGCACTACAGGCATCACATCTGAATATAAAAACTGGCTTATTATTTATTATAATCACAGTCTGCACTAATACTTCCAGCTACTTCAAAAGCAATTCAATTCCATTTTTTCTGAAGAAAAAGACAAAACATTTTTTTGGATCTCACTGCTTGGAAAGCCTTGCATTTACTACTTACATTCAATGTTTCAGGATGATGACAATCAAATACTTTCACCAGCATGTCAACTTAATGGTTTTCTCACTGTGTTTGGACCTAGGCTCATGTTTTACATATTTGCTTCATACTTTGTGGTTTCTATTTCCATAAAACAAGACATGACCAAAGTAACTGACATATACAAATGGATAACAGCTTTAGGGGTCTATGTACTAATAATTGCCGATCATCCATGATTTTTATCTATCCATATTGCCGGGCATATTTTAATTTTCCATGAAAATATCCCTGCTATGTACAAAGTAAAACTCGCAGGGACACAGGTTGCATTAACTGCTATCCCTGCAAGATATATTCCTGACAAATTAGAGAAGTCTTTCACAGAAGTGAAAGACATCTCCAAGGGAAGCTGACAGTGCGCATGCACACAGTGTCAGTTTCCGGAGCAAGAGGTTGTGATAGAGAGATCAAAAGATCCTTTTGGAGGCCCCATAGGCTTACAGTAGTTTACACCATCTGAGGATGATGTAAACTACTGGGGCTAAACTCTGAAAAGCTTAGCTTGATAATAATGGAGACTGCAATCTGAAGTGCTAATTAGTGCTAATTAGCACTTTGCCGGTGATTTCTGTGCAATCTCCTGCATTGTGCTTTTAGTACAAAACTACAATACATAAAATTATGTAGAAACTGCAGATTCTGCCACTAAGACATTTATGCAATTAATAAATATAATAAATTTAAGTGAGTATGGGGGAACATACTCTTAGGGAGTAATTCAATTATCTTCATACCAGCATTGCAGATCCAAGTGATAATATGAAGATGTAGGATTGGATCAACATCATGACCATCTGCTGCGATGGATGCAGCATCACCCATCTGAGTAGGCCTAAGTCTACTCAGATTGGCTGCCCCATCTGCACTGCCAAAGCCACTAAATCTGAGTCAAAATATGCACACACTGACCTCAGCACTCCCAGAAAATGGGGATGACCCTCCATTTTCAGGGAACACTAATCTTGGAGGTGGGGGTTGGAGGAAGTAATCAGTTGTGAGGATAGGAGCAGAAGAGTGAGGGGATGAGTGTCAGTTACCTCCAGGGTAAGCAAGGGACTGATCATGGAAATAACAGGACTGTGAAAGGTACTGCATGTGTGGTTTGAAGGAGAGGGAAGAGTCAAAGGTAAATCCAAGATAGTGAAGAAAAAAAACTGAGCGTGGCGCTTGTGAACAAGCAGCTGTAAAAGGAGGGTGTTAATCTCCTAAATACAAATAGATAAAGAATAAAGATATAGTAAGCACTAGCGTGAGAGATAATGTAATAAGTGGGGTTATGGAAATCACCCTAAATAGGTACTAGTCTATAACAAATGTATAAGTAACTGGCTTGGTTAAAAAAGCATTTATTCCATCACATATAAAACACAATGTTAATAAACTGCTCCTTGTATCGGAGTAGTTATGACTGCACAGATATGATATCACAATTGGATGTAAATCTCAGTCAATTGACTCTGATATCTTACTCATATTGGAGGCATTGATGTGGATAATAAATGACAGTCTGTAGATTCCGGAGAATGATCCAGTGTTAAAAGAGACGTTACCAATCCTGGTTAGCAAGATGTCCTCGCAGTAATATCCTCCTGTGGAGGGTGATTCCAGTGGTGTCTCAGAAGGAAATGGGTACTGGTCCGGATCCTGTTGGAATGTCCACACTGATTTGAAGTCCTCCCAGAGTAGATTCAGCAAAAGATATCAAAGCACGATGTTGCTGGCAAGCTCAACGCGTTTCCGTGTGGAAATACCCACACCTTCGTCAGGAGCAAGTGTGTGAATGTCTCTGAATGTGCCAAGTACTTATACCTCTTTAAATGAGTAGATCAGAAACAGATGTGCAGATTTCTTAAATCAATTAACCAAGCCAGTAAACAGAAGACAATGACATTATATAAAGATCTCTCTGAAGGCAATCATAATATAGAATCATATATGTTCCGATAAAAACAAGTAATTTAAAATACCTGAAATACTATTATTCATTCTATTGTTATCGTGGTCATGTGACTTCGGTCTGATCATGTGACTGGTGACACAGATGAAGTATGATTGGTCCTGATTATATCATATACTCACAGCCGCATGGAGTCTCCTTGGAAACAGCCGCATGTTGTATCAGGGCTGGAGATCGCTACATAGTGTGGCGCAGTCACGTGGTGTAAACCACACCACGTGACACCACTTTAAATATCAGCGAGGCTGCCTCATCTGGCAAACCTATCCTTCGCTGGGTGCAACTATACTTATGTGGACTGATATCACCAGATAGCAGTCAATTAAACCGTCAATTAAATAACATACTGTTTACTAGAGATGGATAAATAGGTAATAATATATCGATAAAACAGACTCCATGCAAACTTGATCCCATATATATTGGTCACTGTCACTTTATCTGGATCAATTAAGTAAGGTAATAATGAGGAACCAATCACATTACATCAGTTTATGCGCTTAAGGCAATATTATCAAACTGATACCAAAAATTAATAATAAAAAATACAAAATAATAGTGATATTAGAGAAAACACAACATGGAGAGATAATCAGTGAATTGTACTAAACAATACCCGAATGTGGGTATAAATATCTATCAGGGATTATATACACATTTTAAATACAATAACAAAGAAAGCTCTTATCAGTGGAGAATAGTATCACACTCATCCTGCATTGTTTGAATCCAGTGATAGAAACCTAGTCTACCCGCCTCGTGCTGTTGTTTGAATCTGTTCTAATCCCACAATAGAAAGACCACTGGTACTGCTCTCATGTCAAGACACTTTATGGAAGCTCATGAGAGCAGTACCAGTGGTCTTTCTATAGTGGGATTAGAACAGATTCAAACAACAGCACGAGGCGGCGACATATATAGAATTCTGTGCCGACAAGAAGTTTACTGGATGTTTAAGCTGAATACCTTTTATCCAGAAGGTCTGAACGAATCAGTGGAACTTAACTGTATTGGTTGAACTCGGTTGATTATTCAAGCAGACTAGGTTTCTATCACTGGATTCAACCAATTACATTATCTCTCACGCTAGCGCTGTATATATCTTTATTCTAAATCCAAGATAGTGCACTTGCACACTAGAAGAAATGGTTTTGCTGTCAATAGTTAATTAAATTGAGGTAGGTGAGGTTATTCAGGATGGTGGGAAGATTATCAGCTCAGTCTTAGACATGTTAATTTTAAGAAAGTGTTGTGACTTTCAGGAAATAGCAGAGAGACAACTGGAGATATGAGTGAGGAGAGAAAAGGAAAGATCGGTGAAGGAGATATAGACCTGAGTTTAATCATCATAGAGATGATATTGGAGGCCAAATGAGCTGATTAGCTCACCTAAAGTGGATGTGTGAAGTGAAAATTGAAGAGCTCCAAGACCAGAACCTTCAGGGGACACCTAATGGTAGTGGAAGTGGGGGAGAATTGGAGTCATTAGAGGAGACAGGGAAAGAAAGGTCAGACAGGTAGGATGATAGGATATCCATGAGATGACAGTATCATGCAGACCAAGGGAGATGGTGGTCCAAAGTATCAGATGCAGCAGATAGCTCAAGTAAAATGAGCAGAGAGTAGTGGCCCTTGGATTTTGCTGAAAGAAGGTAATTGCTGACTTTAGTGAGAGTAGTTTCTCTGGAGTAGAGAGGATGAAAGCCAGACAAAAATGGGTCAAGCAGGGAGTGGGATAAAATAAATAGGGTAAGGTAGTTGTTGGGAGACAAAGGAATGGGGAGAGATGGGGCAGTAATTTGAAGAATGGGAGGTCAAGGGCATGCTTAAATAAAGAGAGGAGAGTGACTGATGATAGGGAAAGATAGAAGAGATAAGCAAGATGGGAACAAGTAATGGAAGAGAGGAAACAGAGGAGGAGGGAGGAAATAGGGTCAAGAGAGGTGGGCAAGGACTGGATTAGGGACATGACTTAATCTCCAGATACTAGGGAGAAGGAAGTTAAATAATGTAAAATAGATGGGGAAGATGGGGAGAGCCAAACTGGGTAAGATAAGGTGGGGTGACAAGGGTCTGGTGGGATGTGATTCCTGAAAAGATAGATTACATTTTAGCTGTGAAGAGGGTAGAGAAATCAAAGGCAAAGAGTGAGGGGAAAGCAAGGATTGGGGAGAGAAGAGTAAGTTAAATATGGTGAAGAGACAATGGGGGCTGGAGGACTAGGGGGAAATAAGGGTATGTTTAGATAGGGAAAGGGCAGCACTGTAGGTCAAGAGAACAAATTTGAATGGAGGAAGTCTGTATTGGAGCAAAATTGTCTCTGCTTTGCAGTCCAAGAACATTTTTGAAGGTACTGTATCTGGAGCATTTGAAATGCTAAGGATGAGATGCTGCAAATTCCCTCTGTATTCAAAATATTGTCTGTACTACTGATCACTTCCATTATCACACCTTAAAGATAGAAATGAGCAATATACAAACATGTTCATTTACAAATTAAACTAAAACTGTCTCTGCAAAAATACTATCCATTTTGCAATAATTATTTCGTGCAGTGTTTTGTTATACTCACTGACTTAAAAAATAACTAGTAAAAAATATTTCTGCAAACTCTTGTAGTTTTAGTTCATTGTGATTGTTCCTTGCCCCATTCATAACTTCCTTTGTGGGTATTTACAGTCTAAACATGTATCCTGTGTTGCAACTCTCGCATGGATTGTGGTTGCGGCTCATATTTAGGGGAATGGCTAGACCTATGCCTGAGGTGCAGAGTCTAATGTGCCGGTGGTATTCACTAGGGACCCTCACAAGAAGGTATGGACTTGGCTGCATCTGACACACAGGTCATGGCCCTCAGGTTAGGTTCCTCTATACAGGTACTGGTGGACGCTGGATAAGGTGCAGAAGAATAAACAGAAGAAAGTATAGAATTGTTTTACTGCGCTATGCACTGTTGGATTTACAAATTTAGAAAACTCTATATTAGGTTTGCTGTCTGTTTAATTAAACAGGAGGCTTGAATAAAATAAAATAAATCTGATACTTTAATACAATGGTCCACAGATAGACACTGATAATCAAATGTACATATATAAAATCAAACAAGATGAATCAATCATATAATAGCAAGGATCAAATGCCTCTCTAGCTTAAGTGCATTGCTAGGAGAATGTAACTGTATCACTGAGATTTCTACAGCATAGCATTCTAATGTTCAGCTCCTACACCAATGGCTACAAATGTAGCAATTAGTTTCCAATGGTGAGGCAGCTCACTTGCACTGCTTAGATTGCAATCACTACTGGCGTCCCAGTGTGAAATGCAGTCACGCTGGAGGATAAACAGGTAAGTAATGACAGTTGGAGTATCTCACCCCTGGAAATCCGTGATCACAATAGTGTCCGTCCCAGCTCAGCCCGTCTGGATGTTGTAATTCCGCGGCTGGATGAAGCTGGGTGCCGTACAGCCAGGGACAGATGCTGCTAATAGAGCGGTGGCTGTGTGTCAGCTGGCGGTGAGCCCGGCCAGAGACAGAAGCTGCAGGTGGAGCGGTGGCTGTGTGTCAGCTGGCAGTGAGCTCAGCCAAAGACAGGTGCTGCTGGTGGAGCGGTAGCTGTGTATCAGCTGGCGGTATACTCAAAAAAACCTCCAAATAAGCGTGCGGCAAGTATTGATATGCTGTGGAAAAATCTCAGGTGCCTGGGTAATGACGTCAACGCGTTTCGTCCCGTGGAAACCTGGACTTTCTCAAGACAGTGTGCCCTATCCATTGGCACTTCCTTATATCCCTCCAGGCATTAGCCATAATTGTTTAATTGCTTATACACACCAGATAATCATATATCCTTTGATCAGTATCTTGCTTCAGAAATAAAACCTCATGGTAATACATGTATGAAAAGTCATGGTTAATACATGTATAAAGAGCCAGAGGTTTACATTTAATACTCAGCATCATATATAAATAAATAAAAATAAAAATAAATAATAATAGTAATTAATACATGTTTAAATAATAAAAATAAAAATAAAAATGTATTTAAAAGTGACAATATTCTTTATTTAAAGTTTTTTTAAAAATTGATAAGCCTCCTGTTTACATTGATTTAAATCCCTTACTAGTCTTGATCACATGTGACCACATAGCCTGCATTTTAGTCTTAACGACCAATATTTTAAATCATAAAAATATTATTTATTAGCAATAGTCTGAACCATCTATTATCTATATACTAACCCAATTTCTATATTATGATAGACCTCACGAATATATATACACACTCCTCCTCAGGGTGAAATCTCAATAGATCACTCGTATATATCACACGACTAATAGGGATGCAGATGCAACCTCTGCGCGTACATAAATAGAAATACAAATGTAAATGTATATATAAAAACATAAGAATACATATATACCTATGCACGTGCATAAATACATGTTCCCAGTAGACAAAATTAGCTGGATACTAACAACTATTGCAGCTTTGACTGCAAATAGTTTTTTTCCTTTCATTGCAGAAGAATAAACGTAGTCGACAGGCCGGGTCAAAACCAAACAGAGGAGACGGTACCAGGGAGCAGACATAAACAGGTCACAGGGAGCAGCTGAGGTCAGAACCAGATATCAGGAGCAGTACAAGGAGTCAGATGAATTTGGAGTCACAACAAGCCAAGGTCAAGATCAGGATAACAGGTAAGTACTAGGTATGCTAGAGTATGGTATGGAGCCTATACTCTGGCACCTGTCTGGTGCCAGAGACTTCCTCTTAAAGAGGATGTTCAAATCTCACGCCAAACGTGACTTCACGTTTGGCGCAGCTGTCCATTTAAATTTATTTGCAGGATGGCACACGTGCTCCTTGTAGAGCCGCAGCCACCAGCACTTCCAGCTGGCATGAGGTGGACCCGGAATGGACATCACGGCAGCAGGCACCAAGGACTCCCCGTTTGCTGCCCGCCACAGATTCAAGTGCTGCTGGACCCGGTAAGTGGTAGCCGGTGTGCGGCGCACTGGGACATCCTGTTTGGCTAATGGTGCCTCAGGATATTCAATGAACAGTAGTGGTTACATTATATGTAGCTGGCCCAGTATATATGCTTAGAAGATTGTAAGTGATTAACACAATGTACACCTTAAAAAGTAATAGTCATATGCAATAATTGTCAATATCAAAAATGTACTGTAGTGCCACCTTTAATAAAAAAAAACATAAAGAAAGCAACTATTTTTCTACCGCACTGTACATTTTTATTTTTTTTGTAGATAGACTAATGTACTTCTTTTAGGCATATTGTTGTTATTGAGGGTTAACAGATGAAAATGTATGTCAATGTTTTTAAGTATGTAGAATATTTCCAAAATATATACTATTACAGATGAATATGTTTTAAAATGATTCCCTGTAAATTATTCTAACAATTTAACAGCTGCATTTGAAATTATTTTCAATCAACAAAATTATATACGAAACCTACCCTGTCATTACCAACAAAAGAAACTATTTGTGTACATGTGATTTTGTACCATCTCTTCATTCAAATAAAAGCTTGAGGATTTAACTACTTGGATGCATGTTTTTCCCCTACATTTTAAGTAAACTCAGATCATTATTTAGAAATAGAAGATTCAATCTAAGCGTAAATAAAAAAAATATGGAATTATTTTTTTATATATTGAAATTAAAGATGATCTGTTCAAATTCGTGGAAATCTAACATACTTGCGTTTTGCATGTCCAAGTCAAGCTGTATATTAACTCAAAATTAATTTGCAAGCCCTCCTTGCTATAGAAAAACAATTCAACTTCAAGGGCTTTTATCTACTAAAAACATTTTGTGCTGCTTCAACCTGGTGTAAACCAAATTGCTCATATAGAAAATTGATTCCAATGCCAAACATATTGTCTACACTCACTGTATTGTGATTTATGTGGTGGCTTGACCTGAATCCTTTTTTCATTTTGGTCCAGAATACCATATGAAATTAAATGTCAGTGGACAGGGTTTTTCTCATCTGTTCATTCAGAATGTTGAAAAGCATGAATTAGAACTGCACAACAAATATTTAGTGGATGTGAACCCTGAATACAAGTCTCAGAGTCCACAAAACTAATTGCAGACAAGACACTCCTCACTCTGACTGATGCTTAGGATGGTACATACTTCTGTGATGCTGACCCAGTGAAGTGGCAATGCGATGTAACAGTACATCACATTTCCTAGCACACTTCATGGTCTGCCATACAACAATGTGATATATCATTACGTGCTTAATGTAAAGGTAACAACACCACATCACTGTAGCATTATCACTTCGGATGTACAGCACAGCAGATGTAAAACAATGAATTGGGTGGATTTTGGGGTACTCACTTTATGATGGTTTTTGTGACCATTGCAGATTGCAAGATCAGTCAAAATATTGTATAGTGAGTATCCAATTTTACATTACTCTAAACTTTCCACAAAAGCTCTTGGGAGTCTCTGGTTTACTTTTAATGTGGTATCCATGGGAACCCCAGACCCTATGGAGATAAAGATAATTCTCTCTCACTGCAGCTTTTTTCGAGCAGCAAGAGCAGAAAAATAGTATGCTGAGTGTTTTTCTACTGGTTCTCACTATTCTGGCTGGGAATAATAAATTCAAGAGGAACATAGATTATACTGTCTACAAATAGCAGATATTTTTGAGTATATAATGAATATTTAATGTAAAAAACTAAAGACTCCATATACAGGTAGAGTATACCATATCCAAAATGCTTGGTACCAGAAGTATTTTGGAAATCATATTTTTCCATATTTTGGAATATTTGCATACTATAAAGAGATATCTTGGGAATGGGATCCAAGTCCAAACACAGAATGCAACAACCAGAGCAACCCCTCCAACATGATCTCTTCCACCCAGTACAAAATTCTCTTCTAATTTTATTAGTACTGTGCTGAATACATTTATTAATGTTAACTTTCATACTTCTCATCAATTGATAAATTAAGCACATGTACTTTAAGTGAAAAGGGGTCATGTTAAATTGTCTGTAAGAGTGCTGTTTTTGGTTTGTGTTCTGTGATATCTGTACATTAAAGTTGTTTCTACGTGGAAACCCAAACCTTCTCAAGTGATATGTTTATAAATGCATTGTAGGACTTCAATATCTGATTTTATGGGACCTCTTTAATGGGAGTTTAAATGTTCACTTACATAATTATGATATCAATGTATAAATTTATGGGAGACTCTGCAACAGGAGATTAAATATTTACTGACTTTTATGCAACATATCTGACAAATATGTTTTATAAAAACAAAGACCCTATTTTGTCTTTAGACTATACCAATAATAAATAATTAAACAAGAATTTACTTGCTAAATAAATGACAAGAAAGGGAAAGTCAGGGGTTATGACATAATAGTAATATAGATGAAGGATTGCAACCATAATGAAGTTATGTTTTCTGCCAGGAATACTTATAGGTATACAGATAATTTACACTCATACTGCTAAAAAAATTACTAACATAATGCAGTAGAATATTAACTGCCCACTTTGTCCTTTCCATAAAAAAATATTTTACATTTCTTTATATTTGAGCCAGGTATTTTATAATTGCTTAATATATTTTGATTATTTATTCAACTCTTGTATAAACATAAAAAAGTGTAGCCACTTTCACCTATAAACAATAATCTGGATAACATTACACAGGAAAAAAGCAGATCTCTACTAATCTCTATAGATGTTTGATGTGACATGGATAAAGATATTGCATAAAGCATTTTACCACTAGAAGGTGCAAACACCAGAGGAATATTGATTAACTTCATATAGTGTGCAGTGTTATTACACACATTTGTGTGTACTGTGTAATAAAGTATCCATGGAATCCATAGCATATCACTATATTATTTAAGAATATATATATATATATATATATATATATATCACTAATTGTGCTTCTCTTTTGAAAAAGTCCTAAAGACTCAAAGTTTGCAATAGAGGTTGGGCATCTTAAATACACAATAGATAGTTTGTACAATTGGCTCTAAATTTATTTTTTTCCTCCCAAAGTTCAATGGAATTGTCTGAGATCCTAATTTCTAAATTAGCTTTAAACTAATCCTCCATCATTATGCACATAGTTTATCAGAATGAGACAAGGTAGAGGTGTCAATATATTTATGCGTTTGTTATAAGCCTGAGCAGAAGTCACAAAGTATGTGCTATGTTGATGCATTATCGATATGACTCTTAGAAAAGGTACAGTACATTTTTTCTGGCAGTTGCATTGATGCTAAAGCAGGAACTTGCCATATGTGGTTTGAGCCTACAACTTGCTCATGATAAGCTATTTGCATCTCCTAAGATTTGTGTTAGTTGTAAAAAAAAGTAATTTCATATGACTGTATTATCATAATTATTATTATTACCTTTTATTGATACAGGCAGCACAGAGTGTATGCAGCGCTGTACAGTGTAAAGGTATAAAGTAGTAAATAACATGGTGACAGACAATAAATGCAGTACACAAAGACAGACCATAGCATAAGTACTTTACATAGCATAAACACCAAACATAACATCATACCACACACTAGTTTAGACCAATTGACAGGGCACTATTCCCCAGATGTGAACCTCTTAGTGTTAGGGACTGCTAGTGTCAGAGAAGCCGTGACGTGGCCTAGCAGCTTCCCATGTATTTGCAAATGCATGCAACTAATATCTCTGAATTTCTATGACCATATAGTCTTCATATATTGTTGCAAGTATAATTCAGTGTGCTGAGGAACAATAGGGGGTTAAACCCCCTTCTTTTTCTACTTGGTATGACCCCTCCCTTTCATGCACCTGAACAGTAATGCCAGATTGATTGAGCAGCTGCCATTTTTTGTTTGTTTTTATGAGTTGCATGAAGGAGCCAGCATTAGTATGGCATGCTGGTTCTAGTAGAGCTAGTTGGAGTTCCCAGGGGCGACTCCCAGGTAAGCTAGCTCTCAATTTGGATGCATTTATGTATGTGCCTTTATCAGGAGGCCTTACATTTGACAAAATTTATATGTGCCTTTATCATGAGGCCTTATAATTGGTATCATTTACTTTGGGGTGAACGTTTGGGCATAGGGCCCCCAGGACTGCTCTGGCTGGGCCACCTCAGGGCATCACCACTTAATACACATAGTTACTTTTCACATCACCTATCATGTTTGTATTTTATTCATGTCATTTTTCACATACATTTTAACCCCTTTATTCAACACTTATTAACTCCTCGCACACATCTATACTTTACACTGCACTGTCACCCTTTTCCATTTTTTGTGTGATGCCCTGGGGGGGTCCTGGGCTGGAAGTTTTTTTGGGGGTGCACTGCACCCCAGATGTGAACCTCTTAGTGTTAGAGACTGCTAGTGACAGAGAAGCCGTGATGTGGCCTAGCAGCTTCCCATGTATTTGCAAATGCATGCAACTAATATCTCTGAATTTCTATGACCATATAGTCTCCATATATTGTTGCAAGTATAATTCAGTGTGCTGAGAAACAATAGGAGGTTAAACCCCACTCCTTTTTCTACAGATTGACAGGGGTAAGGGTAGGAAAATGGCAGAAGCTAGAAGCAGTAAGCATATGTGAGATGATTTAGAGCTCAGTGATCCTGTACCCCATGTTGAAAGAGAAAGGGATGTGGCCATGATAGTGACATGAGAAGGACCAGCAGGTAGAGGGTTTATATACTAATGGAATGGGGTGAAAAAATGGAGAGTGAACTGGGAAGCATAGATACTGGTGGGTTAGACGAGAAAGGCTGATATGCTTTAATGAAAAGGTATATTTTAAGAGCACATTTAAGGTGGTGAAGATTAATGTGAGTCTGACAGGCTGAGGGAAAGAATTTCAGAGGATGGAGGAGCAGCGAGTGAATTCTTGAAAATGAGCATGATAGTGACCCTAGTGGATGAGACACATTGGAAGAGCGGAGGGGGGTGAGAGGGAGTGTGGAGTGAGATGAGTTTTTGTGATGTAGGGAGAGGACTTAAGGCTTTGTAAGTTAGGGTGAATAATTTAAATTGAACTCTGAATGGCATAAGGAACCAGTGAAGTAGTTTGGTGGGATGGGGTAATGCCATATAGTGGGGGAGGAAAATTATATGAGCAGCAACATTGAGAATTGACTAAAGTGTGGAGACTTGAGAAAGAGGAAGACAGGAAGAAAGTGACATATTCTAGTAATGTTACAGAGCTGGTATCTGCTGGATTGAGAGATGGCTGAATGTTATGACTGAAGTAGAGAGTGGAGTCAAGAAAGACACCAAGAAAGCAGACTTGAGGGACAGAAGTGATGGTGATATTATCTACAGAAAGAGAGAGGTGAACAGTTGGACAGACTCAGGAAGAAGGAAAATGAGTATAGTCATTAATCAAAGACAACTGTTACTAAGTGACAGGTGGCAGTGGTAGGGAAGTGAATGGCAGCGACTTTCTGTATACAAACCATGATATTCTATCAATATAGCTTTAGTCTATTTGTACAAAAGTTGAATTGTTTAAAACCAAAGACATGATTTAACAGGTTTTAAATTGTCAATTTCAAAAACTTTACTTCTAGGTTTACAATTTAGGCCCGTATTCAATTAGCAGCGAAAAGTCGGAATCCGCAAAAAAGTATCGTCGATTGCAACTTGTCGCCAGGTGAAAACTTATCTTCGTATTCAATTGCATTCACTTTTCGCGTAAGTGAAAACGCAATGCAATGTAATAGGCGAAAAAGATACGCATATTTATAGGTGTAAAAAAAAGTGCAAAATCGCTATTTAGGGGTGCAAAGGTGGGGAAACCACATAGACCCCTTGGGACAGCCGCCCAAAGGATAACTGCATAAAAAAAACTAAAAAAAAGAGGAACATTCCAAAAAATTACTTAGAAAAAGGGGGGCAAAAAAGTGCAAAGTCAAGGTACAAACTTTCAAACTAGCTAAATAGAATTTTTGAGGGGTCTGCAAGTAGGGGTGAGGTGTTTTTTTGCTTGCAAGTGTTTGCTTCAGGTGCATTTTTTACACTTTTTTAAACTTAACATAACGACTTTAAACAATGCTTGCACCCATTTTAAAGTACCCCAAATTTGACAGGAATACTTATTTTCTCCAAAAAAAACAGCTTACTGCTATTATTTGCCACATGTGCCAAGATGCTAATTAGAAGATATTGACACACCTTAAGTACCCAAAATAGCTTTATTAGGGCTAATTGGGGGCATATACATTGATCCCCAATGTTAGTGCATCTTTTAGGGGGTGTCAGGCTAATTTTCCCAATTCTAACAGCACTTTTCACCTGTTTTGCATTCGCTGGTTTTGGAATTGAATACGGCAAATCGTGGGGATGTGCGCAAAAAGTTTCTGCAGCTAAAATATGCAATGTAGGCCAAAAGTCCAGCATGCGAAAAAATATTGCGGGTGCGAAACTAATTGAATACGGGCCTTAACTGTGTAAAATTTTAGTCTGTTTCTATAATATATATTTTAATAAACACTGTATAACTACGAGATCTTAAAGTATCTATTTTGAACTTTTGCCACAAGTCAATCAATTTCATTAAAAATATGGCTTTGTTGTGCCAGATTAAGAGCAAGGTAATGAGAGAACATCAACACAATCACTACAAATCATCCCTTTGCAAAAAAACTGGAAAAACAGCTGCTTCTTATAAAACATATCATCAAATGCTTTAAGGGAATACAGTGAACAAAAAGCCTGGGATCCTAATTAGCATTTTTACAGAACATTATGCAGATCTGTTTTACAGATAATCTGGCTAACCTGGATATCTTGAGGTTATGCCTTTTAAATGATTGTCAATTTAACACAATTAAATCATAATGAACGTCTGCTTTTATTTGTTAAACTTACAGTGCTTTATTTGTGGCTGTTTAATACAAACATAACATAAAAATATTATAAGCAACTGGCAATACTAATAAAAAGCATAATTTAGCATCAATGTAAAACTCCCTGGCAGCATACATAGGTAAAATAGATGAGAGGAGAGAAGAGAAGGTGTTAAAGGGCAGATTAGTTAAGCATTAATCCCAAATTCTTTATGCCGGCCAAGCCCCTCATGGGCTCATAACACCCCATTTAGTAGTGTGTTATCTTGTGGTCCTCTGAAACACTGCATAGCATACAGTATATTAAAGTTATAGATGCATAAAAAAAATCTAATATTTAATATGTGCTTTTCAAAATGAAGTTCAGACATTATGGGACAAATGTAATAGGGTGAGAGTTTAGAAAAGTGAGAGTTTCTGACACTTTTTAAACTTTGCCAATGTAATAGAGTCCAAAATCAAAGTAACAGAGCGAACGTGCATGTTTTTTTAGACTTAGAAAACTTTCACGATTTAAAATCTCATTCAGATGTTTTCCCATTTTGAAGATAAATCTCGACCAATGTGAGAGGTTACTGCTAAACTCTCACATTTTCTAAACTCTCACCCTATTACATTTGGCCCTATGTATTAATTCTATACATTTACAAATGTTCAAAACAATAGCAACTCACTTATCAGTATATATATATATATATATATATATATATATGTATATATATATATATATATATAGAGAGAGAGAGAGAGAGAGAGAGAGAGAGAGAGAGAGAGCAAAAATGGAGCACTCACCAGGATTTTAAAAGATTAGAATATGATTTATTTCATATACATCATACCACAGGTATCAGGCTTGAGGAGGTATAAGATATGGTATAAGGAATAAGGTATAAGGTATGATTATATAAATAAATACAAGTATATTGGCGGCACTCACAATCTACTTGTATTTATCTATTTTTTCTGTGGAAGGCATCGGGAATCTTGTTCTGATTCAGAGCAACTGAGTGCTGAGTAACAAGGCTATGTTATATATATATATATATATATATATATATATATACACACAGTATATAGTGATACTGAAGAAAGTGCCACATTAAACACAGGCACTGAAACGTCGATTGATACCACTATGATATTAAGGTGTTACACATGTCTATAAAATACATTGCAAAACATTGTATACAAAACCAATTTATATTTAGAGAATTTGTTTTTTTCAGCAGCCCTTGTTGCAACTTAAATGAAGAGATCAGGGCATACTGTCACCTCATAGAGAAATTGGGATCCTAGGAATGCTAGATAGTGCAGAGAGTATATCAGTGACTACCATACAATACTTATTTGAACATGAGGTTATACTCACTTAGGATATAATGCATATATCATATAAAATGAATCCACCATTATACAGGGAGTAGACAAAAAACATTTAGGTATAAAACAGTTATTCAAAATATGGTTCAGTATTACTTTTTAAAGTGGTATAACTGTGAAAAAATGTACTTATATAAGAGAATAACTTAAGCATTTTACAAATGACCTGATGACTTTACCTGTAGAACATCGGTAGTAAGATTGTTCAAACTTTTCTTATAACACATTCAATAGTTCTGTGGAACATATTGTAGAAGAGGAAAAGTGCTTAATTCCCCAGGTGGAGGCATAAATTGTGCTGGAGGCATGCCTATGCCACCCCACCATCCACCTACCAAAAGAATAGCAGAATGTGCAAAAAAAGATGAAGCTATACATGTAGAGCATACCTTATGGAAAGAAGTAGATTATGAAAAATTGCAGTGTACTTGACCTTAGTACTAGTTACCAAAACACAAATTTAAACAATTGAGCTCTAAATAAACCCCCATATAAAGAAACAGAGGCCCAAGAATATAGTCAATTATAAGTTTTGCAACTGAAGAGATGTATTTTTTTTACTCTACTATATTTATCAAGATTGGTACAGTAAAGCATTTGACAGATGTAGACATATCATAAGTCCCGGAAAGTTGTTTTCTGTGCTGTACCACAGAACAGTAGTCAAGGAACAAGGAAATGCACTGATTCTGGTAATATGAATTTCCTCCTTTCAAGGCAACACCACAATATGTAATTTAAAAACCTAACCAAACATGGTGGAGAGTCTGGTGGTAGCACTTTCATTTCCACTTGGTGGACATTTTTCATTACTAAAAGTGGGTAGAAGAGGCCATATTGTACGTAGTAGAGGACTCCATTAAAGTACCACTAAACCCACAAATTGGCATTTTTAGATATGAACCATGAGGGTAAAACACACTTTTCATTATAAACTTGACATTAGAAATTCAGCAATGTTACACTAAATAAGCTCATGTAATGTTTAATCATGTAATGACAGTCATCCTCAGTGACAGGTTGAGCCTTTTTTACTATAATTTTACTGAATTTTGGGTCTTTTAAATTTAAAGTACAACAGAGCAGAATAGAATATAAGAATTTTTCTTGAAGAAGTACTGACCAGCCTGGGTCTGGCTTTCACTATAGCAAGGGATCCCACAGTCACAACCACCCTATTACAGTGAAAACTATCTGAGGCTGTGATATCATATTGGGGGATGCTGCCTAATGTTTAAATATTAATTATAATTCAGCAGAGCATCACCTGTGTTCTGAGTAGGGATCACTAACAATAACTTGCAGCATGTGATCATTTGAATTTGCAAGTGACTAAGAGTTTCCTCCACTCAGACCAGAAATGCTGCTGATTCACTAATTTAAAATAAAATAAAAAGTCAATTATTTATTACCAGCAGCATCCGACATGCAGTGCAAACTACAGCACTCAAGGCAACCTCATATATCAACAGTGATTGAACAATAAATAGCAAGTAAAATGTATGAAATGTTTGGTGTTTAATGTTAAGTTTATGTCTGGAGAGAATGTATTGCAGTAGCTACACGATGGTGGCAGAATTGTTTAGTTTCAAAAGACAATTTGATGCATTGCTACATCTGTATGCTGACAAGATAGAGCATTTAAAATTGCTCAGTTGGAATATATGTCAGTATTTTATCTTGACTGCCTTTACAGATTGATTATATTTTTTTTATCACAACATAAAAGTAAATACAGTACTGTAAGTAACAGTACTGCAGAATTAGAAAAGTATGCAGTGTTTTGGACCCAGCAGGGAATTACAAAACTTCAACCTTTGATGTATGAAGGTGCTGAAGATATGAAAAAAAGACAGCTCCTTGTTCTTAACTATTGCAAATAAATGTACCTGAGGGTGACATATTTCCTGTAGTGTACTAAGATTGGAAACTGTATCATGATGTCTGGTTAAATAAAATATCAATTTTAATTTGGAAAATGTAAAATAGTTCAAAATATAAAAAAATTTAGTAATCTACTTAATATGTTTTTATATAAATTATGAAGGTTTTGGAGATTATGAAGGTTTCGGGGATTATTGGTGAACAAAACTAGAAAAAGACTGATCTTGTAAAAAGAGGTACAAAATACACAACATTTTTTAATGTGTTAAATGTAGAGAAGTTTCATTGGTGAAAAATATTAAATTACCAATCAATATGTATCAATAGACCTTCTGAATATTTGAAACCCTCCTTTACATTGGGAAAGTTGTGCTTAGAAATGTGCTTCTGCATCAAAGTGAAACTATGAAATTATAAGTAAAGAAGATGTAAAACTGCAGGGCACTTTTCTGCGTAGCAAGGAATGTCCGTAGACCCCTGCTTTATCAAAGTTTAATCACTTTGTTCAGCAAATCAAAGTAATTCTTTTTACATTCATTTTTGTTGTTGCTCCTACTCCATACATAGGGGCATATACAATTGGGCGAGAGGTTTGGCGAGTTAAAAACCTTGCACACCTCGTGCCAAATTCCAGAATACCATGGGTATGCACACTCTCGCTACCCATGGTATTCAATTAAAAAAATAGTGGTCGCAGGGTTTTCAGCTCTGAAAACCCCGCGCCGAGTAAAATGATAAAAAGAAAACAAAAAACACCTACTTGTCAGGAGGTCTCCACGGCTCCCAGTGGCTTTCTCTATCTCTTCTGACTGGACAGGGGGCTGCTGGGAGTCCCAGGGGCTGATAGGAGCAGCAAGGGCTGCTGGGAGACGTAGTTCTCCCAGCACCCATTCCAGGGGGGCCACACACACCACACCGGGGGTCACACACACACACTCATGCACACACACACATGCTCACACACACTTACATACACCACACACACTGACATACTCACCCTGCTGCAGAAGAGCCGGCTCCCGACGCTGGATGCAGAAGAAGATGCAGAAGACAGCGCTGAGGAAGGTGAGTAATTAAGGACTAATTAAGCTAATTGGATACTTCCAATTGCTTAATTAGTCCTCTGGGGGGGTGCCGCAGGGGTGTCAGAGCAAGTCCCAGTGATTTTTCCTTAAATCATCGATTTTAGGAAAATCACGCTTGCTCAGGAGGTGCGTGGAAAAAACCTCCCGGTATGTGTTTTTTAAAAAACCATGCACCTAATAGAATAGCAAAAAACCCACTCCTGCAGGAAAAACATTGCAAGTGCGGGTTTTTTGCTATTCTTACACACAATTGAATATGCCCCTTAGTATTTTATGCAATTCCCTCTGTCAAACCTCACACACAATATAGTATAAGCTGCATTTGCTCTGAAAATCCTTACTCTTTGGTGGAAATCCGACATAAAATTGAGGCACATGGTGGAACTAAAAAAATGCACAACATAAGAGAATATGTAAACATGTAAACACTTCCCTGTATTTTATCATCAGAAGATTCATTCTACAGAGCAATTTGAGGTTACAGGGAAGAATATAGCCATCGATTCACAATTAGGTATCTTCATATATGACGCCATTTATACATTCTGCTTGAAAACTAGGCAACTACTGTGAACAATAATCCTCTATGAGCAGTAAAACAAGTTGCACTTGCAGCTCACAGTCCCTGTTTAGGTGCATCCTATTTACATTGATGGTGTAAACAGATCGATGCCTACTTAGAGAAGCCTGGAATTTCACATATTCCTCTTTGGGAAAAAAAAACTTACTGCTCAATAAGGCATGGTGTAAAAATATGTGCTGATGATCATCATCATCAACAACAACACATTTTTACTAGTTAAGGAAAAGTGTAAAAATATATTTTTATATGTGCCCCACCCCAAAAAAAGGTAAATATGTTACAATTAGGTTCATTGATATAATATAGTTAATTAATTACCAATGAGGGCTCTATACATACTTTAGCTAACCAGCAAGAGAAAATATTTCATACTTCAGCCAGTCAGCTACAAGCCACACTGATTTCCTTGTCATGAATTACCTCAATTTTCATTATTTAGCACAGCTCTGTTAGGAGCAGGTTGTGCATGATTTAACTGGGTCTTTAAGTTTACAATATATTGCACATTTGATTATTCTTGGATTGCATATACAGAAGACAAGAATTAAGCAATAGATTTAAGAGTACAATAAAGACTGGAGAAAAGAACTGTATTATTTTACATTTTTAATAAATTGTTAACTTACTATTACATAAGTGTCTGTATCTACACCTTCTAGTGAGCCATATGTGACAGGGCATTCTGGTGTCTGTAGTTATATAAGTTCTGTACTACTAAAGCAGTTTATGGTTACCAGGGCTTGCTGAAACTTGCTGTAATGATTTATACCCTTCTCTAACATAAGACCCTAGTGTTATTGGACTGATGTTTTATACAGGCTAAAATTTACCTGTATAGTTCAGAGTCTAGACAGACTAGGCTGACAGTGGTACCCCATAATATGGGTCCTTAGGTTTATGTTATTGTGTGACTAGCCCATCCTGGCATACTCTGATGCTGAATGTCTCTTTTTTTGGGTGGGAGTATTCTCTTTTTCCATTGCAATACCGCTATCCAGCTTCACAGAAATTTCCAATGCTGGTTACAGTTTTAGGATGGGGAACTTATGTCTTTGTTCATTTTCAAAATCATGGCAGTCATCTTCATAATGTTGAAACTAGAATGTCATATATTATGTTAACATGGTTAAAATTTCAATATCTAACATGATGACAACTACAATTTGTCTACATGGAGAAAATGTGATATAGTGGGTTACCATTAGTGTTAGCATTAGGGTCAGAATTAGGGTTACCGTTAGTGTTAGCATTAGGATTAGCATTAGGGTTAGCATTAAGGTTAGATTTAGGGTTACTATTAGGGTTACCATTAGGGTTAGCATTAGGGTTAGCATTAGGGTTAAGCTTTAGCTAAAAAGTGCTTGTTGACATTTCATCATTGTAAACATGCTGAATGTCGAAATGGTGCATTTCAACATGATGAACTTAGGGGGGGATAGGCTACATAACCTAATTACAACATTATCAGAGGTGCTACCATGCTGAGACCTGTAGTTCTAGTGCGGTAAAAAGGGGGGAAGCTGATGCACACTCAAGTACTAAGAATAATAACTATAAAAAATATATAATAAACTGTCAATTAACATGGTGTTATATAGAGGTTTTTAGTACATGTTTGGCCAAATATGTTTGCCCATCTACCACTTAACAGTGACCTCATCAGGTGGGTCCCTAACATCCCTAATACTGACATATTGTATAAATTGATCTAGGACTTACCTGTAATAGTGCCCATTACATGTGTGTACTGCAATGCAAGGACCAATACTAATTAAAAACACCTGTGTGTGCATCAGCTTCCCCCCTTTTTTCAACATGATGAAGTTGTTGACTTGATGAACATGTCCACATTCAGATATCAACATTATAAATGTGAACATGGTGAATGTCAACAAAGTACAAAAAACCCCAATGAAGACTGATGTATCTTTATTCTGGTGTAAATCATACTTTGCTATGTGCAAATACAGTTTTACTAGTTTGGCAACAACTTTGTGTCAGCAATTTTCTGTGTGCACAAAAATGCAGCCTATTCAAAATCAGGACTTTTTTCAAATAGATGATATCTTCTGATATATATATATATATATATATATACATTTGCCATTACTTGCCAGGGTGCTCCTCCTGATGTAGTAATATGGATAGGCAAATATGGACAGCACTCCCGGATGAACAATAGTTGATTAAACAACAGTCAAAGCCGGTGTACAGATTAATTTATAGTTTTCCACAGCATATCACATGCAGTCCAATGGGTAAACTGAAAGGGTCAACCAGGATCTCGAGGCCTTCCTCTGTATGTATATTACTTCCTCTCAGGATTGATTTTCTGCCATGGGCTGAATTTTACTACACTTCTTCAGGGACCACTCCCTTCCTAACAGTCTATGGGTAACATCCTTGTATCCCAGAGTTTCAGTCTCTTCCGACATTTGATGTACAAGCTGCCAAAGCATCCCTGCAATATTTTGCAAGCATCTGGAAGGAAGTTCATGCCACTTTGAAAAAATCTTCAGCTCATTACAAAATCTTTGCTGACAGAAAGAGGAGGGCCATTCCATATCTTAAAGTGGGTGATCTTCTCTGGCTATCCACACATAACCTCAGACTTCGAGTTACATCTATGAAGTTTGATCCTCATGTCATCAGACCATTCCCTATTATCAAGGTCATCAATCCAGTGGCCTACCATTTACAGCTTCCTCCATCACTCAAGATCACCAATTCCTTTCATGTGTCTCTCCTCAAACCTCTTTTTCTCAACAAGTTCCAATCTTCTCCACCAAAACCTCCTCCAGTCAAGACCCAGTGAGGGGTTGAATTTGAGATTGAGAACATTGTCAATGCACAATGTCGTTATGGGAAACTCCAATATCTGGTCCATTGGAAAGGATATGGTTGAGATCCTGGGTGAGTTCTGAAGATGTTAATGTTCCTCGCCTTGTTTCTAGCTTTCATGTCAAGTTTCCTGGGAAGCTAAAGAGATGTCCTGAGGCCACTCCTCATGGAGGGGGTACTGTCACAATCCTATTTACACCGCCTTTGTCTGCTGTCTTTTTAACTATATTGTTTGTCTGGGAGTGCTGTCTATATCTGCCTATCCATATATATATATATATATTTTTTTTTTTTTTTTTTTTTTTTCGGCATATATTATTTGTGTTCAAGGTAGCATTACTTATCAGTAGCCTTATTTATCTACTAAAGGTCTACAAAACCTAATTTCCTAGACCAAAACATTTATTTCTATCTTAACCTCTTTGTTTAAGTAATATTGACCTTTTGGAAATGGATAATAGTCTTCATGCTAGGGCAAGCAGGGTGTCTGTCAAGAAAGGGCACTTTAGCATGTGTGTGACCAAAAATGGTACATGGTTACACTTACAATGGGGCATTTCCTTGAGTGGTGCCTGCTTTTCATCACTCACAGAGATGCTGGGCTGCCCCCAATCTCTACCTGCAGTGTTATTTCATAATTATAATGCACTGTCAAGAAAGCAGCTGGATAAAAGTATTTGTCAGACCCAACAAGAGTTATGAAAGGAAGAGGTAAATTATGAGCGCTGAAAATACAATTGTAAATGATGGATAGTTTTATAATAAATAAACAGATGTTTATTAAATGATCTAAAATCTGTAGTCTACAATTTCATATATAGATATTACTAATATTGAGGTTTATTGATTTTAGTAAAATCAAGGATAGACACCACTTAAATATGTTCCTGGAATAGTTACTGATCATAGAAATGAGAGTTCTCTCTTTTTATGTCCCAAATATGAAAGTCATTAGCAGCAATGAAAACTTTACCAAATAAATGGCTGAGGTAGTTTTAAGGGAATCCTCTGGCTTCCAGCAAATCCAAAGAAAAGGCTTAAGCACTATCCGCAAGGAGTAATCCAAATGCTGCAACAGGTAATGGCAGTGTGAATAGATGCCATGCACACAGCATCTATTCACTCATTAATGGTTGTTTCACCGGCATTCTCCCCCTGTGGGATACTGCAACCTGTGGCTGGAGACGGATGTTTTTGAGGGGCACCACCATAAGTGCAGGGCACATTTCAGCACTTACAAATCAGACAGGGCGTGACACCCTGCTAAAAGAGGCTAGTGGGAACCCTAGGCAGTGTTTAGTTAACTTTTTACCCATTTATATTTTATCAGATATTTTCTGGTAAAGATCTGGGCCCATTCATCATGTTTTCCCCTATTGAATGTGTATATTACTGCTGTATATAATGTACTGTAACTGTACATATATGCATTATACTCTGGAGAAGCAAACATTTACATTTTGGCCCAAGTGTAAAACTGTTTTGAGGTACACTAAGCACTTACACTTCCCACCTGGGCAGCAGGGCTATGTATCCAGAGGGTTGCCAGAGTTCATAAGCAGCAATGATTACAAATCTCATAAATCTTCCAAAAGCCATGAATAGGTAAAGACAGAGAAGATTCCTCCCATGGTTCCATTTGCAGTGATTATGCTCCTTTATGGGGAATCATTGGTCATTCTGCCAATAAGAGGCCCATGAAAAAGATGGCAACACTAAAGTAATGATTCATAATCAGGTACCCATAAATGTTTGGGGCTTTACTGTTTACATTACTTTCACTACATTGCTGATTGCTTATCATTGCTTTTTATAATGGTTTGTCAGGTATAATCTTGATTAAAATAAAAAAAAACACTGTAAAATGCTCAAATATCTAGAAATTTAGTCCCAATAGGTTAATCGAAACAAAAAACTAAAATATTAAAAACCAAATATCAGCAGACAAAGAGGAAATCACAACATAAACAAAAACAAAAAAGAATAGACATACCTTAGTAAAAGTAAAAATAATCTTTTTATATCAGTAACAATTGTTTATGTAACAGGAAGGCTGAGATATCTGTAAAAATATTAGTTTATTCTGAGCTTCTGTCTGTATTGAAGCACTCCAACCTTTTCTAAAATTTTTCATTCCAGCTCCAAAGCAAATATATGGAATGGCGAAAAAGTAGTGCAATTCTGTGCAAGTAGGGAAATAAAAAATTACCCTTTTTAAATATGTTATACTCAACGTTTGATGTAAAAGATGAAAATATATGATTAATATAACTATATATATAAAATATATATTGTCGGGTACCTCGTGATAAAGCCCTCAAAAAATCTAGCAGAAGGTCATTATATGTATTCTATTCTCAGTACCTCTTTATCTGTCAGTATGTAACTGTGTAGAAAACTAATAACGTATTAAGTGATACAATCACATTCACTAAAATTTCAATTGAAACTTTGATCAGTACACACTATAGAAATAGGTTTTAGACTGTTACATATTGACGGTCAAGAAGTAGTGAGTAAAGAACACAGACATTGACCTTCAACAAATGTAAGATCAATTCAAGTAATACTATTACGTTTTCTTAACAGCACATGCATTATCCTCTCCTACATTTTTGAGGGCTGTTTTCACATATGAGGACTGGGCCATGCTTGCCAACTGGAAATTAAGACTGGAAGATCAAATGTCACAAAGCATTGGTATTCCAATCTCTAATTTAGGGACATCCAGTATTTACTAAGCAGGGGGACTTTTTAAGGCAATATTTAAAAGGGAGATAATCTTAAATGCAAAAACAGGTGTGTTTTGTATTTGTTATTATTGCACTTTTAAATCCTGATGCTGGAGACACCTAAAATCTTAGAAATATACCAGTGGAAAAAGGAGGGGAATTTAACCCCCTATTGTTCCTCAGCACACTGAATAGTACTTGCAACAATATATGATGACTATATGGTCATAGAAATTCAGAGATATTAGTTGCATGCATTTGCAAATACATGGAAAGCTGCTAGGCCTCATCACAGCTTCTCTGTCAGTAGCAGTCCCTAACATTAGGAGGTTTACATCTGGGGTGCAGTGCACCCCGAAAAACGTCCAGCCCAGGACCCCCCAGGGCATCACACGAAAAATGGAAAAAGAGTGACAGTGCAGTGTAAAGTATAGATGTGTAAGACTAATTAATGAGTGTTGGAAAAAGGGGTTAAAATATATGTGAAATATTACATGAAAAAAATACACAAACATAATATGTGATGTAAAAAGCAACTATGTGTATTAAGTAGTGATGCCATGAGGGGGCCCAGCCAGACCAGCCCCGGGGGCACTATGCCTGAACGCTCACCCCAAATGTAAAATATGCCAATTATAAGGCTCATGATAAAGGCACATATAAATTTTGTCAAATGTAAGGCCTCCTGATAAAGGCACATACATAAATGCATCCACATTGAGAGCCGGCTTACCTGGGAGTCACCCCTGGGAACTCCAACTAGCACTACTAGAACCAGCATGCCCTACTAATGCTGGCTCCTTCATGCCACTCATACCAAACAAACAAAAAATGGCAGCTGCTCAATCAATCTAGCAGCACTAATCAGGTGCATGAAAGGGAGGGGTCATACTAAGCAGAAAAAGGAGGGGGATTTAACCCCCTATTGTTCCTCATCACAATGAATAGTACTTGCAACAATATATGAAGACTATATGGTCATAGAAATTCAGAGATATCAGTGTGCTGAGGAACAATAGGTGGTTAAATCCAAGGTCCCCTCTCCCTGATTTTTTGCGAATCTACCTTATCAGGTCAATTTATATGCTGTACCCTATATCTCCTTTCACACTCTCTCATCAGCTGACTGGCTCTGCCTGTCCTGCAATGTTTTCAATATCATATTGGCCAGGATTTGTGCACACTGAAAGCAGAAGTGCTCTCACCCCTTCCTTCCCACCAGCTGCCAATTCCACTCTCTCATCCCATGTCCTCTGTCCTTTCAAGACGTGGTGACAGCAGAAGTGGGGGAGACAGTCCTTTTTCCTATAACCTTATGGTCACTTTGATAGGGCATACTGTCACAAGTTGACATATTGTGCAATTTACCATTGATTGGATTTCTTTGCTAAAAGTGTTTACTACTATTACTGACATTGCTATATCTAACTTGCCAATTCTTATAGGTGACAGTCTATCGTTAATGCCTCAATGCTAAGGAAGGGGATGTATGAAATGTATCTTTAACAATAGAGTTATTTGATTACTATGTCTCAGGAAGTATATTATTCAATCACATTCAATAATTTTTATTAAGTATTGATCAACTGATACTGTTAAGGTGACACTATCTATCTAATTTACTTTAACTGCATTTAAACTATTGGTATACGTTACCTTATCATCGCATTTCCTCACTTGCATTATGATATGACAGGTTGTTTCTCTTCCTAACATTAACTCTGTATAACTAGGATCAACTTAAGCAGGAAAACATTGTACTTTTTATGTGTGTATGCCGTCTTTCTAGGAGGGTTATTTCCGATATATAGTAGAGATACTATTGTATCTATCTATGTTTCAAATTGGTATCTAAACAGACTGAATTTTTTTGGTCTTTCTTTATATATCGATATTATGCTGATTTATTTACTCATTATTGAATGTATAAACACTCTTTAGGCAGGTACTTTCGGAATATTACTAATGGATTAGTCTTTTGTTTTTTCAATATTCGCCTTCATTCAGACTTACTTATGAATGTATGTTTTGTATGATTTCCTTAATTTGGCTACCATTTTCTATATCTATATACTTTTGTGTGTAAATCTATATTTTAGTCTCATACTTATTAAAAGTTAACTTTTAATACCTAATATTTACATTAAGTGCCCCAACAAAGAGTTTTCTTTTCTCTACACACACACATATATATATATATATATATATATATATATATATATATATATATATATACTAATCTGTTCTGACTCTGGGGAGCACCGCCAACTCCAAAAACGTACTAAACCTAATTTGGGTGTTAAAACTTCGATTAGTTGGTTTCCTTGAACTATTTTACCACACTTCTCCCATATCAATAGTGATATTTTAAGGTGGTAACTAATTTTATATCTAAACCCCCTTTTACATCTGTCCTATGCAAACTCCAACCAACCTTTCTTTCTGTCATGTCAATCTATTTTTTTATAAGGTAATTGGGAGTTATTAGCGCAACACCACATATGAATATTTACAACCAGTACTGGGTATGCAAAGCCCAGTGCTGGTTGTTCTTTCGGGTGGAGGGGCACGCCATTTTTATTTATTTTTAACACTTTAATTTGTTTAAACACAGCAGCACAGATGGATCTCTGATCTGTCCATGCATCTGTGTTTATTTTTAGCACACACAGATGCAGGCAACATGATATCCCTGATTGAAGCCTGCATCTATCTGCTGCTGCCCACACCACCACCGCCAATGCCCATTAATGCATCAGATTCTGGCTGCAGATAAAGCATGCTTCCTTCCCCCGAGTCCCATCGCTGCTACCGTCTGCACTGGCCAGCCATCTTTGTGCACCCAAGTGAAGCCACAGTGAGTACATCTGTTGAAGGCACCAACTTAGGCTGCACAACAAGCTCAGACCTCAGTTGCATAGACTGCATGTGTTTATTCCAATGAGCACACTATTGTGTGAATTAGCAGCTCCACCAATTTGTGAGTGACAGCAATCTCACTCTCTGAGAGTGATGAATCTGCAGTTATCTACAGAATGTGATGGCATACCATATCTGTATTGTGCAAGAAAAACATCCATTAAGGTGTCAGCCTTAATGATAGGGATTTCATTGCTTTTTTAAGTTTGAGTGGCACAAATTCAGTAGCTTTTGTTTAGTTTCAGATCATGTCTAAGAAGCCTTAATGTGATATGTGAAATCATAAGGCTTTTTCTCTATGAAATATAAATTTATTCTTTTATAGTAGTAACTGCCCTAATAAGCAAAATATGATCTATGAATGAGTCGTCCAACAGGAGATTGTTTTGCATGTGTTTGTTTTACTATCAGGCTAGCAATTTAGAAATCTACACAATTATGTGGTAAATAATTTGCACATCATTTTGTAATAAACACAACTCATAATTGGACCACAAAGCACAAATAAAAATAACTGTGCAGGTGCAATTACACACATAGCAAGCTTTATACATTCTTCATCAATTAATGTAGCTGTTGATGGTTGTTGATTTTCATAAATATAAAAATGTTTGATTGACATAGGCATCTGTATAGTAGAATTAAATAAATGTAGCAATTACAAACATATATGGGGACTATAATTGTCAACATTAGGGTATAGTTAAAAAGACATTTTTTAACCTACTGTGTTTTATTACATATTATTTTGAATATATATTGGGATCAGTCATAAAAAAAGAATGACAATTATTATTACTTAAAAATGATGAACTTTATGCATACAGTTGTTTTTGCTCACTTGGATGTTTTTAAAGCTAAGGATCAATATAATCTTTATTTTTCAATCTAATTTTTTATACATTTTTATTTTATGTATACTATTTTGTCATAATCATTTTATATTTTTATTTCTTGTTTATTGTTCTTTAAATATGATCATTCTAAAAACAAAACTTACACAGATCCATTAAACTTTAAATAGGAGCTGATCCAAAGTGAACAATACTATAATATTTATAAATAATGTTAGCTTTTGTAACTCTTTTTTTATATTTTGAGGATCATAATGTGTGCAGCTCTTTTTTATAACACCTTTTTAATTCAGGAATTTATACTTTGGGGCAGATTCAATAGGGTTTAGCAAGGAAAAAACCTTGTGCCCAATTTTGGAATACAGAGGATATATGTGCTTCCGATACCCACGGGATCCAATTAAACAAATAGTGTTCACTGGGTTTTCAGCTCTGAAAACCCCATGCCCCATAAAGAAATTAAAAAAAGTATTCTTCACTTACCTGCCTTGGGGTCTCAGGTGGTCTCCCTGGCTCCTGGTGGCCTCCCCTATGTCTTTTTACTGGAGATTGGGTTGCTGGGTATCCCGGGGGCTGCTGGGAGGCTCCAGATGCTGGTGGGAGAGGCAAGAACTGCTGGGAGATGTAGTTCTCCCAGCAGCCATTCCGGGGGGCCACACAAACACTGGGACACACACACATACACTGGAGGTCACACACACACAGTCATGCACACACACTCACTCACTCATAAACACTTACAAATGCACACACACACAGTGACATACTCACCGCTGCTGCAGAAGAGCCGGCTGGATGCAGAAGATAGCGCTGCAGAAGGTAAGTAATTATGGACTAATTAAGCTAATTGTAAACTTCCATTTGCTTAATTAGTCCTAAGGGGGGGGTGCCGCCGGGGTACCAGAGCAAGCCACACTGATTTTACCTAAAATTAACGATTTTAGGAAAATCACACTTGCTCCGGAGGTGCGAGAAAAAAAACCTCCCGGCTCACAAAAAAAAAACATGCACCTTATTGAATAGCAAAAGTCCCGCACCTACAGGAAAAACCTTGCAGGTGCTTGATTTTTTTATATTCTCGCACCCAATTTGAAGTTCATATTGTTAATTTGGGTGCTGAGGACTTTATAAAGCAATCATTGGTCCTAACATTGTGTGAGCGCACTGCAGAACATGATGCTCAGCTCTTGTATGTGTAATCATATGAGGTTTGCAGTGCAAATCATACTGTACTGTATGTATAGTACATTGAAGTGTGAATGAATAACAGCAAATTCTGCATGGTTTTTAAAAAGTGTACAGAAAAAATTATCTTAGCAGGAATTGAGCCCTCGGGTAAGGGCATGGCAAACATTGGTGCTACCACTAGGCTATATTAGCCATGGAAGCAGATGCTCATCACCTGCAGTGACATGGTGATGTCAGTGAACGGCAAAGTTGTTTTTGTTGTTTTTTTTTGTTAACTCAGCTGATTGCAAGTATTTTTTTTGGGAAGTATATCAACGCCTGTACTAACATTACAGTACAATATGCAGTAAATCAAACCTTAGAGCACTGTGCAGTAAAGCTGTAGTGTACAGTACTGTATTTCAATGTAGAACTCACGCATGCGCAGTTGTGATTTTCAAAAGCGGGATCTGGTGGACGAACACTAGTATTATACTCACTGGCAACTACATATGCCACACTACACCTCAAAGTGCTACCCTGCACCACCCCATGACAGAATAAGCTGCCCTGCAACCAGGTGCAGTGCAACTACGTTATCACACTATATGCCATAACGAGGATAGATGAACGTGGCTACATCTCTGCTGACATTTTTTCACGTGGTGACATTATGTACGATGACTTTGTCAATGTTGATTTCATTACTGCATCCTGTATACTCTATTACAATGACTAAAAGTACAGCTGTTTTGTGTTTATAGTTTTATCTACTATATAAAAGCAAACATTTGTCCTTCTGTCTTTCTCTACAAATCCACAGTTTAAAAGCCACAGTTTACAAGCCAAGATCTCTCATGGTTCTACACCTAAAACACCAAAGAAGAATAAAAGCATTGTCCTGTTTGGTTTATTGTTATATGCAGATTTGGACACCATTCTTCTTGGGCCAACTGCAAGGTCAATAATAAAAATATTAAATGTTATTTTTGTTCAATTTCATAATTTGATTTTATAACATGCAATTTGCTACATACTAAGGAATTATGGAATTTTATTCTGTAGCATATAATCTAAGTCTCTGAACATCATTTGCTATGGCTCTCATGTGGAGTTTACAGTACCTTTTAAATGCTGTATGACTTTATAACCACTATTTAATCCAGGCTTATTATGAGGCTGAATGTGGTAAAAATTGCTTTCTGCATCCAGGAGGAGAGATTAAGTGGATACACCTAATGCCTATTCCAAAGTCCTTAATAACTCAAGCATATGTTTCTTACATTCTATATTTTATATCAAATTTGATACAACATTTATTTGCCTTAAGTATCACATGTTGCCTTTATGAGCCATCAGTTGGTAATACATCAAAACAGGCTCATATACAGATGTGCCCAGCTAGTTTGTTGCTCATGGCATGGTGTGCAGGTCTCTGCCTCACACCATGGACTTGTGGTGTACTGTGGTATTCTTGAACTAAGGATACGCTATGGCATGTAATACAGTGCTTAACCGCTAGGTGGCGAGTACTCCACTGTTGTAATTTGTACTGAATGCCATACTGTTAAACTTAAATTGGATGGATATCACATTCA
The DNA here is from genome assembly GCA_031769625.1 of Taudactylus pleione. Taxonomy (NCBI): domain Eukaryota; kingdom Metazoa; phylum Chordata; class Amphibia; order Anura; family Myobatrachidae; genus Taudactylus; species Taudactylus pleione. The sequence goes on from JAUIMM010000120.1 coordinate 16,035,765, forward strand.
TAACATTTGCATGTTCGCACAACAAATATTTTTAATGTCACATACTTTACATACAGTGAGCTCTTAGAATGGGACACAAATCAGTACACATACAGTATTGTACATAACTGTAAAGTAGTGAAGTTGCCCGAGTTGTTATAATGGTATAACCAATACTGTAGATTAATGAGATGCATGTACAGCTTTCACTGAGATAGGATGAATTATTATCGAATGGTGGAGTACTGTACAATATTTGGAAAGGAAGACAATTTTTTTATTATGAAAAACAGCAGCGGGTGGGTGGAGTGCACAAGGATGAGGCCACTCTGTGTGGTTCTTAATATACTGTAGCTGGCATGTGGGCTAGTGGTTAGATGATCACTTTGCAAGAATGATAGTCCTTGGTTCGAGCCCTGGAAAAGAATATATATATTTTTTGGCACTGTCAGCTCTGGACAGTATAGTGAAGCTACTGTTGTAGTGTTGTACTGTAATACTCTAGTGTTGTTGTTTAAAAGGCTGCTTAAAAGTAAGACATTACAAACTGATTGTGCATTTAAAAAGTGCAAACTTGCATCAATGTCTGCGCTGCGGTGGCTGTCAGCTATGAGGGGTTGCAATGGGATTTCTTGCGCATGCCCAGTGGAGGGGTTACAATGGGATCTGTGGCGCCAAGCCATACGCCATGTACTGTACTGTACAGTATCACTATGCCATGGCGTATGGAAGATCATCACTGCGCATGCCCAGTTATCTGTATTACTACAGTATGCTGTTGAATTTTCAACCTTGCGCCACACTGCTGTCCCAGACTTGTACACAATAGTCATTTCATGACTTCAGAAACTGCTACAGTATGGTAGTGGGCTCTTTTTGAGAGGGAAGTCTCTGTATTACAAACTGACTGTGCTTTAAAAGTGCAAAATAGCGTCAATTTTGATTCTATCCCAGACTTGGACACTATAGTGATTTCATGAGTTCAGTAACTGATAGTGGGTTCTGCATGAAAGAGAGGTCTCTGTATTGCAAACTGGTGCATTTGAACTGCAAACTTGCATCATTGTCGATTCTGTTCCAGCCTTGAACTCTATAGTGATCTCTCATGACTAGTAACTGGTAGTGGGATCTGTTTGAGAGAAAAGTCTCTGTATTACAAACTGACTATGCATTTAAACCGCAAAATAACATCGGTTTTGATGCTGTCCTAGACTTGGCCACTATAGTGATTTAATGAATTCAGTAACTGGTAGTGGGCTCTGCATGAGAGAGAGGTCTCTGCATTTCAAACTGACTGTGCGTTTGAACCGCAAACTTGCATCATTGTCAGCAGCACGGTTGGCACTGTGGTGGCTGTCAGCCAGCCCCGAATGGATACAAATGGGATTTCTGGGGCATGCCCAGTGGAGGGGTTACAATGACAATGGAATCTTTGGCGCATGCCCAGTGGAGCCAAGCCATACAGTACAGTACACCATGTATCACTATACCATGGCGTATGGAAGATCATCACTGTGCATGCCCAGTTGTCTGTATTACTACAGTACAGTATGCTGTTGAATTCTCACCCTTGTGCCACTCTGTGCTGTCCAAGACTTGTACACAATAGTCATTTCATGTCAATGCTGTTCCAGCCTTGGACACAATAGTGATTTCTCATGACCAGTAACCAGTAGTGGGATCTGTATGAGAGTGAGCTCTCTGTATTACAATATGACTGTGCATTTAAAGCTCAAAATAGCAACACAACCCAAACTTGTGACAATGTTGATGCTGTTCCAGCCTTGGACACTATACTGATTTCTCATGACCAGTAACTAGTAGTGGGTTCTGTTTGAGAGAGAGCTCTCTGTATTACAAACTGACTGTGCATTTAAACCGCAAACTTCCATCAATGTCAGCATGATGGGCGCTGTGGTGGCTGTCAGCCATCTCCGAGGGGTTAGAAATGGCATCTCTGGCAGGCACATGCCCAGTAGGAGGGTTGCAATGGAATTTCTGGTGCATGTCCAGTGGGTCGGGAGTCATACACAGTGCATCAGGTCCCTTCCCCCAAAGCAAGCTAGAGCCTCTCATTACCATAATAAAGGATGCTTTGTTAATCCATTTACTGTAAGCAGTCAGCTCTGCCCTTGTGTCCTGAAAAAGGCTATGAATAGTGACAATTGCAAGGACACCATCCCCCATCTGCTAGGACAACTAGTTTGCCACTATGAATGTGTCTGTACTGTATATTACAAACTGACAGTGCAGTTGAATTTGCACTCTTGCGCTACTCTCTACACTGTCCCAGACTTGGACACAATAGTGATTTCATGACTTCAGAAACTGGTAGTGAATGGGCTCTGTACGAGAGAGAGGTCTCTTTATTAAAAACTGTCCTAGACTTGGACACTATTGTGATTTCATGAGTTCAGTAACTCGTAGTGACAGAATTCTAACACTACCAAGTGTTTTCTGTGACAAATTGTAGCCTTCCAGGATTCGATCCCATGATGCCCACACTGCTTTGCCACAGACGCCTGCCGTAACGAGTGACGCACCTGTGTGTAATGAAGTAGCATCATGTGTCGTGCATCACTGGCTATTGAAAATGGTGATGGCGATGACATGAGCCAGGCGCTTCTCTCCTGGGGAACTCTTTCTCCAGGTTAAGTGGTGGGACCCAAGTTTCGCCACCAACCGGGAGAAAGAGCAGGCCTACAGGAGAGTGAGCAGGGAAATCTATAGAAAATATGGCTGCCGCTGCAAAACCAGGTCCCTGCAATGCAGGTGGTCTGACCTGCTATGCAGGGACAGGCCACGGCTATGGTGAATCCAGAGGCATCTAAGGAAATTTTCCAGATCAATTTTTTATTAGCTGTTGTTTGCTTGTGTCTCATATAGTATCTCTGTGGGGCAATTGGTTAGCGCGTTCGGTTGTTAACTGGGAGTTTGGTGGTTCAGTCCCACCCAGGGATGAGACTGCTCTTTTAGTCAAAGTTTGGGGATTTTTAGGTAGACAAGTCAACATGTCAAACTACCTCTTATAGTGTAGGGTACAAGACCTTCTCTGAAACAATTATCTCTAAAGTGAGTTTAATTTGATTTAAGCCAATTTATTCAACATACCGGAAGATTAATGTTGTTCCAGGTGATATCTAATCAGCACAATGCAGCCTAGCAGCATTTTTAAGTGGAAGCCTGTGTTATGTTAAAACCAGGTGATATCTTATCAGTACAAAGGTGAGAAATTAATAAAAACTTTTTTAAGTGTGAAGATTTTTCTTACAAAATCATTGTCTTATTGCATCACCAAAGTGTAAGCTGGAAAGATGATTTTGATAAATCACTTGTTAGAACACCTGATTTGCTCTTCTGGAGTCAATGTAGTTTGTTTTTCTCAATAACCATAGAAGTAACAAAGAAAGACATTGGCCCTCATATAGAGTCAATCGCAAGAAGTGATCGCTCACCCTGTATGAGAGTGGGCACTTCTTGTTTTGAAGTGCTGCCTCCAGGTTGCAAGCTAAGCTGTGGGTTACCACCCACAGCTTAGCTTGTGATCAGGGTGATGGTCACGATGGTCATCACCATCAAGACCATTGGTTAATGACCAGACCCTAAGGTTGGGTCTGGGCACTCGTAAGCCCAAGGGAACTTCCTGCTCTGTTTGAGCAGGAAGTTCCCCACTGACATCATCAATAATGTCAGTGGGGTCGCCTCCAAACAGCAAGCATTCCGACTGGAATGCCTCCATTTGGCCGGGCACGCCCCCGGCCCACCTAGCAAATGGGGCGAGCTGTCACTCAACATCGACAGCTCGCCCCGTCTGCTACGAGACCCCTAGCAATGGTGCGCCCATCGCTAGCCGGGTCACGCACATGCGCACGATGGAGCCAGCTCCATTGTGCGCATGCTCTGTGGGGACCATCGACCTGGTTGTGAGTGCATCGGGTCTCATTCAGACCGGGTCTGAATGAGACCCATTATGTGGATTTTTGCTAAAGCACTTCTGTCAAAATACGATTAAAATGAGTTAAGATGATAATGGACTTTCTGCTATAAGCAAAGACAAAAAAAAATCAAAACAGCAATCCCAATTTTAATTTGATAAATGAAAATAGAACATAGCAGAGGATGGTTTTGATCCATCAACCTCTGGGTTATGGGCCCAGCAGGCTTTCGCTGCACCACTCTGCTGCTCATGGAAGTGCTTAGAACTCAAGAAGGGTTGATTCATCACAAGAATGTGGCAATGTGTTTCTTTGTTAATTAATGATTAAAAAATCCTAAAATAACTATCCATATTAGAAACTTTTTAAACTTTGTCAAGGAAACTTTCCAGAGCAATGTTTCTTAGCGGTTGTTTGTTCATGTCTCTGTGGTGCAATCCTCCTTCTATCCTCTATCCTCCTTTCTTCAGGGCGTACAGTGGACCTTGCACTCGGTGCGAGGTAGAGTCTGCACCAGGTGTAGGTGAAACTCTGGATCTGAGGCCAAAAGTGCCAGTGATGATTTTAACTTAAAAGCCTAATCTTTTTGTGTAGTCTTATCGGTCGGCATTGAGGAAGGACTGTTCCCACGTCATCTCCATCCTCCTTGGTACTGTACAGCAGTCATTTATACGTCTCCAGCTTGGAATTCCAGGTCATGCCAGCTGCAGAAGAAAGAAGTGGGGGACAGGAGAGGATGACTGGGGTGGAAAGCAAAAGAGCTAAAGAAGTTCCCCCCCTCAAAGCCTCTTCCACATAACAGGTAGGCCGTCTGTGAGACCAACTGTACTGTACATTAATACTGTAGTTTGTTAGGCTGGTGAGTTACAGTAGGGCTGATATTAATGCTATATTAGTGTGACACACTGTTAGAGCAGGAAAGGGCCTTTCATGGCATATTCTCTCTCCTACAGGGACCTCTCTGTGGGATCGAGCGGGACGAACAACAAGAGTATATCAGGTGAGTACTGTACCTGTGTGTCTGTCTTTTACTGTCTGTTCATCTCTGCCTATCCTCCTTTCTTCAGGGCATACAGTGGACCTTGCACTCCTATGCGAGGTAGAGTCTGCACCTGGTATAGGGGAAACTCTGGATCTGAGGCCAAAAGTGCCAGTGATGATTTTAACTTAAAAGCCTAATCTTTTTGTGTAGTTCTCGGTCAGGTAGGGTGTATCGGATGGCATAGAGGAAGGACTGAGCAATGTTGAGCAATGTTAGCAGATGATTGATGAGTCTGCACTGAATGACTGCTTGTTCAGTGCAGGCTCATCACAGACTGACAAACGACTGCATGATTGCAATGTCATAATCGGGCACTTTTCAGTACATCTAGTGGATGGGCAGCATACAGTAACTGTAAGAAAACTGCAGTAATGTATATAAAATGCAGTACTATAGTACTGTAGATTCATACTGTATACTGTTAAACTATAGTACTGTGTAACAGAATATATTTTTAATTTACTGTACACTACTGTGTTTGACTGTACAGTACAGTACTTACAGGTACAGTATAATCATTTTTGTTTACTTTTTCTAGTTGGCATCATGCAGTGACAATTTTGTTAACATATTATCTAAAAGGATGTACAGTATTAAAAAGGTGTGTAACTGCATATAGCACAGTATATTACAGAACAGTACTGTATGTTAGAATAAGTAAAAATGTTCATTAATTTATAAAATTGGTGTTTGTGTGTAATTCAGTCTTTAAGTATGTCTGAGACCCAACATGTGCATCTGTCATTAAAAGGGTACAAAAAGTCAATAACACAGAGATGCAGGGGTGTATCTTCCAATTGGCAGGACTGCCCTCACCAGGGGTGCGCCGGCCGATGGTGGTTCCCGCCCACAGTCATATACAGTATCCCTGTTGCCTGACCCAGTGATTTCATGGCTGCCCGGCACTTACATTAGTATACAGTACAGTACACATACTGTACTGTACACACTGAGGGCCGTATTCAGTTTAGGGGTCTATTTACTAAGCAGTGTTAGGAGACAGTGAAAAGTGGTAAGTAAGTGATAAGGTGCCAGCCAATCAGCTCCCAACTGTAATTTTTCAAACACAGCCTGTGAGATGACAGTTGGGAGCTGATTGGTTGGCACCTTTTCACTTTCTTCTCAGTTTTCACTCTGTCTCCTAACACTGCTTAGTACAATAAATAGACCCCTTGGAGCGAAAATACGAGATCGGCCAAAAAAGTTTAGCTGATTACGTAATTTCGCCAGGCGGAAAATTATCACCGTATTAAATTTGAAAGACGTTCTGCCTAGGCGGGAAGTCAATGCAATGTACAGTTATATGCAAAAAAGTTTCACCTACTGTATGAATAGCAGGCGGAAAAAAGTGGGGAATTGGGGTGCAACGTTTTGGGAACCCCCATGCAGCCTTCAGACAGTCCCCCAAAGCTACTGTAAACTGTGTCAAAATTAAAAAAAAAACACTGACAGTAAGTACATCCCAAAAATTCACTTTCATTTTGGGGGCGGAAGAAAAAAAATTTTGGGGACAAAGTTAAACATGTAGGGGTAAATTTACTAAGATGGGCATTCTATTTAAGAAGTGATGTTGCCCACAGCAACCAATCATATTCTACTTCTCAGTAGCACCTTCTAAAGATAATACCTGGAATCTGATTGGTTACTATGGGCAACCTCACTTTTTAATAGAACTCCCTTCTTAGTAAATTTACCCTCTAGTATATAAAATATACTGAGTTTAGTAAGGGTTGGATAACAATACTGAACTACAGTAGTGAAGAATTAAAAAAAATGTATTAAGGTCTAGAACAGGCGGGACATGCAGGTAGAGAGACAGAACACCTAACCGCTCATCCACAAGCCTGTCATAGCAAGCCATCCCACTTTAGCTGCATTTGACTCGCGACCCACTGGGCATGCGCAGTTCTGTGATCTTCCATACACCATGACATATCGCTACATGGGTATGGATCTGGGCATGCGTCATAGATATGATGACATACAGTATTGTAGGACACACTCAAGACAGGTGCAAACTCAGTATTGCAGGCGGCTGTAGTGTAATTGTTAGAAACCAAACCAATACATTACAGGTGCCTGCACAACCCTTTTCTGGGTTCGAAACTTGGAAGGTTACACTTTTTATTTTTTATTATTATTATTATTACACAGTCAATATTACACTTTTTTGTCATAAAGTACTGTAGCATAGAAATGCCAAGAAAATGGTAGATGCAGTGAGGCTAGGCATTAGCCCCCTAGTCTACTGCCTCTACTGTAGTTCCTAGAGTCATGAAATCACTACAATGTCGAAGTCCATGACAGTGCTGACAGTATTGTACTTACAATAATACAGACAACTGGGCATGCGCAGTGCTATGAGACTCAATACGCCACAGCACAGTGCGCGACTAGCAATGTGCAATATGGCGTATGGAGCAACAAACTACAGTACTGTAGCTGGGCACATCTACATACAGTATAATGTATTGAGTTTAGTAAGGGTTGGATAACAATACTGAACTACAGTACTGTAGTGAACATTTTTAAAAAAATAAAATAAATAAATTATCAAGGTCTCGAACAGAAGAAGAGGAGTGTAAGCAAGGCGGATCACCTAACCCCTTACCCACAAGCCTCTCCTGGTAAGAATTGCATCTGTTGTGTACAGTACTGTATATGACATGTACGATGAAGTATTCAGGCAGCTGTAGTGTAGAGGTAAGAAATCAAACCACTACATTGCAGACATCTGTACAACCCATTTCCGAGGTTCGAAAACTGGAAGGTTACACTTTTTATTTTTTTTATTATTATTATTATTATTATTACACAGTCAAAGTTACACTTTTTATTTTTTATTATTATTATTACACAGTCAGTGTGTAATATGGAGATCCCAAGTTCACTGTGTGTGAATCATGACCCGCTACTCTATGATCTTCCATACTGGATGCCATGGCATAGCGCTACATGGGTATGGCTATGGCATCGCGCCACTGGCAATGCATTGACGCAAGTTTGTGCTCTAAACGCACAGTCACATTGTAATACAAACAGAGCCAACTACCAGTTGCCAGTCATGAAAAAATCACTATAGTGTGCAAGTCTGGGACAGCGCTGGCATTGATGCAAGTTTGTGCTGTGAGGTACAGTATGTAATAAAAGTCCCACTTTCACTGTTGGACTCGCGAAGCACTGGGCATGCACTCCACATGTACTGTATTGAATACTGAATACTGTAAGTGAAGATTTTAAAAATAATAATTATATATATATATATATATATATATATTTTCAAGGTCTCCAACCCATGGGACAAGAAGAAGGGAGAAGTGGTGAGCCTAGGCATTAGACCACTAGGCTACACGCTTCACCAATTACTACAGTTCTGGAGTTTGTAAAGTAATGAAATCACTACAATGTCTAAGTCTGGGACAGTGCAGACAGTATTTACATTGGCGAAAGTGTGCAATTTCATCTGCACAGTCAGTGTGTAATACAGAGCTTAATGATTTCAAACTTTATTAAACATTCTTCTACCGCTTTATTATACATTCCTGATTCCATGTGGAAAACGATGTAATACTGTATAGTGTACCGAATCACCGCTTCTGTCAGCCAATAATTGGGCAGTGATACAGAACATGCATTGGAAATCAGACGCAATCGCTATGTAGTTTAGGAAAAGTGACACCTGGTTTGCAAAAAGTTGTATTACACGTAATGACTTTTTTCCAGCATTACGCTATGCTACATTACTAAACTTTCTGTGTGGCACGACTCATAGCGTGGTGTGTGGCGCGACTTGCTTGGCGCGACTTGCTTGGCATGATAGATAAGCCTATGGAGCAACAAACTAGCTGGGCACTTCTTTATGTGCCTCTTTCACTAACATGATTGGCATATTTGCACATTTCATTAAGGTATCTATTTATGGAGATTCAGGAAATTCTTGTTTAGTTACCTCAAGGAGAATGATTTGTCAGGTTGGACATTAATTAGACAGAACTAGAACAATTATCAAAACTGTGTATGTTATGTGTTTAGATTGCAAGTTATGTGGTCTTTTGTTCATGTGTATATTAATTGGATAAACTAATGATAAAATTGTGTGTGTTATTTGCTTACACTGCAAGTTCTGTGGTTTCCCATTTATATGTACCAATATAACACAATAGCAGCTGCGATTTTGATGTGTCAAAATTAATCTATGAATATATTTATGTATGACATATCAAAATTAGGTGATTTTCTATTCTACTTCTCCATTCACTATATAATCAATAGTAATTCATGATTGATATAGGGGAACTAGATTTTGAAAGATATTTTCGCCCAAACTACCATTGCTATATTTTATATGTATTTGTATGTATGTTTGTCCCTTTTCTTTGATCCCAGTAAGAAGTTTATCTATCATACACATTCTTTTAATAATATTTATAAAAGGTTAAGTAATAATTTTTCTTAATTATCTTTCTCTTTTTGATTATTCCCAATTTGTAATTAAGAGTGCACCAGAAAGACTATATTTGTCTTTTTGCTTCTTTGCAAACTAGTTACAATTATGATTTTCACAAATTATATCTGGTAGCACCACCAACGATAGTGTCTTATATTGAATTGTTCCAGTTAGGACCCGGATGTTGGTTTAGGTAAATATTTTTTTTCATTAATTGTCAGTGATTGACTAGTGCAGACTCTACAAAAATCCTTTTCATGAGATCCATCTGATTTAGAATCAGGCCCATAAAGATGGCAACTATACTGGGATGCAAAAATGCAGCTCTGCAGCACAAATTTTTATTTATACTTGCTCATGCGTGAGCTTACACAACAAGATGGTGTCAATAGTGGCAACCAAATTTTTTTGTCTACCTCCTTGGTTGCTGAACCGCACTATGGAATGCACAGAGGCTACTTCAGGTTCATTCCTTTGTCAGCCCCTGAGGGGGTAAAACCGATTGGATGAATCTTATACACCATGGAGACCCTAAATGCCAGAAACATCTGCACAAGGAACTGGAAGTAGTTGCTGTGCATTTCATAGTGCAATCCAGCAACCAGGAAGTACACAGTCATCCTGGTATTAGAGCAACAGAAGCTCTTGGCCGTGTTTACACTGTACATCTGATAAATTTTGAATGCTTCTAAGTTTGCTTTACACCATTACAGGTCCTACTTCCTTTGAAGACCTTAAGACTGTGGATGGGGAAGTTTGTCACACTTTTCATGAGGCCTGCCTAAGGAGAGGTTTGTTGGAAGATGATGTGTAAAAATACAATCTTAAAATCCTGGGCAACCCTGGGTACTTCAGCTAGTTTTCAATAAACCATGCTTTATTATTATGTTTAAATAGTTAATTTGCTTTGAAAAAACTTTAGCTTTTTTGGGATTAGGCTTTTAAATGTGTAATGTCCATATTTAAGTTTTACTACAGCTCTTGAGAATTGTGTATTGCTGTAGACTGCAACAACTCCAGCCCTCCCATTACCATTAGTGGGACATTTATAAGAATAGTGCAGAAGCCTCAAAAGGTAAAGAGATCCTAAGATAATTGATTGTATTATGAGTAAAGGAAGGTGCATGTTTGTGTATTACCAAATGTATGTCGATCATCATAAAAACTCTAAAGTACAGGAGGGATGTAGTGTGCAAACTTGTGAATAAATAGTATTTCAGTGGAAGTGCTTGTGAAGAGTGTTCCACTGAGGAGGGGAAGCATGGTGTTTCTACACATGGGATAAGATTAGACTGGTGGAGCTTCATTTGGTGATCTACATCCCAAGTTATTGTGGTGAAGGCATATTAATAAGAATCATCATTAGATGTTTAGTTGGGGCCAGTGTAAATATATGTAGAATGCATTAAAAACCATTGTGCCTATGAAGTTGGGGTATATGTCAAGACATAAATGTGTTAACCTTATGAATGTCTGTGAATGTAAGTAGGACATATAAATAAAGTGTAAACACATGGGAAATGGCTTCCAAAGTGTACCCACAGAGAACAGAACTTTAAAGAAAAATGATATTCAAATAAATTTTGTCTATGTGGTCATTTGTGGGAATGAGGGTATCCAAGGCCTGAAGGTGTTAATGGTAGGAAGTATGCTAGGGCTGACAATATGATATGAATGGTAACACTAGCTCCACTGTTAGTGATCAACAGAATATGAGAATTAAAGAGGGTGTGAAAATAGTATGTTTAGTAGAATGCTTCTGGAGTTATCTGTGTGTATTATTTTGTTATTGTAGTAGATTGGGATAGGGTGTCAACTGTACTATTAGGAGTCTTTAACCACTACCACTGGCCAGCTGCCAGAAGATAATCTACAAGCATCTACCTATATTAGAAGGAATTTCTGGCCCCTCTGCATCTAGGACTTCATCACTAGTGTGTCCCGATCACTGCCAACCACAGAGATCTGCAGAACAGTCATGAATGTAACACAGCTCTCCCGCTGTATCCTAATCACTGTGGCCAGAAGTGATTTAGCACCTCTTCCCAGCAGCAGTCATCACTACAAAAAAAACAGCAGCTGCTGCTTTTCTCTTGCTGTTTCCCAATCACTGTGGTCAGCATTGATGGGGCACAAGAGAGAGAAACTCTGGCTCTGCCACCCATGTGTCTCAATCATTGCTGGTCACAGCTATCAGGATCTCTCAAGTGCATGTCTCTTACCAGCATAAATATATGCAACTGAGAGACAGCGGCAGGAAACAAAATCATTCAGAAACAAGAGCTGCTGAAATATAAACATTTCACAGTTTTATGTAATATTCATCAGGATACAAAAGATACAATAAAAACAGAGCCATAACTAAATATATTGGTGCCCTGTGCGAGAAAGAGCAGATGCAGCACTCATCCAACTATTAATTAAAAGGATCCTTACTGTGCCATAGTGCATAAAGGCTTTTTGCTACCTCTATACTATCCCAAACAATTCAACTTTAGAAGAATAAAATATTTAGCCTAATTAGTTTATGTCCATTCCAAATTCATATAGTAGATCAGTTAACAGAGGTGTCTCATTTTACAATAGTGAGTTTATTTTGAAAATGTACTATTCAGATACTACCAGCATAAATAAAGATGTAAGATACTTGCAGCTTCAATTTTTATGAAAATAAAATAAAAAAAGCTGGAAAACATAATATTAATTTTAATGTTATCAGAAAATATTTTATACTTAAGGTTGCTGGTAAATGGGAAATGGCTACAAATTTGAGGGTTAATTCTAAATACAACTTCATGGTACAGTGATAAAACACACCACACTGGAAGAAAACACAGACTCGAGATCCACCTTATAAATGCTAGTTGACCACTGAGTTAAAAAACAAATGTTGACACATACACATTCAATAGAACTTGTTTTAAAAGTCATTGTAAGTAAAACATGTTATAACACATGGTAGGTGGGGTGTTGATTAGAGCACTGCAACCATTCTGCTTATATATGTTGTTATGTCTGTGTCTATGGAGGTTATAAAGGTGAAAGTGACAGCAACATCTATTTGGGTATATGAGACACAATGCTCTTGATATAAACATAGGTTGTCAGGTTGGTATGATGAGCAATGGTTAGGGTGCAGGTAACTCTTTTAGGGAACACCTTTCCATTCATACAGTATCTGGTCCAGATGGGCTTGATGTACATCCCCGTTTGGCCACTATGTGATTCTGAGATGTTCCTCTTGGTGAGGGATCCTTTGATGTGTGTGCTGTGTAGCATCCAGTAGTCATCAGCACTGACCCCACTGATACCAGTGTGATGTAGTGTCCAACATGGTCCCTGGTATGGTAGAACTGTAGAAGTTACTGAACAGTAAGCTCTCTGACCCCTGCAAGTTTGGCAGTGAGTTCTAGGGCTCAGGGTATCGCTGCTTGCTTTGGACGCCCTGTGTCTTTTCCGATTGTGTGTTTGTGCAGCACTGTGGCTCCTGTTTCTCCCTCTATGTAATGGCTTACCTGATGTTGGCTTGTCCTGAAGTGTTCAGCTGCTTCAGTCCCTGTTTACGGAGCATGAGATGAGTTAATGATCATGTGTGGCTTGGTGAGTCCCCCCAGAGTCCAGAAGTATGTTGCAGCTAAGCCATTAGTCTGCAGTTAGGTGTTGAGTGGGGAACAGCTCATGCTGTTTTGTTCTCTGTGTCATTTCAATTTTTCAAGCCGTCTGTAGAGGCTCTTCAATGCATTTCAGCTCATGCCTTTTTCAAGGACATTATGTTGTAGCACATAGCAACTAATCAAATAGTAGTTTTTGTCTTACTAGACTAGAATTCTAAAAGTAGAATCTGATTGGTTGTATATATGATGTATCACATCTATTCAAGTTTTTACATTTCTAATTATAAGAATTAATGGTAAATAGTGGCAAAAATTGTCTTTCCCAATACGTGTTTATGCAATCAATTGTACATTATTTAGTTAATGACTGTTAATTTTCTTTTAATTAATCTGCCTCTGAAAACGAACATAGTTACATTGAACATTTGAAAACAGTATATTTTATTTGTTTATTGTAGTATGCTTATGAACAAGTAGATTGTTGTCCAAATTCAACTGTACTGAAGTTTTTTTTCCAGTGCATAATAGCACTGTTTCAACAATCCAACACTTTTTAAGCAATTTTGCTGCTAAGCAGGAGGTAAACGTTTAATTATAAAATGCTAGTACATTTGGAGAATTGCTCGGTTCATTGTAACATATTTTGTTTGGTTAATGTTTATAATCTAAGAATAGTTTCAAACACTAATGAGGTGTTTACTTTATTTTAAAGATCATGCTTTTTAGATATGGAATATAAATGTTTGGAAAATTTGTTTTTTTTATCAGGTTACTGTACTTTGTTTTGGTGTAATATATAATAACATACTTTCAAATAAACATATTAAATGAACATATTTAATGACTATATAATGTGAAAATAAAGAGGAATGACAAAAACATTTCCCATAGATGACACTGGACTAGTAACCTACTTCTGCCATTCCTCACCACAATTCATTGATGAATACAAGTTTTAGTTTTTTCCCATCTTTGTGAATTAGAAGCAAGTATAATTGTGAGGATGAAACAGCTTCTTCATGTTTCCTTGCTGACAAAGGTACTTCTCATTGTAAGTATTTATATTTTGTGTATTTACATTTTTATTATAAATCAATCAATTTAACTATTATCACAGGTATCCACCCAGTTGTCAACCAAGGGAATATTTGAATATATTGAGCAAGAACGTGAAGCTCAAAATAAGTGATATAGTAGAAAAATAAGTTTTATTAATGCTATTTTGCTTTTACTACTTCAACATTGGCTAGGCAATGCTTTTAGATACTCTTGTTAATTACTCACACAATTTTTATGATTTTCCCCCTATAAACCAATCCTACTCCTGTTTTTTCCACTGGTTGTAATTACTAGCTTTTTTTAAAACACACTTTATTTAATAATTTCAATAAAAAATATGTGGAGGTGGAACAGAAGGAAGAAGTGAGAGTAGGCAAAGGTATAGCAATAGCTAAAAAAGCAATAATAGTTTCTAGACATATACTGTAGATAAGTTTAAAACATCAAGTTCATGTTGGGGATTCATAGGATAAGATTTGAGGGTAGTCACAAAGAATGCTTGTTATGTATTCTAACAAATATAAATTCCAAAAAGAGTGAAGAGTCTGTAATTTTGACGAAAAATAAAATTAAATTTTTTGCCAATTTTGGGTTGATCTTCTCACATTAGAGAAGAAAACAAGAGTAATAAAATGTTCTCAAAATTCAAAATCATTTGACCCCTCCCTCCCCCAAAAAACTATAATTTGTGTGATTCTAGTTTAACAAAAACTACTAAGTTTGATGTTGGGAATGTGACCAGCCTAAAAAGTGTCAAAACAGGCTCAGCACAGTGAAGGGGTTAAAACTTGCTAAAATCCATTTTCAGATGTCGCTTACCGAGAACAATGCAGCATGTCACATTAATACAACTTTACCAGTACATTCTACAAGGTTATATATATTATATTAGCATGTTCATAAAGCAGCATGTTGACACAAATGTCCCTTGTGGTTTAATGATGACTTACCTGGTTCAGCAGATCCAGCTGTGCATCCAGCTTTGACTATCACTAAGCCTAACATTAAAGCTAACCGTAAAGCCTTACTCTAATCCTCCCCCACTTCTCATTCCTAACCTCCCTTTCCATGCCTAACCCTAACTGTCCACTGCTGCAGACTATCCCCAATCCTCCAGTACCTGCTGAAGGTCAATGTTTTACATATCAATATTGTGAACATGTTGACATTCTGAAGATGCTGATATGTTCAATGTTAACATCTGTCAACACTGTGGTGTCTACATTATGAATAAATTTTATGAACAAAATGTACTATGATCATGTTATATTTAGTGTCCAGAGTGCTTAGCAATACAGCACTAGTAAGGGTTGTGGGTGACATCATCAGTCTTCCAGTAGATAGAATGGTTTCTATGGAAATGTTACTGACATTCTCTCCCATCTTCAGCAGTCTACTTCCCCAAATGCACATATATATTAAATCACAGGGGGTTGGTCTCAAGCTCTACTTTTAATTAGGTGCACTGGGTATTTAAGTTCATCTTGTCAGCACCTCAGTGCTGGTTATATTGCTCATTTTATCTGTCTATGCTGAGCTTGCTGTATTTATATTTGATCTTTATTGCTGACTTTGATCATCTTTTAGCTTCTCATTTTCATTTTCTGGCTTTCTAACCTTAGCATATTTTCTGGATATCTGTGTGTCTGTTGCCTAACCTGAATTGTGACTTGTCCATTCTGTCTGCTGCCTTACCTGATCTTAGGCAGAAATCTGACCATTCTGTCTGCTGCCTACCCCAAACTTAATATTGTGACTGTGCTCTATTTACTGCCAATCCTGCTTCTTGGATTTAGAATGGTAGGATATGAACAAATATAGTGGAAAATAGTCCATCCCAATGGTTCCAGTTTAAAGGACAGTGGTCCTAAGACCTTTTGGCCAGTATACTATAATGGCAAAATAATAAAAGAGGCAAACATATAGTACACAATTTTTCCATAATTTTAATCAAGAGACTTCTCCTCAACACACTTGTTTGCCACATTATTAAATATAAAATCTTGACACATGTAAGCAGCAAAGAGAAATATCAGGCCAATATATTGTCTGTGTTTACTTAGGAAATTTTTTGAGTCAATTACAGATGATTGTGTAAAAGATGGTCATTTAGCCATCATACAATGGTGAATGGAGGATAAAGGTGCATATCCACTTGCCAATAGAGGAATGACAGTATTATTACAACATTGTAATCATACAGTCATTCCTCATCCTGTAATGAGACTACACTAAATGATATGTCATTCAGTGCTGGCACCCTCCCTCATCCCCAAACATGCACAATCTGTCATTATTGTGCAGGCGATGAATGATGTCGAAAACGACGAGCGGGAGCGTGCATCGCTGGTCGTTTATGACATTTTAGTGAATGATTTACAATCGGTTAATGAGCAATTGAAGGATAACAATATCGTTATCGTTCAATCACTCATTTTAATTGGTAAGTGGATACGCGGATTAACAGTGGGAATCAATAACCTTCAAAACACTTGAAAAATTCAGAAATACCAGCCAATTTTGGATGCATGTCACCATCTGGAAATGAGGTATAATTAGGTATGATGTGAATATAATCAGAAAAGAGAAAATGCTATATATTCTGTGTCTTACATATTTTAAATACAAAGCCTTTTTATTTGAAACCTGGAAGAAGCATATTTGATTTTACTAGCACTATAAAATATATGTATAATGCAAACAATTATAAATGAGGTATTAGACTAATCTTCAGAATTAAGGTAGTAACATTTTAGTTTGCAGAGATAATTGGGTTCACAGTAATGAGCCTGATCTGACCAAATATAAACAATGGCCTCCATATGCTTTGAAATAAATAAGAAATACTAAATAAAAAGAGTAGTGCCAGGAAGATGTTTTGTAGGCTGGAGATATAAGTGCACATAATGTAAGCAGTTTTATCACTGTAAGAAGAACTAGTCAGACCAAATATCAAATGCAGCAAACAGTATTTGGCTCCTGTCTTTAAGAAAGTGAGCAGGCAACTTTATTTTTTATTAAGTTGATTGAGTTATAACATTAAAATGAGAAATATAGGTGTGTTTACTTTAGGGAAAAAGGCACTTCTGAAGTAACCTAATAAATATATTAAAGGCTAACACATATATAGTACTGTATAGATAGCAATTGGACATTAACTGATATGATGGATTATGAAATCATCAACAACATTTAATGGTATCTTCACTGTAATTATGGCTAGGTAATAGAAGTTATTGCTACTAATGGTGAAGTCAGCACACTCATTCATTGAACTTAATAATGTATTGGATCTCTTTCTATACATCAATTAGACAGGATGTAGTTTTCAGGTTGTGGCCTAGCATCAGCCATTACTCACAACAGTACCAGCTTCCCCTGATCGCTCAGGTGGTCAGACACCAGGTGCGGTGGGTGTAATGCCCTGAGTATTATACTCAGAGCCATGTGCACATCCATGTGCTGTGCTGTGCCTTGGTTGCTGTCATGGACACAGCCATGACAGTTCACATCACCTTACTACCCTTGACCTAATTTTAGCATGGTGTTGGTCAGCTGACACTGTCCACCAATAACCTGCTACCTTAGGGTATAAAGCCAGTCTCCGAATGAAAGGAAGTTGCCTGTGCAACATTGTCGCTACCCTGTATACTGCTGACACCCTGTTCCAGGTTCTCTACATGATGTCCTCGAGAATCAAGTGCCAACTCCTTCTGCAACAGTGCATCCTAACATCTTGCCTGTGTGCGAAACAAGTGCCAACGTCTTGTGCAACAGTGTGTCCTAACATCTTGCCTGTTTGTGAAACAAGTGCCAACTCCTTGTCCAACAGTGTGTCCTAACACTTTGCCTGTGTTCGAAACAAGTACCAATTCCTTGTGCAACAGAGCATCCTAACACCTTGCCAGTGTGTGTTGCACTACCACCTGCTGACGCAACTGGGTGTCTTACACCACTCCTCCAGTGAGAAAGACAAAGTTTGGAGCTCGCACAGGATAAACATAGAATTATACCCCTAAGTTATTAGCACTAACTACAGTAGGGATGTTTGCGTAGTCAAAACCAACTTGAGGTAGTATTAAACACCAATAATTGTGTATAAATAGTTGGTTGGTGGTACTCCCACAAGTAAGAGAGTCAAGTAAATATTGAAAGAGAAAAGAAGACTCGTTGTTGAGGGCACTCTTATAAAGCAGTACAGGATTCTGAGTAATGTTAAAATATAACCTTTATTCTAAAGCCTATAAATTATGTAGGATTTAAGAAAATCCAAGGAGTAATGTATATAAGAATAGTACAAATATTCCACAAACAAAAAACATACTGTATGACATACATTGCATAAGTGAGTATGCAGACTCCTATATAAATTAAATTTCAAGAGAAAAAGAAAAAAGCCGTGAAAAAATCTTGTTATGTATCATTACACAATTCAATATTACAAATGAGCCATATCAAATAAATAATTTTTATCTCAGTGTGTGACAATTGGCAAATTTATAGAAAAGAGAATTATTTTACATATCTGTAATTGATATATGATCAATGAAATATGTGAAAACCAAGTTGGTTTTGATCATCTAATCAGCAACAAGGTTGCCCTTTAGTCCCCACCTTTATATTTCTTGCGTATAATGTTTAGACAATAATGAAGTATATTAGCACAAAAATAATACAGTCATAATAAAAAGTCAGCTTTAGCCCAACACTGGAGTGGAAAAAATATGTAATATCAGCAGTGTATTATAGTAGTTGTCAGAGGCATATGGGACACGCATATAAACATATTCTCAAACTATGGTACTAGTTATTAGTAACAGAGTTATCTCTTATTGTCCCAAAAATTCATACAGTACTATTATTTTTCTGAGAAATGAGAGGAAAAAAATAATTATTTCATATCATATATGACAGGGAGATGCACACATAGGAGTAACTGTACCCAGTTGTGACAGAGCGCCCATCGTTGGCCGGGTCTTGCACATGTGCACGCCCGATCTGGCTCTGGCATGCACATGCACAGTGGGGGAGCATCGACCCGCTTGCAAGCACTGAGCGCTCGCGAGCGGGTCTGAATCAGGCCCAGAGTGTGTTCTATTCTGATGTTAGGATTAACATTGCAGAAAAGAATCACAAATGGCATGCCAATGATAAAGTGCTAAAGGTATATAGAGTGAGATAGTAGAGAATGCGGTAACATAGTAATAATATACAACTGTAATATTGCGCATACACAGGTTATCCTGATGGTAAATAGTAAAGATACTTGCAATCTCTGAGTCCCATGTGTAAAATGGGACAGAGCGTCCAAATAGACAGGAAAGAGAAGACGGCAAATGGTTGTAGCGTCCGGCTGTGTACAGCGGCTAAGAGCTGTGCATGAAATCCTGCATGCAGTCTAGAAAGAGGGTGCCCAGCCAGCTGTATCACAAGTCCCGGAAAGATGAGAATCATTTTACATATCTATAATTGATATATGATCCATGAAATATGTGAAAACCAAGTTGGTTCTGATCATATGATCAGCAAAATGTTGCAATTTAGTCCCCACCTTTTTATTTTTTGCGTATAGTGTTTAGACAGTAATGAAGTATATTAGCACAATAATAATACAGTCATAATAAAAAGTCAGCTTTTGCCCAACACTGGAGTGGAAAAAATATGTAATATCAGCAGTGTACTATAGTAGTTGTCAGAAACATATGTGACACGCATATAAACATATTCTCAAACTATGATACTAGTTATTAGTAACATAGTTACCTCTTATTGTCCCAAAATTCATACAGTAATATTATTTTCCTGAGAAATGAGAGGAAAAAATTAATTATATCACATGTGTGTAAAATGGGACAGAGCATCCAAATAGACAGGAAAGACAAGACGGAAAATGGTTGTAGCATCTGGCTGTGTACAGTGGCTTAAAGCTGTACATTAAATCCTGCATACAGTCTAGAGAAGGTGCCCAGCCAGCTGTATTACAAATACCAGAAAGATAACCACTTTTTCAGTGTAAGCTGCTAGTGCCATACCGAGGACCAACACTGCCTCTAGCACTTATCTCTTACCCATATGAGTACTAGTTCTAAGTAATTCTTATAGAAGCATACCTACAGGGGGTATTATTTAAGCCATCACACATCATGGATAGTTATTTGACAGTGATGCTTTCCTATAAGGAAAATACAACGGAATTAAAATCCATAATAGATTCCAGAGCAGCAGGACATTTTATCACTGAAGCTTTGGCTATCTCCTTGGACATACCTGTATCTACCCGTGCAACTCAGTTGGATCTTTCTGGAGTAGATGGCAGCATTATTTTGGGTGACCCAATTTTGTTTATTACTCATTCTCTGTATCTTCAGGTGGGTTGCCTACACCGGGAAGTATTGGATTTCTTGGTCCTTCCCAGATCTTCCTAATGGTTAGTTCTAGGATTACCCTGGCTCAGGAAACAAAATCCAACATTGGACTGGCCTACTATGCAAATCCTTGCCTGGGGTCAAAACTGTTTTCACCAGTGTCTATCTCAAGTTGTACCTGTACATGCCCATTCACTTTCCACAAGTTCTTTTTCAGTTTGCAAGCAAGAGAAAGTCCTTCCTGATCCTCGATTACCACAGGCTTATTTGGATTTTTCTGATGTATTTAATGAGCAGTCTGCAGACAAATTACCACCTCATTGCACTTGGGAATGTAACATTGATCTCTTGCCAAGGAAAATGCCTCTTCGAGGTTGTGTCTATCCTCTCATTGTACCTAAGATGGCAGCCATGTCAGAATTAATTAAAGGGAACCTCTCCAAGGTGTTCATTTGTCCATCCTCCTCTCAAGCAGGAGCCAGTTTTTTCTTTGCTGAAAAAAAAGATGGTGGACAGGCCCTGCATTGATTACAGGGGTCTCAATGCTATCACTATTAAAAACTGGTATCCATTACCTCTCATATCTGAACTGTTTAATAAGGTTTGTGGGGCCTGTATATTCACCAAGTTGGACCTCAAAGGGGCTTACAACCTGATCTGTTTCAAGTCTGGAGATGAATGGGATACTGCCTTTAATACGCGTGGCAATCATTTTGAATATCTAGTGATGCCATTTGGCCTAAGTAATGCTCCAGCCATCTTTCAAGTACTGTATATGTTAACAACATTTTTAGAGACATCCTATACAAGTTTGTGGTAGTTTATCTCAATGACATTCTAATTTTTTCTAAAGACATACAGAGTCACCGGCAGCATCTGAAATAATTTTTGTCATGTCTGTGCGACCACAGCCTTTATGGGAAATTGTCCAAATGTTGTTTTAAGCAGTCATCCTTTCCATTCCTGGGACATATTATTTCTGGGAGTTCCCTGCAGATGGACCTGGATAAAATAAAAGCTATACAAGAATGGCCCCAACCAATTTTGTTGAAAGCCATTCAGCGTTTATTTGGGTTCTCAAATTATTATAGAGGATTTAGCCTACACATCTCTTTGGTGGTAGATCCCATCACAGCTCTCTCTAGAAAGGGTTCAAATCCTTCCCACTGGTCACCCACAGCTATTGCTGCTTTTCAAAATCTCAAGACAGCCTTTTCTTCAGCATCAATTTTGTACCAGCCACAGCTGGATAAACCTTTTACACTGGAGGTGGATGCTTCATCTGTGGGTGTGGGAGCAGTGCTGTCCCAAATGGCTGATTATGGGAAGAGTCATCCATGTGGACTTTTCTCTCATAAATTCTCACCGGCGGAGAATAATTATGCTATTGGAGATCAGGAACTGTTGGCCATGCATTTAGCTTTGGAAGACATCTTTTGGAGGGGGCGAGCTTTCCCATTACCATCATTACAGATCTCAAAAACCTGGTCTACCTTCAGATGGCTCATCGGCTAAATGCTAGACAACCTTGCTGGTCCCTCTTTTTCTCCCGGTTTGATTTTAAACTTCAATTTTGACCTGGATCCCTGAACAAAAGGGTTAACACTCTTTCTCTGTCCTTCTTATCTCCTTCTGAAGAAGAGGATCAACTTCAATCTCAGACAAAATTGGGTCCTCATTTCTTCGCATCCATTCAAGTTTTTCTCCTCCACCTGGAAAATTTTTTGTAGATCCCCAATTATGGGAAAAATTGCTGACATGGGGCATTATTAAAACATTCATGTTTCTGCAACATTCTTACTGGTGGCCCACCATGAGGGAGGATGTTCGGAAATTCATTGTTTTTTGTGCCAAATGTGATCAACAAAAATCTAGCCATCATAAAATTGTTGGTCCTCTGTGCCCTCTACCTGTGCCAGACGCCCCTTGGACTCATATTTCGATGGACTTCATCTCCGAATTGCCATCTTCCAAGGGTCATAATAATATTTCGGTCATGGTTGACTGGTTTTCAAAAATGGCTCATTTTATTCCTTTATTCAGTCTTCCTTCAGCTCATCAGTTGGCAAAAGTTTTTATGCATGAAATTTTTCAACTCCATGGTCTGCCAAAGGAAATTGTATTCAACATGGGGTTCAGTTTGTGGCAAAATTTTGGATGGCTCTCTGTGCTTCCTGTGGGATTAAATTAAAATTTTCATCAGCCTACCAC
Source organism: Taudactylus pleione (assembly GCA_031769625.1). NCBI lineage: Eukaryota > Metazoa > Chordata > Amphibia > Anura > Myobatrachidae > Taudactylus > Taudactylus pleione. The sequence continues at coordinate 16,058,417 of JAUIMM010000120.1, forward strand.
CCTCAGACCAATGGCCAAACAGAGAGGGTGAACCAAGAGTTGGAGACTTTCATTATGCTTTTTGTGTCCTCCTCTCAAGACAATTGGATTGACCTGTTACCCTGGGCAGAATTTTCTCACAACTTCAGGTACCATTACTCATCTAATTCCACTCCATTCCTTGCAGTATATGGCAAGCACCCACAGGTACCTGATTTCCAGGAATTTTCCAGGAATTACCAGGGGTAACAAATTTAATGGAGTCTTTCTCAACCCTATGGATGAGATTTATTGTTCTTTAAAGAAAATCTTTATTAACTATAAAAAATTTGCAGACCAGAGATGTCTTGCTGTTCCCTGACAGGGTGTGGCTTTCTTCAAAGAACATTCCTTGAAAAGTTCAGTGTATGAAATTTGCTCCTCGCTTCATTGGACCATAGTGCATCCTGAAGGTCATCAACCCTGTGGTGTACAAGTTGGATCTCCCTCTACAGCTAAAAATTTCCAATAATTTTTATGTCTCATTATTATCCCACTGGTTCTCAATAGATTCCAGCACTCTATCCCCAGGACTCCTCAAGTTCAAATGCTTCGGGGAGTCGACTCCTGGCATCAACTTGGTATTCTGCAATACCTTATTGATTGGAAGGGGTAAGGCCCTGAAGAACATACTTGGATCAAAGCATCTGATGTTCATGCTCCTCTTTTGGTTCGAGCTTTCCACAGAAGATTCCACCCTGAAAGGGGGGGCACTGTCATGTTGCAGCCTAGGATTGGCCATTAGTCACCACAGCACTGGCTTCCCCTGATTCCTTGGGTGGTCAGACACCAGGTGCAGCAGCGTGTGACACACTGAGTATTATACTTAGAGCCATGTGGACATCCAGGTGCTGCTCTCTGCCTTGGTTTGCTATGGTTGCCATCATTGATGCAGGCATGAAAGTTCACATCACCTGACTAACTTTGACCCAATGGTAGCATGGTGTTGGTCAGCTGACGCTGTCCACCAATAACCTGCTACCTTATGATATAAAGCCAGTCTCGTGATTGAAGGAAGTTGCCTGTGCAATGTTGTCGCTACCCTGTGTATTGCTGATACCTTGTTCCAGGTTCCTATGCAATCTCCTCAAGAATCAAGTGCCAACTCCTTGTGCAACAGTGCATCCTAACATCTTGCATGTGTGCAAAAACAAGTGCCAACTCCTTGTGCAACAGTGCGTCCTAACATCTTGCCTGTGTGTGAAACAAGTGCCAACTCCTTATGCAACAGTGTGTCCTAACATCTTGCCTGTGTGCAAAACAAGTGCCAACGCCTTGTCCAACAGTGCATCCTAACACCTTGCCTGTGTGCGATACAAGTGCCAACTCCTTGTGCAACAGAGCATCCTAACACCTTGCCTGTTTGCATTGTACTACCACCTGCTGACACAACTGCTCATCTTACACCACTCCTCCAGTATAAGCTGCTAGTGCCATACCGTGGACCAATAGTGCCTCTAGCACTTATCCTTTAACCATACGAGTACTAGTTCTAAGTACTTCTTGTAGAAGTATACCTCCAGGGCCACCAGGTATTTATCTCTGTTCCAACAGTATCAGACACTTGTCCAAAGGGTCGCAACTTGTCAGCTGGATGCAGCCTAAACCCATTTCCTGCTTGAAAGGGTCACTGGTAAACACCTCCCAGTTGGTTAGACTCCATGCCTTTGGACAGGTCTCATCAACATTTGATAATCATGGATGAGACCTTATATCAAGGCCCCACACCTACGGCTCCTCTCTTATCCAAGGACCTCAGCTTCCATCCCCTCAGTAAAGGATTCCTCCACACCAAACATGATTATAATTAGCAGACCAGCGGCCAGGATGCCGCCAGTCTAAATCCCGATGGGGGAAGCCAGGCATTGACATACAGATGTCTATATTAATCCCAATGTCAGAATCCAGAAGGACGCCATACCAAATGAGGTAATTCTGAGGTGTCTTAACTGTTAGCCACAAGGGAAGTAGTGTTAAGTTCAGGGAGCATAGCAGTGTTAGGTTTTGTGGGAGAGGTTAGGGTTAGGCATCCCTAGGGGGGAGGATTAGGATTAGGAACCACTGGGGGGTTAGGGTTAGGCACTAAGGGGGAGGGTTAGGTTTAGGAGTGAAGGGAGGAGATTTAGAATTAGGCATTAATGGTGCGGGTTAGGCTAAAAGAAGGGAGGGTTAGGGGAGTAGGGGAGAGGGTAAGTATACTTTCCCAACCCCTGTCAGGATACCGACCATCAGGATTCTGCTGTCGGTAATTTGACAGGAGCCATCCCCACTGTTGGTATTACATACCCATTCCCAAATAGACAAATGATCGCATGGGCCATTTGTTTAAAATAGTCAAATTGAATCTATATGTAACCAGGTTCAAATTACAAATAATGTTCCAAAGATTAATTATGTCCATTTGCCAGTTTTTACAAGTACAGTAAACAAAGCAAGCTAGTGTATAAACAAAAAACATGTATTATAATGTAAAGTTCTCTATACACATCTGTTATACATCATAGGTTCATATTTAATATTTAGTATTTACAACTATAACTAAGACCATTGTTTTCATTTATTAATCTGTATTTTGTTTTGTTAGTTCACATATATGTGATTTTCCCATATGGCACCAATGTATGTAACTCAATGACAAATAATGACATACACAGGTACAATAAAAAAATTTTTTTTTTTTTAGAAACTGCAAATATAACTAAAAGATACAATACACACAAATCATTGGAACACCAATAATATTAAGGCATCTAGGGATTTTTTTTTCAAACAAATGACAGCGTGGAACATAGCCAAACATCTGGATATAGCTGGATATAGCAGCAGGATGCTACATTATTCATAGAGAACTTCAGTATCACCAGCAGGGCATGAGGTATGGTTTTAGATTTATACAGTAGATCATTGTGAAGTGGCAAGTGGACACCCAGGGTGTTCAGATATGGCTAGCAAAAATCTAGAAAGGTCATACATATAATGGAATTGGTTTAGTTAAGGAGCATGAGATATAAACAAAATTATGGTTTTCAGGATAAATCACATTCTCAAGGAGCAATTTATGCAATTCCCCAACAAAAATAAAAAAAAAGAAAAGTTAAGTATATGCTACTTTTACATTGTGTTTTGCTACAGTAAGCTTATTATTTGTAAATTCATCAACAATAAAAAAAAGTTTTAGATTTGGCGCTCAAATCCATCTCACATCTACATTGAAATTTGGGCCTGATTCAAATATGTAGGCAATACCGATATTTACGCTGTTCAGTGATTTTCAGCAGACTATGCAAGTGTCATGGTCACACTGTATTTGTGCCAAGGTACCTTAGTGATGCTGCTCACAGTGAGGATTTCTTTGCAAAGTTTTTAACATTCAGGGATCATTTGGGGGCATTTTTGGGGAATGGCAGCAAAAACTTGGAAATTTTGCGACCATCTCAGCCTACATGTACTATCCTGTATACAGATAAAGTGGTTCTGACATTTCAGATCAGGCAGCCATTCTGCATGACCATAGGGCTACTCAAATGGCTGATTATCCAATGATCTGTGATGGTGGCTGCATTAGTTTATTCAATTGCTTGATTTGTTATGGCTCCAGTGGGTGTCTCAATTCACATCAAGGTGTCTGTGACATTTGCATATTTTCACACATCAGCTGCATACAGGATTGCAGCTGCAATTGCATTTGTGTACATTTCTGAATCATTGGAGAAACTGTTTGCAAAGTATAGTGAATCTGACTGGAGATTTAAACTAACTACTTTCATAGTATATAATAATTGCAGCATATATTTTGGAGAATTCTTTTTGATTGCATATTCATAATTGTGATATATATGTTTTTTAAATGTATTGTATATGTATCACCAGCTGTGTGATTTAATTGGCAAGTTATTGGCAAGTTATTTAAGTAAATTGTCTGACAGACAGCACCTCTTGTCTGTTGTTTATTTAACAAGATACTCAGTGTCCATACAAAACCACCAAATAATTTTTTATCCAATGCCAAAGATAGAAACCGCAGTACCGAAAAGTTTACCACAAAATGTCGTCTGTCACCATGTCTCTGTCCTTATCTTTGTCTGCTGACCGGTAGTGGTTTCAAAGGTGGAGCTGTGGTGCAGTCCAAAATTTAAATTGAGGAACCACACCAAATGCCAGTAAGTCTCTGCGATGTTTGGCAGTTTTTGGGGTGGCAGTTGCTGTGACTCCCTTATTTGAATTTTGGGCTGCACTGCAGTCCCACCTCTGGAGCTGCCCCTGCTGCTGACACCACTTCCATACATTAAAAACACTAGCATAAGAAGTCATGTTACCCAAAAAATCCCTGTTTTTGCAAGTGTCAACACAGATTTCCACATCATCTCACTGGGGCAGATTCAATTCAGTGCATTGTGAATATAGCAGGGAAGATACTCCTAGAGCTATTGAAATCAGCACACTGTTTAGTCCCACATTAACAACTTAATTAAAGAATGCTGGTTCTCACAACTTAACCTGGGTGTTTAGTCGTGAGTACTGCCATTCTCTGACTAAAGTTGCAGCTGCGAGGCTGCTAACACTGTGCTATGCCGGCAGCAGGGGGACACTTTAGTCAGATATCTCATCACACCCCTCAGGAGGGTGCAAGAAGAAATTATTCAGTTGGCTTAAGACTGTGCTGAATTTAATAGCTCCGGGACCAACTCCCCAGAGATAGTCATAGCATTGAATTGGCCACACTGATAGTTAAAAAAAATTTACCCATTTTAAAAAATAAAGCAGCAAAGATAACTTTACAAACTTAATAACTTAATAAAGTAGCAAAAAAAGAGACAGTAATAAAATTGCTATATAATTCAGAGGAAAGATTTGGAGATTTAGACCGTTTGGCATACATCAACAGTAGTAACTATACAGCAGAGAGTTGCTCTACAGATGGCAATTACAGTGTATTTTGCAGGCTAAACATGTGCTCAAACCTATTCAAGGTGCCTTTGTTGCTATTATTTAGCATAGTGATTTTACACTCAGATGGGGTAAAGCCTAGTGCTAGCCATGAACATATTATTATTCCTTGGTATGTCAAGTAGCGAGCATTAATTAATAACTTCCCCTTTCAACTAATTGGTGACATTTACTCCCTTCTGTTCTTATACATTCATTAGGACAATCCTTATTAGTTACTGGTAGTTAACACCACTTTACAACCTATAGTATACTTCAGTTTCATTATAATTGAGAAACCAATTCTTGGCCAGATGTCCACATGTGGGAAGAAAATATAGTATTGTAGGGACAGTAGTATAAATATAATACAGGGAATAGCATATTCATCTCATTTCTTTTTGTTGGAAATGAATTGTCTTCTGCTTGCAATGGACATGTCTTTTCTATTTTAATTATATGTCTCAACACTTCAAGAATTTTGTGTAATACTCGATAATTTAGGAAAACATATTCCAATGCCTTTACAGTGAGAAGCTAATTCATATAAAATAATAGTTTTAAGGAACAGCTAGTTTAGTACATTCAGGGAGACTGGGTCTATGTTGCTTACTTCATTATCAGCAATTGATACCAGTATGGTGGCTGAATTGTCTTAAAATGTAGCTTCATTGGTTATAACCTTTTTAATAAGTAAGTCATTCCTCTCTTTTCTTCTAATAATTATTTCTGTTTTGTTTTCTTCCAATTAAAATATGTCTAAGGAGTACAGTATATTTGCTAAACATTGGTTTGGGTTTTCCATCGATTTTGCAATCTGGAGATTTACTAAGTGCAAACTTGATGGGAAATCATTGAAAATGCTGAATTAAGAATGCATATGAACATCAGCAGAGTAACAATGTTTTTGTAAGGCAAAGTGAAGAAACCATTGATTTACTAAGCGTCAGATTGAAATATCAATCTAAATTGATAGCAAAATTCTCCAAATAATAGACTAGCTTCTAATAAGTGTGTTTCTGAAGAAGAAAAAATATTCTATTGGCCAAAGCTTTATCAATTTACCTATAAAAAATAGTCACAACCAGGTGCTGTATGACGAAATTACTTTGCAAAGGATTCCAGCATTGCATTATAGGCATTATGCAGCACTCCACCAGCTGGGGGAGACAGAAGTGAGAAACACATCAACAACAGCAGCCTGAAGAAGTCCGATGATCCTAGGTTCTTTTGAGGGTGGTTGACCCTCAATGCTGTGTCTGATGGCGAGGTCATACATATGTTCCACCTCAATCATACCAACTTGATGAGCCTGTATGACCTTGTCAAGACTCAGCTTGAGCCAGATGTGACTAAGGTCCTGATTCATTACCAATCGTAACTGCAAATATGCATGCAGATGGCTGATTGTTGAGTTCTGCATATGCATCACAGTGTGCATGCCAGAGGCCTCACTGCGATCAGACTGCGATCGAGTGACTATGCAGACCCATCACAGAGTGATTGACAGGAAGTGACCATTTGTGTCCACTGATGTGCCAGTGCACTTTTATGCTGTTATATGAGTGTGCATAAGTAAGCCACTGCAATGCCAAATGCAGCTTGGGCTTAAACTGCATGCAATGAGGTTAGCAATTTCTGAGAAAGGTCTGACCATGTGCAAGTGTGCGTGAGGCTCCAATGGTACTCAATGTTACCAATGATTTTTCAGACCTGCAAAGTATTACAAATGTGAGTGAGGGGAAGTGGGCATCCTTATGTGGGGCTGCAACAGCGTTGCAATTGCAAAAATTTGCATATTTTTGCAGTGGGACTGCATGAATAATTGCATCTGTGATTGCAATAGTGATCCATAATGAATCAGGCCCTAAGTCAAGAGCCATGTCAGGCCAGCACAAGCTGCTTTGCACTTTTTTGTCACTATCTCCTTATAGACAGTCATCTTTAAAGATGTGGGCATCATCTGATACTGCCCAACCTGTGAGGCAAGGTCTCTCTAAATTACTACCATGCTTTCTTTGAATATACAGGTGGTTTTTGAGGCAAAACTAAAAAAAATTGAGTTTTGTATCTAGATAATCTGGTTACTGTTATAATGCTTTCATCCTCAGGCAGTCACCCCTTTATGAGAAGTTTGAGGCAAACCAAACACCAGTGGCATTGCTGCTTAGCAAGTTACCTGTAATGAGTTTGTATTGTCTGATAAGTGTATTTTTGTTCAGGTGATGCAGGCTATGGCTGTTTCTCTTGGCTTTTAACTCTGTTATTGCTTCTATAGACTACTGCTGAGCATAAGTATAATAAGGTCCACAAAACCACTACATCAGTGGTAGATTGCACTTTTGGGGTATATTTCCCCTTTATGAGAAGTTTGATGAAAACCAAACACCAGTGGCATTGCTGCTTAGCAAGTTACCTGTAATGAGTTTGTATTGTCTGATAAAAGTGTATTTTTGTTCAGGTGATGCAGGCTATGGCTGTTTCTCTTGGCTTTTAACTCTGTTATTTCTGCTATAGACTACTGCTGAGCATAAGTATAATAAGGTCCACAAAACCACTACATCAGTGGTAGATTGCACTTTTGGGGTATATTTCCCCTTTATGAGAAGTTTGATGCAAACCAAACACCAGTGGCATTGCTGCTTAGCAAGTTACCTGGAATGAGTTTGTATTGTCTGATAAAAGTGTATTTTTGCCAGGTGATGCAGACTATGGCTGTTTCTATTGGCTTTTAACTCTGTTATTGCTTCTATAGACTACTGCTGAGCATAAGTATAATAAGGTCCACAAAACCACTACATCAGTGGTAGATTGCACTTTTGGGTTATATTTACTAAAGGTGCTTTTTAAACAATGATCTTAATCAATGTTGTGCTAAATCACTCATTCAATTTTTTTTAGTCAATGTGTGATTTAGCCCCAGAAACACAAAATCTGTTTAGAACAATATAAAATCAAGAGGGTTGTAATTCATTGCAGTTTTTCAAATAGCTAAATTAATATTTAACCGCATCTATTGAAGTAAATACTTTGTTAAAAACAGATTTTAATTCTAAAGACAATTTTCTATCATTATAGGCATATGCATTTTTCAATTATCTATAACCACACATATATGTTACTTATTTTAGTAAAACAATGTGTGCGATGAGAAACAAATCTGATTTATAAGAAAATTTAACAAGATTTTACAAAAAATTTCTAAGCACTGTGTAAAGCAATGCACAGTACCCTAGGATCTGAGCATGTTTTGACTTAAATAAAATCACATTTTCTTAATAAAGGGGTGTGGAGCCCACCAAAAATAATTCCCAGTATTAGGCCTTTATGCATTGGCTGAAAGTGGAAAAACTGGTAGCCAAATGGCATAGGGACCACCATTTTTCCATTAACCAGTACTAAGCTCTACCAGTCAAGGCAGTTGGCATTAAAGGAGGGGGGACACTCAGCATGGCTAGCCCCCTCCATAGTGCCAACCAGCTCTAGGCCAGTCAGCAGATGGTATTCTTAAGAAAGTGGGACCTACAAAAAAAATGTAGGCTCCCTCTAGGATTGCCAACACTTTGCTGATAGCAGCAGGGCTATTCCTTGCACTTGGGAATGGGGTTAATAAATGATGATTAATAAAATATTTAATATTATTCTTTACTGGCAAACTGCTGGTTCCTATTAGGACAGGGGATGCATTACACACAGAATATTTCTGTTTTACCCTAGTTTGTCAAGATGACACTCATATGGTATTGGCTGTATATTTTGTTTCTAAATAACTATTATACAAATAATTTTAATTATACAGTAAATAACAGATAACGTAGTTGGTGGTGCTCAGAGCCATAAGTAGACTTTTTGGTGCCCTGTGCCAGAGAGAGCATTGCCCCCCCCATTTTTTAAATAGGGACATACAATAGTGCACCTGAAAAAGGGGCTATGACCTCATGAGGAATGGTCAAGGAATAGATAGTGTGGACCAGGAGATGCTGGGGATAAAAGAAGAGGAAGCTACAAGTGAGAATGATAATAGACAGGAAAATTGACAGGCTCAAACAGCGCCCCCTGCCCTGCAGTGCCCTGTGCCATGGCACTGGTTGCACCACCCTAGTTACAGTCCTGGTGGTGCTCCCTAAAGTCATGAAAATCTAATACCAAAAATGGACAGAAAAGAAGACTCTTTGTTAGAGGAGCTGTTGTTTATTGGATGAAGTGATTAATTAATTAAAACTTACATTTTATTAATGGTATAAATAAAAAAAGTTTGTGTGAATGGAGATTAATGTAATAAAATAATTTTGCACATGCCTCATGTCTGTTCTGTACAGAGAGAATTATAGCTATTATTTTTTTATATCCAGCTCAAAGCTGTTTATAAAAAGATAATAATTAGCAAATGATGGGCCTACTTCAGGAATGGATGTAAATCCTGTTGTTACTGCAATTTTGTATGAAGTGGAAGCCGATGGTCGAAATGCCGACCGCTGGCTTCCCGACTGTTAAATCCCAGCAGGTTACTAATGACAGGTGTTGAAATCCCAATGCCTGTCATTATACCTATGCTTGGAGCCCGACGCCCAGCATACCGAACGAAGGTAAGCTGGGTGGCAGGTGCAGACAGGGTTATGGGCTCCTGGGAGGGACTTAGGGTAAGGCACCCCCCCTGGGAGGGTTAGGGTTAGGCTAGGGGAAGGAGGGGATTAGGGTTAAGCACCCCTGGGGGGAGGTTAGGGTTAGGCACCCCCAGGGAGACTTAGGTTTAGGCTGCAGGTAAGGGGGGGTAATTTTAGGCACTTAGGGGGCTTAGCGTTAGGCACTAGAGGGGGAGGTTAGGATTAGGCACCCCTAAGGAAGGGTTAGGGTTAGGGTGGGGGGTAGGGTTAGTAATACTCACCTAAATCCCTTGTCAGGATTTTCACTGCTGCCGACCTGCTGGCATCGGGATTTGAACTGCTGGCCTTACAGCTGGCGGTCATTCATACTGATTTCATCAGGAAGATAATGCTCATTATGCTTAAGGGAGCTTAGAACATAACTTCAATTGAAAATTAATTTATAATTAAGAGGTGGATTTAAGGTTTACATATACAGTAGATCAGGGATGTTAGAGTACCAATGTACAGTAATGCACTGGACAAATGTTATACTGTTCTAATAATTCTGCAAAATATAAATACAATGTATTGATTGAAGTAAAAGCTATATTAAAAAGGCTGTATTTAAAAAAGACTACTACCGTTTACAGTATCTAAATGTTAACTACATTTTCTCTCTGTATATTAACTTATTAGTTTGTTTGAATACCTTTAATTAGGCAAAGATTTTATATTATGTGAAAACAAGAATATTTTCACAATGTGAAAAATATAAAATTGGAACACACAGATTAGAATAATAAAGGTGCAAGTAATTTGTAAACAACAAAATAAACAAGCAAACAGTCTTCTGTGTTAATTTTGTCATTGTTGTTCTTTTTTATTTTCAGATCTAATTTGGTCATTTGTAATACTTTCAATAAGTACTTGTTCTCATTACTGAATAGTAAAATGAAAACAGGTGAGAATCCAAATTGATAAATTACAGAGGAATAATTGAAAAATCACAACATACACCATGAAAATATGTCATATGTATTAGGTAAACATTAATTAAAAGTTAAGAGAAAAATATAAATGGAACTTTTAATAAAACAGCAAACATAATAATGCAGCTGTTATTTTATGTCAATAATACAGTAATTGATGGTTGCAAAAATCGGGATCCCAATGGTTCTGGAAAAATATAGCACACATTTACAAGATATAATTATTTTATAATAAATAACCATTTTTAGAGATGAAATGTAAAGAAAATGAAGCTTTAATCAGATGTTATAATGTTTCTTGCCAGAATTTATTGCCCATAATATTTGACTGTAGTGTAGGGGTTTTCATGTATATTACATATACAGTACTTACCTTCACTTTTTTGTCTATATAGTGAGCCTCTGCAAATGAATTCACAGCTGCAAAATCCTCAGTAACTTTGGAGAGCCTCTCTGTCTGAGACAGCATAGGCTTATGCAAAAGATTAACAACTGCACCAGTTAACAACCTTCTCTTCTTATTATGTATTTTCTTGTTTAATTATTATTGTAATTGAAGAGGTGCTACCCACTATAGTTAATGATGGATATTTGAAAGCGAAAAGAAATGGTGAAATGGTGCACTGCCGATATCTAAATATAAAACTTAACTTTTATTAAATCATATTAAAATATTACAAACTCATAAAAACATAAATCATACACAAATAGGTGAAATATTTGTAAATTAAAAGCAAGTGTCGGGGATTATTAGATAGACAGACCAAAAAGAAGTGGCAGTTATTGACAAAATATCTTACTTGTGCTCATAAGAAAACAAAGCAACCTTAGCATGTACTAGTCGCTGCATCAAAACATGAGTAATCCCGGTAAATAATAAGAAGGATACAATAGGATCATGCTCAACAGATATGTGTATACAGTAGTGAGTGCAAGGTTCTTATCACCACATAGAATAGAAAATAAAGGTGAAATCTACTAATTGTAGATGAAGGTCAATAAAACTACACTACCCATAATCCATTGCAATGTTTACAAAATGAAAACTGTGCATTAAACATGATGATAAGTTTAAAAAGCAGAGATGTAATATATAATGCACAGCAACCTGTCAGTATAATCAATGGTTTCAGGTTCTGATCACCACATAAAATAAAAAACAGAGGAGAAAGATTTTAATTACAGACAGAGGTCAGCAAAACTACACTACCTATGATTCATAGCAATGTTTACAATGGGAAGCTGTGCATACACCATGATGATAAGTTTAAAAAGCAGAGCATGTAGTATATTATAAGGGTTTAGAAATTGTACCTCAAACATACTTACAATAAATGAATTGAACCTATCTCTGCCCAACATGATCAGTGATAGAATCACGCTTGGAACATATCTCAATAACATAATACCCATAATACACAGCAACCTGTTAGCATAACTTAGGTTGCTAAAAACTACCATGTCACTTTACTATATGCATATCATAAAATATTTACAAATCATAAAGATTAATCCCCCTGTCCATTTTGTTATAATAAACCACCTGATATGATCATATCTGATATATAAATAAAGTAGTAAGGACATAGCTTAATGATATGTATTTTCTTTTTTATATTATATTATATTATATTATATATCACTCCGTTATCCTTCCAAAAGTAGGTGGTCTAGCATAAAGCATGATTAAATAACGTGTATAAATAGATTAGAGACAAATTAATAAATTCATAATCCATTGTCTGCTTGGATAGGAATCTGGTAATTGACTCTAATAATCCTATCATACATTAAAATATAGACATATGATTATAGGATGAAGGGAATTTATTAGTAAAAATAAAAATAATAACATATGTGCAAAAATGGGGATATAATATATGCCAAAAGTGGATACAAAATATATATAAAATTATTGAAACCACCTAATTTCAAATGCATGATTCAGGCCTCCCTCTTTAAGTGTTTTCAGATCATGTATAATACTCATCTCTGCTTTTGTGAGTCTAATGTCCCTGTCTCTAGTGTGCCAATTTTCCATTATGAATGAGATTTGACCAAAACTTTTAAGACCATTAATAGATTGGTTATGTTTCATCTTAAAGTGGAGCGAGAATGGATGATTTTCATTCCCCTTCGTGAGATTGCAGATATGCTCTGCCAGTCTCACCTTAAGGGATCTTTTGATCTTCCCTATGTATGCAAGACCACATGTACACCCAATACCATATATTACATAACAAATGTGATTGTCTTGAAATCTTTTATTGTGGTTTTCCTCCCATTAGCCAAACATTCTGTGATTTTTCTTTGTGGGCTGCTGCATGCCCTCAACATCTTACATTCCCCACACCTAAAAAACACTTTATTTCTAGGGAGGAAGCGTCCATTGTCTATCTGTAACACAATAGAGGCTATTCTGTTCTTTATAGTAGGGCTTTCCTATATATGAATTTTGGTTTGCTGGGAAATTTATTTTTTAAATTCTCATCTTTCAGCAGAATACTCCAATTCTTTCTAATAATACTCTCAATCTTTCTGTAGTGTTTGTTATTTTGGAAATTGGGTTTATTTCCTGTATTATTGTCCTCTTTCTTATGTTTTAATTATATGACTCTGTCAATCAAACCAACCTTTTCTAACATATTTTAAAATAGTAGGTTTATAATCCCTTTTGGTAAACTTATTGACCGTACCCTCTGCTTGTTTTCTATAAATGGCCTCATCTGAACAATTGCATTGTAATCTTAGAAGTTGGCCTTTTGGAACATTATTAAGCCACTGAGGTAAGTGATTGCTACTAACTCTACACAAGATTTATCTTCATTCACATCTGGGTGATTCTTATGGGAGTTGGGACCATAAAAAGCAGTAGAAGATCTTCATAGACCACCATATTCTCATCATATTCAAATCCCTGGGTGGCTACATTATACAGTAACATTGCTACACTATATTGTGTTTCCTATGTATTTTATATACCAGATAATTACCATAACCGGAGAATGTGGGACAATTCCTTTAATGGACTTATTGTTGACTTGTTGGAGCACTCCAGGGCGCAAGTGAGATGTATTTGTTTTGTTATGTGCTATTAGATAGAAGGTGGAGACTTATTAGTAACCTCTGCAGCACTGGAGTGCAGCGCTATAGGGTTCTTACATTTTTTGTTTGGTTTATCTTATTTGTGGTATCTAATGCTTATCTAACTGTGTACTGTGGGCCTTATTCAACTATGGACAGAATTGCAAAGCTGCTTGCAAGAAGCTTTGCAATACCATCTGTGCAGTTATGGTACTGCAGCAGGAGGCATCATGCTTCCTGCTGCATTACATATCTGAGTTGCATTGTCCAACACAGTATTGGATACTTTGTGGAACATCAGCCAACTAAGATGACCTATGGGGTCACACAGCCAGCCGCTTCAGCCGACTGAGATCCTGGCTTGCTCCCTTCCCCCTAACAGTGGCGACACGCCTGCATTTTGGGAAATGGAGGGCATCGCTGCCCCCTCCCCATCCAAAAACAGCAGCAAACCATCAATCACTGACAGTCTGCTGCCAGTCTCTGTGCAGGATCACAGACCCATTCTGCGCATGCACAGAATGAGTCATGCACCTGTGATCACTAGTGTGCACTGCTGAACAAGGCCCTAAGTTCTCCCACTGTGGAATATTATAAAAGTCTAATTTATATCATCACAGATAAATAATTTTTTATTATCACGTGCATTACAATGAACCTTTAACATAGTTATTTATATTGCTATTTATCAGTAGATATTTATGTAAATGTATTAAATTCTACCATAAACATAACATCAGTGATATATTGTTGAGCAGAAGTTAGTTGGGCCCTGCCAATGATTGCACAATGAATATTATTCCCAATTGAAGAAAAATAAATAATAATACTGGATTGATACACCTTAACATTTGGTGAAAAAATGTATTTAAAATGCAGTGTTTAACAGAAAAAAAAGTTTAACCTCATAATTATATTGATTAATTGTATACAAAGTAAAAGTAAATGTAATCAATTATAAACATTAAAACCCTCTGCCCTAGTTCATACATCACATATTGTTTCCAAATTATTAGCTAAGAGGAGTCTGTGCAGTGTTTAGGATAAGCACAAGACATAGTCCAGTATTTGTCATACTTAAAATAGTAAAATCTAAAACATAGAACAGTTGAGCACTTTCTTTTATTCCCAGAGATGAAACATTGTCTCTGCAGTCTACAAAGTCATAGAACATCCTTTTCTAAAACATCTGTCTAGTACAGTACAACATGGTTCTGACCAGCTGTTGTCAAAAAGTAGCAAAATGAAGGCAAACTGCTTTGGGGATAAGTATATTTCATTCTTAAGTAGTTAAGTTCCTGTGGTTTGGAGATGTTACAGTACTAATGATTTTAGATATTGTACATTTATCAGTATGGTAATTTAAGATGTTTTATAATTCAAGTACTTCAACAAAAAATGATTTTCATACTTGTAGATGTGCTTAATGTAATTTAAAAATAAATACTTGCTTGTCAACTATTTAAAAATGCACATACTTCCTAATTACAAAAGTTGTGCAGTTAAATAAAGCAAAATATAGAGCAGAATAAGGGATAACTTTGTAGTATACTGGCATTTACACACAACACACAGACAACATTTATATACAGCTTTCTCCTAAGCCAGTGTTGGCTAACCTTGACACTCCAGCTGTTGTGGAACTATATATCCCAGCATGCCCTGCCACAGTTTTAGCATGCCCTAATAGCAAAACTGTAGCAGTGCATGCTGGGTTATGTAGTTCCATAACAGCTGGAGTGTCAAGGTTAGCCAACACTGGCCCTCATTCAGAGCCGTTCGCTATTTGCGGTCGTTCGTTCAAAAACAAGGGGTGGCTATTCAAATGATCCGTTCGCAAATTGCAGTCTGTTCACACCTCTAAGTCTGAACGAGCGAGCAAAACATACGCT
This sequence comes from Taudactylus pleione, assembly GCA_031769625.1. Classification (NCBI taxonomy): domain Eukaryota; kingdom Metazoa; phylum Chordata; class Amphibia; order Anura; family Myobatrachidae; genus Taudactylus; species Taudactylus pleione. The sequence continues at coordinate 16,073,912 of JAUIMM010000120.1, forward strand.
CGTTTATTTGTTAAAAACGCCCCCTGGCCGCTCGCACCATACGTCATGTCCGCTATTTATTAGATTAATCGAGTACATCGACCAGCGTATGAACTGCTCGCTATTCTTGTGGTTGGTGTTTGCTACCACAAATTTGCGAGCAGTTCTGGCTATAAAATAACCCAGTGACGTGGTCAATGACGCTGCTGTATTAATTATGCACACCCATAATACGCCCGTTTTGACCTTTAAGCACGCCTGCGTTCGGATCTCCACTCCCCATTTTCAAGCACCTTCCCCTGTTACCACCCACATACGCCTCATTCTGTCACTCAAAATAGCAGGCACTCGCTATATAGCGTACAAACGATTTTTGGCCGCACTGACTGGTTCGCGCATGCGTACTAAAAACCGTACGCATGCGCAGATGTGCAAACATCGCTCGGAACGAGCGTACTGCCGCTAACGAGCGGCTCTGAATGAGGGCCATTGTCCTAAGCAGACACTAGGCACTATGTAAAGGATATATTTATCTACCCTACATTATACATTACATATTTGTGTGTGACAAACATCCAGTAGTGTACCTGACAAGTAGCAATGCGTTGGGGCATCTCTGGTGCTAGGACAGAAAAAAAGTAACAAATAATGTAACAAAAACTTCTGATATCATACAAACACATACAGCTACTTTATTGTAAAAACATTGAGAAAAGGTAAAAGTTAATATTTATTTTCTCAACAACATGTATAAAACAACTACAACAGTGGATGTGCACCAGTAAAACAGCTCATTATCTCTGGTAACAGGATTCAGTAAGAAAAAAATACAAAGATGTGTATAGCCCTGTTTACTGAAACATAATTTCAAAACCATGATTAAAGAAAATAAAAATAAAAATAAGAAGGTTTTTAGTGCTTTCCAAATACAAGACCCATTGTTGTTTGTTCAAGCCAGTATTTACAATTGCATTTATAGGCTTTCAGTTATTTCATTCAACAAAAAGAAAGATATCAGTTATTTGTTGTCTTGCTCACTCCCAATGTAATTTGGGCAATATAGAACATTCTGCAAATAAAGTTGACAAGATGCAAACAGGCACAATAGCTAGCGCTGTATCTTGACAATGGTAGTTTAGGTCCATTTGGTAATTATTGTGTTTATGTGGTGTGTTTAATATTATTTGTTTTTGAAAAAGGTGTGGTCCAAGCAATGACTTTCATTTAAGTAATGACTGAAATCAATACTCCTGTCACTGTTTAAAATATATACTGTGTGTATATATATATATATATATATATATATAAATGTCATACATACTCGGCACTCACATGCTTTTCAAACTGCAACTCATGATCATTTATCTGAGAGTCAGTGTAGGAACTGGCCGGATGGGAATGGCCATGAAGTGGTGGTCAGCTTAACAAACTATTGCAATATTTTAGAACCAACATTCCCTGTATTCAAAGGAGTTGTAGTTTGAAAAGCATGTGAGTGCCGAGTTTGTATGATATTTTTTATTTAGATGGTGTGGTCACATACCAAGGGCACCCCAGATGGTTGAGTGCTGTGGATTAAACCTGTCATTTATTTATATATATATATATATATATATATATATATATATACACACACACACAATAAATAGTGATCAGTAATGCTGCATAGCCATAGGCTGCAATAGTCAGTTTTAGATTCAAAGTGTTAGATTATAAGTGTAATTACAATTTGATAACTAAGACGGAGTTACGCAGGAGTTAAGCTGGAGGAAAGCTGAGGGAAAACATCCTCAATATCAGAACACTTTCTGAACGACATCAAGCAACATACTTATGGGAATTACCGAATTCACCATCTGCTGCTGTATGTATATTCAGGAAACTCCTTACTGCACTCGCTGCTTGGACATTGCAAGTACTTCCCTATCTGTGTGCTGCTCTTGTTGATGGATCTTTGTTATTCAAAACACTTCTGACTTGATCGGCTCTGTAAATTGAAATTTTTGCCTTCATACTACAGAACATCCTGTTTGTACTGTATTGCCTTTTTCCATTGCATCACATCTATCCAATTTAAACATTTTTTATTTTAACAACTAATTCCTGCACCCACTACTTACATACCTCTCTTTATATTTCACTTTTGGAGCTGTGTTTATACATTAGTAGCACTGTTCTTTTACCTGTATTTTTTAACATTTAACAACTTCTATCCATACTGTCTTTATATCACACAGCCTACACTCCAGTTTTCATCTCACTTATTACCTCATCCACAGCTTGAAAACACTTTCTTCAAACACCCCCAAATTCAGTGTCCACATAATCCTCTACTTTATCCATCCTTATCCTCCCCCTCTTGTTTCCTCCACTTGCTGTTCCCTGATTTTTCTCTCATCTTTCTTCTTTAAAAACCTCTGCTTCTTTCCACTGCCTTTCCAGTTCCTCCACTCTCAACCCCCTCCATGGCCTTGCTACCCAACCACTAAGCCTCATTCTCTCCTGGTTCTGCCTGTCACCTCCAGGGCTGCCAAGAACAATTCTGGGCCTGGTTACAGCAACATCCTGTGGGACCACAGCATGTTGGGCATGGCTGCCCATATTTGTGGGTGGGTCTAGCATGTGAGATGCACCCACTCACAAGAGCTTTGCATAGCACCCAGCAGCTGGGACTAAAGTATTCACTACTCTATTAGGTTGGCGGGACAGTCCCATAATAGCTGCATTTTTAGCAGGATGTATTTAGATGCTAAAATGTAACACACAAAAATTAAAGTGCTACAACTTTATTTTGTACATCTCTCAAGTATATAACACATAAACAAAATCTATTTTCTGTCATAAAGATAAATGAATGAAGGACTTAATTTTGACATAACATCAGGTCATCTTAAACACACTCATTCCGCAACACATATCCTAACCCACTGCTCCATTTTTTCCTTCCTTACTATCTACCCCATCTGTGTCACCTTACAATCTACCCCATCTGTGTCACCTCTGTCTGAGCAGCCAAAGGGGGCGTGCTGTCACTCACCATTGACAGCACACCCCCTTTGGTGTGAGACCCCGAGCAACGGCTTCCCCGTCGCTCGCCGGGTCTCGCGCATGTGCACGACGGAGGCACCTCCGTCATGCACATGCGCATTTGGGTAACATCGGCCCGCTTGTGAGCATACAGCACTCGCGAGCGGGTCTTAATGAGACCCTCAGTTCTCTGCTTTGCTATACAAGTGAGTGTATCTTACTCAGTAACCTACTTTGTTTAGCTCCAGGCTCCACAGCAGATACCAGTACACCGGACTAATATCTCCATAAGCATCTAGTTACTAGTATTATTCTTTCCATATACGATTGGTCCTCAGTATTTATTACCATCTCCTACTTTTGGATACTAGTGCCAGTGAAATCCTATCATCATCTCATGTGTCCGGATTCCAGCTTTTGTTAGCATTCCATGTTACCAGGATTCCAGTATTTATTTCAGTCTACTGTGTCTGATGCCAGTACTAGTGAATTCTCTTATTCATTCCCGTAGTGTTTTTCTGCTCTCTTGACGGATCATGTTACATTTGTCTGCACGTAAACCTGTGTCCTTTAGCTTGTATATATGTTCTTCCATTTATCCCCATTAGCATCAGACACCTGACAAAAGGACCGTGACCTGCCTATTGGGTGCAGCTAAAACCCATATCTTGAATGGAGGGGTCACTGGTGAACACCTCCCTATAGGTTAGATTCCGCACCTTTGGCCAGGTCTTGTCAACATCTGGTGCTAGTGGATGAAGAAAATGTATATACAGGTTCTTTGCCTCCGATACCTTCCTCATTCTAAACCCTCACCTTCTAACTCCACAGCAACGATTATCACTCCTAGTCTCATGACAGGTACCCTCCGAATTACCAATCGGTAGCTGGATATTAAATTCACAGGAAAAAGTTGACGACACTCCAAATAGATAAACCACACTTAAATCAGCATTATTTCTAATGTTTCAGTGCTATTTATTCCAGCGCTTTTGTCAGGCACAGCAATACAAAATAGACAGTAACAATCAGTCACCTATAAGTACCGCATCACCACTGCTGCAGAGCGTCTCCCCAGCCACTTACTGCCAATTTGGTCATCTTGGGGGAGGGACATCAGAGCATAGGCACTTAGTTGCTAAGAAACTGGCAAATACACATAACATACTACTGCTGGGATCGACAGCACACCATGTGAAATGTAAACAAAGGCAAAGCAAGAATTACATTGACTCAAATATTGAAATGACATACATTAGGCAGCACACTCACAGGATAATATGCATAGTCAAAGGTCCATCCGATTCTATATATATTTATATATATATATATATATATATATATATAGATAGATAGATAGATAGATAGATAGATAGATAGATAGATAGATTCACAGGCTTTGACCACCGGGTATAAAATAAATTAATGGGGATTTCAAAAGATCCACCCAAAAAGCTCATCTATTAGTTCTATGTGTAGCAACTATGTATACAAAATATATAACATGAGTGTATATTAAGGAAACTCAACTTTTTTACATTGATATACTCAGCAGATTATTTGCATGAATTTATGAAGTTGTTGAAGCATTTTTTTTATAAAAAAAAATATTAAAAAAGCATCCATGTAGAGCCAAAGTACCTATTTTAAGGATCCATTTTGTTTCAATAACTTTTTACCTCTAGCATCACACCGTGATAGATTGGGGTTCATGATCAGTGATAAAATACCTGATGTTTTATACACTGTAATTAGCTGCTGCAAAATGTTGTGCCACTTGTTGGTCACTTATACCCTTTACAATGGCAGATTTAATAGCTGAACAATGTAATGACATGCGCTCTTTAAACTAGTTCTCAGTCTTACTCAGATAGTGAAGAGTGCTTGGACAAGTGATCATATAAATGATATGTTTGAAGGTACAAGTAAAGTGAATCATATTTTCATTTTGGTACCTGTGGAAGGATGGTTAAAGAAGCTGCCAGGTTGTAGGTATCTTAGACAATTGGGACAGTTAAAACACCCCAGTTTATGGGAGTGTGGATTCATAGACAGTAAAAAGGTCAACAAGCAATAGGTTGATACAGTGGCGTAAGTTCATCCCAGATGACCGGAGGCAAGTTGTAATTTGGTGCCCCCCCTATAAAAATAGGGAAAATAAATATGGTGCATATCTATTTATCTAATCTATCTATTACATATACACAAAAACACTCATACAAAATAGCTTTAAGTGGGGTGAATATATTGTGGGCAAAGGAGAAGGTGCCCCTTCAATGAATTTCCTGAGATGACAACAAGCACAAACCTGCCAGATGTTGGGCCTAATGATGTCCCTAAATATACAATATAATGGGCATATTACTACTTGTCCTTGATAAGACTACACTATGTAGAAGAATCAGAAGTTGGCCCATGGTAATATAAAACTAGCTGCATTCTAATGTCTGATCTGCATAACATGTTTGAACCCTTAAATATAACAAGAAATTTCTGGTAAAAAGCACTTCATATTGTGGAAATTAGCATATTTTTACAAGCACTGTATTTTTTTTCTACCATGTTATTTCCCTCCATTTCACACTGCCCCCCTTATAGATCACTGCCCCCCTTGAAGCACTCACTTACCTCCGCTCAGCTCACTGCACCCTTCATACCTCACTGCCCAAACACAACACTCACTGCAACCATCACACGCAGCTTACTTCCCACCTTATAGATCACTGTCCCTCCTTGCAGCACTCACTCCCCCTCATATCTCACACTGACTCCCTAACATCTCATCTCCCCCTCAAAGTTCACTGCCCACCCACTTGCAGCACTTACTGACCCCCCAAAGCTTACAACCCCCCCATAGCACACACTGACCCCCTCACATAGCTTACCTCCCTCTCATAGATCACTGCTCCCCCCACATATTATGACCCCATCATAGCACGCACTTACCCCCTCATAGCTCACACAGTCCTACCTTGCAGCACTTGCTACCCCCTCAAAGCTTAGTTCCCCATCATAACACACACTGCAAAAGCCCCTCCCCCCAAACATCTTACTGTTCCCCCTTGCAGCACCAGCACACTTACCTGCAGTGGCGTCCCTTCCTCAGCTTGCACCCAGAGGGGGCAGGAATGAGTGACCTTTACTTTGCACGGTGCCGGTAAATAAGGGGCGTGGCCTCATGGATGGGGCATGGCCTCATGGACCACACCCCCATTTTTTGCTGGAAGTGCAGGCTGACTCATTACAATCAGTGCAGACGTGGTGGAGGAGCGCCGCTGATGCTGATCGTTCAGCTCAGCGGCTCCTCTACTACTAGGTAGAACTCAAGCCAGTGGGTGTAATGGCCAGGACCCAGGTGACAATGGAGCCAGGTGTCCCCTTCAGGGCTGGTGCCCAACGGCAACTGACCCCATTGTCTCCGGGAGTTCCGCCACTGGGTTGATAACAGATGGCAGGAACAAAATGTCGACAGGGACAAAAGGTCGACATACAACAGGTAAATATGGAAGTAGGTCACTGTTACAAAATGTTGACAGGATTAAAAGGTTGACATGGGAATGGTTGACACAAAAAATGGTCAACACATGTTTTTTTTTCTACCCTTAATCTTCACTCTAACCCTAACCCTCCCCTTGAATCCTAACTATTCCTCCTAGTGCATGTTGGGGCAAGTGCCTAACCATAACCATACCTCCTATTACCTAACCCTAACCCCCCATTAAGTGCCTAATCCTAACCATCCCTCCTAGTGCCTATCCTTAAACGCCAGGGTAAGTGCCTAACCATCCCTCCTACAGCCTAACACTAACCCTCCTGTAAGTGTCTAACCCAAAACTTAATTCTAAAAAACAACAACAACATAAGTCAACCATTTTTGTGTCAACCATTACCATGTCAAACTTTTGTACCTATCAACCTATATTCAAGTTGACATTTTGTGTGTCAACCATTTGTACATATCGACCTTTTGCCACTGTTGACTTATTGAATGTCGACTAAATGGTGTCGACCTGTTGCTTGTTTGCATTTTTACTGTCAAGCTTTCTTCCTCAAACCATTCAGGATTATCCAGGAATGTAGTAGTAGATTCTTTACCCATATTGGAGACATCTGTGTGTACCACATAATCTTATAATGTTTTTATCTCTGTGGTAACAATACAAACAAACACCAAACCATCTGTTGTTTTTGCGTAGCACTGAATTGGGGTCTATATGTATCATAGGCCACAAATTTTTAACTGAATGATTAACATGTGTGCTCAGCTGGTATAAGTATTAACCCATGGTAAACTTTCAATTTTTTTTTGTTTTGATAGACACTATGTGGGTAAGATTGAGCCACAGTTTAAAGAGCGCATTACATTACATTGTTCTGTTATCAGATCTGCCATTGCAAAATGAACAAGTTACCAACCTGTGGCACAACATTTTGCAGCAGCTAATCACAGTTTATCAAACATATACAGGTATTGTATCATTGATTACGTCCCCGCTCTTTCCCAGTGTAGTGATTAAAAATTATTGCAACTAGAAACTATGTAGTACATTGGCTCCATTAATAAGACATCGGGTCTACATTGTTTTTTTTATATTTTTTTATAATTTGTCATATTTATATATCTAACTTCATGCAAATAAACTGATGAAGTCTAAATCATCAATAATGGTTAGTTGGGTCCTCTTTAATATGCACTCATGTTAAATATTTTGTATACAGAGGTGCTACATGTAACACTAAAATAGGGGCTATTTGGATGGGTCTTTTGAAATCCCCATTCATTTTATTTTATACACCCTGGTCACAGCCTGTGGTATGTATGACACACACACACACACACACACACACACACACACACACACACACACACACACACACACACACACACACACACACACACACACACACACACACACACACACACACACACACACACACACACACACACACACACACACACACACACACACACACACACACACACACACACAATATATGTTCAATAATAGTGAGACATCAGTGCCATCTAGTGTAAATTCTTCAAAAGGTGACTTTAAATAATGTCCAGACAAAAACGAGCTCCTTTTTCAACTCTCAAATCAGGATAGCGTGATATTTGGACACAATGTGCCACTTGAAGGTCTATTGCACCCTATTTCAAACAAGTGCAAATAAGCAATCTGCATCCACAAAAGTGCAGAAATTCAGTGCAATTCTTTGCAAAAGGTACCAATCCAGCAATCAAAAAAAATAAAGTGCATATAGGCATACCAGAGGACTTTCACGATTTTGTCCAATTATTCGCCATGTCACTCAAAAGGATTTGCAGGTAAGAATAAGAATAAGGTACCAATGAGTAGTAAATTTAAAACCACATTTAATAAAAAATAATAGTAACATACATTTAAGAACAGAATGATCAGCTTATCTGGTTAGGACCAACAGCAAGAGGATATGGACCACCAACACCAGAGATAATTCAATGCATTTCGTTAAGATGCCAAATGGCCAGACTTCTTCAGGATTATGTTTAGATGCCACCTTTAGCCCCCTTATATACCTGAGCAAATTTTACCAATTAGCTTAATCAGGGAGAGTCCAGCATCTTCCCCACTGAGTTGAGAATCATGGGTAGTAGGTCAATTATCATGTGGAACTATCATTCCACATGATAAAAAACAAGGATCTCCACAATTTACTTGGAGTCCTATATACAATATGGAGACAGCCATTTTGCGTGTGATAATACTGCATGTTTAATGGCTGTAATTCCCATATTATTTTTAATCCAATAATTGGCATGTATAAATATCTATAGTGGGCTAAAATGACATCCAGCTACAATAAAATTACAACAGTACAACTAAACTATACCTAAAAACATACTTATAATCAACCTAATAGAGATATATATACTTTCTAACTACCTCTATACACAATTATACAGATGCTATAAAAATGGAGCAATTTAAAATTATTCGTTTAAACCATTTGGGATTAAAGTGTATAAGTTATAGATCCAAAACATCTCCCTTCTGCATAATTTATTATCCAGATCTCCACCTCTATTCCCCATTTGTACATGTTCAATTGCACAGAACCTCAGGCTAATGGGATCCACATTATGATTATTCAAAACATGTCTAGGCACCGCATAATTATCTAGTTCGTTCCTAATACTCCTAACATGTTCTTGCATGCGGATTTTCAGTGGGCGCTTAGTTTTGCCCACGTACTTTCATCTGCATCTGCACTCTAAAAGATAAACAACATAAGTGGTGTTTCAGCCTGTGGTATGTATGTACCACACACACACACACACACACACACACACATATATATATATATATATATATATATATATATATATATATATTCCATAGACAAAAAACCTTACAGTTTCATATTAAGGTTGCTTAGACATGATCTGGAAATTCACAATGCCTATTGATTTTCTGCCACTAAAACTCCAAAAAGCAAAAAATTATGATCATTAAGACTGACACCTTAATGGACATGTTCCTTGCGCAATACAGATATGGTATGCCATCACACCCTGTAGTTAATGAAAGATTCAGCACTCTCACAGAATGAGATTGCTGTCACTCACAAAATGGTGGAGCTGCTATTTCACCGAATTGTGTGCTCATTGGAATACACACATGCAGTCTATGCAACTGAGGTCAAAGCAGTTATGTGGCTCCCAAATCCCACTCAGTGTCCACAATCTTCCTATTTGATCACCAAAACAATCCCACTGGCTTCCAACATCCTTCTCACTGCATACATTTGTCTAATTTAGAATTCAGGTTCAGCTCCCTTATTTTTAAAAATATCATACTCTGTCTATGCATGTACAATTTCTTCTCCTATATACATCCATGCTGCTATATATTCCCCAATCCCTACTGCTGTTTGGTCTCCCAACTGTGATAGTCTGTGTTCCCTCATCCACACCAATATTTTTCCCCAGCCGCACTGCCCTTTTTCACAGCCACGTTGCTGTCTTTCTCTCATCTGTGGCACTCTTTCTTCCTCCATCTGCACTACTCTGGTCCCCCAACCATGCAACTCTGTCTCCCCCCACCACCTGCACCACTCTGTTTTCGTCCCCATCCACACCAATCTGTCTTCCACTATCAATACTGCTGTGTGGTCTTCGAACTATGGTAGTCTGTGTTCTCTCATCCGTACCAATCTGGCTTTCTCCATCTGCACCGCCTTGCATCTGTGCCACTCTGTTTCCTTCTGCACCACTGCCTTCCCCTGAGCCATGCCACTGTCTTCCTTTCCTCTGTGGCACTCTTTCTTCCTCCTTGTGCACCACTCTGTCCCCCCAACTGTGCAACTCTATCTCCTCCCCCCACCTGCACTACTCTGTCCTCCTACCCATCCACACTAATCTGTCTTCCCCAATCCCTACTGTTGTGTGTTCTCCTATTTGTGCTAGTCTGTATTCATTTATCCGCATAAACCTGTCTTTACCTGTCTTCCCATGTCCATGCCACTCTATTCCCCCATCCACGTCGCTGTCCCCCCAAACTGTGCCACTCTGCTTCCCCCCATCTGCACCACTGTTTTCCACCCATCTGCATTACTTTGGCAACCCCCCTCTGTACTGCTTAACCTTCCCTCCTCTTCATGCTGTTTTGTCTCACCTATGCACGCTGCTGTCTCTCCTCCCCCCATCCACACCACTTTTTTTATCCCATCTGCACAGCTCTATTTTCTGCTTTGACCTCAGTTGCATAGACTGCATGTGTGTATTCCAGTGAGCACACAATTCTGTTAATTAGCAGCTCCACCATTTTGTGAGTGACAGCAATCTCATTCTGTGAGAGTGCTGAATCTGCCATTAACCACAGGGTGTGATGGCATACCATATCTGTATTGCACAAGAAACACGTCCTTTAAAGTGTCAGCCTTAATGATCATAATTTCATTGCTTTTTGGAGTTTGAGTGGCAGAAAATCAATAGGTTTTGTGAATTTTCAGATCATGTCTAAGCAGCCTTAATGGGACATATGAAACGATAAGGTTTTTTGTCTATGGAATTTCATAGCTTTTTTAAAATGTATTAATTATCAGGGATTGGATGAGCAAACCGGAGCACCTGCAGGGGAGAAAGGCAACAAAATTGTACACTAGCGCAGGCGGAAGAGGGGACAGCACACAGGAGGTTGGTTTGGGAGGTGCAGAGTGTGAGACAGCTGTAGGCATGTGGGGTAGTGGCAGCAGCAGTGGTGTAGAGCAGTGGCAGCGGTGCAGTGCAAAGGGGGCATCAGTGGGCGACAGAGGGTGGAAGATGGGACAGCACACAGGAGGTTGGTTTGCATACCTCCCAACTGTCCCGCTTGAAGCGGGACAGTCCTGTTTTTCTGGGACTGTCCTGCCCATGGGCTGCAGTGCATAGCAGAGCAGCAGGTGTGCAGGAGGACAACAGATGCTGTGCGCATCTGTTCTCTTGTGTAGAGAGAGCCTGGGGGCTGCCCAGTGCCTCGGAGAGTGCTGGGCATGCCCCAAAGTGACTAAAACTTGGGAAGCCACAAGGCTCCGCCCCTTTTACTGCAAACGGGTGTGCAGGAGGAGAACATATGCTGTGCACATGCACATTGCATCTGTTCTCTTGTGTAGGGAGAGCCTGGGGGCTGCCTTGCATCTTGGAGAGTGCTGGGCATGCCCCCAAAGTGACGAAAATGGGGTAAGCTGTGAGGCTCCATCCCTTTTACAGCAAGCCACGCTCACTTTTCGAGTGCATGACCTGTCCCTCCTCAACATCCTTAAATGTTGGAGGTATGGGTTTGGGAGGTGCAAAGTGCTAGGCGGCTGTAGGCGTGTAGGGTAGCGGCAGCAGCAGTGGTGCAGAGCAGTGGCAGCGGTGCAGTGCAAAGGGGGCATCAGTGGGTGACAGAGGGCTCAATGGTAGTGCATATACACCTGAAAAAATGTAATCAATAAGTCACAGATGGACGAATGCAGCAGTGAGATCTATGCATTTATTGTAAAAATTTAATGTGTAAAAAAAAAAAAGTACCCCCCCAGAAAAAAACCAGCCACGGTCTTTGGAGCCCCAGTACTGGTTGTGCTAAATACAGGGGACAAACAACATAGGGATCCCCTGTATTAATCTCAACCAGCACCAGGCTTTTGAGAACCTGTCCTGGTTGCTAAAATACAGGGGACAAATGATGTAGGGGTCCCCTGTATTAAGTGCAACCAGCACAGGGCTCTGAGCCAGTCCTGGTACTGGAAATACAGGAGGAAAAATGCATAGGGCTCCCCCTGTATTTCCCAAAACCAGCACCGGACTCCGTCAAGTGGGGGGGTGATGCCACAGCCAGGGGAGCCCTTTTCACTTTACCCCCCAGCCGCAGCATCACCCCTGACTGCTTGTCAGCCCAGGCCAGGGATCCCTGAGGAGCTGGGGACCCCCTCAATAAAGGGGTCTACCTCCTCAGGACACCCCAGGCCCAGGCTGATAGCCTGGGGCTATCCCCAGCACCACTGGGCGGAGGGTGCTGGGTTGATTGTGTTGTGTGGTGCATTTTAAAGAATATTATCTTTTGCAGGTAAACTATAGGTCCCAGCACGCCTCCCTGCATGCTGGAACTTGGAAAACCACATGTACCAGCATGCTGGGCATTAGGGCCCACTACCACCTGTAGTCCACCTGTTAAAAAAAATATTAAAATAACACAACACACATTAAAATTGTAATATTTATTTTACAGGTCTTCACCTGGGGGACAGCAGCCTTTAAGCTCTTTTGCATGGCCGCCGCCACCACAGGGCTTAGTTATCTTTGCCTGGTGGGTGCCAACCCACCAGGGCTTCAGCGTTTTCACCTTGCTGGCGCCATTCCACCAGGGCTTCGGTGTCTTCGCCTAGTGGGTGGCAGCCTGTGATAGCTCTTTTTCATGGCTGCCTCCCACTAGGACTTCTGTTGTCTTTGCCTGGCAGGCGCCAACCCGCCAGGGCTTCGGCGACTACACCTGGTGGGCACCAACCCGCCAGGGATTTTATGTCTTCACCTAGTGGGCGACAGCCTGTGTCAGCTCTTTTTCATGGCTGTCACCAACTAGGACTTATGGTGTCTTCACCTAGTGTGCACCAACCCACCAGGGCTTCGATGTCTTCACCTAGTGGGTAGCAGCCTGTGATAGCTCTTTTTCATGGCTTCTGCCCACTAGGACTTCCGGCGTCTTCACCTGGTGGACGTCAACCCACCAGGGCTTTGGTGTCTTTGACTTGTGGGCAGCAGCCTTTGATAGTTCTTCTTCATTGCTGCTGCCCACTAGGACTTCCAATGTCTTCGCCCAGCTAGCACCAACCCGCCAGGGCTTGGGCCTCTTCACCTATTGGGTGGCAGCCTATGTCAGCTCTTTTGCATGGCTGCCACCCACTAGGACTTCTGGTGTCTTCACCCTGTGGGCACCAACCCACCAGGGCTCCGGCGTCTTCGCCTGGTGGGTGCTCACCAGGGCTTTGGCATCTTTGCCTGGTGGGCACCCACCCTCCAGGGTTTCTGGCATCTTCACCTGGTGGCAGCCTGTGTCAGCTCTTTTGCATGATCGCCACCCACTAGGACTTCCAGTGTTTTCGCCCGATGGGCGCCAAGCCACAAGGGCTTCGGCATTCTTGCTTGGTGGGTGCCAACCTGCCTGGGTTTCGGCATCTTTGCCTGGTGGGCGCCCACCATTCAGGGCTTCTTCACCTAGTGGGTGGCAGCCTGTGTCAGCTCTTTTACATGGCCGCCAACCACTAGGACTTCCAGTGTCTTCACCTGGCAGGCACGAACCCGCCAGGGCTTTGGCGTCTTCGCCTGGTGGGTGCCAACCAGCCAGGGCTTCGGCATCTTTGCCTGGTGGGTGCCCACCTGCCAGGGCTTTTGGCATCTTCACCTGGGGGGTGGCTGCCACCTCCCCAGGGCTTCTATGGTCATCTGCAGGTGCCGGCACCTCCAATGACATCACGAGTCATCATTGGCTCATGGCGGCCATTTTTGAAAATCAAAGATGGCCGCCATGAGCCAATCACGGCTCGCGACGTCATCGGTGGTGGCAGCTGCAGGACCGGCACCTGTTCGGGTGTTTGTGACGGGCCTGGATCTGAGAGGATCTAGTACCCGCCAGCCATTCTGCCGAGTACGGCAGCGGCACCCATTTTAAAATTCAAAGATGGCCACCGCGAGCCATGATTGGCTAACAGCAGCCATCTTTGAATTTCAAAAATACTGCTGAGGCGCTATTTTTGAAATGAGCACCGCTGCCATATTCAGCATAATGGCTGGCGGGTCTGAATCCTATCGGGTCCAGGCCCACTGCCAACGCCCTCACCGCTGCCAGACCCTGCACTGCCTCCGGACCCTTCGCTGCTGCCAGACCCTCTGCTGCCAACACCCGTGCCCCAGCCGACACCTGCATCCCCGCCGACACCCGCAACCCGCCACACACCGTTGTACGCCGCCGCCGCTGCTGGGGTCCCCACTGCTGCATTCATGTCCCTGCCAGTGATTTGCCTGCTACTGCCCGCAAACAATGGCCAACTTGCTGCACTCTAGTGAAGCCACTATGACTACACCTGCTGGAAGCAACTACTGCGGCTGCACAACAAGTTGAAAAGTCCTATCTTTATAATGGCACATTCTTGAGGTTATAGTTTAAAAACTGTAACTTTCTAATTTACTTGAACCCCAAAAGCATGTACCCTGACACAATAGCTACCTAATAAAACAAACCCCAAGTCTAAATTTGCCCCCTTCCCTTAGTTTTGCCTTCCCAAAAATCCCGCTTAGGCTACAGCAGAAAAGTGTTATTATTGACAATGTCAGAAAAAAGTGACATTTGGAGCTTTAGATTACTCCCATTAAATAATTTTTTATGTTTTTGCCCTGAAATTTGGCTTGTAGCACCGAGCCACAGTTCTACCCGGCCATGCCAAATTTCAGATCCATACCTCCTATAGCTTTTGAGGTTTAGCCCCTTAAACACCCTGCCCCCTCCTTCGAAATTCTGGAATTTGGCATGGCCGGGTAGAACTGTCACGGGATGCTGTTTGGCAAATTTCAGGGCAAAAACATAAAAAACACAGATGCGGTGGTGAGGACATCAACGGCAGTGGAGATTTTCAAAGATGGCCGCCATGAGCCAATCACAAATCATGACATCATTGGATGTGGCGGCACCAGAAGAGGACCACAGAAGCCCTGGGGAGGTGGCAGCCACCCACTAGTTGAAGATGCCAGAAGCCCTGGCTGGTGGGCACCTGCCATGGAAAAATGCCAAAGCCCTGGCGGGTTGGTGCCTGCCGGGCGAAGACACTGAAGCCCTGGTAGGTTGGCGCCCACCAGGCCTGCCAGGTGAAGACACTGGAAGTCCTAGTGGGTGGCGGCCATGCAAAAGAGCTGACACAGGCTGCCACCCACTAGGTGAAGAAGCCCTGAATGGTGGGCGCCCACCAGGCCAAGACGCCGAAGCCCTGGCAGGTTGGCACCCACCAAGCAAGAATGCCGAAGCCCTTGTGGCTTGGCGCCCGTCGGGCGAAAACACTGGAAGTCCTAGTGGGTGGCAGTCATGCAAAAGAGCTGACACAGGCTGCCACCAGGTGAAGATGCCAGAAACCCTGGAGGGTGGGTGCCCACCAGGCAAAGATGCCAAAGCCCTGGTGAGCACCCACCAGGCGAAGATGCCGGAGCCCTGGTGGGTTGGTGCCCACAGGGTGAAGACACCGGAAGTCCTAGTGGGTGGCAGCCATGCAAAAGAGCTGACATAGGCTGCCACCCAATAGGTGAAGAGGCCCAAGCCCTGGCGGGTTGGTGCTAGCTGGGCGAAGACATTGGAAGTCCTAGTGGGCAGCAGCAATGAAGAAGAACTATCAAAGGCTGCTGCCCACAAGTCGAAGACACCAAAGCCCTGGTGGGTTGACGTCCACCAGGTGAAGACGCCGGAAGTCCTAGTGGGCAGAAGCCATGAAAAAGAGCTATCACAGGCTGCTGCCCACTAGGTGAAGACATCGAAGCCCTGGTGGGTTGGTGCACACTAGGTGAAGACACCATAAGTCCTAGTGGGTGACAGCCATGAAAAAGAGCTGACACAGGCTGTCGCCCACTAGGTGAAGACATAAAATCCCTGGCGGGTTGGTGCCCACCAGGTGTAGTCGCCGAAGCCCTGGCGGGTTGGCGCCTGCCAGGCAAAGACAACAGAAGTCCTAGTGGGAGGCAGCCATGAAAAAGAGCTATCACAGGCTGCCGCCCACTAGGCGAAGACACCGAAGCCCTGGTGGAATGGCGCCAGCAAGGTGAAAACGCTGAAGCCCTGGTGGGTTGGCACCCACCAGGCAAAGATAACTAAGCCCTGTGGTGGCGGCGGCCATGCAAAAGAGCTTAAAGGCTGCCGTCCCCCAGGTGAAGATCTGTCAAATAAAATATTACAATATTAAATTGTGTTGTGTTATTTTCATATTTTTTTTACAGGTGGACTACAGGTGGCAGTGGGCCCTAATGCTGGGAGGTGTGCTGGGACCTATAGTTCTCCTGCAAAAGAAAATATTCTTTAAAATGCACCATGTCACACAATCAACCAAGCACCCACTGCCCAGGGGTGCTGGGGATAGCCCCAGGCTGATCCTAGGCCTGGAGTGCCCTGAGGATGTGGACTCCTTTATTGGGGGGTCCCCAGCTCCTCAGGGATCCCCGTCCTGGACTGACTAGCAGTGAGCGCTAATGCTGCAGCTGGCGAGCCTGGCGAAAGGGCTGCCATGGCTGTGGCATCAGCCACCCATTAGAAATAGTCTGGTGCTGGTCCTGGATAACACAGGGGACCCTACTCATTTTTTCCCCTGTATTTTCAGATCCAGGGCTGGTTGCACTACTTACGGGGGACCCATACATCATTTGTCCCCTGTATTTTGGCAACCAGGGCTGGTTCTCACTAGCCTGGTGCTGGTTGTGATTAAATAAAGGGGAACCCTATGTCATTTGTCCCCTGCATTTAAGCACAACCAGGACTGGCTGCCTGTGTTTAAAAAAAATTAAAATAAAAAAAAAGATGTGGCCCCACCCCCAAAAAAACAACCAGCACCGGGCTTTGGAGCCCCAGTACTGGTTGTGCTAAATACAGAGGATAAATGATGTAGGGGTCCCCCTGTATTAAGCACAACCAGCACCTGGCTTTTCAGTACCTGTCCTGGTTGCCAAAATATGGGGGACAAATGACGTATTGGTCCCCCGTATTTAGCACAACCAGCACAGGGCTCTGAGCCATTCCTGGTTATGGAAATACAGGGGGAAAAATGCATAACGCCCCCCTGTATTTCCCAGAACCAGCACCGGACTCCTGCTAGTGGGGGGGTGATGCCAGAGCTAGGGGAGCCCTTTCACTGGGCCCCCCAGCTGGGCTGACTTCTAGTCAGCACAGACCAGAGATCCCTGGGGAGTTGGGGACCCCCTCAATAAAGGGGTCCCCCTCCTCAGGGCACACCAGGCCCAGGCTGATAGCCTGGGGCTATCCCCAGCACTCCTGGGGGGTGGGTGCTGGGTTGATTATGTAAAGTGTGGTGCATTTGAAAATAAATATATTGGCTTTTGCTGTGGAACTACAGTTCCCAGCAAGGCTCCCCCACACTGGTAATTGGAGAACCACAAGTACCAGCATGCGGGGCATTACAGGTGTGCTACAGTATATAGGGAAAGGAGACGCCCTCAGTCTGGATTAGCACACCTACCTTATTGGTTTAAAAGCATGGAGTCTTGTAATGAATATGCACACAAGTAATAGGCACAATTCTAGGTAAGTCCTACAAGTTTTATATACTGTAGTGCAACTTTGGTTCATTTTTGGGGCGTGGGTCCCCCTGGATTGCCTTTGTTGATCTGTTTCAGGGCACCACATTATAACACATTTTTCTTTTATAACACATTTTAACCCTTCACTGTTTGTTTATTATATATGTACCTCACTTTTTATTTTCATTCTTTATATGCAGCAGTAGCTGCTCCTAACTATCTCTTTCACACTGCACTTTTCTTACTATGGCGGTGCCCTGGGGTGGCTTAGCTGGGCTAGTTTGGGGGTGTCCTGCGCTCTGGATTTGAATCATAGTATGTTAGGGACCTACCCTACAGAGGTTACCTGGATATGGTGGGTAGGCCCATAACCTTGGCCAAGATTATGCTAAAAACCTCTATTGATTGCAAAATTGTATTGCATTTATATATTATTAATAATTTGGAGTTGTGCACCTGAGATTTGTCTGTCTTAATATGATAGATTTGTCTGGCTTCCACCTCCCTTCTTGTCCAACTCTATAATTAACAGGTCTGACTGCTTCTATCACTTCATAGGGTCCTTGCTAGTGGGCATACAGCTTTCTTTCCTGAGTAGGCACCTGTACTAAAACTTTGTCACCAGGTTTGAATGACCGACTAACTGATGTTTTGTCATAATATTTAATTTTGGTGATTTTGAGCAAGATGCACGTTCTGTTGAAGGAGAGGCTCTATTTGGTGGTACAACTAGGACACAAATTCTACCACATTGAGATCTGGGGCTGACTGCTTCTCCCATCCCTCTTTCAGCAAATTGATGATGCTGCAAGGCTGTCTACTGAACAAAAGTTCAAAGGGACTAAATCCTGCAGATGCTTGGGGCACTGCTCTTATGGCAAACATTATGTATTGGAGCAATATATCCCAGTCCTGTTCATCCTAGGCCACAGCCCATTGTATCATCTGTTTTAAGGTGAAGTTAAATCTCTGTACTAGCCCAGATGATAGACTGAAGTTGTTAGCTTTCTTACACCTAACAATTTGCACATATCTTTCTTCAGCTTTTTTTCATTATATCCAATTGAGAATAGACCATTAGCAACTCTTGGGCTATGGTGCCGACTTAATGTTCCTTAACAGAATAGCCCCTGGGTACCTGGTGACATGATCTAGTATCACCAAAATATATTGGTGTCCCCAAGCTGATTTGTCAATGGGCCCTACTATGTCCATTCCATTTTTTTAAAGGTCACAGTATTGACAAATAGGGTAACCAAGGATGCATGGAAATGTGGGCGAGGGCTGGTTCATTGGCAGTTAGGGCACTCCTGAAAGTACTTCTGAACTGCTGCCATGATCTCCAGCCAGAAGAACCACTGTTGTTCTCTTTGCAAGGTTTTTTTTTCTCCCAGATGACTGCCTCATAGCTGTGTATTAGCCACCTGAAGAACTAGCCCTACATGTTACTGGGGCAGTAACAACTGATACACTTTATTATCATGTATGTAGGCTACACGATATAACAGATTTTCTTTCAAAGCAAAGTAAGGGGTACCCTCTGGGGGTGTGATGTTCTGGGTTGTTTGTGGACCCGGGGTGGTAGCAGGAGCGATCACAGAAGCAGATTTGAAAATAAAACTAGAATTTTTAATAAGTGCTTGAGTAGACATATAATGGCAGTAAATAAAAGTCCAGGAATATATAAATGTGCACAAGAGTTCTGTGGTGGGAGTAAAAGGGTTAATGTCCAAGTAGAAACAATTAGAGCTGTCCAGGTGTGCAGGTAGTGAAACTGAAAATAATCAAACCAGGTATACAGGTAGTGAACTGAAGCGCAGGATGTCAGCAGGCTCAGGCACTCAGGTATGGGCAAGGGTGATGGAGGAAGCGGGGTTGTCCAGTGGGAGCTAGGAGCTGACAGGCAGACTTGCAGACAGCGAATTCACAGGAACAGGAAAGCACAGAGAACTCCCTCTCAGCTAGGCTGAGATACATGTTGCACTGGCAAAGAAGGAAGGCACTGACCCTTCCTAAATACCCCATGCCGTGTTGTTACTGGCCGGAGGGAACATGTGACTCACCAGGATTGGCCAGCCGCATCACATGGCCAGAAGGCAAGATGGCGGTGCCCATGCCAAACGTAATAGAGACGACGCCAGGCCTCACCAG
Organism: Taudactylus pleione; assembly: GCA_031769625.1. Classification (NCBI taxonomy): domain Eukaryota; kingdom Metazoa; phylum Chordata; class Amphibia; order Anura; family Myobatrachidae; genus Taudactylus; species Taudactylus pleione. The sequence goes on from JAUIMM010000120.1 coordinate 16,093,851, forward strand.
CGCAGAGTGACAACAGGGCCGCACAACAACGTGCATAGCCAAAGCCCCCCGCCAGACACCAGCTCCACCACCAGACAGCCCACGCCACAACGACCTCACAGGTAACACCCGCCTAGTGCCATGCTGAAATACCCTGGCCGTGACAGGAGGTAATGAAAGCTTTATTTGCCCATTTATATCTGCCACATTCTTAAAAGCATTTGACAAATTAGGGTAATTTATTTGTTCACGTCTCAAGTCTGTCAGAGTTACCCCCAGACAGTCCTGCTCCTAGTTCCCCTCATCGCCTTCCTCCTCCATGATTTTAGAAGTGGGAGCCTATTGTTAACATGGTAACACTACATGTCCAGGTAAAGGCTATTAGTAGAAGGGGGTTTGCTTCTTTAGTAGTCCCAGCAGCTGTGGACTTTGCCTCCACCTGAAAGGAAAAGATCTCCTGTATAAATGGGAAGTCTTGACCAAAGATTAAGGGGTACAGTGCCCGAGGGGGCCACTGCAAATAGCAGTGGTACCTCCTTTCCCTGCCAAGTCAGTGGGAACTTTACACATGGGTACTCCTCCACAGCTCCATGCACACACATGACCTTTACATGTGGTAGGTCTTGGGTTGCCTCTGGGGGTACCAAGTCAGCCAAAATAATGGAGAGCACACTCCTGGTATCCACCTTTTCCCCACACTTCCTGGTGACCAATTTTAACTGTGACCCAAAATAGATTAGCCTCTCCTGGTGAGTTTATGTCCACATACAATCTGTAAGTGGGTCAGCTGACTTTCCTGATCCCACATTCCATAGGCATGGCACAGTTAGGACAGTCACACTGGATATGTCCCAACTCCCTGCACTCATAACAGACTATATACACAATAATTCAGAGCTATTATCTATGTGATCTGTAAGCCTGTTTTCAAAGAGGAAGGAGACTGTCAAAAACCAAGATACCAAATTTCATTACAGAAGGTAATCCAGAAAACATGTCAGACTAAAGCCTCTAAAACAGACAAGTGGTTTTGGCAACCAATCATATTTTGTCTATCATTTTCTGGAATACAATATAGAAGAGATAGGTACTGTATGCATAATATAATTGGTTGCTTTGGGCAAAACCACCATTTTTCTATTTTAGATGCTTTTGTAAATCTACCCATTATATCACTAAACACCTGAATGTAACATATTTCTTTGCTTTAAAAGATTTAAAGAATTATCAGATTATCTGCTTTTCTGCCAAGAATTAATACTTGTCCTTCACTTTTTTAATCTAACCTACTGTAGTTTACAACACTCACCTACATTACCAGTTAAATTTGGATATATAGAAAATATTTCTTACCACCTATTCTATACCTCCATTTAAATATTGAACATCAATGTAAATGAATTTAAAAAACAGAAATCAACATTTCTCATCAATCTGGTTGGCTGTTTTTTTCTATTTTTATTTTTACTATTATTATTATTATTTACAATTATTCAAAATAGTTTTATTTATTTCTTTTTTAATTTATTAACAGTTATTTACTGTATACAGCACATATTCCATATTAGTTTACAGAGAATATTTAGTCATTAATGTTTGTCCATGACCCTGTAGAGTTTACAATCTACATTCCGTACCACATGTACATTAACAGTAGAATATTTTTTTGTCTGATTGGCCAATTGACATACCAATAAATGTTTTTTTTTATGGAGTAGAAACCAACAGAAACACTAAGTTAATATAAGAATTCCACACATATAAGGCCATGTTGGGAATTGAACCCAAGACAGTAATCTAATTAATGTGCTACTGTACTGTCACCATACTTTATAATGGGAGATAGCCAGCATCCCAGCGAGTGGGATGCTGATGGTCAAAATACTGGCACTGGAATCCTAACAGCTTCAAGATCCAGTAACCTGACTTCCGGCATCCCAAAGATCAGTATCTGGGGTAAGGGGGAGAGTTAGGTTTTGGGTTAGGGGTTAGGGTTAGGCACTTGGGGGAAGGTTAGGGTTAGGCACTGGGGGGAGGGTTCCGTTTAGGGTGCGAGAAGGGGGAGGTTTGGTTTATGCACTAGTGGGAGGTTAGGTTTAGGCATTGGGGAGGGAGGGTTAGGGGTAGGGGTAAGGGTTTCAATAGGGTACTTACCTGATGGTGTTTGGATTCTGACTGTCGAAATGCTGCTGTTGGTATTCTGACCAGCGTCATCCCGACTGCCAGGATCGCATACCCAACCCTTTATAACAGTGTTTCTCAAATCCAGCCCTCCTTGAACCCTAGCATTGCATGCTTTCAAGGCCTTTGTAAGAATCTGATATAAATCTTAATTTTTTCATCACAAGATGGTCGAAATATGTTGGCAGAGGAGATATAAGTGGACCTTACCTAGGATGAGGACAGATACTGACAGTTTAGATGGCAGATTAACTGGGCTTTACAATCTTTATCCACCACTCTTGCGAGATATCTTGTCTCGAATCCTTCTGGTAGCAGTCCATCTTTACATGCACTTTATATGCACTATATGTACGCACTTTTTACCAGTCACCTCTTGTGTTTGTTCAAATAAAAACAATTTTACACTATTATATCCCCTTTCTATTCTCTTTTTAAGGTGGGAGTAACTCTCCCTAAGAAGGAGGGATATTGAAGTTGTTGGATGCAAATGTGTTTGGACATACAAGAGTTACTTACTGTTGGGTGTCATTATTGGAACATATCAAGGAATACAATAGGAACCATCGACCAAGTGGAAGTAACAAGATATATACTCATTTTATTTATTTCATGAGCACCTATATGAAATAGACTTATTTTTGAGCCTGCATTTGAAGGAGAGTTACTGGTGAGAAATCTAGACTGGAATTGGTGCTGGTGGCTCATTCTAGTGCAAATTGGACCCTATTGATTTCTTGTTGTTCAATACTATTAACCAAACCACACCAACATACAGCTCTTCACGTATCTCAAAAGATCTCCCAACCCAACCTTTCCACTCTGCACAAGATCTGTGTCTCTCATCCACACTCATTAATTCCTCCTATTCACAGTTACATAATTTTTATGGGGTGCACCCACTCTGTGGACTGTACAATAAAAAACTCTCCTCTAGTCTCCAAAGCTTCAAGTGATCCCTTAAAATATACCTCTTCAGACAAGCTTTTCAGATTCCAGAACCGCACATAAAACCTTCATAAGCTTTGCTATCTAATTAGATCCCTTTTTAAAGTCTACACATAACTTTACATATTTTCTGTTTCTTCATTTTTACTTCCTACTGACCCTTTGCCAACATTCCTGTGTGACTGGAGCATACAATGCACCAAGAGCCTCTGCAATCTGGCTGGACCTTTATGCAATAAGTAGCACCTAGACTTGTGTATCAATGCATATTTCCCTATAGAATGTAAGCTTGCAAGCAGGGCCTCTATGTCTGTCTGTTATTACCAAGTATTTTTCTATTACTGTTGTTTCCAATGTAAAGTGCAATGAAATATATGCTGCACTATATAGGAATTTGATAATAAATAATAAATATGGATTTCAGTTTATATTACACTAAATTGTGCATGGCATTGTTTGCTACTTCTGTTCTTCATATGACATCATCCCTTCATAGAAATAAGCCTATAACTGACCAACCCATGGTGTTTGGTAACATGATTAGTGGTAACTAGGCTGCACATTTTTCCAAAGTCTCAGTAAACAGTGCAAGCTGGGTAGTGCATGATCTATTTTGAAGAATTTGTGGGGGGAAGGAAACAACCTTTGATGACAATTGAAGTTTTTGCCTTTTTACCATGTCCTACGAATTAAAAAATTGTGGCTGATGGTTTTAACTATTGTCTCTACTGAATATCAACTTGTTGGCAATCACATATAATTTTATTTCTACTTGTAATAAAAATGTCATGCTGAATGACTGTTATGACCACAATTGGATTCAGGGTTTTTAAGAAGAATTTCATTTATATAATGTGTTTGCATTCTATAAGCTGAACAGGACACATAAATGTCACATTTCTGTAATCAGCTATTAGGACACAAATAAGACAGCACAGCGTCTAATGTAAAGGAGATACTGCCTCCAATTACACATCACAATGCCCTTTATATTCCACCTAATAGACAAGCATTTCAAAACTTTTTCTTTGACGGTTAAATTAAATTATTTCAATATGATTTGTCTGCTTCTCTAGCAATTATTTAATGTCACTGGACTGTTTTGCTTCTACAAATCATTTCAGCACCTTCAAAGGGACTTTCTATTACTTTATTTAAAAACAGACTTATTTTCAACAAAACAATGCATTATTTTAAACACTGCCTGCTTACTTTGTGTGTGCCGCTTGCAATCTGCACAAGCAATGTCAATTAGATTCAGGAGCAAATCCAGTTGAAGAGTACAAACTTACCCTTGGGTAAATGTGATACAATTAATGCAAATGCAGTAAAAATACAACAGGCTTTAGAAAGTAGTGCACAAATTGTGTACAGCTTTATTTTAACACAGAAAATTATTATTATGTTTTATTTGAGGTATCATAAAAAGCAATAAAGTATATAGCTTAAATGAAAGGAAGAACAGTGAATAGTCCAAAGCATAAATACAAGTATTGCAACAAAAACATAGACAATGAGTGACTTCTTCAGGTTAAAGGGTATGCAACTTGATGTTGTTTGAGTAATCAGGTAGTGGTAAGTTGCATGGAAATGCATAACAGCTCTCAGTGATCCTCCTGTACCCTTCATATAGGAAAGCAGACAGTGTCAGAGTAGCTAAAGGGGAGAAGGAGACAAAAGACAAAGAGTACTAGTGGTAATTATTGTATATGGGAAGGAACACATTGCAAAATAGTTTAATAAAGATGCAAATATTAACTCATAAGTGTAAATGTAATCCAAAGTGGTTGGGTGAATGGGATATCAACGTTTCCAGCATTAAAATACAAAAGAAAATTTAATTTTCAGAAGTTAGTTTGTTAAATAATCCATACTTAGGGAAATATTAATATTCAAAATAAACATAAATAAAAAAAAAACCAACAGAACAACAATATTTTGTAATTCACTAACTTGAACACCACGAACAAACAATTGTACTTAAATCCTATGTCAATCTGCCCTCCTCCACACCCATGCTAAAAATGTAAACATGTTTTCATAGTACAATGTAAATGTTTTGAAACCAATTATATGTGACATGTCAGACGTGAATTATGCCCACATGATTTTGTTTACTCTAAGTTTTGCTAAGCATACTGCAGAACACAATATTTATCCCCTTTAATTCTAATTTCAATTTCAGGGTTCATCAGACAGGAACCAATATTCTGTGAAATAAAAATATTCTGTTTATCAGTATTTGCACTTTAAGAAAGGCAATAAGGTTAAATATAAGATGTGTAACTAGTAGACAAATATAAAATAACATTACAATTACACTGATATTTACCAAAATCTATCATATAATTTATTAAAGTACAGAACTACAGTTTAGTTTTCACTATGTACATAGGAAATAACTTCTAATATTATTTTTTTATAACAGTAATTTTAAAAGTGTCCAGAAATTTTTTTTTTACCATATAGCTAATGGCTAGTTACGCATAGTGACACATTGTTTCCCCTATTGTTTAATTTATCTTGTTCTACATGGACTTTTATTTACAAAAGTTGGCTCCCTTTTATACAGTTAAATATAAAACTTGCAAATAAGACACCAAACAGACATGCATTTTAAAACTTTTTATTTGACTGTTAAATTAAATTCTTTCAATGTGATTTGTGTGCTTCCCTATCAATTATTTAATGGTAGTGGACTGTTTTGCTTCTACATATCAATATGATCAATATAGCAGATGTACAATTAACAATTATCTTTATTTCTGAACAAAAGGAGTATATAGTCCTGGCGCTAGGGTGGTGATAATCAGAGAATATACAATCACATAATAACAAATAAAACAATCATGTAACAAGCTGCAGCCAAACTGAAAAGAGGAATGCCACTCCTCAATAAACAGATAACAAACACACACACACACACAGGAGGCACTGCTTGATAAACAATTGAGTATGTTTAATAGATGTGTAGGAGATAAATAATAAAAAATACTCCCGGGAGTGTATCAACAATGACAAAAGTGAAACAAGTGAATACACAGATAATGTCTATTAAAAAATGCTAATATTAGCAAGAAATATTCCAATAAATAACTCCTGTTGGGTGCGGCACCAACCAGCTGGATGTATATAATAACAGAGTAATGGAATATAGATTAATAATGAAAGCTGAGATGGTTCATAATAACATACAATAAATATGAACTAGAGACTCTAAAGTGTGACAGTAGGTCTCTAAATAATAGTCAGAGCTCCAGAATGAGTGGCTGTACAACAGTACAGTGTAATATAGTTACCAAGAAGAGGTGGATATTCAAATAAAATAATGGAGGGTATCCTGCAATGATGTGCTCACAGGGACCAGTGTCGCAAGTTTCTGCTTTCAACCCCCGTCAGGGCTCCTGCACAGTGCGCTCACCTCCGGGTGATGCAGCCACTCCAGATGATAAGACCCACACGAAGTGCTCGGCAAATAGGACGGGGCTCCCGCACACCGCTGTCACCTCTGGGTGACACAGCGGCTCCAGACAATGTAGCCATTCAATGTGCACGGCAATGGAAACGGAGCTCCCGCACAACACGCTCACCTCCAGGAAGTGTAATACTCCAGATAATTCAGCCGCTCAGTGTCCACGGCAATATGCGGAGATGTAGGGTATATGAACACAAAGCCGGGTGAGCTGGTGTAGTAAGCCGGCACCTCAGAGCAAATGGTAACAGCCGTCAAGAGTCTCTGGCATATAGAATAAAAGGTCCGTAAACTTCAACGCATTTCTCTGCATATAGCAGCTTTATCAAGAAGCGGAGATTCCTTTCTGTATCCTGGGAGGGATTAAATACCCCCTCCACAGTTGTTGGTTAATTAATTAGTCATTTAAATTTCAGATCAGCCTTCAATAAAGCTATATTACTCCAAATAAATTGAGTAAAAGAACCAGCTAATTTAAAACAAATAAAAAGCAACAATAATGACAGTAACATTAATAATTAGTTATTAATAAAAAACTTCTACACAGACAGATTATTAATAGCAAACAGCAATAAATAAGGAGAATTATAGAGCAATGAACAATTACAGAGTAATTAAATCAAACAAAGTCATATAGTCTTATGGTTTATCCTTTACTTGCACTCACGATCCTTCACATATTAACTATTTAGATATCACAGTGGAGGAGATAGAGGGTAAGTTAGTCACCTCTACATTTAGGAAAACAGTTGATGTTTGTAAATTCATTCCTTACTCTAGTAATCACAACAAAAAATGGCTAAATTATGTACCTAAGAGTCAACTTTATCGAATTAGAAGGAACTGCACCAATGTTGATACCTTTTGGGCTCAAGCATCGTCCCTGGTGGATTCTTTTAAAGAATGCAATTATCCATCATATATTTTAGATCAAGCTATGAAAGATTCTCTTTCTCTAGATAGGGCAGCTATGCTGAACAAAAATAGAAGGAAGTCTCAAAAGAAGACTAGTGGTTACACACTTTTTTCTAATATAACATTTGTTTCTAAATATAATGTGGCAGCGAATAAGATTACTAACATCATTAAGAAAAACTATAAACTATTATTCACGGATCCAATTTTGAAGGAACACATTGATATGAAACCTACGGTAGTTTTCAAGAGAGCCAAGAATCTACGTAATATTTTGGCTCCAAGTTTTTTTAGGAACAACATACAGCCCAGTATACCTTATACTGGAGCGCCCTGGTTAGGTACTCCGATTACTGGATTTTATAGATGGAATTCTAATCAATGTACAACATGCCGCTTTGCATTGCATAATACAAAAAACGTATGTTCAACAATAGGGAAAACTATATTTTCTATTGAATCACATATCAATTGTAATTCTCAATATGCTATCTATTTATTGATCTGTCCGTGTGAGCTGTATTATATAGGTCGTACTACAAGAACTATAAAGGCTAGATTTATGGAACATACAAGAAATATACTTAATAAACTTCTTAAACATAGTGTTCCTAAACATTTTGCTGATAAACACTCTAGCGACCCCACTGGTTTGAAACTTGTTGGGTTAGAGGTGATTTCTAAGTTCCCCAGAGGTGGTGACCGCTTTAGAATACTCTGTAGGCAAAAGGCTGCGTGGATTTTGAAAATGCAATCCCTTAAGCAAAATGGTTTAAATGATAATATAGATCTAGAATTTATATGATTAAATCTGGTTTTTATTATAAATCTATATTTGGTTTTGACTATATGACTTTGTTTGATTTCATTACTCTGTAATTGTTCATTGCTCTATAATTCTCCTTATTTATTGCTGTTTGCTATTAATAATCTGTCTGTGTAGAAGTTTTTTATTAATAACTAATTATTAATGTTACTGTCATTATTGTTGCTTTTTATTTGTTTTAAATTAGCTGGTTCTTTTACTCAATTTATTTGGAGTAATATAGCTTTATTGAAGGCTGATCTGAAATTTAAATGACTAATTAATTAACCAACAACTGTGGAGGGGGTATTTAATCCCTCCCAGGATACAGAAAGGAATCTCCGCTTCTTGATAAAGCTGCTATATGCAGAGAAACGCGTTGAAGTTTACGGACCTTTTGTTCTATATGCCAGAGACTCTTGACAGCTGTTACCATTTGCTCTGAGGTGCCGGCTTACTACACCAGCTCACCCAGCTTTGTGTTCATATACCCTACATCTCCACATATTGCCATGGACACTGAGCGGCTGAATCATCTGGAGTATTACACTTCCTGGAGGTGAGCGTGTTGTGCGGGAGCTCCATTTCCATTGCCGTGCACATTGAACGGCTACATTGTCTGGAGCTGCTGTGTCACCCAGAGGTGACAGCGGTGTGCGGGAGTCCCGTCCTATTTGCCGAGCACTTCATGTGGGTCTTATCATCTGGAGTGGCTGCATCACCCGGAGGTGAGCGCACTGTGCAGGAGCACCAACGGGGGTTGAAAGCAGACACTTGCGACACTGGTCCCTGTGAGCACATCATTGCAGGATACCCTCCATTATTTTATTTGAATATCCACCTCTTCTTGGTAACTATATTACACTGTACTGTTGTACAGCCACTCATTCTGGAGCTCTGACTACTATTTAGAGACCTACTGTCACACTTTAGAGTCTCTAGTTCATATTTATTGTATGTTATTATGAACCATCTCAGCTTTCATTATTAATCTATATTCCATTACTCTGTTATTATATACATCCAGCTGGTTGGAGCCGCACCCAGCAGGAGTTATTTATCTTTATTTCTGAACCTCTATTGATTTGATAGGTATCAATTTTTTTTGTTGTTACCAAAGCTTCTGTCTGGTGTCTGCCCAAATGATACAGTAGATCGGTGCCAATGTTCCAAACTTTGTTCCTTGCTACTTTGACTGTTTTCTTGTATATATTACAAATTCACTATTGCCATGTTATTCATGGATTTGGCACGGGATGCTGGTGCTCGGTATTCCGGCAATCAGAATACTGATGCTGGCATTACAACAGGGTTAGGATACCAACACCTGTCACGTAAGTATCCTAATCCTACCACTACCCCTAACATGAACCCTCACTCTCTGCACCCTAAATCCCCTTTAATGCCTAACTCTAACCCTCTCCTTAGTGTCTAACTCTAACTCCCCCAAGTACCTAACCATAACCCTCCCCGTAGTGCATAACCCTAACCCCCTAACCCTCCCTCTAACCCCACCACTTATCATCGGGATGCCAGCAGTTGGGAAGCCGGCACCTGGAGTCTGACAGGTGTAGGGATTTCTGTTGCCGGCATTTTTCAGCGCCGTCATTCTGCATGCCAATTTATAAACTACTTTATGTTCTTCATGCCACTTTGGAAAATGTTCAAACCGACCATTTTCAGCCTACAATAAGGACTGACCATTTATATAATATATAGCTTCTATTATTATTTTTCTTTCATAGTGTTTGTTTGTAATGTTTTAGATCATGGTAAGCTAGAAGTCATGGCACTATCTGTTATTTCTTATACATAACAAGTCTCATGAATATAGGGAATGTTTTTCTTGTGGTTGGATGTGTATGTGAGGGGGGTGTGTGAATCAGTTGAGTTTCTCATATGAAGTTGGTGCAGCAAGTGTTTTTTTTACACTGATAATGTGTTTGTTGAATGGCAGCTGCCTCTAGTTACACGACTGTTTCTTCTTTATCATTACCACTCTATATAACTTTGCAAGCAGGTTCTGAAAATCAGTTGTCAAATGTAATTTCATTTTGTGAGACTATGTCAGCATAACCTGTACCAGATAGCTTTGCATTATAAACAACTGACAAATGTTTGCCGTTGTTCAATTCAAATATGAGTTGCCCACTGTTTGCAAATATATGTGTCATGCTGTTGCTTTTCTTCACCATTGGATTGGTATAGGTCTAGGATCTATTTTATAAGAACACAAATTGAACAAGATAGACTAATGACTGAAAAGTGTTTCTTCTAGTATGCTACAACAAATATATGACAGATACTTGAACACCCCAATTGCTTTGTGTGCAGGTAGCTGTATCGTTATCAAATTGAATCCAGAAACAGTTTATCCTTTAGATTTAATTTTGTTTTGTTTTTGCTAAAATGCAGAAGTGTTATGTAACTTCTATTCACCTGCTAGTATGTACAGTATATTGGTATTATAAACAATAAACATTGATAAATTTGAAGGTTAATTCCATTTATTGACCATTTTCTAATGATTGTTTTGACCAGACAATAATTTTTTTATTAGTTGATTTTTTAAAGATATATATTTACGAAAGACTAATCGAACCATCTAGCAGCTGGTTCCCTCCGAAGTTTCCCTCCTTAACTTCAAATAGCTGTGCAGCTAATTTACAGAGGAACAATCAGCGGTGTACGTAGACACACATGCAGGGAGCCCCCCAACACCCCGAGCTGTGTGCGCGCCTTCGGTGTGCGCGGCAAAAAAATGGGCGTGGTCACTTAAAAATGGGGCGTGTCAACATGACACACCCCTTTATTTTCACGCTGAACATTCCTATCCATATGCACCTTAACCCCAGTAGTACCCCTTATACAGTACCCCCAGTATGCAGTTGTGGTCCCTCTTATGCAGGCACATAGTAGTGCCCCTTATACAGTATCCCCAGTAGTGGTCCCCCTTATACAGCCCCCAATTAGTTCCCCTTACACAGTACCCCCAGTAGTGGCCCCCCAAATGCAGTGCCCCATGTAGTGTTCCCCCTTATGCAGTGCCCCCAGTAGCAGTCCCCACAATGCAGTGCACCCAGTAGCGGTATCCCCTTATGCAGTGCCCTTTATTTGGTTCCCCCAGTAGTAGTCCCCCCCTATGCAGTGCCCTTTATATAGTGCCCCCAGCAGTAGTCACCCCCATGCAGTTTTCCCAGTAGTGGTCCCCTTATGCAGGCACCTTGTAGTGATCCCCCCTATCCAGTGCCCCCTGTAGTGGCCCTTCCTATTATTGGCCCCAGTAGTGGTCCCCCGAGTGCAGTGCCTCTTGTAGTAGGCCCCATTTATAATGACCCTGAAGTAGTAGTCCCCAGTAGAGTAGGTCCAACGGCACCCAGGGCATGCACCCCGCTCGCCCTGCCTAGTTACGCCACTGCACACATGGGTGTTGATCCTGAAATTATTATTATTATTATGTTTGAATACTTAAATAAAAAATGTTTTATCACTGCGATTATATTTTTCAGTAAAGATGGTCACATTATTGTTTTTAATTTCAATGTTTATTTTGTTGAATTGTATATCTTTGCTTAGCATTTTAATTTATATGTATAGTGCAGTTCTACATTTTTAAACAATTGTATATGATTTCCTCCTCTCCTTTTTCTCGAATTTAGTACCGGTATAAGTGTGATCTAAATCATTTTGCAGTCATTTTCATGATGTTATTACATTGCATTAGAAATAAAAGTTCATAATTACATTCACACTAATTTTAGTCAAACCCCATTACCATTTTTGAATCTTCAAAAACACTTGTTGCATTACTTTACTATTTATAATATGTATGGGATGATACCAAAGATGTAATAACTTAAAATTGACTGTAAATAAAAAAATAACAAATGATACTCAACATGCTTTATATCAATAAATGTAGTGACTATTACAGGATCATCTACAGATATGTATAGTTGAGAAAAATGTGAAGCCAATATTTTGTATTGCTTTGCATATGTTTTTCCAGATTGGAAAAATGTTTGTAGCTCCAATATCAAATCAGCAAATCTATTTTGCTCGTAACTGTTAAAGTGAAAATATATGTTATGGCTGTATCATATTTTCCTGTCTTTAGTAAAGAAACTGAAAATCAACATACAGTACCAGTGTTTTTTTTTCTAGTAATGCAGTCCAAATGGCTTGAAATTATTGAAATCATGACTGATTGTTTGTTGAAATATAGAAATGTTTGAATGGCATGCTTGTTTAACTTGCTTAAGCTAGAATCATAAATTAATCTTTTCTCAGATTGACTCCATTAAAGTCCTTCACAGTACTGTATGTGATTATTTTTAAAATCAGCATGTGTCAGACTAAATAAAGGCTGTGTTCCAAATGCTATGCCAGAAATGTGATGACTTACAAGGATAGCATGTCTTCATTTTTAATAAATGTATTATTGAATAGCCATCTAGACAGTATGGTAATTATTTCACACCTACTACATATACTGATTTTGTCAGCAATGTGGCATGAGAGAAAAGCACAGGATGGTAATGCACAGCTTTAGCTTTCAATATAAATATTTTTACATTTGCAGATTGTTTTACAACATAGAATGCAATGTCTATCAAGCAACACATAATTCTGCCATATTATTCACTAATTGACTGGTCAAGTAGAAGTTTTATCATTTCCATAGTTATTTAAAAAAATATTGCAAGATTCTTCCAACTAAGCATAAAATCATGTAATATTAATAATAAAATAAGCAAAACTTTTTTGTGATATTTTTTCCAAGAACAAGGGAAAAGGTATATGCTCCCTTCTGTCTACCTAAAGCAATCAGGCTATGGGAGATTTGAATACAGTAGCTGCCTATGTCAAAGGGTGTGTATCGTCTAATAAGCGACTAACTACAGTACAACTTCAGATTACTCATTCACTGCCATTCATCAAGATGTCATAGTGTCAAAAACAGTGTTTTGAATCAAGATCCCATTAAGGCTGAAATCTTGTGCATCCCTTAAGGAAACTAGAGCAAGGTCATGCCATAAATTAATGTTGAGACATTCCTTTATTGACTAATATTATTTCCAAAAATCACTTAGAAATTATCATTTTTTATTATTGAATTAGGCCAAGAACATCTAACAATTATCCAACACAATTTAAAAAAAAACATATTTTAGGCATTTTTAGGATATATTGTGCATGAACTTTAAACTATTTAACCATGATCAAAAGGTTTAGTGGAACCTTCGATACTAATATTGATTAAAAAAAGTAGATTTTATAGGAAAATCATGATATTTACAATACTTTTAGCTCCTGTGAACCCATGACTTGTCCCCCAGTGTGTGCCGATTGTCACAAAGCTGAGTCTTAGCATTGCTGACAGGTGCATAAATTCATTCATTGTTGTCTCAAAACATCACAGGGACATCTCCCTGTGATAAATTTCTACACCTGTTCGCTCAACTGTCCTACTAGTTCCATAGCTAGAGACCATTCCCTATTTAAACCAATTCCAGTGTGCAATCCATTGCCTGAACAATGTGTTACTACCCTGGATAGTTCAAGGCTCATAGTTTACTTTGTATCCTGTATTTGTGTCCTCTGTGACTTCATTGCTACTTTAATTCCAGCTATTTGCCATCTTCGCTGAGTATTGCTCACCTGCTAACATCACAGAGTCCACACTGTTCACAGACCTGCTATCCATCTGTTGCTGTGTCTCCAACACCGGCCAGCACCACAGCATTCACGCTGTCCTCCTGAGTTCCATCTGCTGCTGTGTTCTGGTACCTGTCAGTGCCACAGCTGTCATGCTGCACACAGACCCACTATCCACCTGCTGCTGTTTCTCCTACAACTGTTAGTGCCAGTTTTCATGCTGTACACAGACCCTCTATCCACCTGCCACTGTGTCTCCAACACCTGGCAGCACCACAACTTTCATGCTGCACAGAGACCAGCTATCCACCAGCCACTATGTCTCCAACACCTGGCAGCACCACACCTTTCATGCTGCACAGAGACCAGCTATCCACCAGCCACTATGTCTCCAACTACTGCCAGCATTGCAGCTTCAACACTGTTAAGACCCATTCACTGCGGTACTCAGTTACCTGCCTGTCCTACAGTTCCCATATTGCATACAAGTCAGTTAACCATTGCACTCCAACCTGCAAGTATACTATTTACATTTACCTGTGAAATGTTACCTGCCTATACTGAGTCAGTATGCTTACCTGTAGTCTTATTCCATCATACCACTGGGACAGTGCATGTCAGTTCTTTATGCTGTTCTACTCTGTGCTCAGTGGTTGTCCAGGTATATAGTTGTACTATTCTGCTAAGTGGTATTGGTTTCCCTGCACTTTGGGCCCGATTCAGACCTGGATGCTAAGCCACAGAAGCACACTATGGGCGATTGTCACTCTTCTGCGCATGCATATGCATCACAGTGCGCATGCACGAACCAGTCACTGTGATCGGGAATCGTGCGCTTGTAGCATAAAAAGTGAGTGCTACTTTGAGTGACAGATAGTGCCTTTTGTGGGTGGTAACAGGGGAAGGTGCTTGTGAATGGGGGAGTGGTGCTGCGAATGCTGGCATGTCTGGGCATCAAAACAGAGTTTTATGGGTGTGCATAATTAGCATGGAGGCATCATTGTACATGTCACTTGGTTGTATTTCAGCATGCACTCTTGATGGTTCAGATTAATCATACACTTCCTGGAGATGATGTGTGCTAAGAAAGAAAAGTGGACGCCTTTATAACGACACCCGCTCACTCTGCTCTCACTCTCTAAGACATAGAGGGTGTCCTTACACCAGACAGTGCAATTGTGGAATTTGCATACATGACTCCTTTTGGCAGTGAGAGCACAGCTTAGCGTCCGGGTCTGAATCGACCCCTGTGTGCTTTTGTCTTGGGCTGGTTTAGAGAAGGGTACTGGTTCCAGGGCTTAGGTTCATTGTGAGGTATACAGTCTGTGCAGTAAGGTGTTCAGTAGCTGAATTACTTATCCTAACTCTCGGTTTCTGAGTTCCTCACTGGTTTCGGTTTCAGGTCTTGCATTAATGCTGTACAAGGGTTGCAACTTTGCTAAGTTATATTTTGTATAAATTTTACTCTGATTCTTGGCCTGAGTTATGAGTTCCTATCTCCCAGTACTATGCTATTCTGAGTTCCAGGGTCTCCCTTGTCGCAAGAATGTATCCCTGGTCTGGTTTCGCCTCCTGAGGTCCCTAGGCGAGGGGTTGTCCAGTGGCCTGGGTAATCACCTCGGTTCCAGTATAGCATCCTTGCATATCACTAGTCCATGGTTCCTACACTATCAGTAGTGTACTGGTCTCCTTTTCATACTCCTGAGCCAGAGTTGGATCAAGCCACCTCATTTCTCATGCACGTCAGTCAAAGCCAAGTCCCCAACTGGATCTACAAAATAATCAGATTGTGACACTGACCACTGGGTATATACATAAGCAGGGCCCCTCCTTTTATTACATTACTCCGGTGACTTCAGAGAAGAGAAGCTACCAGGCATACAAAGGCATACAACCCCAGATGCTGCTCCTCTCTGCAGCCACTGAGTGGGGGGTGCAAAAGGCTGGTCAATCACTGCACCCAGCACACTTGGGTAGGAGCTGTGGGTGCAAAGGGGCCAGAAGGTCCCTCAGAGACTAGGGGATGCTGGAAGATTATCTTCCAGCAGCTGCCCACAGGGCGTTTGTGACTGGTTGCACCAGAGTAAAAAAGTAGAAAGAAGACTGTGGCACTCCAAGTCTGTTGCTGAAAATAATCTGCATTGGTATATACAACCAACATTTCAGAGCCTCTAAGCTCTTTTTTCAAGGTTACCAATTACATATACAAGCCAAAACACAGATAAGTCTTACCGTATGTAGGCTGTCTGGTCCACTGAACTGCTGCAGACCAGGGCAGCGCAAGGACACATCATATGTGCATCGTGGTCCTGGTGCTATGACATCAATCAAGCATGATCTAACTGTCAAGGCAACTAACTAGCATGAACTGGCCAGGTGGGAAGACCTTTAGGTAGTTGGCAGATGGACAAATTAGTGCAATATTTTAGAACTAACATTCCCTGTATTTACAGTTTGAAAAGTAAATGAGTGCCAGTTTGTATGATTTTTTATGTAAATTGTGTGGTCAAATGCCAAGGTCACTCCAGATGGTTGAGTGCCATGGATTAAGACTGTTATTTATGTAAAATTTTTGTGGTCAAAAATTGCTAGGGCACCCTGCTTTTCATATGTAAGACAAATTTTGTCACTTTATTCCCAGGCACAAATTAATTGATATCCCTGGATGTAATTCTGTATCTTTAAGCCAGGACCCATACTTATGGAAGAAGATTAATTTGCATTTAAAATCTGTGTGTGTGTTAGCTGGAACCAAATGTGGCAGAGTAAAGCTCATATTTTTGAGTGTCATTGTAGGGACTTGCCAGATGAGAAGACCTTAGCATGGTTGGCTAGCTGGACAAATTATTGTAATATTTTGGAACTGACATTCCCTGTAATTACAGTTTGAAAAGTAAGTGAGTGCTGAGTTTTTATGATTTTCTTTATGTTATTTGTGTGGTCACATGTGAAGGGCACCCCAAATGGTTGAGTGCCATGGATTAAGCCTGCTAGCAGCAGCTAAGTGGTCTGGAAAATGTGAACTGTTAGAAGCTCTCAAGAACCGAGGTTGGCTACCCCTGGGCTATAGTATCCTGGCTAGGGTGCTATATTGTATATAAGCCATAAACCACCCCTCTGCTGAAGTCTCTGACAAAATGCGTTAGAGCAGGGCTTCATGATGTGTTTTCCCCTTTACGTCCCTAGTGCTGCATCCGGACTGGCATGATCTGACTCAAGACAGCTTCTATTGGCAGCTGGATATGAGAGTCTGAATCCAATGGATGAGAGCGGTAACAGTGCATGCCTTATGGGGCCTGTTTGAACCATGTGGTAACCAGCCCACATTGTCTTTATTTAGGTATAAGCATTGACATATCATACATGATGTATGCTGAATACCACAAATATGTTTAATGCACTATATAGTGCCCTCTTGTCCACTTGC
The DNA here is from genome assembly GCA_031769625.1 of Taudactylus pleione. Classification (NCBI taxonomy): domain Eukaryota; kingdom Metazoa; phylum Chordata; class Amphibia; order Anura; family Myobatrachidae; genus Taudactylus; species Taudactylus pleione. Next base: position 16,111,236 of record JAUIMM010000120.1, read on the forward strand.
TATATTCAGATGTAATGACTGCAGGAGTATGGGATTAAAGAGGTGCAGCGGCCATAATATCACAGAAAGGACACTAGTGTGGAAAACAGATTTTATTATTTTATTATATCGAGGCAATTAAAGAACTTATATACACATCAAGGAACAAGTGCTACATCTGTTTTGTCATCTGATAAACATTATATATATATATATATATATATATATATATATATATATATACACTGTATATATATATATATATATATATATACATATACAAATATACCTGCATACACTGCCTGATTACCATGATTGAGACACATAGGGGGCAGAGGCAGGGCTTTTGCTTTTAGTGCAGACTCATCTGAACAGAAGCTGGAAGAAGGAGGTGGGGGTGCCACCAGCTGCCCAATCACTACTAGCCACAGTGCTTTTACTGAAGTCATGGCTGCCCTGCAGTCATACCGGGAGGGAGTCTAAATGTGATCGGAAATTATCAGGACACATTAGAGGTGCAGACAATATAAGCAGTTGCTAGAACATTAGCTTCAAGCAGCAGACTAGTGGGCATTTCTGATAGGTCACATCAGATGCGACCATGTCAGCGAAATCCCAGGCTGGCTTGATCATAATCCAATGCGTTCTGCTTGTTTCAACACTCAAAACAAAATTGAATCTGAAATATGCTAAACAATCTTGCTACAGTATGTTAACATAAATATAACATTTAGATCAGTGGTCGCCAACCTTAATTGAAGTGTGAACTATTTTGGTAAAATGAAACCTCCTAAAGAGCTACTAAAATTATAAAAATAAGTCTGGCTAATAACCGAACAATTGAAGGTCATTTAATTAAAATTAAAAGAAAATGTTTCTTAGAAAACAACAATGCATTTAATTTTTACAGTGATATTGTTGTAGTTTGTAAATAAAATGTAAGCACAGGCACATTTCACTTTTATTTACCAGCTCCAAGGAGGTACATGCAGTACAGGAGCAAAATATATTATATAGGCATGGCTGCTGTGTGATTTTCCGGCATGGCTAGGCGGGAGTCACTCACTTCACCATAGTGTAAGCGCCATGAGTGGAATCACAGGGAAGCACAGCTGCAGCAATCACCTGACGTGCTTCCCTGTGTCTCCACCCATGGCGTCGACACCACAGGGAAGCACTTGTTAGGTCACTTCCTCCTACCATGTTTCCCCGATAATAAGACCTACCCCAAAAATAAGCCCTACCCTTACTTTTTAAAAATGGTCCAAAATAAGCCCTACCCCAAAAATAAGCCCTAACAAAATCCCCATTTTGTCTGGTCCCTACGCTACACTAAAATGCCCCCAGCTCCACCCCCCTGCATGGAATGGATGCCGCTGTTACAGATTTAACTGTGGCATCCAATCACAGATGCAGCGTCTCACTCTCTCACAGTGAGCGCGTGGCAGCTTGCGTGCGTGGCAGCGTAATTAACAGCAGCACCGCAGAGGAGAGTAGAGAAAAAGTGGAAAAAAAATAAAGGTAAGTAAAGAAATGTAAAGCAGGGTGGAGGGCATGATGGGGATAAAAGCAGGACTGAGGGCATGATGGGGATAAAAACAGGACTGAGGGCATGATGGGGATAAAAGCAGGACTTGGATTTGGGGTATGATGTTGTTGAAGAAGATGATGTGACCATTTTTGAATAAAGGTAGATTTTCTTGTTCACACTTACCTGTTTATTGAAATTGCTCTCAATGTTAATTAAAATAAGCCCTGCCCCGAAAATAAGCACTATGGAGTTTTTTTGACCAAAAACAAACAAAAAAATAAGACAATGTCTTGTTATCAGGGAAACACGATAGTCACTCGGCAGTACTGCAGCTGGGTGTGAGCACGGGTTGGAGACCACTGATTTAGCCTTTAGTTATAAGTGAAATACACTATTTATTGATTTTGCTTTGAAAACTTAACTCATGTTGTGGTTAAAAAAAATCTGCTGCTATTTTTGGATTTCACTACAAATTAAAATTTGATGAAAAGCAGTAAAAAATAAGTTTGGTCTCTTTTTGTCCCTAAGTTAGTTTGATATTCTTTCTATTCATTTACACTGATTTGCAATCAGTTTTTCATACATACATACATACAATAGTATCAATAAAACAACAAAAAGTTATAAGCATCCTGCAAGGAGTGAAAGGATTGGCATGTGTACAATAAGAAAATAAGGGAGATGGGAGGTGAAAGAGACGGATGCCATATGGTCTGATCTGGTAAAGCAGATACTGTATATAGTGTCACAGATTGAACAACTAGTTTTCTCTGCTCTAGTGTTGGACTAAAAGTGATACATATTTGTAGTAGTTACTATGTTTCAATTGATATGGAGAATGCACCAGCTGGTGATGGTTTATCTTAAAAACTATTTATTACTAATATAAATTTCCTGACAACAAATTACCACAATGATACATTCATTGCATATAAAACATCACATATCACTCAACTTTTTCTATGATAAAATATCTAAACAAAGGATGGGTAATCTATGTACAAATATCTAGGATAAATCCTCTCTTTCAAAGTTCTCAGAATAACAATATAGGTAATTTATTGGTATTGTAGGATTTGTCATATAAAGTGCAATGTGGAACAAATAATGCTTAGTACAAAAAAGATATGCAGTTATTAATAAGGTAAGTTCTTTTAGCAGTGATAGTATCAGTGGACTTTAGTTTGTAGTACCTCATATGGATGGTATATATTTTAGATGAGCATGGGTCTCCGGGAATGAACACATTGGTATATACCACTGATTGCTGTACTAGTACTAGTTACTCATCTAAAGTACCTATCGGCCACTTTTAATATTGCCACAAAAAAATCTGTATTTAAGGGGAGATAAATGTGTTTTTTCATGGAAAAGTGCCTTGCCACTGGCTGCTCACTGGTACCTATAGCCAGGGCTGCACGGATGGCTGAACAATGCTGTGCCATGCATTCTCTTAATGTGCATTCTGTCTTCCCAATGTACACCTTTGAACACGGACAAGTGATGGCATAGATAATAAACCTGCTGGTACATGTCAAATTATGTCTTATACTGTATTTCACACCCATATAGGGATGCCAAAACACGGAACCTGTTTGCAACGATCTGCACGTAATGCAGTTAGGGCATCTGAAACAACCTAATTTGGGCAAGCCCAAAAAGGATGATATAGGATTTTTGCCAAGTTGTGAGACACAATTACATTCTAGGTAGTTCCTCAAATTCTTGCCTGTACAATAACAAGACATAAACGTTGAACTATGTAGGGGTTTAAGGTCTTTGTAAGAGGTAATGATGGGCCATAATGATTTAGCCTGACAGTTGATGGTGGTGCTCATGTGGTTGCATTGGTTAATCCACATATGTCTATTCTGCATATGTTTCTCTTGTTTCTTTCCAACAAATAGTTGATCACGAGGAATGGACAAAGGCCCTCATTCAGAGCCGCTCATAAGCGGCAGTACGCTCGTTCACCGAACGAGCGAGAAAATGAAAATTCCAGCGCTCGCTCGAAAGTTTGCTCGTAGCTATTCTTCCGCCCCAAAGTCTCCCAACCCCTCCTCTAGCTAACAAGCGAGCAAAATTGCGACCGTCCATCTCCCAATTTGGTTGCAGGGAACGCTCGCACAAGTCCAAACCGGAAGTGGGCCTGTCAGATTTCGAATACCTGCTCGCTCATTCTGCATACCTACTTTAATCGTTTCATGCCAATCAATATATTAATTAGCTTAATTGCTCTTCACATGTTTGCAATCCGTTTTTTTTTTCATTTTCAATAAACTTTAATCTTGTCCGTGTGTCATTTTCCCAGCAGAATACGTATGGTTTCAACAATGTGTAACTTTCTAAAAAATACATGTTTGACTTTGAACCAATGATGCTCTTGTTTTCCTGTGTTTGTGCTAGGCAGATTTTACTTTTTACATTTCTTTATTTAAATTACCTTACGAATGTCACAGCATCAAGCCTATCATAACTCACATTATATTTTTTAGCCTGGAGGACACATGACTCATACACTAACCAATAGAATGGCTCCGGTTAATTTACCAACTACATTAGCCAATCAAATTTTTTCTCTGGCCTTTATTAAAACTGTTTTTTGTAAAATCAACCATTGCCATCATGAGAGCCTCCGCGTTTACCAGGCGGGAGCTTTTGGTCCTAACGGAGGCTTATCACCATCCAGCCTCCCCCCATCAGCAACCGCCAGAAGCGATCTGCCTATGCGGAGGTTCGCCACCGCCTGCGCTCCTTCGGCTCACGCCGACAGATCGGGCAGCTCGAGTGCAGGTGGTCGGATCTGCGCCGCCGCATGCCACGCTTGCTGGGCTGTTTTAGACAGCGGATAGCTAAAAGTAAGTATTTGTTTGTTTTTCTTCCTTTATTTTTTGCGGCCCTATCTGCATGTGCATGTTTTCAGTCTAGCCCTGTTGTTTTTTTTTTTAAAGGCATGCATGTGCATGTTTTCATTCTTGCCCTGTTGTTATTTTCTTGAAAGGCCTGCGTGTGCATGTTTTCAGTCTAGCCCTGTAGTAATTTTTTTGATAGGCCTGCGTGTGCATGTTTTCAGTCTAGCCCTTTTGTAATTTTTTTGATAGGCCTGCGTGTGCATGTTTTCAGTCTAGCCCTGTTGTGATTTTTTGGAAAGGCCTGCGTGTGCATGTTTTCAATTTTTAAAATGTTCTAACATTTGTGTAGTTGTTAATTTGTGGCCCAACCCCCACACCCCAAAAAATTTACAAACATTTTCCGCTACTCATTTAGGGGCTGAACGCAGAATCCGCCATCACTGCAGGCACAGACGCCGGGCTCGGGCCCTCAGTCCAACGTCCAGCACAGCAGACACTCCTCAATTTGCTCCCAATTCCCCCTCCTCCCCTGACCGGCCACTTCCTGAGGCACCTCCCTCCCCCCCTTCTCTTTTCTTCACCCTCCCCTCCCCCCTGGTGCTTTTCATCACCATCAACCTGCTCCCAGATCTTCCCTCCATGGAGCCTACGTCACTGTCCCACCTCCGAGGAAGAGGAGTATGTTGGGCCTACAAACCCCCAATTCCCGATGACCGGTAGGTTTCCCTGTTATAAATTTCTCCATTTGTTGTGTTGACCTTTTTATTTTGATAGACAATGTATTGTTTTTTTAGCCATGATACATATCATACATGTCCAAACACTCATACTTGGGTAGTTATTGTTTACCCTAACAAGGCTACATCTTATTGTTTGTGGTTGCCTTTTTGTGTGTTCATTTGTAATTTAGTATTTCTGCCATCTTTGCATTTTCCATTACTTTGTTTTTTTCATCACAACTGGATCTTTGTTTACACTTTTTTTTGGGCGCAATTGGTTTTTTAAACTTCTACTGTAAGGTTTTTGTTTTTTTCTCTGTTTTTTCCAAAGGACCAGGACCAGATGCGGATGCATTGTATCCAGGAAGGATTGGCCGCCTTGCGCGGCCACATGTTTTCCATGTTTGTGGTCCTTGACCACATGGCGGCGGCCCTTCGGCGTTAAATTTTGGTTTGGCATGTTTTTTTGAGGTTAATTTTTGAATGGTAAATAAAAATGCATTGTATTTTAACGAGTCTCATTCATTGTCTGAAACAATTACATTGTTTAACCTTCCATAAGTCCACTATTTGATCATGTTCTTTAAAGTAAGGTAAATTATATTGTACAAAGTGCTAGGTAGTATGTAAGCTGCCACATTAAACACCTCAACATACCAATAGGTTATTACCATATCAAACATTTTCTTGTTTTTCTTTGGGTGGGTAATGTTTTTTTTTCCAAAAAATAGCTTAGGCCTAGTTTTTTAAACCTACTGATTCAACATAATACATTTGAGGTTTTGGATAAGCCAAAAAGCAGGTTCAAACACGTAAACATTTCAGACATTACAGGATTAGGCATTACGAAAGTTGGCCTTTTTTGTGCCAGGTTACGCGTGACTAGAATTTAGTGAAAAACAGTCTTTTTAATGGCAAAAAAAAAATTAATACACACCAAACACATACAGAAAGTGAATTGTGTCAAGCAATTCACACAGTGAAAAGACAATCCCCAAAAACCCCAAAACCAAAATCCAAAAAAAAATTAAACAATCAAGAACTGATGAAATAAGTAGCAGGACAACATAAAGCCACAAATGAGGCGATGAAATAATTGTTTCCAAAGTTAGATCCAGTGTCGCCACATGTACACAATTTAGTGGAGCAGGTAGTAGGCATCGTTTTGTCGACGTGTGTAAAGGAAAACAAGAAAAGTTAAAATTAAAAAATTAATTGCAAAAAGGAACATTACAATGGTACATGTCGACATTGTGTCAATTAAGTTAATGTTTGACAATAATTACCTGAAAAAACAGGCCACCACATTATCGCGTATGGCCCCCCACATACTGACCTCCGACCAACTTCGGGGGGCCATCCTCAGGCAAGGCATCCTCTGGCTGCATTGGGACACCACTCCTTATGGCGATGTTGTGAAAGATCCCACAGAGGACCACAATTTTTGAAACCATAGCCGGCAAACACATGAGTTCGCCACCAGAGCGGTGGAGGCATCTGAATCGGCCTTTTAAAAGGCCGATACAGCACTCCACCACCTGCCTGGTGGCTGTAAGTGCGGAATTATACTCACTTTGTGGCCCTGGTGTGGGAGCCAAATAAGGAGTGAGCAGCCAGGGCGTGCAAGGGTAGCCACTGTCTCCTGTGAAAAAACAAAAACAACAATCAGGATCACTGTGTATCAAGCTTTGCATTGGCTTCAACTAAAGGTCTCCACTTACCCAGAAGCCATGCATCACCAGCTTGTAGGTTGTTTAAATTATGCCAAATCCCTGATTGCCGGATGACGAATGAGTAATGTGCACTCCCGGGTAATTTTGCATTGAGGGACAGGATCTGGAGGGAGGCATCACATACCACCAGTACATTCAGTGAGTGATAGTGCTTTCGGTTCCTAAAAATGGCCTCCAGCCATGCTGGAGGCTGAAGTGGTATGTGAGTACCATCCACAACCCCTATGATGTGTGGGAAGCCAGCTATTTGGTAAAAATTGTCCTTCGCCACACTAAGGGAACCCATATCCAATGGCATGTTAATAAAATGATGGAGGTGCTTTAAAAGGGCCTCCATCACTGCCCTCAGGATCCTTGAAAATGAGGATTGGGAGATTCCGGCCACTATTCCCACTGTGGTTTGAAAGGATCCTGAGGCACAGAAATGTAACACTGCCATTAATTGCATAAGTGGTGGTATTGCTGTAGGACTGTCAATTTGCCGCTCCAGATCACTCTCTATTAATGAGAGAGTGTCTATGATGATTTGTGGAGGAAGACGGTATCATCTTAAAACCTCATCATTGGGCATTCCAAAAAGGGTGAAACGTGTTCTAAATATCATGGGCCTTGCACACCTACGATGTCTACGCCTGGGACGGGGTTGAGGTTGGTCGGGTTCCGGAAGCATGGCCAAAACAATGCGACCAACATCAACCTGAAATGGGAAGCCAGGTAGTTAATGTTTGTTAAAAATGTAAATTCAAAAATAAACTTATCTTAGGCAAAAAATCCAAAGATGCTTACATGCCGGGGTATTGTCATGAGTGCACCAACCTACATTTCCAAATTTTAAATTCAGGTTAGATTTTTTGAGGGCCATATATGATTCTTTAAAAAAACCAAAAATGCATTAAAAGATAGGGGGAGCACACATTATTTTGAAAATGCACCCTACATTGAGAGGACAAACAAGAATGGCCAAATTTATACCCAAACATAAATGAGTGCGCTAAATAGTTCGCATTTTTACATGGAGAATAAGGAAACATTAGTGCACTAAATAGTTCAAATTTTTACATGGAGATTAAGGAAACATTAGTGTGCTAAATAGTTAGCATTTTTACATGGAGAATAAGGAAACATTAGTGCGCTAAATAGTTCGCATTTTTACATGGAGAATAAGCAAACATTAGTGCGCTAAATAGTTCGCATTTTTACATGGAGAATAAGGAAACATTAGTGCGCTAAATAGTTCGCATTTTTACATGGAGAATAAGCAAACATTAGTGCGCTAAATAGTTCGCATTTTTACATGGAGAATAAGGAAACATTAGTGCGCTAAATAGTTCGCATTTTCACATGGAAAAACCAAGGAAATATATTTGCCAAAACCTTCCGCTATATTTAGTGTTAATACATGATAGATAAAAATATAAATAAGACATTAATGTTCAAAATATATGCGAAGACCAACACATCAAATTCAGAAAATAATGAAAAAATACAAACTTACCAAAAGTCGAACAATAAGTCACAGTCCAAAAACTTCAATGGGGCCAAGCCAAAATAACTGAAAAAAACAAAAATAAAAATAAAATTGAAGAAATTCGGTTTGTAGATCCCTTATTTTTAAAAGGACTTGTAAAAAATACTTACTCCAAAAAAAACCAACAAACAAAATATCCACAACAAAAAAAAACGAATGGAAAATAGCAAAAAAAAAAACTATCACCAACTCCTCCTCCAAAAATCCGCCTCACAACCACTAATCCCGCCAACGATCTACTACTACACATGATACCTCCAACAATCAACACCCGCCACCTTGACTCGAGTCGCCCATAGCCATAAATAGTCTTTATTTTCCCGCTCAAATTAAGGACGGATCATAAGAGCGCACAATCAATGATGTGTACCAAAAATAAGGACGCATGTATAAATACGTCACGGAAAATCAAAAACGGTCTGGTGTAGTTCAAGTTGTTTGGATCAAAATGGCTACAAACCAGCAAAACGATGGCCAAGAGGCGCCCGGAAAGTACTTGTCTCTTTCTGATTAAAGGATTAATTAGAACCCGAATTTAGAGAAAGTTGGACATCTAAATGTAAAAAATGTTTTTTAAAAAAGGTGTGGAGGATGCCATGGAAGAGGCTGCTGGGCCGAGTATGCCAACAAAAGAAACTAAAAAAAAAAGGCAGCCACAATTCACAAGAAAAAAGATGGAGGCTTTGGTACAAATGTGTGTTGACACCCTGCCACAGGCAGATCGGAATATGGGTGCAAGCCAGAAGTGGAAAATGTGGGAGGAGATAGCCAGTGCTGTCAATAGGGTGGGTGAGTTTGAACGTCTAGCCCGGGATGTCAAACGCCGGTACATAAAAACTAAATTTTTAATATAAGTGGTTACAGGCCCAAATACTGCAGGAATAATGCATTTTTTTTCGCCCACAGATGGACCGATTATAAATATCGGCTGAAACAAAAACTGGCAGAGAGGGCTAGGCATGCAAGGGGGACAGGTGGGGGTCCCACCCCTGTGTCATTGGAGCTAAATGACTTGGAAGAGCTTGCACAGGGGTGTGTGCAGTATGAGGAGGTGTTTGGCGTGTCCAACATGGATATGGACATGCCAGACTTTGCGGCTCCTCGTGTTGTCCCAGTTAAATGTTATGTTACCAACTCAGAAATGTGTTTGTGACAATATGTAGATTGTAATGTTCCTCTTTTCTCATTTTTCTCACAGAGACACAGGCGGATGAGTCTGCTCCAGAGGCGAGCCTTGGCCGCAGAATTTATGCTGGCTCTGCAGGGGAGGAAGCAGGAGATCCGGCTGGGGACCCTGCAGAAGCCAGTCCAGGGCAATCCCCCTCGCAGGCAGTGGCCCTCCTCACGGATCTCAATTTTAAATTGGATCACCACACGGAGATTCTGCTGAGCATGGGAGCCAGTCTGCTATGGGTGGCGGAGGCCATGGAGCAAAATGCTGCTGCCAATGTGACCATTGGTCAGGCCCTGGCGGAAAATACCAGGGCCAACATCCGAATTGCCAATCCCCTGCAGCAGCTTGTTCGCCAGTACATGGTGGAGCTGGCCTCCCTTCCTGCCGGAACATCAGGATCCTCCACCTCTGGCACAACAACAGCCATCCCTCCAAATGTGCCTAGCTCTCTGCCTAGTCCAGAGGCCACAACATCTGCCTCTGGAGAGGCCAGCCAAAGGACATCCCGGACCCGGGCAGCCTCCCACCCTACCCCAGCCAAACGGGGCAAAAAGCGATGACAGCACTGGCTAATTTTCCCACAATCCTTCTGTGCTTGCCCCATATTCCTTAAGGGCCAAAACTTCCCTCTCCTTTCTTGTGCAGTGTTTTTAATGTGTGTTATTTTATTTTGGCCAAATGCCACTCTTGTTTTTTATTTAATTATGTCATTTTTTTTTACGTTAGCCAGACCTGCAAACTGGCAAATGCACATGAAAATCTAAAAATGTGTGTAAAAAATAAAAACAATTCAAAATCTTCTCCATTGTATTGACATTATTCTAAAAATGGTTTTTAGACTGGACTCTCTTCTCTCCCTTTTCATCAAGCTACTTCCCTGTATAATTCCTCCCTTAATTCTGCTCTTGATTCTGTTGCTCTGGCAATAACTACTCACCCTCACAGTTCCACACCACAACCCTGGCATTCCAAAAGCACCAGATACCTACAAAAGTGTTCAAGAATTGCAGAGCGTCAGTGGAGAAAGTCACGCTCTAAGGCTGACTTCCTCCATTTCAAATTTATTCTCTCTTCCTACAGTGCTGCCCTGTCTCTCTCCAAACAAAAATATTTCAAGAACCTCATCTCCCAGTCCTCAAATCCCCGGCATCTCTTTGCCACTTTCAACTCCCTACTCTCCCTTTCCCCTCCTCGCCTTCCCTCCTTGCTCTCTGCCCTTGACTTTGCCACCTACTTTACATCTAAAATTGACTCCTTATGTGAGGACATCATATCCCATCAGACCCTCAGCACTCCTCCCCCTCCTTGCCCTTACCACCCCTCCCCTTCTGTCTCACCAACTCTGACATCCATCTCCCCTGCTTCTGGAGAGGAAGTCATGGCCCTCATCCAGTCCTCCCCTCGTTCCACCTCCCCTCTTGACCCTATCCCTTCCTGTCTCCTCTCCCACCTGTCTCCTTCTGCCTGTTCCCATCTGGCTCACCTCCATAATCTCTCCCTATCATCTGGCACTGTCCCTTCTGCATTCAAACATGCTCTTGTCTCCCCCATTCTTAAAAAACCGACCCTTGATCCTAACATACTTTCCAACTATCAACCCATCTCTCTTCTCCCTTTTGCTTCCAAACTCCTTGAGCGTATTGTCTACAACTGCCTTACCACCTTTCTTTCCTCCCACTCCCTCCTTGACTCATTTCAATCTGGCTTCCGATCTCTCCACTCCACTGAAACTGCCTTCACGAAAGTCAGCAACGACCTCCTTGCTGCCAAATCCAAGGCTGCATTTGACACTGTTGACCACCCTCTCCTCCTAAAAATCCTTTACTCTCTCGGTTTACGTGGCACTGCCCTCTCCTGGCTTTCCTCCTACCTCTCTGATTGTTCCTTTGCTGTGTTCTCTAATGACTCCTCTTCCCCCACTTCCACTAACAGTAGGAGTTCCCCAAGGTTCTGTTATTGGATCTCTCCTTTTCTCCCTATATACATCCTCTTTAGGTGAACTCATTAACTCCTTTGACCTCCAATATCATCTCTATGCTGATGATACTCAAATTTACCTTTCCACCCCTGAGCTCTCCCCCTCGCTCCTTACCCATATCTACAACTGTCTCTCTGCTGTCTCTTCATGGATGATCCAGCGCTTTCTTAGACTTAACATGTCTAAGACTGAGCTGGTCATCTTCCCACCCTCTTCCACTACATCAGTTCCCACAATTTCATTATCTATTGATGGCACAACTATCTCCTCTAGCCCCAAAGTTTGCTGTCTTGGAGTTATCCTAGACTCCTCCCTCTCCTTTAAACTGCACATTCAGCACCTCTCACAGTCCTGCCATTTTCACCTAAAAAGTATCTCCAGGATTAGACCCTTCCTCACCCAGGATGCCACTAAAACCCTCATCCACTCACTGGTCATATCCAGATTGGACTACTGTAACCATCTCCTAGCTGACCTTCCAGTCTCTCACCTCTCTCCACTACAATCGGTTCTCAATGCTGCTGCTTGGCTCATCTTCCTCTCCAGATGTTCTACATCTGCTTTCCCTCTCCTTCAAGCCCTACACTGGCTCCCCTTCCCCTTCAGATGCCAATTCAAGTTTCTTGCATTCGCCTATAAAGCCCTCACCAAATCCTCTCCCGCATACATTTCTGACCTTCTCTCCCTTCACACTCCCGCCCATCCACTTCGCTCAACTAATGTATGCCGCCTCTCTTGCCAACTGATTACTTCCTCCCACTCCTGCATCAGAGATTTTTCCCGTGCTGCTCCCTACCTTTGGAATGCTGTGCCTCTCCCTATCAGACTCTCCACCTCTCTACAAATCTTCAAACGGGCTCTCAAGACTCACTACTTCATCAAGGCCTTTCAGCACTCATCCTAAACCACCTCATGCTCTTTCCTTCCTATCTTCACCTTCTGTGTCACACCTGTCTGTCTGCCCCTCCCCTTAGAATGTCAGCTCTCATGAGCAGGGATATCTTCCCTCATGTGCTTCTCTTTACATTTTCTTCTACTCTATACTCCCCATTAGGGCACCTAACACGGGACTGCCAACTCCCAGCAGCTTATTGTGAGTGCTTTAATCACTATTTCAGCAATGTATATAATTCGTGTCCTGTAATGTACTGTAATTTACTTGTTTCTTGTTCACCTATTAGTTCTCTGTACTATGTAAGGCACTGCGGAACACTTGTGGCGCCACATAAATAAAGGATAATAACAATAAATAATAATAATTCTTAAGGGGTGCTGGATGTGCACTACTAGCAAGTAGGAAGTTGTTCCTATCCGTGGATTTTACATATAATGAAGGTAATAATCTAAGAAGTTGACACTACTGTACGTAAATCCATAGAATATGTGAACTTAACTGGTTCATCTAAATTGTTATTAGCTCAATCAATTCAGAAAATGCTTGTATATATATATATATATATATATGAGATTTTGTTCCAGTGTCTATTCCCTTGCATCCCTTAGTCCTCATTACCCAGAGGGGATTATAGACAGGGCTGGGTTATCCATTAAGCAAAAATATCAAATGCTAAAGGCATCAAGGGAAGGGGAACATTACAGAAATGTTGCATTTCTCAGATTTACCTTGGACCATATAGTGCATAACTGCAAATGTGTGCAGCTGAAGCAGGTTCCAGAAAAAGGTGCTATATACAATAATAAAAATAATAAAATAATAATAAGAGGTTAATTATATATATATATATATATATATATATTAATCTTGGCACTACAACAAAATTATAATCTAGTAATTTGTAAACTGCCACACGGCTCACCAAGGCTCATGGGATTGTTATTTTCTTGGTCATGTTGACTGTCCTGTTCAGTCATTAACCTACAGTGAGTGCAGCAGCAGTCAGTACAGTGTTGGCAGATGGGTAGGTGGTCTCCAAATGTGGAGTTTTTTAAAGGCCTTTGCAAGCTCTTAATCTGGCCCTGTACAGAGAGTGCACCATATATTTTTGCCTGAATAGTCTGATATTATCAGTAGTAATTTTTTCCAAGACTATTTTGAAGTTTTAAATATAGGGATTTATCTCATGAAACATTTGTTGGAGTGAAAGTACAATATCCTGATTTAAGTCTGGTTCATCCTTGCAACATTTATTAATCTTGTCTATCTTGTTCTCCATGAAATATATTTGCAAGATTTTTGGCTTTTGGTCAGGTCATGGTAACACAGTCCCTATTGTTTGGTATATTTGACCTCGAATTCTAAATGTTGGTGTAAAGCATTTTTTTGTTCAATACTAGGTGTTGTCCCAAATGATGTTATGTTGAAACATGCATTGTTTTTTCTTAAAAAAAGGACTTTGATTGTGATGATACACCTTGCATTAATGTTTTCAGAAGGTTCGGGAACATTCTTGATTTTCTGAAATCTAACCTTTAATCCAGAACAGCACAGTCCAACTACTCCCACACTCCAGTTTTTGGAATGACAGTGCTTGCAGACTACATACAAGGCCTGGTTCAGAGATGCATGCTAATGCAATCGCAGCTGCATTCTCTCAAGGATTGAAGTTGCTAAAATATGCTAATGCCTTCCAAAGCACAGCCGAGCATAGGGACACATACTGCTGCCTTCTCATATGCATCCAATGACGTGCAACAGTGTAAACATTGGTAACATCGATGCAGATCTGGCAGCCATGTAGCATATGCGGCAAGTCTGACCAGCTGCAAACACTGCAGCTCTCATGACATGCAGAGTTCTCATGCTGCTAAGGAGATCACATTGGCTAATTTATATACTGTGAATAAAACCCACACTATCCAAATGATGTTAAAGAAAATTATCATTCTTTCCTTTCTCACATTTCCCTTTGTCAATAGGTATCTTTTAGAGCAGAGTTCAAAGATGTTTTCTTAAATGAATAAGGAAATCAAAACATAGTGTAGTATTATTGATACAATATTCAGACACCCTATCATAGTTAAAGTCTATAGGGAAAGTGCAGATGGATAGAAAACTCCTTCCTCAAGCGACAATAAAAAACAGAGGAAAATCCAACCCCTATTGGTATATCACCAGGTGGAGGGGATTTACTCACTTACCCATTGGACCACTTGGAAAAAAACACTATAGGGAGGAGAGGAGAGTACCCAGGCTCACCATCTTCAATCTCAAAGTGTGCCTTTCTCAAAAGACCCAATCTTTTATGGGGGAACCCCATTTGGTGGTTTCTTTTTATTTCATTTCTGTATTGTACCATAGTGCTATTGTTTTTTACTTTATTAAAAGTCATCAGATTTCATACTATGTGGAGCTTTATCCCATTTTTTTGAGGTACCACACTGCAGTAGAACGAGGTATCCAATTGAAGGGATATATGAACAAGACAAACACTATCCAGATAATCATACTCTGCACATAAGGACAGTGAACTATCACGTGTTCAATTTTATGTTAGACTGACACAATTGATTTTATTATTTGTTTGTTTGACAGACATAAGTATTAAGGTTGATATCATCTGTTTACTGGAATAACCCTAACAGGAGGGAGCGCAGATCACTTATTGTTGTATTTATGTCTAGCATCACTCATTTACTTAATTTTCATTTTGAGGAGAGTCCTACTAAAGTGTTTTAACTTGTGGGGCATAAAAGGAAACTATGCAACAGGGTTTCATAATAATATAAACTATTAAATTGCTGCAACATGTCCACGCACCTTGCAAGTTAGTTCTCACATGCAAGCTAACATGATGACAATTAAAATCATGGTCCAATTTTATAATAATAGGTATCTACCAATGCTACCCCACAGTGCTTGACAATGAAGAAATTACATACATAATAGAGAGGCATATAAAGTTCTTATAGAGATACATATAAAAAACATTTAGTATGAAAAGGGTCTAACAAAAAAGTACACACACATATGTTGCACAAGAATTAAAAAGTACTTGTCCCTTTTTATTAGAGATGTGTGGTTCAGTTCTCCAGAAATCCAAATCCGCCCGAATTTAATGAATCCAGGTAAATCCGAGTCGTGGTTCTAATCTCATGAGGAAATCCGGCTAAATCCTGGTCACGGTTCTAATCTTTTTGTGTTTCAGAATTTGGATTTAAAATACAAATTTCAGGTTTTGGATTGCATAAATTACTTGATTTTAGCTGTTTTTAAAACTTTTTAACAATTTTTTATTTAAAAAATTCAGATCCAAAACCAAAACACTTGAGGGTGGTTTGCAAAACCAAATCCAGATCCAAAACCTTGAAGGAAATACAGATCCAAAACCAAAACCAAAACATTGGGGTTGGTGCACATCCCTACTTTTTATCAATGTCAATAGAAATACAAGGTGTCAAATCTTTATTCAATTGTGGATGGAAAAAATTGAAAAAATAATCTTATACTTTCATGTTGCTAAGATATAAACCAACCAATTTTAATTCATATAGCGTAAGGAAAAAATATAATAAAATTTGAACAGTAATTTAAATTTTATGACACACTAACTTTTAACTAATTATCAAACATAAATATAAATAACTGATGGATTAATAAAATGCAATTGGGTATAAGCAAATACCTTTATTAGTTTAATTAGCTATTTATTACTATCAAATACTTTATGCATGCCTAGAAAATATGTAAACAAATATTTGTTGCTAAATATAGTATTTTCCCATTTCAGATGCTTTAATATCTGAACATTCTTAAAGTTACTTCAGATTACTACAAATAAAATTGTAGGTCACCCAGAACTTGATGCTGCAAGGTTCAAATCTGTGACAGAGGTTCCAACATTCCTTATAAGAGAGGATACACATTAAAGATGCTGTAACCATGCACATTTTATTTCTCGAAATGGATTGTGAAAATGTTATAAAAATTCAATATTAGCTGAAAAACTAAAGCTAATGTCAGAAAAATAAAAACGGTTTGCATATTTTGAAGACATTTCAGTCTAGTTTGAGCTGTTGATATGTGGTAGCTAGATTAAATATATTTAAATTTAAATTGATATTTTTAATAGTTTATTGAAGAATTAAATATAAATTACAATTTGAACAAAAATCTTAGTGTTTAATAATAATTGTAATTTTTTTAACAACAACAACAAACAGGGATCATTGAACACAAATAGTGAACCTGAAATGCAAATAACAAATTTTCAAATACATTTTCTAAACAAGTTTACTTGCCAATTGTCTAACAAACATGTTTTGAGTTCTAGATTTTTTAATGCTTAATGGACACTTACTAATTACACATTGCCCAATAGCACTGAAGGGCTTATGAGTGTTAGTATGGTGGTAGATGTCTTAATGATTAGAACCATGGCTGGTTATTAATGTAAGGAACACTGTATTTTTGACATTTAATTGATAATTAATCCTGGGATTGCTGCATTTACTTTTTATATTTATTTATTCATGTACCTTTAAATAAGGTATTCCTGTTCTTGAATCAGGACCAGAGCTATATTGCCTTGTATAAGGTGATGGAATACATTGTTAGCTCTTCTAATTTATAAATCTACTGTTAGGCATCTGTATCTGGTATTAGGTTGTGCAGTGACAGCGATCGCCTAATGAGAATCAATCTCTCTTTACCAATAATTGATGTACACCAATTGGCTCAAAGTCATTGGTGCATTTTGTGAGGATGAAAAGCTATGCAAACCATATATTATTTTTAAGCATCTACCTTTTATTATTACATACTTTCAGATGTAATTAAATATAATGTTTTTATATTATTTGCATAATTCTCTTTATTTCTGTTTGAATATACTGCACTTGCTTTTATGTTTTACATTTTTACTAAATTGGATATCTTAAAATATTACTATAGAGGTATCAGATTTTTGAAATGACATACAGTATTAATTTGTAAACTCTGCTTCACTAAAAATAAGTAGCTGAGTGCAGAAATTTCTAGACACTGAAATCATTGCTATTTCCAAACATATAGACAGATTGTCTGCATGAAGATGAAAAACTATAAATTCTGTAATACGAGGGACATTAAGGAAAATTAAAAAAAATAATTTGAAACTGCTTCACGCATAAAACCAACAATTTTTTGAATGATATTGCTGCATTTGCTCAGATTGAATACTTATTTTCTAGACATTGTATTACTTTAACCTTGTGGGCTTTTCTGAGAAATAGATAATGGTCTGCATATTATTGTACAGTACAGTTGGGAAAATGCATGGTCTGTAACACTCTAGATATAGTAATGTTAAGTAATATAAGTAATTATTTTTTTAAGTCACTTACACAAAATACTTACACTGTTTGGAACTTTTTTATATTGATTTCCTATCATTCATCAAAGTGACCTAGAACTAATTTAGGATTTATAGATGGAAACTCCTATAGTCAAGCACATGTTAAAAAAAAATGCAAAAAAACCCCATGAAAGTTGGGAAATCTACTGTATGAATGTGAACATATTTTAACTAACTGGGCAAAACATTGTTGTGCTACTTGAGATAGCAGTTGTAATCATATTCAGTGATGTTAGGAAGAAGCTTTAATTCAATTTGTCAGTGCCCTGGAACCACAGTGACTGAGTACTACTTGAGTAGGGACAGGAGATAAAGAATAATTCAATTCCTTCTCCTTACCAGGTCATGCATATACATTTTTAAGGGGCCACAAGCTTTCTAGGAAGGGATACTCTCACTCACCCTACTGGCTGCATACCTGCCCTTTCTGTTTTGTACAACACTGCACTACCAACAATAAAAAGTTGGCATCAGAATTATTCTGAGTAGAACTAAATGGCAGAAGGATTAGATGACATTCCATATATTCCAATTTATTCAAATAATGGAGCAAGGCATTCACTAATCTGACCATGGAAAATGCATAAATTCTCTACTGAGATTACAGATAGGATCAGCCCCACATACTACAGTTGCTATCCTGGTATCAATATAATCGTCAAGAAAAGGGTGAAGAAAGTGAATCCGTGCGCAATATACTCATGCAGCAGGTTAAATAGATAACTGAAATAGGTATCCCAAACCTAGACATATAAATGTCTAATTTGTACTGCCAATCTGGTAATTGCAATTCTTATGTATATGTGGGACACCTCATCCAGAGGATCATATGCTGCTAATTTCATTTATTTTTTCTGTTGTTTCATGTTTATTCTATTAAACTGTGCTTCACCATATGCACTTTTCTCTCATTTGTTTTGAGTTTAACCATGTCCTATGCGAGGATCTATTTTTAAAGAACCACATGATATATTGTTATCCAGTGGATTTAAAAGTACCTAAGGATCATACCTAGGTGGACTCTTTTAATAAGCGCTGGTTATGTGATTTCTACCTTTATCTTGTGACATCCTAGTATTAATGCCCATGCTACTCAAGCAGTCAATCACCATATTCACATACTCTATAATCAAATGCTGAAAGGTATGCATTTGACTTGTGCCAACAAAAATTTGAATGCATTTTTTCAGTTGCTATAGAGTGTGTTCATTTGGAAGTGCAGAACCTAATTTAGTTCAACAGTTGGTGTCAAGACACAACTTAACACTAGGATTTATTTCTTCAAACTTGCAAAAATAATTTTGTTCTGCTACTAATTCCTTTTGGAAGAAGCAACAAAGAAGAATGTCATGAGTAATCAAGTCAATCCTTTCCTGCAACACATTGGATAAGGACCAATTTCTAACATTCCATGTGTCACAACAGGTGTAGAAGACACCAATGTCTGTTCCCCACAGTCACCACACAAGTATAGCGAACGTGAGTTGGACAGTGATATGAATCAATAGTTGGAGTCAGAGAGAGAAAAAATTGCTTGCCCTGAATAGCATTTGTTTAAATCATATTCATTGTGTTGCATCAATAAAAGTAAGAACAGGTTTTTATTTTAAGATCAAACAAAAATATTTGCACTTAAGATAAACTTCATGCTAGGGCAACAATAGATGATGCCATCATTTAGTTAAAAATTTCAAACAATTTTACCCATTATCATCATCACTGAGGTGGATAGATCAGGAAGTTTTCAATTGTGAAAAATGTGTTTTTAATTTATTTTAACAACTATATCTTTATTCACGTTAAGATGTATCTGCTTTTACTTGCTTTGTATTCTCCTCAACATCATTACTTTTTATAGAATTAGAAATGTTTGATTTACAGTATACACCTCATAATTGATTAATTGTACACAGATAGCTGCCAGTGCTGCTAACTTTGTTGTAGGCTAATCATTGACAAATGAAGATTTTCTAGATTGGCAACATTAGCAATTACATTTCTTGAATTATTTTTAACAATTGTAGCTTAAGCTAATTCTATTGAGTTTGTGTCAACTTGGAACTTGCATGAAGGAATTAAAGCCTTCAGAAATGTTTGTGCTGCTGCTACTAATTGGAGACAAGGTTTGTTCATCAATCTTTTATCACTACTGATATCAGCAGCTTGTACCACTAAAATTGTGTACTTCAATATCCTCCTGATTTATGTTGTTCCATCTGTTCCTTTGCTTTCTGGTTAATTAATATTAATGAAATAGAACATACAAGAAAGTAATGGAATAGTTAAAAATTACTGTAAAAAGGCTGAAGTTATAATTTTAAAATACAGTCCCATTTATGGAAATCATAGAATAAGGACAGGACAATTCTAAGAGTTGAATAAGCATGTTAGACACTAGCCTGGACAATTATTAGCTAGTAGGTGTCAAAATTCAAGATAAATTTCATGAGCTAGCTTTACAGCTATGGCATATCTGCACCCATGATGCCTTGTACTGTCAGCAGTGAATTGCAATTAGATGTGATAACCAAAAAGTGCAATTAATTCCAGAAAAACTTCTGTACATTTGTGAAAGATGTAAATTATATTTATTTTTCAAATGTAAAGCTGGTCACACATCTAAAGTTTATCTGTCCAACCAGTCAACTAGTTGATTGGTTGGAATGAAAATCTGGTAAGGTATGAAAGCAAATGACAATCAGCAATTTCCTCTCAAATGCCAGAAAATGGCCAAAAACTGTTGTTTGAACAAATTGTTTAAACATTTAACAAACGTTTCTGACAACCATTTTCATCTGGTTTCTGGCATTTAGGAGCAAATTGCTGATCATCATTTACTCCATATGTTACCAGATTTTCATTCCAACCAATCAACTAGTTGGCTGGTTGGACAGATAATATTTAGGTGTGTGGCCAGTTTTAGGCTGTCACTAGGATTTTTTTTTAATCTAGGGCTGCTTGTGAGATCACACAAATGTAGATATCAACTTCTGAATTAGATATATCTGGTTTGAGGGCTTAATTTAGAGACAGACGCAAAGGCAATTACTCAAGCAAGCGTGCACTGTGATCACGGATGCACATAGGAATGCACCGCAAAGTGAGTGACAGGTTGCAATTAATCATTGCTCCGGCATTGAGACAGTTGATCTGAAAATCAGCTGTCTCCACAGAACTTTTCATTGCTCTTTTCTGAGCAGTGAATCTTTTGCTTGCTCTTTTTGGAGCAATGAAACTAGTGGCCATACATGGTCTACAGGTCATTCATGCTCACATCAGTCTCGGCATCAGGTGGAGGGAAATGAAGGAGCCCTTTTCGCGACCTGGGACTCCTTCCCATAGGGAAAGAGCAGGTTGTGGGAGCACTCACCATCATTGTAGTGTGGGCTACAGCAGGCCATTCAGGTAAGCAGGATCTATCTGTGATATCTCCTTCATTACCTTTCTGATAATTGGCCCAAAAACTTAATTTCTACAATTGCAGGTGAAAATATTAATTTTCACCTGTTTTGTAGAAATTAAGTGATAATGAATAGAGCCCTTTGTACTGATAACTGTTTTTCCTCTAATTGAAAATAAATTGAAAATGCATTTTTTTAATCAAAATTGATCTTATAGCCTAACATCATTGTGTAAGCCTCAAGATTGCAAACAAGCTACTTAGGGAAACATGGGGTTGAGAGCGTCATCAGAACATCATCTGCAAATAAAGAGAGCTTATACTCTCTTTGTAAAAGAAATCCCTTAATTCCAGTATCCTGTCAGATCAATTGAACCAAAGGTTCTATAACTATGGCAAAAATAAGAGGAGACAATGGGCAACCCTGCCGTATGCCATTATTTATTAGAATAATAGAAGATAGCATTCTGTTTCTATTTATTCTGGCTAAAGGACTAGTTCAGAATGGAAAGACTTGATACTAAAAAGATAAAGTAGTTTCTACAGAGCCCAAATGTATCCAAGGTAGAAAACATTAAAGGCCATAGCATTGTGTCAAATAATTTATCCTCATCCAACAGAAGAAGAATTAATGAAGAGTTAGTTTTATATATGCGTTCCATATATACGCTTGTACATTAAGCATATCACAACAATCTTTAGATCGCAGTCATGTGGTTCCGCACAGGAAATAACCTTCAGTTTTATCCTTCTTCCCCAGCAGTACCAGGAAACCACAGAGCAGACTATTACAACTGGGTTGGTGAGGGGGGCTGGGAGCAGCCTCTTCCTCCTCCTTTTCCTCCTCCTGCTGCTGGTGATGCCGGTGGGGTGGTGGAGATACAATAATACAGTGTATCAGAATGAGAGAATTGCTCCGCCATCCAAATGTAGCTTCAAATCCACATCAATTGTGTACCCAGGAAAAATCTTGCATTGGATACCATTAATAATGGAAGATTTCTCCTGGGCACATCTTAGTCACATTGCATTGTGACAAAGACACATATTTGGGTGAACAAGATGCTTGGTGCAAGCAGAGTTGCAGAGTACCTGGCTGCTCACTCATGCCATGTGTCTTGCGCCACATGGAATATTGAGGCTAGGTGTATGAGGACACAATGCAACAATCTCCATACTGGTCTTCCTAAAAACAGACTCTTACCCTTGCAATCGATTTTGAAAGCAGCTGTGAGGCCGATCTTTCTGGCTAAACTTTCACTGATGGCTGCTATGCTCTTTCAATCTGTCCATTTTTACATGTATTCTAGCAAATTCAATATATAATATTTTTCTTACACATAAGGCTATTAACTAATCTACATCAATATACATCTCATTGCTTATCTCAAAATATCTCCCAACCCTCTGAACCTCCAAGCGTTCCCTGAAAACTCAACTCTTCAGACAAGCTTATAAAATTCCAGAACTACCCTCATAACCGCCATAAGCTAGCCTACCCAAATACATTCCCACTATACAGTCCACACATAACTTTACATATTTTCTTTTTCTTTAATTTCATATCCTTCTGACCCTAGGCTAACATTCGTGTGTGAATGGTTCATACAGCCTACCAAGATCCTCTGCAATGTGGCTTGACTAATATGTAATAGGTAGTACCAATCCTTTTGTATCAGTGCCTATTTCCCTCTATGTATGTATGTTATTACTCAATCTTGATCTATTTTGTTTGTTCCAAATTGTTAATAAATAACTATAACTGACATCTGGGTGACAACTGAAAACAACATTACAGAGGAAAAAAAGAAAAAAGGGCTCATATCCTGTATACAACTCATATCCTGTATAAAACAGGTAAATAAATTTGCCAACAAAACTCTATATCATATGTAACCTGCAATGAGAAACACCAATGTAAATATTGAATTTTCCCAATGAGAGGGAACAAAGTAGGTAACGCTTCTTCGCCAATAACTAAATAGAAAGGAAAATCCTAAATAAATAGTAGATTAAATATAATGCTATGATAGGAAGCTAAAGATATCACAAAAAATCAGGGGGGTAGAGATGCTCTAGTTAATGACTGGGATGGGACTTCTATCCTAGCTTTCATTGGTGCTATAGGTGGAAATTGAATGTCTTTATATGGGTGGGTTCAATTCGAAGAAGTCAAAAATGGTGGGTCTGACTGAACTACCATCAGGTAGTTGATATTTAACTTATAAGCCATTGTTTCTTCCACGTTTTTGGCCACAAAGTGCTTCCCATATTTCATGATAACTAAATAAAATGGAGAGTTCCATTTATATTTAATGTCATTTCCCGCAGAATCTTTGTGCAGAACTTTAAGCCAAATCAGGGTAGAATAGAAGGCGCTAAGTCCTTGAGTATTACTAATTATATATCCTCAGATAGGCATTTGGCAGAATTGCAGGTTGCAAGAAAATAGCATTATTATGATTTGAAATAATGCAAACTAAAAATAACATGTCTTGGTTGGGCTAAAGTGTGAGATTTACTGTAGGTCTCAGCATTCTATGTGCCCTATCCAATAGTGAATGTTCTGGAAAGCACTCTTAGAAGTGATGAAAAAAAAATAGTAAGACATTTTTACAGCTGAAGTTGGTCAATAGATTCTGGGATGTTTTTAACTCAAACAATATTTCTAATGGCCTAAATGTCATTGTCTTCTTGTTTATCCTGTATCTATTTAATCTATTGGTGAAAGCAAATTAATGTGTTTTTTCTAAATCTTGTTGATGTTGAATTACTTTGTCCAATTTAACCTCCACTGCTGCTGTGCATACCTCCACCACTATATCAGCCTATATTTCCAAGATGGTCTCTTTTAAATCATATTTAAAAGTCTGCTTAAGGGAACTCATTTCCTCTTATACAGTATATGGTTGATGTCACTTTTGATGGATGAAATTACTGTAAGGTAATAGACTTGATGGGTTTAGTTCAGGAGATTTAGTAGTGTCTAATTTTAGGCAATGTTCATACCTTATTTTTATTTATTTATTTTATTTCTTCTTGATGAAGCCTGGGCTAACCATTGGCAGTAGGAAGTACCAAGATAAGCCTGCATGCCTCCGCTGGACATTTGTAACTATTTGTAGTTTTCTTTAAATATTACATAGTTAGCAGTTGATCTAGTACTGTATACGTGGATATTCCCATTATCTTCACACATTTTTTACATATGCAAAGGTCACCCAAATGTCATCATATACTCATATAAACATCCATTACAGAGAGCACCAGCACCAACTTAAGTGGCTTTAAAACCCTTGTATCATCTAAGCTAGGTATCACTAAAGCATTCAGTAATTTTCACACCAACAACTCATGCAATAGTCACTTTGAAAAAAGCAAGATATTAAATACCCAACAGAATTACACTCTTGAGTACTCACCCATATAGGAATCATCTTCAACATTCTGATACAATATGGGCCTATTTCAGATATTTATGCTAATGCAGCTGCAATTTCTCATGGACCAACATTTTCAAAATATGTTAACGACTCCAAAGCTTACTCAAGCATAGGGACACCCACTGCTGCCTTCTGATATCTGTCTAATGATGTCCAATAGCATAAACATCTGGAACATCGATGCAGGTCGGGCCACCACGTGGCTTCCTAGTGAAGTCTAACCTATCTCAAACACTGCATTTCTACTGACATGCTGAAGGAGATTGCTATCAGGGATGTATCTACCCATTGTCCAGGATGGCACTCACAAGGGGCGCCAGCCAAAGGGGGGTTCCATCCGGCAGTGCCACCAGCAGCCAAGGGGTGTACTACCCCAAGTGTGGAACTAGAGGTGGTGTGCTGTGGTGCAGGGGCCCATAGCTGCCACTGCACCCACCGCTAGTCCTCCGGGCCCCACAATTGTAGGGCAGACCACAGTGAGAGTGGTCTGCCCTATACAGTAACAAACACACAGCCGCCAGCGGTGGCTGTGCCTTTGTTAAAGTAGCCAGCCAATTAGAGTCAGACAGAATCTCATTGGCTGCTGCATCCACGGAGAGAGCCGGCTGGAGCTCTCTCATGAGCTCCGCCTGCCGGCTCCCCCTGCAGAGGGTGATGGGAGAGACAAAATTACGTCTCTCCCATAGTGCACTGCAGAGTGGGCCGGGAGGAGCAGACAGCGGTGGTCGCGTCAGGTTAGTTGTGTTTTTATTTCCTTCTGTGTGTGTATGCCTGGCACAGGGGAGCAACTAGGGGGCACTGTATAGCTGGTGGCCGCTACTTGGGGCACTTTACGGGGGGTGGTGGCAGCTACTGGGGGCACTGTATGGGGGGGCCACAACTTGGGGCACTTTAGGGGGGCTGACTGCTACTGATGGCACTGTATAGTGGGGACTACTACTGGGGCACTGTATAGGGGCGACTAATACTGGGGAAAATGAAGCACATGGGGGACTACTACTAAGGGCACTATATAGGGTGTACTACTGGGGGCAATGCAGCATAGGGGGATTACTACTGGGGTACTGTATAGGGGGGACTACTACTGGGGGCAATGTAGCATAGGGGGATTACTACTTGGGGCACTGTATAGGGAGTACTACTACTGAGGGAAATGCAGCATTGGGAGGATTTCTACTGGGGCACTGTATAGGAGGAACCACTACTGTGGGCAATGCAGTATAGGGGGGATTACTACTAGGGGCAATGCATAGGGGGGACTAATACTGGGGGCACTGTATGGGGGGTCACTACTAGGGGTACTGCATAGGGGGGACTACTACTGGAGCACTGCATGGGGGGACTACTACTGGGGCACGGCATAGGGGAATAGCTGGGGAATCAATTTAAGTACTTATTTAATGTGTAGTGTAATTATTCAGAAGTATTGGCATAGCGTAAATCTCTGAATCAGGCCCTAAGTATTGCTCTGCATGTACAACTTTTAGAATCCTAAATGCCTTTATATTTGTTTTAATTATTATATGACTTTTGTACTGGAGGTTATTCTTTAACTCTTGTGGATATATCAGGAAAATAATTAATGAATCAGCATTTACCTAAAACATGTATTATTTAACACACATCAATGTGTTTAATTTACATCCCTATGCTGAATATATAGAAATAACTGAAATATTAAAAAAAGTTTATCTGTTAGCACTAGTGTGGAACATGTTTCTAGGCAAAATTAGCTTCCATTAAGCATCTGTAGTTGTCCCATGCTATTAACATTTGAGGTTATATGTAATAGGCTGTGGACTACCATCGGCAAATTCCGTGCGAGACTACCCGATGTTTTAAAGTTGCAGTAATTTAAAAGGCAAAATCAACCTGGTATTGCCTATTAAATACTGCTGCTTTAAAATATCTGGCTGTCTCACACAGGATTCGCTGATGCTTGAAGTCCACAACCTATTACATATACCCCTTGGTGTTTGGTTATCTTTAGGTGTTACTTATAGATTACTTATTTTAAATAATAAAAAAAGTTTTTCAGAAGATCTTGTTGATCAGTGATTAACATATTCTGATGACTGATGTTTCTTTTTAACTTTATGAAGGTAGTGCTCACTGTAGAACTGTGCTCTGTTTGGTCAAGGTACCTGACAATATCCATTCACTAGGGATCCCCAGACATTTTTGTCATGTGAGCTGCAGTACTAGTCTTTACCAGAGGTACTGTTCATCTGACTCTATTTTGCACCAAGGTGTCAGGTAATAAATGACTCAATCTCAGGGGTGTATCTATAATGGGTGTAGGCTGTGCAATGCACATGGGCCCCCGGGTCCATTGGGGGCCTGCACGGCACTCCCTGCACCCATACTTTGTCATACTAACCTCTCTGAAGTACCGCATCGGGTCTCCCAGCACTGTTCAAACACCGGAAAATGGCTGCCACAGACATTTTTTTGGCATTTCGCGCATGCGCTGTGTGAAGATCGCTGGGAAAATGGCAGCCTTGCCATTTCCCCAATGATCTGCACATGCATAATAGACCCTTGGCACACTCTAGTGCCCAGAGTCTATTGATTCTCTGGTGTCCAGCCAGCCATGTCAGTCAGCTGCTAGACACCAGAGTGAGAGGAGGGGGCCCTTGATGGGGGATGCACATGGGCCTCCTCCTCTCTAAAGATGCCCCTGCTCGTTTTCCAGTATGGACTACATCTGACACCTGCCTATTTAGTTTGCCTGAACTCAGCACTCATTGCTGGCTGATCACTGTTTCCTGCTTATTTGTTTGGCATAGAGATGTGCGGGCTCGGTTTTTAGAAAACCAAGCCCACCCAAACTTCGTGGATCTGAGTAAATCTGAGCAGTGGTTTGGGTTTTCCTGCCGTGCTCGTATTCCAAACTACATCATCCCAGCATCATATACTCAGAGGCGCTGAGAGGGGGGGCGGGTACAAATTACCTGGGCCCGGGCTTTCTGAGGGGCTTGGCAGGGGCCTGGATCTGATGCCGCTCCCCCTCCCTCACAGCAGCCCTGCACACAGCGTGTGCTGAGCTGCAGTGGGAGTCTGCTCGTGGCAGCTGAGCAGTGGCCAAAGCAGTCTCCTATGCCTGTGAGGGGGAGCAATCACACTGATTGCACCCCCTCTGGCTTTGAGACAGGCTGATGGGGCTCAGAGTACCCCCCTCAGTGCTACTTCACGGTGCTGAAAATATATATTTTTAAGGGGGTGTGGCCACGATTAGGCCACTCCCCCTGTCACTTGGGCCCACCGCGGCTCTTAGCGGGTCTGCAGATACTCACAGGTTTTGGATTATATATATGTCCCTCCCGTGGTGATTCAGGAACCATTTTACACTAACTCCAATCTGTGCTGTGTGCTAATGTGTCCAGTGGCTGCTTTGCTGTGTTCATCCTCTCCACCTCAAGTGGCTGCTGCTGTGCTGTGTCCACTTTAGTCCCTGTGTCCAGTGTCTGCTGCTGTGTCCATTCACTCCCTGTGTCCAGTGGCTGCTGTGCTGTGTCCATCCTCTCCACCTCCAGTGGCTGCTGATGTGCTGTGTCCATACACTACCTTTTTCCAATGGCTGCTGCTTTGTCCATTCACTCTCCCTTACTAGTCTATCTGTCACACAATGGTGCTGCACTGTAACTCTGCAGTCCATACCTCTCTGCGATTCAAGCAGTGTGACTCCACAGTTGTCACTTGCTGAGAAAGAAAAAAAAATATATTTTTAAAATTGTTTAATCAACCTGTGTGCGCTGTCTCAAGTGCATTTCATATACATGTAAGTGCTGTGACTCCACGCAGTGTGATCATAGCTGCAAATGAAAAAAGTAGAAACAAATATTTTCCTCTATTGTTTGTACTACGTCTTGTTGCTGTCCTCAGTGTTTGTTAACATATATATATATATATATATATATATATATATATATATATATATATAAAAGCAGTGTTTCTCCACACAGTGTGAGCTGAGCTGCGAATTAAGAAAAAAAAAATTCTGTTGTTTTTACTACGTCTGTTTGCTGTCCCCCAGTGTGTTTGTTCACGTACATATAAAAGCACTTTGTCTCCATGTAGTGTGAGCTGAGCTGCAATATTTTCTATTGTTTGTACTACGTCTGTGCATTGTTTTCTAGTACATTTGCTCATGTACATATAAAAGCACTGTGTCTCCACGCAGTGTGAGTCTAGTGTGTTGCAATTGGTGGCAAGTTTTTTGTTTTATCTGTTTTACTTTTATCAAATGAAAACATTTTTGTGTTCTAAAACAATTCAGGCAGTGATACAGAATTGTCTAAGAAACCTAATTGTCAGTAGGTCAAGGACTACTGCCTTTAATATCTGCACAATGTGTTGCAGTTGTTGGCCATTTATTATTTGTTTTACTTTTCTTAAAATCAAATTTTTTGTGTATTCTAAAAAATTCAGGCCGTGATACAGAGAGGTCTAAAAACATTAATGGTCAGGAAGTCAAGGGCCACCACCTTAATATCTGCACAATGTGTTGCAGTTGATGGCCACTTATTTTTAATTTGTCTTTTTTTATCAAAATAATTTTTTGCATGTGTATTATCCCTCTATCAGGTGCACCTCATATTTGTACTACAGGGGTGTATTACCCAATTCAGGGTTGGGGTAATATAGCCAGCAAGTCAGCCTCCTAATATTTGTTACAGTAGTATCAGGCAAGCTGATTTGGAGTAAGCTGCTCTACAGTGCAACTATTAATTTTCTTGGCTTCTCTTTCAACCATTATGAGGAATCCTTGGCTATTGACAATGTAAACTTTTATGGCCTTAAATTAAATTTTCTTAATCAATCAATGAAATCAATTATAATTAATCAATGAATCAATCAATTAATTAATGCACCACTTTTCATCCATTTTGGATGCTTGTTTTTTAATAGCATTCTCCACTTCTCTGCTTTGTTTTTCATATAGCAGTAATAACATAATGATTAATGAATCAATCAATTACTTAATCAATCAATATGTCTTCCACAACATACTCCACCTCCATATCCCTGTACTACCTTTGGGCTTTTAATCTAGGTTTGAATAATAAAAACATTCTATAGCATTGTATAGTTTTTATTAAACTGCCATCTTGCCTTCCTAGATGTGTTGTTTGAAGCTGGACTGTTACATGTTTGTGCTGCCCACTGATATCACGTAGCTTAGTAAGCTAGCTAGCTTGGAGAAACCTTTTGGCCTAAACAGGATGAAAATAATATTGTGAGGTGGGCAAAATTGACCTGAAATGAATGGAAATGGATTTTATTGTGGTTAATAATACTGTAGGAACAAAAACAGGCCAACAATATGTGATTTAGTTATTTTTATACATTTTCAGAAAACAAAAATACAGATCCAAAACCAAAACACTTGAGGGCGATTTTGGCAAAAGCAAAATCCGATGATGAATTAGAACCAAAACTAAAATACAGGGGTCTGCCCACATCTCTAGTTTGGAGAAATTATCCTGTTATTTTTCCTGGATTGCTGTTAATGTTTCTTTGCCTGTCAAGCCAAAGGAAGTCTGCAACTTTCAGTTTATCTTCCTGCTATGTAGTATTACCATTATTTCTGGGCTTGAGTTCCTTTTGCTCCTGTGTTCTGTGTCTGCTAAACAAGAGATCTTCTGGCATTTATCAAGTTACCATTCTGTTGTTAATTACCATTGTTTCTGGACTTGCATGCTTATTTTTTCCTGTGGTCTGTGACTGTCAAGCAAATGAACAGCTGTCATTCACCAGATTATTATCCACTGTTTGTTTCTGGACTCTGTGTCTGCCATTATTATTGTAATAAGCCAGTTCATCTACTTTGCCAAGCTTACATGCATTCCCATGTCATTGTATCATTCCTACATAAATATCTTCATATATTTCACCATACTCTAGGGGGTAAATTTACTAAAGTGAGAGTTTTTAGAAATGAGTTTTAGAAGAGATGTTGCCAATAGCAACCAAACATAATCTATTTAACAATTAACTAGCACCTTCTAGAAGATAACAGCTAAAATAATATTGGTAGCTATGGGTAACATCTCTTCTAAATCTCACTTCTAAAAACTCTCACTTTAGTAAATTTAACCCGATGACTCATTGTTCATTGCACCCATGGAGTTCATAACACTCCCTGAGTGGCTAGAATATGCAAACAAGGTTATAGGTTCATAGAGGTATCAAAGCAAATACATACAGTAATATGAAAGAAAAACAGTTTATGAAAATTGAGTAATAAAAGTAAAGTCAGGTCTGACAAACTGTAGTTGGTATTTGTCATATGTATTTGAATAATAAACTGCAATCTCAGGGGATTTTGTTTTGAATCCACACCATAATGTCACAAGGACAATAATACTGTATGTACAGTAAGTGGAAACTACAACTGAGCACTTACAGGTTCCTTATATACACAATTGATGGTGGAATATGAATCATGTGGAGATCAGAGGATCATATAATATTATAATCCATTGTGTGAAGTTAAGCTATAATTTATTCTTCTGAAATGTCACCAGGTGGATTCAGGTAACTGTCACCAAGTTCAGGCCTATAACCATATATGGGTACTTTAGGCCCTGACTGTCTCTGGGAATTATGGGGACTAGAAGCCAGTGTTCCTACAAGCTTGAATTTCATCACAATATCATGAAACAGTTTAATATGTGGAGGATCTCTTCATTAACGTATACACTCCTGTTAGTAACAGTGGTCGGTTCCTATTGATTCACCATTGGAACTGTTAAAAAGTTGCACCCACATCACTGTGGATAGTGAGTAAACAAAGGAAAGTCTCATAATGTAACATACATCTGACTTTCTGGGTGGACCAATCACAAGTGAAATTTTAATATGGGATTTGGCTTGGGAAGGAACTGGACAGCAAGAATTTAATGGTAACAAATGCACAGGTACTGAGACTAACCAAGAGCAAAATTCCACTTGTCTGAACTTGAGATGTGGAGAGCTGTCTCCTCTCCCATTAATGTGTGAATGAGACCTGCTATAGTGGTTAATCTGGAAATCAATAGGATTCAGAACACCTAAAAACTGCAATTAAGACAGGATGATACTTAAGTGATTCTCCCTTTGGTTGCAGAACAGTACATGTTGTGTCACCTACACAATAAAAAAGGCCACAGAAGCCTGATACATTGCCTATCCTAGCTGGAGAAGCTGAACCTGCTCCTGATATGGCAGCAGTAGTGGAGTTCTGCATTTGTCAAAAGACATTCACGGATGAATAAACTGACCATATACAATCAATTAGCTAGCACCTTTTCTTAAAGTCATTGGCAGTTTAATCGCATACACAAAATAGGATTGCCAATTCTTTAGGCCACATTAACACTAGTCTAAATTAAATGACCATCACAATTAATACAGTAAACAGGTGTGATTAGTGAACTATCCTTAAATGTAGCATCATATACTGGAAAATTCAGTATAAATTGCAGTCTTTGATACCTGGTCTACTTCCATAGAGAAAAGCCAGATAGGTACACCATTTACATCAGCACTAACCACTCCACCTAGGTGCAATGGAGAAGACACACTAGAGGTTCCATTGATGAGGGACATTCCATAAAAAACTATAGAACACTGTTTAAGCATATATTATAATATCTATCTGTCTATCTATCAAACTTAACAAATATTTTGCTGCAACACTTAAAAAAAAAATCTACTATATAACTATATTCAATAGACAAAAAACATTACGGTTTCACATCTCTCATTAAAGCTTCTGATCTGAAATGTCACAAAACCTACTGAATTTCTGCCACTCAAACTTAAAAAAGTGATGAAATTCTCTATGGGAAAATTCTGTTTATTCTATTCAACCTTATTATAATGACATAACCGTACCCTTATAATAACTGTAATATCCCCATGTATTGCTGCTTTTGAGGTGAGTTTTTCTTCTCATCTTCTCATATACTTTACATATACTGCTATTGTTGTTTGTCTTTACTTTCAGTAAGAAAATATACTAAAATTCATTTGCATGAGAATTGTTTAGCAGATAACCAAAAAAAAATCAAAAAAGTGTATATTGGGAACATGTACTGGTCTCAGCAAAAGTTCAACATAGATTTAAGTTCACCATTCTACATTTCCTGCATTGCATACCTGTAAAGTCTTTAGTAGAGAAGACAGTTTTCTTTCTGTATAAGAAATTAAGTCAAGACATCTAAATAAAAGGATTAATTGACAATACACCATTTAGTGAATATACAAATGATATATGTATTTGATTTATACATTGTATAAAAAGTAGAAATAGTGAAATAGCCAATGCTAAAATATATCTTTAATTATAATAAAAGGATGTCAAAAGGAAAAAAAGAAAACTCATACTTCATTGCTCTCATCTGTAGAAAAGCACTTAAGGTACCCAAAAGAGTTATTACCATTCTTTTAAATATACAGTATTTCATAACTATCCAACAGGAAGTTTCCCTAAGAGCCTGTAACACACTTGTACATGTAATGGTCTTGAAGTGCTTTTATCTTTCGCATTTAGAAAAAAAAGTTCAACTGAAAGAAGGTTGTGGAAAAATACAACTTTTGAAAGCAGAACTCTCTATTTCGTAAAATGATGTACATACTTTGACATTTCCCTATATTTCCATTTTGTAGGACACAGTACTTATGACTGCTCTCTGGTCAAATCTGTTGCAGCAGCTTCATATGAATGGTATACTTATTTTCCTTATTGATTCGCAGCTGCTAAACATAGATTTTCATTTAAAAAGGGGGGTGTAATGGGTTTCAAACTAGGGGCCGTATTCAATTTGAGGCGAAAATGGGATGACGTAATTTTCACCTGTTTCAATTATCCCCATATTCAATATCAAAGACTTTTTGCCGGTGCGAAAAGTCTTTGTTAAAAAACGGGAATAATTTTTCACCATGTTATACATGGCGAAAAAAAGTGCAGAATTGGGGTTTAGGGGTGCAGGCTTAAAAAATTAGCCTGCAGCTTTTGTAACGTCCCCTTAAAGTATTCTGTGTCAAAAAAATTTAAAAGTTTCTTAGGACACCCCAAAAAAGGTACTTTAATTTTGGGGGAAAAAAAATTGTGGCAGGTGTTTTCTAGAATGTGGCTTCTAGTAGCAGGTGCATTTTTGAAGAATTAAAAAAAAATATTTTAGGGACTTAAAAATATGCTTGCACCCATTTTCATGTATCCCAAATTTGATGGCCATAGTTATTTAAAAAAAAAAAAAACAAGATAAATGCTCTTCTTTACTCCTTCTTCACAGGCATATTTATGCACCTGCCAAGGCTATTTAAAAACCTGACTTACCTTCCGTAGGCTAAAACGGGGATACCCATAGTTATCCCCCATGTCAGTACATCTTTAGGGGGGTCCCAGGATGAATTCCCAAAAATTACCTGGACTTTTTGATACTTACCTTTCCGGCGGGTCCCGATTTCACCGGATCCTAATTGAATACTGGGATAAAGCTGGCACACGCCCGATACTTTATCCCAGAAAAAGCAGTGATGATGGCAAAAAGTCCAACCTCTGACTTTTCACCTTTAATTGAATACCTCCATAGATGCACAAAGCAGCCCAAAAGATCCCCTAATTCTAAATTGATGTCACCACATCCAAGAACTTAGAAGAGGAAAATGAAATGTGAAGAAGGAGATACACAGACAGGTGCTTAATACAAATCTATACTCATAACGTAAGTTTAGAACGTCCCTTAAGTTCAGAGTGTATCCTCGTAGAGTTCTTTCCTCTTTTATTCTGGACTCAGGTTCACAATCACTTCCCTCAAAGTAATATGTATAGTAAAAAGAGAAACATAGGTTGCATCAATACCATGAAGTCACACTTTCATGATGACGAAAATTAAAAATTACACACTTTGAAATGTAGCTTGTACAAAAAATAGAGCGTACTCCTACTCACAAGAGAAACACAGTGTTTATGCCTATAAAGGTATATTTTTATAAGTAGAAAAGGGGGCCCTAGACTGCAAACCCTGAATATATATATAATGGGAGGTGCTACCTGTGGAGACTATTTTTGCAAACTTAAGAAGAAAAGTACAAGTGCACAACTCCAACATTACTAATTATAAAGAATACATTATGCAATAGAATTTTGCAATACATAGAGGTTTTAGCATAATCATAGCCATGGTTATGGGCTTACCCATCATGCCCAGGTAACCTCTGAGGGTAGGTCCCTAACCGACTGGTGTTGAAATCCAGAGCACAGGACACCCCAAGTAGTTTTCACCAAGTGTGTTTAGAAATAAAAGGTACTGCGTACCATTTACTCACTCAAAAGTGAGTAGTTCAAATCACATAGAGGTTTCTTTACTCGTATAGGTGTTTCAATTAGCGTACCGATCTCATGATTTCAATGGTGTAGTTCTTGCACATCAAGTTTTTGCCCTCCTGCGGAAATAAACATTCCCCAAAGTCATCCCACACAAGTGGCACTCAGAGACTTTAACTAGTGAAAAAATATAACCTTTATTTTGACATTTCAGTGCCAATTCACTTTAATTAGGGACAAATTTAATAATAATAAAACACTCATATATACCTCAGAAACACTCACCATCTCTGGCATTGCATAGTGATATTCAAGACAGATTATTGGGGAAGGCACACCAATTTACAGTGCACAGCACTAATCTGTATTGACATACTGTAATGTCATGAACCTATAAACAATATAACTCTTCTCACACAGCAACTGTTGATATGGAGATAAGTCAAACATAAGCATACACACAGTAGAGTAAAAGCATCAGTTAGCTAAACAGTTTCAAATAATAAAAATAAGTATTTAAACACAATGAGAATCTAACCATACTTCCATGTTAACTCAAAAAATGTCCATGGTCAAATGCCTCAAAAGTCAACACATATTAAAATGTCAATACATATTAAAATATTCAGTGTGTAGGTATAAGGGGTCAAGGAGTCTATAATCTTAGAAGGGTAACAATGCATCAAACAAATAACTATATATCAATTAATACATATTGTTTAGTTTAATTGAAGCCGTTATTCAATTATATATCCTTTTAGATTCTATTTGTAACAATTTTCAGGCATGATTACCACCTCTGATGTTGGGAGAGATCTAAATTATAATACAATTTGATACAGTATACAATTTGAATCAGTATGTAATGCCACTGGATGTCATGCCCCAGTGATGCATAACCCCCCTTTCCCGCATCCTAAAGTTAACCCTCCCGGGGGGGTGCCTAACCCTAACCTCCACCTCAGTGACACCTAACCTTAACCCCCCTCCCCTAGCCTAACTCTAACTCTCCCTGGGGGGTGCCTAACCCTAAGTCCCCCCCAGGGGTGCATAAAACTAAACCTCCCTCTGCTGCTAACAGTCCCCACTTACCTTTCTTCAGGATGCTGGGCATTGGGATTTCAATGGCTGGATAAAGATAGGCATCAGTATTTAGACACCTATCCTTAGTACAGAGTACAGTGTCAGGCTTCCAGCTTCGGGATTCCGACGTTCGGCTTTTTGGATGCCAGTAAATAATATGTATCCCATCTAATCAATGCTACTCCATGGGATCCCTGTAAAACTGCGTAGGAATGTTTTCAGCTAAAAGCAGCATGGATGGCAGAAGAGTGCTGTGTAACTTTGGGGTTTCAAGTCAAAATTTAGACATTCAAAACATAGACAATCAAAAGATTGACAGAAAAATTATGACTGTCATATTGCTGACATGGTCGACAATGTCAACAACCAAAAGTTTGAACATGGACACAAGTCATAATGTTGACAGTCAAAATGTAAACAGGGTCAAAATGTTGACTGTCAAAATATAGACACTGTTAAAATATATACAAATCATAAGGTCAACAACAAATATGTATACAAAGTAATAATGTTGGCAGTGTATAATATCGACATAACTAAAATCATAACTAATGTTGAGCAGTAAACAGTGAATCTGTCATGTCAGACTAATTTCAATTAGAAATTCAGATGATGATTTCAATTAGCATATGACAGTAATATAATAATAGTTGCTAATCACAATCAGTCTGATTGTAATCAGCATATCCAGTCAACAGTTTAATTGCTTATAGAATATGAATAGTATTGTAAAGATAGGGTCCCACTGAGAGATGATATAGAACCAGAAAGGCCCTCCTACAGATGCGCTGTTAGTGTCTGCTGAAGAGTGGTGTATCTAGGGGGGTCAAGCAGGGTTCATGCCTTGGCCGCCATCGGACCAAGACACTGGTCAGTGTAGTGCAGACTGCATGGAGTGCAGTATACACTATACAGTAAATAACCCTGCCATGGGCTAGTACACATGTACTACCTGGTGGCAGTGTGTTTGTTTTGACAGACAATGAGAGTCAGACAGACTTTCATTGACTGCTGTGCTGAGCCCACTGCCAGTGCTGGCTGAAGCTCACTCATGAGCTCCATATTCCAGCTCCAGCAGTGGGTGATGGGAGAGATGTCATGACGTCTCTCCCCATACTGCAGAGCTGGCCGGCCCTGGAGTAATGAAGAACAGACAGCAACAGGGGCATGAGCAGGAATGGGAACTCAGGAAAGTAGGTGTTTTCATGTGTGTCTTTGTCTGGCACTGCAGTGAGGCCAACTGCTGGGGGCACTGCATAGGAGGGACTGCTACTGGGGGTACTATATAATGGGCACTACTGCTTGCACTGCATAGGGGGACCACTACTGGGGGCACTATATAAGGGGCACAACTGGGGGCACTGCGTAGGGGGGATCACTACTTGGGGTACTACATAGGAGGGACAACTACTGGAGGTACTGCATAGGGGAGGCAATACTGATGGCACTGCATATGGGAGGAAACCACTGGGGGCACTATATAAGGGGGCACTACTGGGGGCACTGCATAGGGGACCACTACTGGTGGCACTGCATAGGGAGAGCCACTACTGGGGGCACTGAATAGGGGGGAATATTACTGTGGGCATTATATAAGGGCCACTACTGGGGGCACTGCATAGTGGGGACTACTACTGTGGGGCACAATATAAGGGGCTCTACATAGGGGGACTCCTACTGGGGGCACTATATAAGGGGCACTACATGGGGGGACAGGGGCACTTTAAAAGGGGCACTTCTGCAGGCACTGCATAGGGAGGACTACTACTGGAGTCAAAATATAAGGGGCACTGCATGGGGGTGCACTACTGTGGGAACTGCATAGGGGGACTAGCACTGGGGCAATGTATAAGGGGTACTGTATAGGGGGGACCACTACTTGGGGGCACTGTATAAGGGGCAATACTGGGAGCACTGCATAGGGGGGACCACTACTGGGGGCACTGTATAAGGGGTACTGCATAGGGGGGACTACTACTGGGATCACTGTATAAGGGGCACCACTGGGAGCACTGCATAGGTGGGACCACTAATGAGGTCACTGCATAGGGGTACCACTACTAGCAGAACTGTATAAGGGACATTAGTGGGGGCACTGTATAAGTGGTACTACAGGGGGCACTGTATAAGGTGCACTACTGGGGGCATTGTATAAGGTGCACTATAAAGAGTGGCACTACTGGGAGCACTGCATAAGGGGTACTGTATAAGGGTGCCCTACTGGAGGCACTGTATAACGGTGCACTACTGGGAGCACTGTCTACAAAGGGTACTGCATAGGGGGCACTGCTACTGGGAACATTGCATAAGGGGCTCTACTACAGTGGGCATTGCAAGAGGGCCATTACTACTTGGGGCATTAAGGTGCATATGGAATGGAAAGCTATGTTCCCAGAGTGACGAGAAACATTGGTGTGTCATGTTGCCATGCTCCCATTTTCCAGTGAAAATGCCCCTTGTGGTATATGGCCACACCCAATTTTCACTGTGTGCCTTCGGCGCCGCGCACCTTCTTAAGGGGCTCTGTATTTTAACTTGCCCTGGGCTCCAAATATCATAGTTATGCCACTGCTGTTGAAACTGTTGCAGGGCATGTTGGCATGTGTAGCTCTAAGTCAGCTGGACTTCCACAGTTTGCCTACTGAGGGAAGAGCACTGTGCATGCACAGTTATCCTAGATCATATAAATCATGCAAGATCAGATAAGTTGTGGCTGCCAGCTTCATATACACTACATATTGCCTAATGACCAGTAGCTGACAGCAGCCAAGAAACAAATGTCTAAATGAAAAAAATGGTTAGGGGATCATGGGAATTACAGGTAGGTACACATGGGTATGAATTGAATAGGTAACTATAGCACGACAAATTAGGGAACTTTCTGTGTTGTTGGCAATGGGACAGTCTCTGTAGAGTATAGCTGGCAATGAGAATCTCTAACATTTTGTTGACTGTAGGTTGCATGTAAAATATGGTGGCAATTTTTCTATGCCAAATAATTGCCAATGGGCAAATTTATGTAATAAAGAAGTACATATTGTACTGATAAAAATATAAACATCTAAAAAACTGGATGGATTCCTGGCTGATGGTGTATGTCATTTTTGCTACAGTACAAAAAGCATTAAGTGTGTCATTTAGAGATGTAAGGGCTTGATGTTTAATTGATCAAAAGACCTTCAATACAGTGAAGTTAAAAATGTTGTTTGTAACATCATCCCTAGCAAAAAATTACACCCAGTTCTACCCTGTACATAAAGGCATTGCAGCCACATTGGATCCCATCACACACCACATCTGTTGAAGGTAGAATGTACTGTCATACAAAAATAATTTATTGTACAGATATGCCCAGCTTCATCATTGCCTGTAGTGCAGTGAATTGCGCCATGCATGGCACGAGATGGACTCCTGCGATCGGAGATGCACATTTCTGTCTCCATATGATTGAAAGGGAAATGCACTCCCTCAATTGGGGACGTGCCATAGCGTATAATGGAGCATCGGTCAGTACCAATTACAATAAATGTATGAATAAATCAATGATAAGATAATTATATTGTGAATGATCTGAAATAGGGTGGTGTAAAGACTCAATAAATCAGCAATACATAGGAAGGAATAAGTTGGTAAATGAGCCAATGCATCCATATTAATCAATAAATTAGTGGTATCTTCAGGAAACAAACATATTCTGAACACATGGGTTAAGAAGACACAAGTGGATACATAGATCACCAGGTCAAAATAATTGGCAAGCCTGGTGGTTCCCGTAGCCTTTTGTGGATTTTTTGTAAACAATAGTACAAAGGAACTACTGATTGGGTAAATCCATGGTTAAAGCCTTTTGGACTTTCAACATGATATACTTTAACTTCACAGCTTGTTGTAAACTTATGTCAAGTTATTTCCCAATTTTTTTAGTAGCATCTTGAGAAAGTTGTTTAGAAGTACTGCTGTCATTTAATTGATGTGAAGCTTCTGACTTGTAAGTAGTTACTGCAATGGAGCCATCTTTGTCTAACTTTATTATTATATTATCTAATCTGTTTTTTAAAGATATTATTGCTTTTGATTGTTTTTGAGTATGATTTGAATGACAGTGCCTTTGTAACTTATGTAGATTGTGAGGATCCCATATGAATGAATAAATGTTGTAATTGATCAATTACAACAAGTTGGGTTGAAATTTGAATTTGGCTCTAATTTTTGTAATTGAACGGTATTTTCAACTAATTTATAGCTAAGTAGAGATTCCTCCTGTTTACAAGTGTTCTTTAATTTTTTTATGGTCTTTGTAATTTGTTGGAACCAGTTTTCTACTAAAAGTAATTTATGCTGATTTGTAGATACAAAATATATCACCTTGGACAATCCTTGTATTTCCTCAGGTGTAAGTGGCCCTAGAAGAGAGATTAGATTTTTATTTTTTTAAAATCTCTACTTTTGTTCTGCATCCATGGGGAAATTAACTCACCCACATGGGAACTGTCAGTTGCCAGAGCCAATCAGCGGGTGCAATACAGTCAGCGCCATTGATTGGCTGATGGGACATGCAAGCTCCGTGCAGTCCCGTCAGTGGCCATTCGGGAGGGATGTGTATGTGTGGCAACACACATACACATCCTGTGTCCGTGTGGTCAATAGAGTAGGATTTTGGTTTTGCCATGTCCCAGGGATGCTACGGAGACCAGCGCAATTATATAGGTGAGTATGAATTTTCCTTTGCAGGGCCATGTATTAAGGATATTCTACTGGAGAAGGGGACAGATACATCTAGTATAGGTAAGTATGTGTGAATGGGTAGGTGTCTGAAATAAAGTTATACTAATGACGGTGTGTGTGTTTTGTCTTTTTTTAACTATTTACTTTACAGTCAAGATACAGGTGCCGCATGTCTGCAGGCACTTGTAGTTCCACAAGTGCAAAATGGCAGGCACTTGTAGTTAAACTGTAAAGTACTATAGTTTTAAATTTTTTGCCCCCCCCATTACCCCCATACCCACCGCTCCAGCGGTATGGGGTAGAGCCCCGGGCTTCAGCATAAGCCTGGGGTGCTTGGGAGAAGGGGGGCCCCTTTTCTGGGGGGTCCCCGATTCCCCTGAGATCACCGGCTTGCGCTGACTGACTTGTAGTGCTAATGCTTTGGACCTGGAGCCTGATTTTTTGGGGTGTCCAAAAGTGTTTTTTTTATTTTTTTGACACAATTTACCTTTGGGGGACTATCTGAAGGCTGCACGAGGGGTCCCGCAATGATGCACCCCAAAACCCCAATTCTGCACTTTTTAACGCCTGCTATTCAGAGGCGATACATTTCCGCCTATTACATTGCGTTAGCTTTCCTCCTAGGTGGAAAGTCTTTCTAATTGAATACGGCGTAAATTGAAAACA
Organism: Taudactylus pleione; assembly: GCA_031769625.1. NCBI lineage: Eukaryota > Metazoa > Chordata > Amphibia > Anura > Myobatrachidae > Taudactylus > Taudactylus pleione. Next base: position 16,152,655 of record JAUIMM010000120.1, read on the forward strand.
GGTGAAAATGACATCATCGGCAGTAAATTACCGCCAATCCAGACTTAACACCTCTAATTGAATATGGCCCTTAGTGTATATATGTGCTAACAGGAAAAAATAGCAACCTTATGTCACAAAACAGCAATTAATATTATGATGCCACAATTTATTTGCATTTGTAGGTCATCTCACATATATCAGTAAACATACAGTATTAGCCATTATTAAATATTTAAAATTCTGGCAGGAAAAAAATATTTATATTTGTTGACAATAAAGATTTTTACAGTAGAATTTAAATTTCATGTAAAGATATGATAATAATAATAATAATAATAATAATAATAATAATAATAATAATAATAATAATAAAAATAATAATCATTTCAAGTCTCTACAGAGAGCATCTGTGTTCTCCAAATGCATAAAAATACAACCAGTAGATAAAATGCAGCTGTGTCTCAACATATGCTGGTGCTTTAGTCTGAATGACATTCTCAGATGCATTTGGAATCAGTGTTGTTTGCTAAAAAATGTGTCACTTTTCCCTAGTAGCCATATAGTGACCTATTTATGACAGGGTTTCTTGATTTTGGAAATTACCATGTGCCTTATGCGCTACATAGAAAACCCAATATAAAAGCATTAAAAAACAATACTTCTGGGTATGATCCGGCAGCTACTTGCTGACACTGTGCATGTTCAATGGCCAAGAGAATAGTTTAAAGCATTGTTTCTAGATTTTATTCTTAAATAACTTAGTCATAAGCCAGCGGCAGAAAGCAGTTGCAGGCTGATTGGTGGCAGTTTACACAAAATGAAATAGGAAAACAGGAGTGGGTGAATACATTAACTAGCTCATTGTCACTAGCAACACAGTTCAAAACATATTAAAATGCAATAGAATAGATAGATGGAATTTCCCAGCTGCATTTTCGATTGCATGTGATATACACATAGCATCCCATTGACCCCCCACACTGCATAGTTCCAGTCCCATGGTTTGTACCTACGAATAAGGTAATTTATTATGGAGTGTTTTTGTAACAGAGAAGGGGTTGTAGTGACTACATGATTTAGTCTACTCCTGCTTAAATTGGGGTGATGTTCCTCTATTCAATCCATCCATTCATATCTATCCAGTCATCTACCAGGAGGAAGAGAAGAGTGCAAAACCAGGGTCAGTCTGTTATCTAGCCTGCATCCACAGGAGAACTGTTTTGGCTGTACCAAAGATGAGACATAATATCAATAATAGAACTTGGAATAAATGGCTTTGTACATTGGCTGGTACACTGATGCTTATGAAGTGTTGCAAATCCAGGCATGGTGACAAATATTTTATTATTTTTGACATGAACCTGTAGAGGCATGAGTAAACAATATGATGGCAGAACTTAAATATATTATTATGATGTTAGATAATGGTGCATGTAAAAAACTTTTTTATGCTATAGTTTACATAAAACTATATATAAAAAATTGGACCATTCTGGAATGTTATATTGAAATCATCTATTTAAGTTTTAATATACTGTTCATACAAGCAGTATAATCCTTATCTAAAAGCTGACAATGCTTTATTTCAGCTGGTTTCAACTGTATTGGTTTTCCACCACTTCTCTGTGTCTACTGTACTTTGTTTGGTGAATCATTATTAAAGAGTGAAGAACAGTCATAGAAAGACATCACATATATCTCTACATCTCCAATGTATGTCTGGTGCTTCTATGGGGGTAACAGCATCACAGCAATATGCATTATACAATTGTGCTATGAGAGCAGAGATAATTAACAACAGCGAAATAATAAACATGCAAACCTAATTTTATAGATTATTTCAACTTAATAAATTACTGTACTATTCTTTCAACACTATATAAATAAATGTAAAAAGAATATCTTCATATAGTCTAATTGAGAAAACCCATAAAAACCTACCACCCATAATATGCTCTACAAATGTAAACTGTGCAAAGCCAGAATGACACAGCAGCATAGGGTCATGATCTTCTTTGTTCCTAGCATTAAGGTTTGTACATCTTATAGTCAATTAATCTTATTCTAAACTAGTTTAGTCATGTCACAAAACACTGTCTAATGAAATATAGAAAATTATATAAAGGTGTTGAAGCCGGATAATTGGCTGAGACAGAATCTGTTAAAATTAAAATCTGCATGACGCCATTTTGCGAATGGCAACAAGACGCCATTTTGTAAATGAGTGCACAACGCCATTCTAGCGAATCCCACAATATCAGTACATACGGCGATGCTATTATTTAGCATTGTGCGATTCCCACGCAATAGAACAATGTTAAAAGTCCTCATTATGTAAATACATACATTTACTAAAACATATAATATGAACAACCCTGCAAAACATGTACCACTGTGTACTACACAAATACGTAGTCGCACAACGCTAACTAGTGTCTTTTCTTAATATCCTTACACTTACACATTGCACACTTACATAGGAAGGTTGCCTAGCATTTAAGGTTAATATCCAAGGTTTTATTCATTATTAATTATGTAATAAAGCGACTGTATTTAAAGATCTCAGGTTTAGTACATGATAAGCAGACCGTGTTTGGTGCCATTCTGAACCACTGTTTATTTGCAGATTTCCAGTTCCATCGGCGAGGAATCGCAACATGCGTCTGCAAATTATGGATCATAGAGAGATAGGCATTGAAATGTATTCTGTAAATGTAATGTAACTAGCCAGTTTAGACTTGTTCTTCGGAGGGAAAACTGACACAAAGAAGCTGTTGGAGGCTGAACTATTACAATAAAGACTGACCTATGAACTGCATCGTAACAGGAGAACCAGGAAGAAGAACCAATGGGATTATGCCAACTTGTTCTATTGTATTGCCTATCTCTGCAAGGGTTTATATGCAAGCACCCTGAATCTGCTGGTCAGTCATCTTTTCTTTGCTGTTGACGGAGGTTTCATAGTTGATGCTGGGAATCTGGATTCAGAGCACATGCGTATGTATTCGACTGTACCTAGTGATTGTATAATCTGTTTGCGCTAATTGTATTTAGATCACAGCGTGTAACTATCTGCTTTTTGGTGAACAATATCTTTTTGTGCTTTGGAAACACAATCAAAGTCTGGAAAGCAATTATTTATTGTGCGACTTATAATGATAAATAGCGACATTTAGAGTGTATAGATAGGTAGGACTCAATAGATGGGGGCTCGTAGTGTAATCACGCTACCATTCACATGGTAACACATGGTTATCGATCTCTCAGCAAAAGGGTGGAGGCGCCATACGCAGGAAAGAACGCTTTGTACCTTCAAATACCTTCTACCACTTTGTTGCTGAGAGACCACTATCCGTTATTGTGTGAGTTCAAGGAGCGCTGATTAGAATCCAGGGACAGGGAAGGAAAAAGTTTGTTTTCCTTCGTTGATAGAATTAAGTGGAAGTCGCACAATAGTGTAAAGGTAATAATACGTTTTGTGTAGCGGTCGCATTATTGTGTATGCAACTAGTCGCACAATAGCATTTACGTATTTCCTGTATTGCTGCCGCGTGTTTAAACAAAGCCGGTGAGATTGCATTGTGATATTGATAGCATGATAACATTGTTTTTAAGTTCTTAATCAGTGCTGCCATAGTCTGGGAAAACATTTATTTTTCTGCGAATGAAAAGGTTGTGTAACAGTGAATGTGTGTTGGTAGGGGTAACATGTTCCCTAGCTAGGGGTATCATAGGACCCTTAGGGGCTAGCGCCTAGTGTCGGCCTAGTAGCTCGGTAGTAGAAACCGAAGTCTATACACACAGCAGGTGCAGTTGTTGTTTTGTGTTAGGTATCGGCTCTCAGTGTGATCGCAGCATCCAGTGATCAGTTAGGGTTATTGGGCATTGTGAATGAACCGCACAGTTGTGGCATATTGTGATTGTGAACTGAGTAGTGGTGGACGAAATCACTGAAAAGGGTAAGTGTTATTGGAATGCTTACATTTTAGCAGTGCAAAGTACTCGAAAAGGACTTAGGTGCATGGAAGTAGCCTGGTTATTCTTCCATAGGTGTGTGGGCGAAACCTGTTAATATCGTCCACAGGTAAGTGAAAGTAGACTTAACATTCTTTCACCAATTTAAACCTCTATTGAAAAGTTTAGTGTTATTTTCCCAAGATGGGAGCCAAGCAAACGGTGTAGATGTTAGATGATGTGCTACTCTTGGAAGTGCCGATTGGTTCCCTTAACAGAGGAGGATAACCAAGGTCATAAAGTCTTAACCATATGACTCGCATAATAACTCAATTGGGTGTATATTTTCTGGTAGTAGTTAACTGGAGTAAAATTTTCAACATAAAATAAAAAGAGAATGAATCTGCAGAGGATTACTGTACCCGAGTTGTGCAGGCTATCTCCCAGTACACTGGGATAGAAGATATTAAAGATAGCACTCATTACAGGGAAATGGTCATCACAGTACTTATGGATGGTCTTAAAGACAATCTAAAGAACTGAGTCCAGACCTCTCTACCTGGCTGGAGGGGAGTTACTGTAGACACACTCAGGGATTCCTCTATTGAGCACGATAAAAACATCCTCAAGAAGAGAGAGACCCAGAGCAAGAAGCTAATGGCTGTTAGCATTCAAGCTCTAGAAGTAATGAATATACCATCACAGCCACCAGACACACATGCACCTGCATAGCTACATGCCCTCATCAATCCTGCACCACCACAAACACAGCCCTACCCCACTTATCACGCACAACCACAAGACCCATACTACCCTCAGCCACAATATTACCCTCAAAATTCATACCCACACTCACAAACTTTCCCTACCACCCAATCCACACAACAACTTTTTTCCCCACCACACTCACGAAGGTGTTTTAACTGCAACCAAGTGGGACATGTAATTAGGAACTGTAAGGTGAAGAGAGTAGGACCCCTTAACCAGGTAGTACCCAGATATCCACATAAGGTATATATGCAGAATGCAGGAAATTCCCCACAGTCATCTGCTCCAATTGTGGCCATAAATGCTGATATTGGAGAGTGAGAGTCAAAGATAGGGGTCAGGTCATACCTGTAGTCTACAGCTAGTCAGGTTAACTGGAAGTACTAGGGAAGAACCAGTGATGATGGTTGATGTAGCTGGTACTAAAAATTGTAGACACAGGGGCAACCAGATCAGTGATAAAATCTCCAGCTAATTTACAAGTGACCAGCGAAACAGTACCAGCAATGGGTGTAACGGGTAAAGTGCAACATTAACCTTTAACCAAATCCACAGAGGTTACTATCGGGCCATTGCATACCAGGCATTCTTTTCTTCTGGCAGCAGCGGCTTCTACTAACCTACTGGGAAGGGATTTGTTATGTAAGATGGGATGTGTCATATATTTTACCCCTGATGGTATATTCTTAGATATCCCAAAGAGAGTGGCACACAAGGTGAGGGATATATTGGACACTCCCAAAAGGTTAATGTATCACTCTACTGGTTCAGGTAAAAATCCATCTCAAGTAGATCAAATGTTATCCCAAATAATAGACTCACTTTGGACTAAAGATGGACAGGACACTGGATTGATGGCAAATGTAGCTCCTGTAATGGTAAATCTAAAAAGCGGTAGGCAAGCTCCAAAAATTCCCCAGTACCCATTAAAACAGGGGGTAGAGATAGGGTTTTTATCCCATAATCGAGTGATTATTACAACAGGGAATTTTAGTCCATACAGCGAGTGTAGCCAACAGTCCCATCTTTCCTGTGAAGATAAGTGGTGGGAGGGGTTATAGGCTTGTACAAGACCTTAGAGGGGTTAATAAGGTAGTAGAGAGCCAATTTCCCATAGTGCCGAATCCAGCTGTAATTCTTATGCAGATCCCACCAAATGCAGCCCATGTTACTGTCATTGACCTTTGTTCTGCCTTCTTCTCTGTCCTTCTTCATCCTGACTGCCAGAACTTATTTGCATTTACATACAGGGGTGTACATTACACATGGACATGATTGCCCCAAGGTTTCATAGATAACCCCAGTATCTTCTCTTAGGCCTTACATGACTGTTTAAAATCTTTTCAACCTGCCAATGGATCTGATCTAATACAATACATGGACAATTTATTGTTGTGTTCTGATTCATTTACATCATGTTTAAATAATACTAAACTTTTATTGCTTCATCTCTCGCAAACAGGACACATGGATGCTAAGGACAATCTACAGCCATGCCAGTCCAAGGTTAAATACTTGGGATATTGCCTAACCCAGGGGTTACAACATCTGACCACTGACAGAATCCAAGCCATACAGACCATGACACTGCCGCAGAGCCAACAGCAAATCCGTACCTTCTTGGGAATGTTTGGATACTGCAGAATGTGGATCCCAGGTTTTTCTAATTTGACCTTGCCATTACAGGACTTAGTCTCTTCCTCAAAGCCCAATCATGTCATACAAACAGAGGAAACAGAGCAGGCTTTCCTTAGTCTTAAGGATAGTCTGACAAGAGCACCTGCATTGGGAATACCTGATTATGAAAAACCTTTTGATTTGTGCTGTACGGAAGCTAATGGTTGTGCAGCAGGTGTCCTCACACAAAAACATGATGATGCCAGTAGGCCCGTAGCATACTACAGTCCACAATTGGACACTGTGGCAAGATCACTCCCAACATGTTTAATAATTGTAGCAGCAACTGCTTTATTGGTCAGTAAGAGTGAGGATGTAGTATTAGGCCATGATATGATTGTTTATATACCCCATGCTGTATCTGCTTTGCTGAATTCTGCCCAAACAAGACATGTCTCCTCAGCTAGGTTCACAAAATGTGAACTAGCCCTAATAGCACGTGCAAACATCATCATCAAACGGTCCAGTATGTTAAATCCAGCAACATATTTACCATATGTGCAACAGGATGCACAAAGGGTGGAGAGAGGTGAGTCCCTGGCGGAAGGAGAGCTCTGCAGGTATATTGATGCACATGATTGTATGGAATATCTTAATCAGACCTTTACTGCAAGACCTGACATACGGGATACACCTTTACAAAATGTAAATGTGGCATTTTTCACGGATGGGAGTTGTCATAGACAGACTGACATTGGAGAGTTATGGATAGGTTATGCTGTGGTAAATGATGAAAACATCATAGAGGTTGAACCTCCTTGTCCACCTCACTCGGCCCAAGTGGCGGAGCTGGTGGCACTAAGAAGAGCTTGTGAATTAGCAGAAGGCAAATCTGCTAATATCTACACTGATTCTAGGTACGCCTTTGGGGTAGTACATGATTTCGGTGTTCTATGGCATCTGAGAAATTTTATGACAGCAGCAGGCATACCAGTCGCACATTCGAGACATATAAAAGGACTACTGACACCGATCCAATTGCTTAAGGTAGTGGCGGTAATTAAGTGTAAAGCCCAAACATGCGAGGACGATCCAGTGTCACTGGGCAACAACAGGGCAGATGAAGCTGCCAAATGGGCAGCAGGGTTAAAAGTGAATGTGCCAATTAACCAAATAACGTTTCAAATGATTGACATGCAGAAATTAATTGAGATGCAAAATGTGTGTTCCATTCAGGAAAAGGCAGTCTGGAGGTCTAAGGGATGGAGTCCTCTTTACTCTGGAGAGATGGACAAGGTAATCCAGTGGCCCCCAAGGCATACTACTCAAGCCTGGCTGAGGCAGCGCACGGTCTGACTCACTTGGGTAAGCAAGGTATGTGCAAATTGGTGAGAGCATACAGTTGTGCACCGGGTTTTTTTAACCAAGCGGAATAGAGAGCAATGTCCTGTTTGACCTGCTTGAGGAAAAACATTGGGAAAACAATCCCTACCGAACCATCCCACATTCCTCTGACCGACAGACCTTGTCAGGTAATACAAATTGATTTAATCCAATTACCACCCTGCATGAATCTCAAGTATGTATTAGTGTGCACTGATGTTTTTTTCTAATTGGGTTGAGGCATACCCAACTGCCACTAATACTGCTGCATTTACTGCTAAGAAAATAGTTCAGGAGTTTGTATGCAGATACAGTATCCCTAGAATTATTGAAAGTGATAGAGGTACTCATTTCACAGGTGATGACTTCCAAAACATGTATAAGTTGATGGGTATTAATAGTAGACTTCATACCCACTACCGACTGCAAGCCAGTGCCAAGGTGGAGAGGATGAATAGTACTATTAAAAATAAATTAAGTAAAAATCATGGCAGAAACTGGACTGGGTTGGCCAGAAGCACTACCACTTGTCCTTCATAGTATCAGCATAACTCCTAGACCCCCTCTCAATCTGCCCCCTTTTGAAATACTGTTTGGTAGACTTCCTCATTTGATTATAAGCCTGCAGGAAGATTTGAAAAGTAACAACGAGGTTACTGTAAGGTATCTTGTAGTAATAAGTAAACAGTTAAAACAGCAACAGCAGAAACTGAAATTGTTGTCACATGATATTCCTGAAACAAACTGTCATGATGTTGAACCTGGAGAATTTGTTATGATCAGAAATTTCTTGCATTCAGGTTGTTTGACAGATTGGTAGGAAGGTCCATATGAGGTGTTGCTGATGAGTACATCTTCATTGAAAGTGGTGGAGAGAGATACCTGGTTCCATTCCACTCACTGTAAGAAGGTCAATCAACCGTTGGAGAGACAAGGCGGAATCGAGGCAGATAACGTAGACCTGTCAAATGCGAGTCTGTTCTGGGAAGGTTAAAGGTTACAGTGAGATACCTGAACTAAATAAATTTGTAGATCATTGTTTTCAGCAATGGAGTGGTCTGCTGTGGTTATCTTTGTGTTTTCTCCCAGAGTTCTCATTATCTTGGGTTGTTTCGGGATCTCTGGTTTCTGTGACGGAGGACAGAGGATGGAGAGGGGAGCTGATGGTGATATCAATGGAGTGGCGTTGGGAGAAGGAGTGCTAAACCAATCGCGGTAGTATCTGACCAAACCCAGTACAGTAATTGTTAAGAGATCTGCTATGTTGGAAACTCGGAGACAGTGTGAAGGTCTATTGTCTGAGGATTATTGTATTTGTGAGTTTTGTGGGTCCTTAGTTGATGAAAATTGCATCCGGCAGTGCCAATCAAAGTATAACCAGTTTTTGGGGTGGGTATCCTTTAGATGATTATCATACTATGATGGGCAGAGTTCTAAACCAGACTGACTGTTGGGTGTGTTCTCATGTGCCCCAGGGACAGCATAATGTAGGGTTAGTGACATTTACATTAAATGTCTCTGAGGTTTTACAACTGCAACAAGGGAAGACGCTGGATGGAAAATTTCTTAACACCAAACCACCTCATTTTAAACTCCACAAGTACCAAGTAGATAATCACTTTTATGTTTGAACATCACCAACTCCAATAAACCAGGAAGTTGGGAGGTGACTGGCAATAACCAGACGATGACCTTCTCACTAAGAACTGATTATGAGCCTATAAATTTTGAACTGTTATGCACAATTAGGTTAAATGGGAGACACTTCTGGTATCGGTATACATTAAGTAACATCAAATAAATGGTTGGCAGAGTACCAGAAGGATACTGTGCCAGGGTTCTACAGCCAGAAACATGTGTTAACCAGATGGGAAAACCAGAGATAGGATCATTTGTTAGGGAAATGTGTTGGATGATCATGATGCATTCAATTCCTTATGTTCTCCCCGATGATGTATATTTTATATATGGTAGAAAAGCATATAAGTGGCTCTCTCCAAGTTCCTAAGGTTTGTGTATCTGGGAAGAGTACACCTAGAGGTTATGACCCTTACACATGGTGAAATGCTTGGTATTCATAAAAACACACCATAACTATATCTTCACAGACATTATGAACATAGAGACAAAAGAAATATGATACCTGGTGATGTACATAAAGCCACACAGTTAATTAGTGAAACCACTGGCTTTCAAATTTTCGTTACATTGGATCTCACCAGAATCACTCGGGGTACACTAAATTTCAGATATATCCGAGACATTGCTAAATTAATAGATATTACCGAGATGTATGATTACACATTCAGGTACACAGGTAAGGCGTTACAGGCCTACAAGAAAGAACTGGTGCAACACCGATTAGTTTTAAATTATTTAACAGCTGTTACTGGAGGGTTCTGCGTGACCTTAGCCACCCAATTGGTGTAAAGTGTTGCACATACATTACAAACAATCCCAGTGACCCCAAGGAGGTGATAGACCGGAATATGGATGAAATCCTGCAGCTGAAATGGGAATTTCGGAAGAACCATAATGATTCAGTGGCTGAAGTAGAGGAGAATGGGTTTCATGGTTGAACCCAGTGAAATGGTTCTCCGGTCTAGGAGAGTGGGTCCAGGAAACAGTTGCTAGCATAGGTAAACGCCTGATCCTCATATTGGTTGTCATTGTAGTAATTGGCTTATGTGTCAAATGAGTTTCTACTGTGTTGAAATGTGGAAAATGTAAAGATAAGGTAGATCGAAGGAATGAAATTATGATGGTGGTCAGTAGTAGCAATATGAATACTGAGGTAAATGAAGGACTGCATTACAACCCTGAACAAGAATGTACCATCAGATGATGTACAGATTTAGACATGCATGAAATGTATTATGAAATGTTATTTTAAACATCTTAAATAATGCAAGTCCATATCCCCTTCAAGACTTCCTTTATAGGTTAGATGCATCCCCAAATCTCTCCCATGATCTCCCAAGATCCGCGGTGCACACTTGTAAGGGTTGTTTTATGTCCCTCCCAGAGACACATTATTGATGGTTTAAGAATCACCTTGTGCCATCCTATAATATAACATTAAATAATATGTCATAGTGTAAGCCTAAATTCATTTTAAAATTAGAGTGTGAGAGCATGTTGTTTGCTATCAAAGGGTGGACTGTTGAAGCCGGATAATGGGCTGAGACAGAATCTGTTAAAATTAAAATCTGCATGACACCATTTTGTGAATGGCAACAAGATGCCATTTTGTGAATGGCTGCACAACGCCATTCTAGCGAATCCCACAATATCAGTACATACGTCGATGCTATTATATAGCGTTGTGCGATTCCCATGCAATAGAACAATGTTAAAAGTCCTCATTATATAAATACATACATTTACTAAAATTAACAACCCTGCAAAACACGTACCACTGTGTACTCCACAAATACGTAGTCGCACAACGCTGACTAGCATTTTTTGTTAATATCCTTACACATTGCACACTTACATAGGAAGGTTCCCTAGCATTTAAGGTTAATATCCAAGGTTTTATTCATTATTAATTATGTAATAAAGCAACTGTATTTAAAGATATCAGGTTCAGTACATGATAAGCAGACCGTGTTTGGTGCCATTCTGAACCACTGTTTAATTGCAGATTTCTGGTTCCATCTGCGAGGAAATCGCAACATGTGTCTGCAAATTATGGATCATAGAGAGATAGGCATTGAAATGTACTATGTAAATGTAATGTAATTAGCCAGTTTAGACTTGTTCTTCGGCGGGAAAACGTACACAAAGAAGCTGTTGGAGGCTGAACTATTACAATACAAACTGACCTATGAACTGCATCGTAACAGGAGAACCAGGAAAAAGAACCAATGGGATTATGCCAACTTGTTCTATTGTATTGCCTATCTCTGCAAGGGTTTATATGTAAGCACCCTGAATCTGCTAGTCAGTAATCTTTTCTTTGCTGTTGACGGAGGTTTCATAGTTGATGCCGGGAATCTGGATTCAGAGCACATGCGTATGTATTCGACTGTACCTAGTGATTGTATAATCTGTTTGCGCTAATTGTATTTAGATCACAGCGTGTAACTATCTGCTTTTTGGTGAACAATATCTTTTTGTGCTTTGGAAACATAATCAAAGTCTGCAAAGCAATTATTTATTGTGCAACTTATTACGCTAAATAGTGACATTTAGAGTGTATAGATAGGTAGGCATCAATAAAGGCTAACCTGTCTTAATTGAATGTAAACTATAAAGTTATTTAACATTTAGTGAACAAAGGGCCTGATTCAGGGCTTGATTCAGAGCGGACGCTCTGACCAGAGCGCTCACTCTGAATCAGGGCCCTCCTACATGGAAATGGAGCACCCTCCTGGCCACTCGCATAGCTGTGGGTGACCACCCACAGCATATGCGAGCAGCCGAAAAGATGGTTGCGATGGTCAAGACCATCGCAACCATCGCAACCATCGGTAGGGTCTCTCTGCCGCAAGCCCAGGAGTGATTTTGGCTCTGTCAGAACCAAAATCACTCCCACTGACATCACTACTGATGTCAGTGGGGCCGGCTTCAGATGGTAGGCGTTCCCATGGGAACGCCTCCATCTGGCAGCCATGCCCCCGGCACGCCCACCACTTTGGTGCGAGACCCGGAGCGACAGCTTGGCTGTCGTTGTCCTGGTCTCACGCATGCGCACGTGCATTGGGGGAACATCGACCCTCTTGCTAGTGTCCTGCACTCGCGAGTGGGTCTGAATGACCCCCTCAGCACAGATCGCTATTGCAACAGTGTACGCAGATCAATTAGTGCATACTGTGCATGCGTATGCACCGCACTGTGTGTGTGCAGCAATCAAACTGTAGTTACAGATGCACTATGTAATCAATTGCAGAGTGAGTGACAAGTCATAAGCATTTGGAGGTGGTAATGGGGGAGTGGTTGATGGTTGGAAAAGAGCAGGCATGCCTGTCCGTTTGTTCGATGTTGCATGGGCATGCATAAATTAGCTACTGCAATTGCCTTCACAGCTTAAGTACTCACTTTGTGCATCGAGACTTGCAAATTCTGAGACAGGTCAGACCTGCTGTAATTGTGTGGGAGGGGTGGATGTTCTCCGATATTACCAATGTATACGCAGGACTGTGAGGTATTACAGATGTGAGAAGGCAGTAGTGGGTGTCTCTATGCTGGCTGAGTTGTGGCAGATATTAGCATACAAGTATTTTCACAGATTCATTGTGTGTGATTACGCAGCTGCAATCGCAGCTGTGATCCGTGCTGAATCAGGCCAAAAGTAATCTTGCAAAACAATTTAAATATCATTGAGCAAGTGAATGCTTTAGTGGGTAAGTTTTGAACAAGTTTGTAGTATATATTTTTTTATTTTCATTATTACCACATTATCTTAAGTGGGTGAGATGAGTCTTGAATAAATGTAAATACAGGATTATGTGTATGTGTATAGTATGAATATGATATTTTTTATGTTTTTTTATTAAAAGTGTACTTTTTGTAGTAATTAAAATGTAAAATGATATCCTTATGCATGTGCAGTACACACATTATTGTAATCAATAAAATATGTGCTCATTTTATGTCCACTGGAAATTTTAATGGTGGACAGTTTTCCAGGATAAAATGAGAAATAATATACAGTAGATACCACCTCATAGACTAGTACTTTATATCTATTTTAATAATATTAAGACTAAAAAAATTTAACTTATCTCAATAGGTCATTTGTAATATGACATCAAAGTCTGTCTATGAAATAACTATCATACTTAAGAACTATGTACCTTGAGATGACTAGAATGTGAAAACTATGAGGAAAAGTTATGTCATGTTCCAATCCAAGAGGGAAAAAAATCAGTGAAACAGGATGACACCATAAGCTGACCAACCGGTGAAGGCACATTTTAAATCTATTTAACTTAAGGAGCATGTAGCAGTGTGTTAGCATGAGAGCTGGAAGGCTTTGATGAAGTAGTGCACCTGGAGAGCCCATTTAAAGATTTGTAGACAGTTGGAGAGTCTCATGGAAAAGGGAGAGAGTTCCAGAGTTAGGGAGCAGCATAGACAAAATCTTGGAGGTGGGGGTGGGAGAAAGTAACCAGATGGCAGGAGAGGTGGCATGTATTTGTTGAGTGAAGATGATTGGCAGGAGTGTGAAGGGAGATGAGGTTAGATATGTGAATGGGAAGGGATTGGGGGAGTCCTTTGTCAGTGTAAGAAACTTGAATTGGGTTCTGTAGGAGAAGAGGATCCAAGTGAGGCTTGTAGGAGGGGGAGGCATATTTAGAACATTTGGAGAGGAAGATGAGCAGTGCAGAAGCATTGGGGACAGATTGGAGTGGGGAGAGGTGGGAGTCAGGGAGGCCAGATAGGAGGAGGATACAGTAGTCCAACCTGGAGATGACCAGTGAGTGGTTGAGGGTTTGGTAGCATCCTGTGTGAGAAAGCATCTGACCCTGGAAATAATTTTGAGATGGAAGTGACAGAACTACGAGAGGTGCTGAATGTGTAGTTTGAAGTAGAGGGAGGAGTCCAGTATAACTCCAAGACAGTTCACTTTGGGTTGCTAGAGGGGATAGTTTTGCCATCAATTGACAATGAAATTGTGAAATTGTGGCTAGTGAGGTCATGCAGGAATGTGGGGAAAATGATCAGCTCAGTCATATATATATATATATATATATATATATATATATATGAAATTTAAGAAGCACCTGAACATCCAGGAAGAGATAGCAGAGAGACAGGTTGAGATATGAGTGAGGAGAGAGGGGGAAAGTTCAGGGATAAAAGATAGATCTGGGTATCATCAGCATGGCGATGATATTGCAGGTCAAAAGAGCTGATGAGTTCACCTAGAGAAGACATATAGAGGGAGAATAGGAGAGGCACAAGTACAGAACCTTTGGGAACACCTACTCTAATTGGAAGTGGGGGGAAATAGGAGACATTGAAGGAATGGTCAGAAAGGTAGGAGGACAGTCATGAGAGGGCCATGACATGTAGACCAAGGGATTTAAGGATTAGCAGAGTTGAGGGTGGTCAACAGTATGAAATGCAGCAGAGAGGTCATGGAGAATGAGCAGAGAGTACTGTTCTTTGGATTTGGCAGCAAGGTGGTCATTACTGACCTTCATGAGGGCAGTTTCAGTGGAGTGGAGAGAATAGAAGCCAGACTGAAAAGGTCAAGGAGGGAGTGGGAGGACAGAAAGGTGGTAAGCTGGTTATAAACAATATGCTCAAGGAGTTTGGAGAAACGCAGGAGGGGAGAAATGGAACAGTAGTTGGAGAGAGTTTTAGGATCAAAGGTTACTTTTTTGAGATGAAGAAGAAAAGGGCATGTTTGAATGAAGAAGGGACAGTGCCAGATGAGATGAAGAGATTGAGGAAGTGGCACAATGGTTACAAGCAGAAGAAAAGAGGTATCGGAGGATGTGGAAAGGGATAGGGTCAAGGGGGAATTGGAAGAGAAGGAGTACTGGATGAGGGACATGACTATCACTACAGATACAAGGGAGAAGGATGTTAGAGTTGGTGAGATGGATGGGGAGCAGTGGCCCATGAAAGGAGTACTGAGAGTCTGTGGGATATGATGTCCTGATGTATGGAGTATATTTTAGATTTAAAGTAGGTAGCAAAGTCAAGAGCAGAGAGCAAGTAGGGAAGGCGAGGAGCCCAGTGGGCTGTCACAGTCATGTAATCTTAGTTTAAACAGTACTGCTTGTCTATATATCGGTAGTTAAGTGGAAGGCATGTTCTAGGCAAAGATGAACTGTTTGTTTAACATCCTGGTGAATTGCTGTTCTGATAAAAAATAATTAAGATGGAATTTAGTATCATGGACACATGACCTCAACTAATTGTATAAAACCATATGCATTAATAGCATATATTGGATGCAGATTTAATGCTAATATAGAATTAGTAGTTGATATGCAAGCACCCCTTCAGATCTAAATAGAAAAATCTTGGGATCAAATATAAAGTTCACCCTAATGAGTTTTTATAGTTATGGGACATACACATAACATTTATACTTGAAATTTTTATAGGTTGTGGTGTAATTTATAATTTTGTTTTAATATATGAAATTGTTTATTAAGCCATTTATATATATATGTATTTATTTATTTAAAAAGACATATTAGACTCCTATATTGTTTCAATTTACTTTTTTCATTTATTTATTTATACATGCACTATGAATGGGGTTGAAATGGAACCACGGATTATATATAAATGAAACCATTCCCGAATTAAAGATGGAGGAACTTCTGGGTTTTTTTGGTCCACATTTAATTCAGTCCGTGTTTCAGGAGCCACTCTGGAAATGTTTCGCAAAATGTCATAACAAACAAAGGAATCAGGCGGGAGCTCTGTTTACTAATCTAGCGTCTCAAGCCTCATTCTGGATCAAAAGGAAGTGACGCAGCTCTTGACTTCTGGTTTCTAATTCAGTCGGGGGTTTTGGCTATCATCCCAGTGATCTAGACATCGTTCACAGATATGGAGGGAATGACGTGACTCGCAATTTCTGTTTTTTTTACTCAGTGTTTCAAGCCTCATTTTTGTGATAGAAGAAATGACATGATTATTGAACTTTACAGAGAATGGGGTTAACTATTAAGTAGAATGGGAAAGTGTTTTATAAACTCCGTTGTGGATCAGGAATAAGCATGAGATACACTATGAATATATTTGGAATGATTTTGTGCGGTTGCTAACCGCTTTTTTTTTAAACACACAGATGATTTGTATTAAGAAATAGATATACATTTAAAAACATTTTTAAGATGTTTTAAATTATTTTGTTCAAATATGAAAGACAAAATAACAACATGGTCTCCAATATTAATGTTGGATGATTTATCTTTAGTTGTTATGTGTTTTGAATATCCAATTAATAAACCTGATTGGAACATCACATGACTGACTAGGGGTATAAATATGGCTACCGGCACACACTTCCTACACACCTTGACAAAGGACTTGGGTCTGAAACACGTCGGTGGAGGAAGTGTGCGCTCTGTTTGGAGCCATAGGAGATCCTGTGGAGGTCCACGTGGAAAGGAGGAGTGGTTAAACCGGGTGCTTTTTTTGTCACCACAAACTCATTTCATGTGTGCCTTTCTCGGAAGGCTCCATATGGTACAAAGCAATCTTATCTTTTATTTTGTGCAATGTATTAAATAAAACTGTTTGTTAAACTTTTAAAACACCATGAGAGATTTCTTTCTCTATATATATGAGTACTGGAAACAGATGCCCATATACTAAGGACCAGGATTGAATCTTTTTCCAAAGTGGGGATATATGCTGATAAAGAAAAGACACCTTTCAAGGAACTTCTTTCACCTATTTAAGGTGAGAATTCCATTAGAAGTTTAAAGGATTTAGAACAGTCTTGGTGAATGAATATTTACCGATAAAATAACTTATATTTTTCTTGAGTACATAAACAGAATCCAGCGCTTGGTGGCCCTAACCACAGAGGGATAATATATAGGAACCAGGAGAAAAAAGGGGGGACAAGGATGCCCCAAGAAGCCAGAATTAACCCAAGGCCAAACAACTAAGTGGAGGAGGGGTGGTGGCGACCGGTCCATTGACTGCACAGTACATATGGACCAGTAATGGCCCACGCCTCATCCCTGTACAGGTATCTAATCACAAAACTCCAGTGCCTCATTGAGGCCATCTGGAGATAGTTATTGAAGCCTGAAAATCCATTTGGATTCAGCTTCACATAACTGTTTGTACCTATCACCTCCTCTAATAGTTTTATTAATAATCTCTACCCCCATGACTATAAGACAGTCAGGATTATTTTTTTGCACCTCGGAAAAGTGTCAAGGGACGCTATGTGTCTCCTTGCCTTTTAGGATGTTTTGGCTGTGCTCTCGAAACCGTTCCTTCAGAGTGCATGTAGTACGACCCACATATTGAAAAAAACAATTGCAATTAAGTATATATATATATAACATAAGTTGACTCGCAACTAATGAAAGAATTGATTTCAAATGTAGCACCTGTCTTAGCAGATGATATTTGTTTACTTATGTTAGCAATGTATCTACATGTCAAACACCTTGTGTGTTAACAGGTATAACAACCTAATGGTTTCTTGGTTATCCAAGTATCAATCTACCCATATGTAATCTTATTGTTACTTAAAGTGCTTGGTGCAAGAAAACTTTTGAGGTTTCTATTTTTCTTGAAAACTATACTCGGTTTAGCTGCAATAAAGGTGGAAAGTATTGGATCAGAACATATTATCTTATAATTTCTGTTAATTATGGAGCTGATTCACCTGGATTCATTATTGAATTGAGAGATAAATAATAAAGAAGTATCTTTCTTAGTAGTATTTTTAATATTTTTAGTTTTCCTGGGTCCATCAATGAATTCAGTTGATTTTTCTTGTGATATCTCACCAGATTCAACCATACTATTCCCTATATATAAGTCAGTACTCTGTATAAATTTATTTTTATGAATTATTTCAGCATGGATTTTAGGACTCTCTTACAGCCCCAGGGGGTAACCCCTATCTAGAAAGTTTTCCTTCAATTTATTTGCATGTAGTTCAAAATCAGCATCTCTAGTGCAATTGCATCTGATCCTGCCCATTTGACTTTTTGGAATATTTTGAACCCAGGGGCAGTGATGGCCACTGATGAAATACAGATATGAGCTACAGTCCACATTTTTTGTATACAGAGTCAAAATAATTTTATCATCAGCAACTGAAAGTGTGACGTCCAGAAAATCAATAGAAAGATGACTAAAATGTGAAGTGAATTTTAAAGTCATCGTGTTAGTGTTCAAATAACTAGTGAAGTGAAAAACTGAATCAGCATCCCCATCCCAAATAAAGAAAAGGTCATCTATGTATCGGCCGTAGTACACCAGACTCGCTCTGGCTGGTCCATCCCATACATATAGATCTTCGAACTCGCCAATGTATATATTGGCGAAGCTCAGAACGAATCTGGTGCCCATGGCCATACCGTGCAATTGTAGGTAGTGGGTGGAGTCAAAAATTAAATTATTACGTGTCAAAATAAATCGAATAAAGTTCATAAAAAATTCACACTGTTCCTCAGAGGTATCCATATCAGTGTCCAATGTCTTCCGAACCGCAGAAATTCCTGCTTCATGCGGAATATTGGTATAGAGTGCCTGGACATCGAGAGTCAAAAAAACATAACTAGGGCGCCAGTTGATAGTCTTAAGTTTTTCTAACAAATCAGTCAAATCCTGAATATGTGACCTCTGAGAAACAGTGTGTCATTGTACAAAGTGATCAATGTAAAAGGACAAATTAGAAGTGAGTGAATCAATGCCAGAAATAATCGGACGCCCCAGTGGTGCAACTGAAGATTTGTGGATTTTGGGTAAATAATAAAACACTGGTGTGATAAGGTGACATGCAAATAAAAAGTGAAATTCATCCTTGCTGATGACAATCCAATGCTGTGCACTTTCTAGTAGTGTCTTAAGCTCCTTTTTATATAACAGTGTAGGGTAACCACCCAATGGCTGATTGAAAGTTGTATCCTGGAGCTGTCTCAGAGCTTCCCCAATATAATCCTGTTTATTCAGGATGATGACTCCACCGCCCTTGTTGGCAGATTTAATCATGATAGAGTCATCATCCAGAAGATTTTTAAGGGCCATTCTCTCTCCATGAGACAGATTTCTCTTCCCCAAATCTTTTTTGGGGTTAGAGTTACATAATAACTGAAACTCATTCAATATATTCTTATAAAATAACTGAATATTTGAGCTCTTATGGTTAAGAGGGAATAAATTAGATTTTCTCTTGAATTTATTTATTTCTAAATCCATATGTGGGCTTTGAGTATCATATATCCTAATCTCTTGTTCACTTATTCCACCCTCTGTGTGTAGTGTTTCTAATATAGAAAGACAATCCCAATCATTTACATCTAGAATTATTGGTTCATCACATTCTTAAAGTCTCTATTTTGTAGTTTTAGAATGAAAATATTGTTGTCTACATAATGACCTAACATAGCGATTGAGCTCTGAAAAAAGATTTCAAAGATTAGGATTGGTAATTGGGGCAAAATTTAAACCTTTAGAAATAAGTTGTATTTCAGATTCATTTAGGGGTCTATCTGATAAATTGAATATACCTGATTTATTTAATGAAACCTTGGGTGTCTTAGATCTCCTTCTACCCATTCCTCTCTTTCCCCTCTATCTCTTACTCTATTTGTTGTTCTCACCTGAAGAGGAAGATACTGATTGTGATATGACGGTATCCTCCAGTCTTTCTCTTGAATGGAAAAATCCTGTCTCTTTTGCCACTGATTAGTTCTGTTTTTGGGCCTAGCCCCCAAATCTAATTTAGGTGAAAGATTATACTTTCTTTCATTTCTAGCCTGTTTACATGAATCAAAAGGTGATTCAGGGGCATTCTCTATCTCATTGTCCCTTATTTGCTCCACAAATGTATGCAGAGATTGTATCTTCTGATAGTAGTTAGATCAGGATCGGGGAAAGGGTCGCCTGGGGTTTCTAATATCCTGTGTATAAGAGATTTTATCATCTCTTAACAACTTTCTTTTTTCATTATTATAAGTTCCTTTTCAAAACTAGAAATCTTATGGCCCAATTAAGATTCTCGTCTTTTAAATTCTGGGTCATCTTTAAAAGCTAATAAATCCTTTCGAACCTGTTCTATTTCTTTATTATTTTTTCAATTTTTCTTTCTCTATAGCCACCTAATGCTTTTAGTAAAGACATGGAACAGCATTTCAAGGCTGATTCCCATTCTTTAGTCAAATGTTTTTTTTTATCTGTAGACCCTTGGGTATTATATCCAGTTCAATATATTTAGTCAAAAAGATACTGTTTAGCCAGTGTCTACTTTCAGCAAGCAACAATGTTTCAAGTTCAAGGAAACCTTGATTCAAATCTGGCTCTATATCATCCATAACATTATCAGAATCCAATCTAGATAAAAAATTCTTCTCTCCTGTTTCTCTTCTCCTTGATCCATATAAACTCTGTCATGTTAACTCTGTAACAAAAAGCAGGTAGGCAGACAATTTAAATACAATAAATGAACACACACAAAAGACCTTAGCACTTATTATGCCAGAGAGTCAAATATCAGTGCAGCAGTGGAAAAAGAGGTGATTGCCAACCTCATTGACAAAGACAATACAAGAAGTACACTGTGCTATGGTATTTATGTTGGAACATATGAGTAACACATTTGTATATTAAACACAATTAAATATCTATAAAGAAATGTGTATGAAAAATATAACACACATAAAATTGTACATAATAAAAAAACACAATAGTCACATATATTTAGCTGGTTAAGCCTTAAAGTATATAGACAATAAAGGCAAAAAAATAATAAAAAAATATTACAAATATAAGGAGATGATCAGGCTCCGATATAAGTAACTCAATCCCCTATTGTGCAAAAATATGTGCCAAAAGCATTCCCGGATAATGCAGCTAAGGAACCTGTTTGGGTTTACTTAGCGATGAGTATATAAACGAGGGCAATGGCACAGTCTGGCTATATGGTAGCTCTCCCCATCAATGAATATTGGAGCCTATTTGGATATAAGTCCAACATGTGTAGCAAAGTCCCAGGCAATATAAGATATCCCAAACAAAAATGTATGCTGAGTATAAAGCTACGGGTAAATCTGTATCAAGGGATAATTGTTGATTCCTTTAATGTGTTGCAGGACACAAAATGAATATCTGGGAACTTAGATAGTAGTAAGAGCCAGAGGTATACCTGTGGATGATTCTGCAAAGTCCCTGGGTAATCAGAACACTGGAACTGGTATGGCTCAGCGTGGTTCAGCAAAGCCGGCCAGGGAATTTGCGTTTGGCAGAGGTGGATGCGCTGCAGCGCACCGTGACTTTAAAGTTGTTGCCAGTCTCCGTCTGTGTGCTGACATCCACCGGGACCTCCAACTGGCGGTGATGGTGTTTGAAGCACCCGTACTCTGTGGCACAGTGTGAACTGTGATTGGGAATCCGAATTACACCCATACTCTCACAGGTGGCAGCTCCCGCCTCTGGTTCAACCGCGGCTCAGCAGTGAATGCAGGTCTCGTGGGAGGAGGATGTGAAATGGCTATCAAACAGTCAGCCGCAGAAATCTTGATAGGGGAGCAGCTCCAGTAGCTATTAAAGGGAACAGCAACGCATTTCTGCTACTGCTGTAGCCTTTTTCAAGCTGAAATTCTCTTTTTAAGTTGTGAGTTCATATATGTAGTATCAAACTAAAAACCATTGGATAATTAAGTAATTGTTTTTAACTCTTAACCATCTGTTTAAAAAAAGATATAAATATATCTCTGTCATTTTTCTTTATCTTTCTGAAGTCTCATCTCTTCTCATGATATAAACGAGAAATTAGCAATTAAACTTAACCATATAATAAATAAAATATATAAAAAAAATAGAAATTAGTAAATCATTAAATTTAAATAAAAAATCTCACATTAATATATAAAAAACAGTATATAGGACAATTAATAATGCACATATGCGCAAATACATAAATACACATACATATGTGCACATATATACACAAATGCACACTCATGTGCATACACATGTACAGACATGCGCACACACCCATATATGGTACTTAGAAACCCAATGTCCCAACAAAAACATAACAGAGCAATATGGATCAATAGTAATAAATAGTATATCATACATTTATAATAAATGAATTAATTAAGCAATATAGGATATTTAGAACAATGCCTTATCCAATATCAACTGTAATGGCAAAAATTAAATATATAGTTGCAGATAGTATAAGGAGAAAAGAGGTATAAAAGAACTTATTAATATGCAAAAATAATGATTAATAAATAATAACATGGCTTAACCAGCTAAATATATTTGACTATTGTGTTGTTTTTATATGTACATTTTTATGTTATAATTTTCATACAAATTTCTTTATATATATTAAATTGTGTTTAATATACAAATGTGTTACTCATATGGTCCAACATAAATACCAGAGCGCAGTGTACTTCTTTGTATTGTTTTTGTCAGTGAGGTTGGCAATCACCTCTTTTCCACTGCTGCACTGATATTTGACTCTCTGGCATAATTAGCGCTAAGGTTTTTTGTGTGTGTTCATTTATTGTATTTAAATTGTCTGCCCAGCTGCTTTTTTGTTAGAGGGTCAACATGACAGAGTTTATATGGATCAACGAGAGGAGAAACAGGAGAGAGAATTTTTTATCTAGATTGGATTCTGATAATGTTATGGATGATATAGAGCCAGATTTGAATCAAGGTTTCCTTGAACTTGAAACATTGTTGCTTGATGAAAGTAGACACTGGCTAGATAGTATCTTTTTGACTAAATACATCAAACTGGATAGAATACCTCTACAGATAAAAAAACATTTATCTATTAACGATGATCCTGAGCTGACTAAAGAATGGGAATCAGCCTTGAAATGTTGTTCCATGTCTCTATTAAAAGCATTAGGTGGCTATAGAGAAAGAAAAATGGAAAAAAATAAACAAAGAAATAGAACAGGTTCAAAAGGATTTATTAGCTTTTAAAGATGACCCAGAATTTAAAAGACGAGACTCTGAATTGGGCCAAAAGATTTCTAGTTTTGAAAAGGAACTTATAATAAAGAAAAAAGAAAGTTGTTAAGAGATGATAAAAACTCTTATACACAGGATATTAGAAACCACAGGAGACCCTTTGCCTGACCCCGATCTAACTACTATCAGAAGATACAATCTCTGCATACATTAGTGGAGCAAATGAGAAAGAGAATGCACCTGAATCACCTTTGGAGTCACATAAACAGGCTAGAAATGATAGAAAGTATAATCTTTCGCCTAAATTAGATTTGTGGGCTAGGCCCAAAAACAGAACTAATCAGAGGTAAAAGAGACAGGATTTTTCCAATTGAGAGAAAGACTGGAGGATACCATCATATCACAATCAGTATCTTCCTCTTCAGGTGAGAACACCAAAAAGAGTAAGAGATAGAGGGGACAGAGAGGAATGGGTAGAAGAAGATCTAAGATGCCCAAAGGTTTCATTAAATAAATCAGGTATATTCAATTTATCAGATAGACCCCTAAATGAGTCTGAAATACTTCTTTCTAAAGGTTTAAATTTTGCCCCAAGTACCAATCCTAATCTTTGTAATCTTTTTTCAGAGCTCAATCGCTGTTAGGTCATTATGTAGACAATGATATTTTCATTCTAAAACTAAAAAAGAGAGACTGGAATAATATGATGAACCAATAATTCTAGATGTAAATGATTTGGATTGTCTTTCTATATTAGAAACACCACACATAGAGGGTGGAATAAGTGAACAAGAGATTAAGATATATGATACTCAAAGCCCACATATGGATTTAGAAATAAATAAATTCAAGAGAAAATCTAATTTATTCCCTCTTAACCATAAGAGCTCAAATATTCAGTTGTTTTATAAGAGTACATTGAAAGAGTTTCAGTTATTATGTAACTCTAATCCCAAAAAAGATTTGGGGAAGATAAATCTGTCTCATGGAGAGAGAATGGCCCTTAAAAATCTTCAGGATGACAACTCCATCATGATTAAATCTGCCAACAAGAGCGGTGGAGTCGTCATCCTGAATATACAGAATTATATTGGGGAAGCTCTGAGACAGCTCCAGGATACAACTTTCTATCAGCCATTGGGTGGTGACCCTACATTTTTATATCAGAAGGAGCTTAAGACACTACTAGAAAGTGCACAGGATAGGAATCTCATCAGCAAGGATGAATTTAACTTTTTATTTGTGTGTCACCTTATCACACCAGTGTTTTATTATTTATCCAAAATCCACAAATCTTTAGTTGCACCACCGGGGTGTCTGATTATTTCTGGCATTGATTCTCTCACTTCTAATTTGTCCTTTTACATTGATTACATTTTACAGGGACACGCTGTTTCTCAGAGGTCACATATTTGGGATACGTCCGATTTGTTAGAAAAATTTAAGACTATCACCTGGCACCCTAGTTATGGTTTTTTGACTCTTGATGTCCAGGTGCTCTATACCAATATTCTGCATGAAGCAGGAATTTCTGCGGTTAGGAAGACATTGGACACTGATATGGATACCTCTGAGGAACAGCGTGAATTTTGGTGAACTGTATTCGATTTATTTTGACACATAATAATTTCATTTTTGACTCCACCCACTACCTACAAATTCACGGTATGGCCATGGGCACAAGATTCGCTCCAAGCTTCGCCAATATACAGTCAGGTGCATAAATATTGGGACATTGACAGAATTTTCATATTTTGACTTCTATTCACCACCACAATGGCTTTGAAATGAAACAAACAAGATGTGCTTTACCTGCAGACTTTCAGATTTAATTTGAGGGTAATTACATCCAAATCAGGCGAACGGTGTAGGAATTACAACGGTTTCTATATCTGCATCCCACCTTTTAAGGGGCCAAAAGTAATGGGACAAACTAAACAATCCTAAATCTTACTTTCACTTTTTAAAACTTTGCTGCAAATCATTTGCATGCAATTACAGCCTGAAGTCTGGAACGCATAGACATCACCAGTTGCTGGGTTTCATCCCTGGTGATGCTCTGCCAGGCCCCTACTGCAAATGTCTTCAGTTCCTGCATGTTCTTTGGGCATTTTCCCTTCAGTTTTGTCTTCATCAAGTGAAATACATGCTCAATCGGATTCAGGTCAGGGGATTGACTTGGCCACACATTCATATAAGCAATTTCACTCTAGTAATGTTAGGTATGATTATGGTTATGATTATTATGATTATTATGATTATTATGATTATGATTATTATTATTATTATTATTATTATTATTATCTTTATGGTGTAATGATGTCTTTATTGATAATAATATCACTATTCCACTATTATGACCATCATCGTTTATAATTTATTATTATCTTTATTTCACTAGGGTTTAATTTTACTATTTTCTATTTGTTATTATTTATTAATTATTAATTTTGCATATTTCTAAGTTCTTTTATACCTCTATTCTCCTTATACTATCCGCAGCTGTATATTACATTTTTGTCATTACAGTTGATATTGGATAAGGCGGTGTTCTCAATATCCTATATTGATTAATGAATTCATTTATTATAAATGTATGATATACTATTTATTGCAATTGATCCATATTGCTCTGTTATGTTTTTGTTGGTACATTGGGTTTCTAAGTACCATATATGGGTTTGTGCGCATGTCTGTACATGTATATGCACATGAGCATGCATTTGCGTATATATGTGCATATATGTATGGGTATTTATGTATTTGTGCATATGTGCATTATTAATTGTCCTATATACTGTTTTTATATGATAATGCAAGCTATTTTTATTTAAATTTAATCATTTACTAATTTCTATTTTTTTAAATATATTTTATTTACTATATGGTTATGTTTCATTGCTAT
Organism: Taudactylus pleione; assembly: GCA_031769625.1. Classification (NCBI taxonomy): domain Eukaryota; kingdom Metazoa; phylum Chordata; class Amphibia; order Anura; family Myobatrachidae; genus Taudactylus; species Taudactylus pleione. The sequence continues at coordinate 16,178,873 of JAUIMM010000120.1, forward strand.
TTTCTTGTTTATATCATGAAAAGAGATGAGACTTCAGAAAGATAAGGAAAAATGACACAGTGAGAAAGATATATTTATATATTTTTTAAACAGATTGTCAAGAGTTAAAAACAATTACTTAATTATCCAATGGTTTTTAGTTTGATACTATATACACTATTTATACGAATTCACAACTTAAAGAGAGCATTTCAGCTTCAAACACCATCACCGCCAGTTGGAGGTCCCGGTGGATGTCAGCACACAGATGGAGACTGACAACAACTTTAAAGTCACGGTGCTCTGCAGTGCATCCACCTCTGCCAGATGCTAATTCCCTGGTCGGCTTTGCTGAACCACGCTGAGCCATACCAGGCCCTGTGTTCTGATTACCCAGGGACTGAGCAGAATCTTCCACAGGTATACCTCTGGCTTACTACTATCTAAGTTCCCAGTTATTCATTTTGTGTCCTGCAACACATTACAGGAATCAACAATTATCCCTTGATACAGATTTACCCATAGCTTTATACTCAGCATACATTTTTGTTATGGATATCTTATTTTGCCCGGGACTTTGCTACACGTGTTGGACTTATATCCTAATAGGCTCCAATATTCATGTTTATTGATGGGGAGAGCTACCATATAGACAGACTGTACCATTGCCCTCGTTTATATACTCATCGCTAAGTATACCCAAACAGGTTCCTTAGCTGCATTATCCGGGACTGCTTTTGGCACATATTTTTGCACAATAGGGGATTGAGTTACTTATATCGGAGCCTGATCATCTCCTTATATTTGTACTCTTTTTTTATCATTTATTTGCCTTTATTGTCTATATCCTTTAAGGCTTAACCAGCTAAATATATGTGACTATTGTGTTATTTTTAAATGTACATTTTTATGTGTGTTATATTTTTCATACAAATTTCTTTATAGATATTAAATTGTGTTTAATATACAAATGTGTTACTCATATGTTCCAACATAAATACCAGAGTGCAGTGTACTTCTTGTATTGTCTTTGTCAGTGAGGTTGGCAATCACCTCTTTTTCCACTGCTGCACTGATATTTGACTCTCTGGCATAATTAGCGCTAAGGTCTTTTGTGTGTGTTCATTTACTGAAAATTTACAATCCCTTGTTTTTCCTGGTGCTTCTACACATTCTGTATGTAGATGATTTGCTACTATGCTCCCAAAATTTTTAAATGTCAGTCACGGATATAGCAGAACTATTGAAATTCCTGACACAAATGGACACTAAGTAGCCAAAGACAAAATCCAAGTCTGATAAACAAATTTCTTATATAGGCCATTGTTTATCTGACGACCTGTGATATCTGACTCCAGGCACAATGGCAGTAATTCAAGAGATCAGATTACCAATTAATACAATTAAGATATTTTTTCTGCCAGTGGTATGTTACTGAAGAAATTGCATACCTAACTATTAACAATTAACTGCATCTTTGTATGAGTTGAATAAAGTTTCTGCACCAAAACCGTTGGTACTTATGGTGCATACACATGGTCAGATTTGTCAGATGAACAATATCATTCATCGATGAACGATCTGAACGATTCGATCGATTTGGTCAACGATTTTGTAAACGATTTGAACAATTTTTATGAACGATTTCAGCGATTAATGATATTGGTCAAATCTGACAGTATTTAAATGTGGAAAAATTCAAATGAAAATGATTGGTTCAAACAATTATTGAGGAGTGTGTGTTTGATATGGTGGGTGGGGCTACCATGAGGAATAAAAAGGTGGGGGCCATTTTAATACTTTGCATTTCTTGCTCTGTGGCTAGTTTGGTTTGGTTTATACCTGCTAAACATTGTTTCATTGCTAATTTGCTCCGCTTTGTTTTTGGCTAGCCTTTTACAAAGTGTTGGTATTGTGCTATTCTGACATGGTACCCGTTCATCAGCGAATCATGTTGGCATACGTAGGAGTCACAATTTTGTCTGAGAGGGAGAGGGCCAAGAGGAGGAGGAGGTCTTGCTCTTGCTGGACAAAGGAGTGGCTACTGCGTAGGGATACCATGTCCCATATGCCTTTGTTGATGGAAATCCATGAGAATAATCCGGATGACTACCGGAATTTCTTGCGCATGGACGACGTGGTCTTTCAGGAGTTGCAGCTTGTGACCCCTGTTATCCAGCAACAGGATACGAATATGAGGAGGGTGATATCGGCTGAGGAGAGGCTGGTGGTTACCTTACAATATTTGGATACCTGAAGATCCTTGGCTGACCTTAAGTTTGGTTCCCTCATTTCACCACAGGCTTTGGGCGTCATCATACCGGAGATGAGCAAGGTCATATACCAGGCCCTCAAGTCTAAGTATTTAAAGGTAAGTTAAAAATGCACTTTATACACTCAGATAAATGCATGCATTGACACACTTTAGGGCATATATTCAATTATTTTTGGCAATTTATGTGTTTGTGCTAAACTTTAGGCGGTGACGTCATTTGGCGCAGGCAAAATATATCACCGTATTAAATTGTAAAGAGTATTTGGTGTTGAGGTAAATCATTGCAATTTAATTGAGCAAATAGATTTGCTTCTGAATGAAGTTATGCAAAAACTATATTTTTTGTATTTGGGGGTTACAAATCTAAGGAAAACCCCCTGCAGCCTTAGTACAGTCCTGTAAAGGAAATATGTGGTAATTGTATTCACCTTAATGCCTCCAGTAGTAATGACCTGTGTAGAAATGCCCGTTATGCAATTTCCCCCATGTTGGTGGTCCACCCTATGCAGTGCCCCCCATAGTAGTGCCCCTTATACAGTGCCCCAGTAGTAGTCCCCCCCTATGCATAGCCCCTAGTAGCAGTGCCCCCATGATGTGGCCCCCCCTATACAGCGGTCACCCTATACAGTGATGCCTGTTTTGGCTCCCCCCTATGCAGTGACAGTGGCCCTTATCACACACACATCCCCAAAAAGCTGTGTTGAAAAAATTACCCTGAATCCCTGCTCCTGATGCAAATGCTGCTGACCGCTCCGATACCCAGCTATTCACCTGCAATACTGTATGGCTGAGATGTTATGATGTCTCTCCCATTACCTGCTGCAGGGGGTCCCGGAATGTGGGGCAGCTGTGTGGATGTCACTGTGTAATGTGGCCACACTCCCTGCAGTCTACACTACACAATTGGAGGGTACACTAGCCACAGCTACAGACAGGGGCCGCTGGTTAGGGGCCCCTCCGTGTCTGGGTGCTCATGTACAACTGCCCCTGTAACCCCCTCCCTTTATTGAGAACTGCTAAGGGGTCTATTTAATAAGCACCATTTTGGAGACAGAGTAAAAATTTATAAGGATGGCAGGCAAACAGTTTTTTTTTAAAACACAGCAATTGCCTGGGACCTTATGAATCTTCACTCTGTCTCCTAAAACACATCATACTAAATAGACCCCCTTAAGGACTGTCCCTGTTTGTGATAATAGATCTGATGGCTAAACGGCAAATTCTTTATCAGTATATGTCAAGTGCACTGACAGCACTTTTCCCCATTGGCAAGCATTAGCAAGAGTCTGTTCTGTGTACTGTCCATTGTTGCTGCTGTTGCTCTGGACAGCTACAGCCTGACAATGCTGCATCGTCCAAGCATTGCAACAACTATTCTTAATGTGTTGAGGTGTTTAGCGGGGAGCGCATTAGGGGTCAGTGCTTTTGCAAATTTAAAAGTCAAAAACAAATCATATATGGTAGTGAGCCAATATAAGCACACAAAACGTTGGGTCATGCAGTTTTTTCAAAAAAAGACATTTAAACGTTTCTTTAGGAACACTATCTAATGACCCACTTTACTTAAAAAGTCTGTATATGTGATTATGTTTTTCTTATAAAAAAATTGAATCAACATTTTGTAACACATATTTTCACTTTCTAATTTCAGTTTCCTGCAAGTGTTGCTGATTGGCAGAGCATTGCTGCTGATTTTGAGAGGAAATGGGACTTTCCAAATTGTGGTGGTGCCATCGATGGAAAGCACATCAGGATATTCCAACCCAGCAACAGTGGCTCTTTGTACTACAACTACAAGAGCTATTTCAGCATTGTATTAATGGTGACAGCTTTGGCAAAGTACAAATTTCTATTTATCGATGTTGGAAAGAATGGTCGAGCATACGATGGTGGTTCATTTAAAAATACCACATTTTACGACAGGATGGTGAAGAAGACCTAAAATCTTCCTACTGCTGAACAGTGTTCCTACGGTTTGATGTATGTTTTTGTTGCCTTACACGAACATGTGCTCAAACCATATGCTCAACGGACACTGACACCAGAAAGGTGGATTTTTATATTATCTCCTGTCCCGAGAGTGAAGAACAGTGGAGAATGCTTTCGGGATTCTAAGCAATAGGTTTCAAGTCTTCCACATGCCAATAAATCTTCGTATCGACAAGATTAATTGGGTGGTCCTGGCACCCTGTGTTGTACATAACCTATTGCTGCGCAAAAGCCAGGGACAACATAGTTTGACAACGGGAATTTCAAACGAACCTGTGGTTGAAAACTGACCCTCAGTCAATCATCCTTTGCTTCCTCAAGGTGGCACAGCAGGGGCAAAAGAATTCAGGGAGCAAGTGCCATTCCCTGGCAGGCAGACCGTGCATAAAAAACTGTTATAATCCAAAATCTACCCTATGTCAATTTTCAAGGAAGTGAATTAAAAATTTATTGTGAGCATGTTTTCCTGTCTTGCCCTTTAATATGTGTCTGTCTATTTTAATTTTATTTATATATGTATATAAATTCAGTGTTTAAACATTTATATTTAAAATTTGACCAATACTCTTAACTTAGGGGCTGATTCACACCAGTTTGGAAGCGTACATCACTCTCAAGTGGGTTGATGGTTCCCCATATGCACATGCATCACCTACGGCATGCGCAATGAGCGAGCCCCATCCAGCGAAGTCAAGACCATAGCTACGGGGCTCGCTACAAGACGGGGCGGCAGTCGATGTTGATTGACAGCTTGCCCCTTTTTTTAGGTGGGGAGGGGGTGTGGCTGCACAAACACAGGCATTCCCTTCGGAAAGTTTCATGAGAGGATGGCACTACATAGGTCAGCAATTAACCTGGCTAGTTCAGGTAGAGATATAGATCAGCCAGTGGCAAAAGATTTTAAGGCTTCTGGGCACCCCCATTCGGCACTTCAGTATATGACAATTGACAATATCCCTGTTTCTCTTCGAGGGGGTAATCTGGCTAAAGCTCTCCATTTACTCGAAGCTCTTTGGATCTTTAGGTTAGATTGTGTTTCCACTAAGGGTTTGAATGAAAAAATTAACTGGAATAGTTTGTATTAATGCTTTGTATGATGGCCCTTTTTCTCTAGCTCATATTTATTGACATGTTACTTCTGTTGGTGATCTCATGGATTTATAAGTTTTCTTTTTATTAATTTATATCTGTTTGTTTTTATAGTGTTCCTGCGGCTAAGCATGTTGGCCGTGTGTCCAGCAGCTAGATACGTGACACCTTCCCGGTGTGGACTGCGGGTAAAGTGGTTGCCTTAGCTATACATGTGAGTGGGACCCTGGATTGTGATTTATTTCACAATCTGCTACAGGCAGCTGAATTTGTTTGCTGACAGGGTTTCCAGCTGTCTGGCCAGTTGGCTGTTACTGTGGCGGTGCATGTGATCACTTTCTCTGTTGGACCACAAGCTATCTGATGTTGCTAGGTAACCGTTGGGGGCAGTACCCGGAAGTGTGTGTCTCGTGGAGCAGATCCGCACAAGGCTGAACATGGTTGGCTGCTGGAACTCACCGTGGGTATTTAGTGGGGGTAAGTGTTCATTCTGTGTTGTTTGTGTACTAGTGTGTCCTGATGACTGGCCTTGATGCCCTGAAACATTGTTGCTGTAATACACCACGTTTTTTGCAACTTAGATTTTGCCTTTGAGTGCCTGTCTCCTTTTTGATTTGTAATATATATATATATATATATATATATATATATATATATATATATTAGTACACTAATGGCCAAGCACTCTGTAAAACACATCATACTAAATAGACCCCCTTAAGGACTGTCCCTGTTTGTGATAATAGATCTGATGGTTAAACGGCGGATTCTTTATCAGTATATGTCAAGTGCACTGACAGCACTTTTCCCCATTGGCAAGCATTAGCAAGAGTCTGTTCTGTGTACTGTCCATTGTTGCTGCTGTTGCTCTGGACAGCTACAGCCTGACAATGCTGCATCGTCCAAGCATTGCAACAACTATTCTTAATGTGTTGAGGTGTTTAGCGGGGAGCGCATTAGGGGTCAGTGCTTTTGCAAATTTAAAAGTCAAAAACAAATCATATATGGTAGTGAGCCAATATAAGCACACAAAACGTTGGGTCATGCAGTTTTTTCAAAAAAAGACATTTAAACGTTTCTTTAGGAACACTATCTAATGACCCACTTTACTTAAAAAGTCTGTATATGTGATTATGTTTTTCTTATAAAAAAATTGAATCAACATTTTGTAACACATATTTTCACTTTCTAATTTCAGTTTCCTGCAAGTGTTGCTGATTGGCAGAGCATTGCTGCTGATTTTGAGAGGAAATGGGACTTTCCAAATTGTGGTGGTGCCATCGATGGAAAGCACATCAGGATATTCCAACCCAGCAACAGTGGCTCTTTGTACTACAACTACAAGGGCTATTTCAGCATTGTATTAATGGTGACAGCTTTGGCAAAGTACAAATTTCTATTTATCGATGTTGGAAAGAATGGTCGAGCATACGATGGTGGTTCATTTAAAAATACCACATTTTACGACAGGATGGTGAAGAAGACCTAAAATCTTCCTACTGCTGAACAGTGTTCCTACGGTTTGATGTATGTTTTTGTTGCCTTACACGAACATGTGCTCAAACCATATGCTCAACGGACACTGACACCAGAAAGGTGGATTTTTATATTATCTCCTGTCCCGAGAGTGAAGAACAGTGGAGAATGCTTTCGGGATTCTAAGCAATAGGTTTCAAGTCTTCCACATGCCAATAAATCTTCGTATCGACAAGATTAATTGGGTGGTCCTGGCACCCTGTGTTGTACATAACCTATTGCTGCGCAAAAGCCAGGGACAACATAGTTTGACAACGGGAATTTCAAACGAACCTGTGGTTGAAAACTGACCCTCAGTCAATCATCCTTTGCTTCCCCAAGGTGGCACAGCAGGGGCAAAAGAATTCAGGGAGCAAGTGCCATTCCCTGGCAGGCAGACCGTGCATAAAAAACTGTTATAATCCAAAATCTACCCTTTGTCAATTTTCAAGGAAGTGAATTAAAAATTTATTGTGAGCATGTTTTCCTGTCTTGCCCTTTAATATGTGTCTGTCTATTTTAATTTTATTTATATATGTATATAAATTCAGTGTTTAAACATTTATATTTAAAATTTGACCAATACTCTTAACTTAGGGGCTGATTCACACCAGTTTGGAAGCGTACATCGCTCTCAAGTGGGTTGATGGTTCCCCATATGCACATGCATCACCTACGGCATGCGCAATGAGCGAGCCCCGTCCAGCGAAGTCAAGACCATAGCTACGGGGCTCGCTACAAGACGGGGCAGCAGTCGATGTTGATTGACAGCTTGCCCCTTTTTTTAGGTGGGGAGGGGGTGTGGCTGCACAAACACAGGCATTCCCTTCGGAAAGTTTCATGAGAGGATGGCACTACATAGGTCAGCAATTAACCTGGCTAGTTCAGGTAGAGATATAGATCAGCCAGTGGCAAAAGATTTTAAGGCTTCTGGGCACCCCCATTCGGCACTTCAGTATATGACAATTGACAATATCCCTGTTTCTCTTCGAGGGGGTAATCTGGCTAAAGCTCTCCATTTACTCGAAGCTCTTTGGATCTTTAGGTTAGATTGTGTTTCCACTAAGGGTTTGAATGAAAAAATTAACTGGAATAGTTTGTATTAATGCTTTGTATGATGGCCCTTTTTCTCTAGCTCATATTTATTGACATGTTACTTCTGTTGGTGATCTCATGGATTTATAAGTTTTCTTTTTATTAATTTATATCTGTTTGTTTTTATAGTGTTCCTGCGGCTAAGCATGTTGGCCGTGTGTCCAGCAGCTAGATACGTGACACCTTCCCGGTGTGGACTGCGGGTAAAGTGGTTGCCTTAGCTATACATGTGAGTGGGACCCTGGATTGTGATTTATTTCACAATCTGCTACAGGCAGCTGAATTTGTTTGCTGACAGGGTTTCCAGCTGTCTGGCCAGTTGGCTGTTACTGTGGCGGTGCATGTGATCACTTTCTCTGTTGGACCACAAGCTATCTGATGTTGCTAGGTAACCGTTGGGGGCAGTACCCGGAAGTGTGTGTCTCGTGGAGCAGATCCGCACAAGGCTGAACATGGTTGGCTGCTGGAACTCACCGTGGGTATTTAGTGGGGGTAAGTGTTCATTCTGTGTTGTTTGTGTACTAGTGTGTCCTGATGACTGGCCTTGATGCCCTGAAACATTGTTGCTGTAATACACCACGTTTTTTGCAACTTAGATTTTGCCTTTGAGTGCCTGTCTCCTTTTTGATTTGTAATATATATATATATATATATATATATATATTAGTACACTAATGGCCAAGCACTCTGTAAACCACAATCAGGGTATGTACCTTGCTCTAGGTGCCCTCAAAGGTGGAGCTCACTCCCCTTGATACAAACAGGAATTGATCAGCGGCACTCAGGAGTCTCCTTAATGCTGTGAAAAAAGCAACTTTATTTCAACGTTTCGGGGTTAGGTGTGTGTTCCTGAAGATGGGGTCGCTTAACCCCAAAATGTCGAAATAAAGACACTTTTTTCACTGCATTAAGGAGACTCCTGAGTGCTGCTGATCTATTGCTGTTTAAATATATATATATATACACATACACACACACGACAGGCTTAATCCACGGCACTCAACCATCTGGGGTGCCCTTGGCATGTGACCACACCATCTACATAAAAAATATCATACAAACTCGGCACTCACATGCTTTTCAAACTGCAACTCCTTTGAACATAGGGAATGTTGGTTCCAAAATATTGCAATAATTTGTTAAGCTGACCACCGCTTCACAGTCGTTCCCATCTGGCCAGTCCCTACACTGATTCTCAGATAAATAAACTTGATCTGCCACCTTTGGCTCAAGCTTGCATACATTTTAAACATGAAACTGGGTCCTGCCTTAAAGAGACAGGACCACACCCAGGGCTATCAGTTAATAAGCACCTGGAAAAAGAAAAAAGTTTGTCTTACATTTGAAAAACAGGGTGCCCTAGCTGGTGTGACCACAAAATTTAAATAAACGACAGGCTTAATCCACGGCACTCAACCATCTGGGGTGCCCTTGGCACAGTGTCGGACTGGGGCATGAAGGGCCCACCAGGGGAATGCAATGGCAAGGGTACGCAGGGGCATGACAAGCCATTAGGTACATGTGGTCATGAACTAGAGGGGCGTGGCGATCCCACAAAGGACACAACATAGTCTTACAATAATCTGTGCCCTTTTAGTCTACTAAATAATATGTACCCCCTCTATTAGAAAAGTAATCATATGTGCTCCCTTTAGTTTTTGAACATAATGTGTGTCTGTATCAGTGTAATACACATTTTCTCAAACTCGGTCCTCTGTCTGTCTTTCTGTCTTTCTATCTATCTATCTCATATTTATCTCTCTATCCATCTCATGTCTATCTACTGTATATCATGTCTCTCTCTGGGAGTGTACTAACACTGTGCGGTACATCCCACCAGTAACAGCATCCATACTGATCGCATATGTACTAACATATGCAATCAGTACCACAAAGGACAGCTCTTCCGATAAGAGCTGTCCTTTGCAATCAGCGCTGCACCCTGGACTTGCAGTGTGACGCGTGGCTGCAGAGCTTGCTGGGAGGGGCCTGATCGGATCCCTCATACCAGCGCGATTCAGAAGAAGCCCATAGGCTTCTATAGGCTACCGCCAGCAAAAGCTGGCATTACCCTCCGCATCAGATCCCCAGCTGCCAGCCAATAGTACATATGGAAAATGCAGTAAAACCATGAAAACAAGGGTTTTTATTGCATTTTCCATTTAGTACGTCCCGGCCTATATCATATATATATATATATATATATATATATATATATATATAAACAGTATTAAAGTTAGCGCTATATGGTATATTAAAAAAAAATCCTCTATCTCTGGATGCTACAGCTGCTGCCGACAAATACAAGGTGGTGTCCTGGTGAAGTAAGGAATTATAAATCACAAATATTAAGCAGCGCTTGTAGCATACAATTTAATAGGGAAAAAGATTTTTGTACATATATTGATCAAATATAATCTATAAAATGACATATGTAATTACAATCAAACTAAAAACGGGGAAGAATAATCCCAACATATGTTAAAAAATCACAGCCTATACATAAAAATATCACTGAGGGTGAAACAATAAGTAATAATGAAAAAAGGAACTGGTATATGTACTCAGATCAATATCCTTATGTACATAATTTGTATCCAAGCAATTTGTATCCAAGCAAAGTCAGTGTGCCTTATTCTGTTTGTAACGAATGGTTACTACTATGGAAAATTAGCTCAAAGTGATGTCCCGGTATATTGAAGAGCAATGCGGGATGAACAGAGTGTCTACACAACCCCGTGTCCGCTCTTTATGGTGTAAGGGTAGGTATCTTCACAACCAGGTGGGGGGACGATCACCTGGGGCAAATACCTGTATTGTCCCTGATGTGATCACCCGATGGAGCTGTTGGATGAAAGGCTCCGGCAGCGGTACGGTCAGCGGTTGGTCCGTGCCGTGGGATGTAATCTCTCGTGGGGAGCGTCCCTGTATTGTCGCTGGTGTAATCACCTGGTGGAGCTGGCAAACGAAAGGCTCCGACAGCGGTGCGGTCAGCAGCACCTCCTTGCCTGTAGACGGCAGATTCAAAGTGACTCGCTGTCTGATGGGACCGGGTGCAGTGAAAAGTTTGGCGGCTGTAGTCTAAGAGCAAGCCGCCCAGTGAGCGGGCTCCTCATATACTGATATTTAGTCCTGGAAACTCCGTATGTGTAGTGACCCTTGGCTTGCCGGTCACTATTAGACAATAGAATGTCATTTTCACCCGCAATTGTAAAAATTAAGTTATTGGGCCATTCATCAAGAGGGTAAAGCAGGAGATATCACAGATATCTCCTAATTACCTTCCTCTTGTGGAATGAGGACAGAATTCATCAAGCTCTGAATATATAATATTTTCAGAGCTTGACTGTGGAAGCACTGCTGCTCCGGGCTTGCAACCTGCTCCTTCCCTATGGTAAGAAGGTCTGAGTTGCGAAGAGGGATCCATTCAGATCCCTCCGCCACTCTCCGGCTCCTTCCACCGAACGTCGGGCTCCTATATGAGCTGTGAAAAGATTCACAAGCCGCTTGCAGGGACAGCTGATTTTGCATCAGCTGTTACCGCACCAGTGCAATGATGAATTGCTCCTGTACCCACGCAAGTTAGAATGTTAATTATCGAGGTCCGTTCGGTCCCCGATAATTAACATCATGAATAGGCCTCTCTCTATCTATCTCTCTGTCTACCTATCTTTGTGGTAGCTTTAAAAATAAAAAACTCACTCTGCCGAACCACCACTAGGACATACTACCCTGCTCACACCCATGTATTATCCCTTGCAGCACATGGAGTTACTGAGACAACCCACACATCATGACACATGTATTGATTACTGTATAGCAGGGTGCACACTGAGCACTTTAGATGCAAACGTGCATCCACCTGATGTCAGTGTGAGTATGACCGCCATGGCAACTGATTAAGGCAGTCCCATGGAGGAGGAGATACAGAGATGGACAGCAAGTAAAAATAAGAGGTAAAGGGGAAGAAGACATAGGGGCCCATTTATTAATGATCACATTTTGCAACGCGATCAGGGCATGCAGTACCGCCCATGATTGCATTGCAAACTGTGATCATAGTGGCCGGATGTATTATCCGGCACATGCAGGGTGACGGGCTCCAAAAGGAGCCCGTCCCTGCGATGTGGCCGGACTGCATTCGGGGCCGCTGCGCATGCGTAGTGCCATGGACGGCACATGAACGGCGCCCATTGCTGGCGGAGGGATCTGGGAGATCCCTCCGCCAGCTGATATGCGGTAAGTTGCCATAGACAACAGCAGTTAATGCTATCTTCAGATGGCGTTAGCTGCTGGGGCCAATTTTGGGAATGCTTCGCATTCCCGATATTGATACATTTGGCAGTATTGCATCCCCCATAGAAACATATGGGGGAGGTGGCTGCCAGCAGCAACGGAGGGATCGCAGCAGGTATCAGAGATAGCTGCTGTGGTCCCTCTTTCATACATCCAGGGGATACTTAGTATTTGAGTTAAACCCCTGAAAACGTGTGTTTTCGGGGATTTTACCTCAAATATTGAATGATAAATGGGCCACTGAGGGGCAGATGCAACAGAGAGGGACAGGAGCAGCACAACAGAAAAATAAAAGAGAAAGGGGGTATATAGAGACAGTGTAGCTGGAGAAAAAAAAGTGAGGAAAAGAAATAGACAAAATGGGGAAGAAGAGAGGGATGGGGAAGAGCTAGCATGGAAAGACCGAGGTCCTCATTCAGAGCCGCTCGTAAGCAGCAGTACAGTCGTAGCGTTCCGATGTTGTGAAACCACACATGCGCCGGTGTTACACTGCGCATGTGTGCACGGCTGATTGCGAGCTTTTTTTAAGTCGTTCGTCGAATAGCGAACAGGAAGTGACATGTCAAATGTGAGTGACAGAACAGGCCGTTTTTGGGCGGTGACGAGGGTGGAGATGGGAAAACGCAGGCGTGGCGAGGCATTTTGTGGGTGTCCCTAAATTATCTCATGCGAACGGCAAATGTGATCGGAACAAGTCATACGTCACTGTCTGATCCACTTTCCGTTCAAACTGCTCGCACAGCTTGTGGTCTGGTATACTCTACCACAATGTCGATGGTCCCGTCCTCCTTCCCGTGCCTCTTCGATGTTTCTTCGATTTATCATTTCAGGCCAGAAAAGCAATCAACTTAGAATTGAAAACAAGCTTGTAATGTGTATAGCAACTAGTTTTTTTTAGTAGCACAAAACCGCACGCAGGTGAAGTACTCAGCTGCTAATTTCTGGCTTAGACAATCAATTAGCGTACCAATTTTTCTATTTTTATTTTTTTGGGTTTTTTTGGGGGGGGGTTTGTGTTATTGCAACAATATTGTCATCATGTTTGTGTTTTAGCAACATTTTTAATGGTCCTGGAAATTTCTTGTCCATTTTGTTTGGGCAAAATGTTCCTTTAAACTCCTAAATGATTTTTAACCCTTTGTAATCTGTTTACTTTTTATTTTTTTGTTTTTTGTTTTTTTGGGGGTCCCGGGGATTAGCTAAAAACCATTTTGAGAATGATGACACATTACAATGGAGCAGATTTTGAATTGTTTTTATTTTTTACACACATTTTTATATTTTCATGTGCATTTGCCAGTTTGAAGTTCTGGCTTACGTCAAAAATTGTGCCAAAAATTAAAAAAAAAAATGAGTGGCATTTTGCATAAATAAAATAACACACATTAAAAACAATTCACAAGAAATGAGAGGGAAGTTTTGGCCCTTCAGGAATTTGGGGCAAGCACAGAAGGATTGTGGGAAAATTAGCCAGTGCTGTCATCGCTTTTTGCCCCGTTTGGCTGGGGTAGGATGGGAGCCTGACCGGGTCCGGGATGTCCTTTAGCTGGCCTCTCCAGAGGCAGATGTTGGGGCCTCTGGAGTAGGCAGAGGGCTAGGCACATTTGGAGGGATGGCTGTTGTTGTGCCAGAGGTGGAGGATCCTGATGTTCCGGCAGGAAGGGAGGGCGGCTCCACCATGTGCTGGCGAACGAGCTACTCCAGGGCATTGGCAATTCGGATGTTGGCCCTGGTATTTTCCGCCAGGGCCTGACCAATGGTCACGTTGGCCACAGCATTTTGCTCCATGGCCTCCACCACCCGTAGCAGACTGGCATCCATCCTCAGCAGAATCTCTGTGTGGTGATCCGATTTAAAATTGAGATCCGTGAGGAGGGCCACTGCCTGCGAGGGGGATTGCCCTGGACTGGCTTCTGCAGGGTCCCCAGCTGAATCTACTGCTTCCTCCCCTGCAGAGCCAGCAGAAATTCTGCGGCCAAGGCTCCCCTCTGGAACAGACTCATCCGCCTGTGTCTCTGTGAGAAAAATGAGAAAAGAGTAACATTAGAATCTACATATTGTCACAAACACATTTCAGAGTTGGTAACATAACAACATTTACCTGGGACAACATGAGGAGCGGCAAAGTCTGGCATGTCCATATCCATGTTGGACATGCCAAACACCTCCTCATACTGCACACACTCCTGTGCCAGCTCTTCCAAGTCATTAAGCTCCAATGATACAGGGGTGGGACCCCCACCTGTCCCCCTTGCATGCCTAGCCCTCTCTGCCAGTTTTTGTTTCAGCCAATATTTATAATCGGTCCATCTGTGGGTGAAAAAGTTGGCATTATTCCTGCAGTATTTGGGCCTGTAACCACTTTTAAAAAAAATGTAGTTTTTACGTACCAGCGTTTGACATCCCGGGGTAGACGTTCAAACTCACCCACCCTATTGACAGCACTAGCTATGTCCTCCCACATTTTCCACTTCTGGCTTGCACCCATATTCCGATCTGCCTGTGGCAGGATGTCAACACACATTTGTACCAAAACCTCCATCTCCTTTCTTGTGAATTGTGGCTGCCTTTTTTTTTGGATTCTTTTTTTGGCCTACTCGGCCCAGCAGCCTCTTCCATGGCATCCTCAACACCTTGTTTCAAAAACATTGTTTAAATTTAGATGTTCAACTTTCTCTAAATTCGGGTTCTAAATAATCATTTAAGAAAAAATAGTCAAATACTTACCGGGCGCCTCTTGGCCATTGTTTTGCTGCTCTGTAGCCATTTTGAGCACAACAACTTGAACTACAGCAGACCATTTTGGATTTTCCATGACGTATTTATACATGCGTCCGTATTATTGTTCCGCATCATTGATTGTGCGCTCCTATGATCCGTCCTTAATTTGAGCGGGAAAATAAAGACTATTTATGGCTTTTGGCGACTCGAGTCGAGGTGGCGGGTGATGATTGTTGGAGGTTTCATGTGTAGTAGTGGATTGTTGGCGGGATTAGTGGATTGAGGAGGGATTTGGGAGTAGGAGTTGGTTCTTGTTTTTTTTTCCTGATTTTCCGTTCGCTTTTTTTTATTGCGGTTATTTTCTTTGTCGGTGATTTTTTGAGTAAGTATTTTTTACAACTCCTTTAAAAAATAAGGGATCTACCACCCAAATGTTCTTATTATTATTTATTTTTTACATTTTTTTACAGTTATGTTGGCTGGGCCCCATTGAAGTTTTTGGACTGTGACTTATTAGTCGAATTTCTGTAAGTTTATCTTTTTTCCTGATTTTCAAAATTTGATGTGTTGGTCTTCGCATATATTTTGTACATTACTGTCTTATTTCTAAGTTTAACAATCATGTATTAACACTAAATATAGCATAATGTTTAGCCAAATATATTTCCTTTGTTTATCCTTTAAAAATGCAAACTATTTAGCGCACTGTTTCCTTATTCCACATGTAAAAATGCAAACTATTTAGCGCACTAATGTTTCCTTATTCCCCATGTAAAAATGCAAACTATTTAGCGCACTAAAGTTTCCTTATTCCCCATGTAAAAATGCGAACTATTTAGCGCACTAATGTTTCCTTATTCCCCATGTAAAAATGCGAACTATTTTGCGCAAGAATGATTTTTATATTATAAATTTGGGCATTCTTGTTTGTCCACTCAATGTAGGGTGCATTTTCAAAATAATGTGTGCTCCCCCCTATCTTTGAATGCATTTTGCAAAATTTTAAAAATTCAAATCTGTCCCCCCAAAATTCTAAACCGAATTTCTAATTTTGAAATGTAGGTTGTTGCACTCATGACAAAACCCCGGCATGTAAGCATCTTTGGATTTTGCGGCAAAGATAAGTATTTTTTTGAAAGATCATTTTCCACAAACATTAACTACGTGGCTTACCATTTCAGGTTGATGTTGGTCGTCTTATTTTGGCCATGCTTCCGGAATCTGACCAACATTAACCTCGTCCCTGGCGTAAGCATTGTAGGCTTGCAAGGCCCAAGATATATAGAACACATGTCACCCTTTTTGGAATGCCGGATGATGAGGTTTTAAGACGATACCATCTTCCTCCACAAATCATCATAGACACTTTCTCATTAATAGAGAGTGATCTGGAGCGGCAAATTGACAGTGCTACAGCAATACCGCCACTTATGCAATTAATGGCGGTGTTACATTTCTGTTCCTCAGGATCCTTTCAAACCACGGTGGGAATAGTGGGCGGAATCTCCCAATCCTCCTTTTCAAGGATCCTGAGGGCAGTGATGGAGGCCCTTTTCAAGCACCTCCATCATTTTATTAACATGCCATTGGATATGGGTTCCCTTAGTGTGGCGAAGGCCAATTTTTACCAAATAGCTGGCTTCCCACACATCATAGGGGTTGTGGATGGTACTCACATACCACTTCAGCCTCCAGCACGGCTGGAGGCAATTTTTAGGAACCGCAAGCACTATCACTCACTGAATGTAATGGTGGTATGTGATGCCTCCCTCCAGATCCTGTTCCTGAATGCAAAATTACCCGGGAGTGCACATGACTCATTCGTCATCCGGCAATCCGGGATTTGGCATAAATTAGACAACCTACAAGCTGGTGATGTGCGGCTTCTGGGTAAGTGGAGCCCTTTAGTTGAAACCAATGCAAAGCTTGATACACAGTGATCCTGATTGTTGTATTTGTTTTTTCACAGGAGACTGTGGCTACCCTTGCACGCCCTGGCTGCTCACTCCTTATTTGGCTCCCACACCAGGGCCACAAAGTGAGTCTAATTCTGCACTTACAGCCACCAGGCAGGTGGTGGAGCGCTGTATCAGCCTTTTAAATGGCTGATTCAGATGCCTCCATCGCTCTGGTGGCGAACTCATGTATTTGCCGGCTTTGGTTTCTAAAATTGTGGTCCTGTGTGGGATCTTTCACAACATCACCATAAGGAGTGGTGTCCCAATGCAGCCAGAGGATGCCTTGCCTGAGGATGGCCCCCCCGAGGTTGGTCGGAAGACAGTATGTGGTGGGGCCATACGCGATGATGTGGTGGCCCGATTTTTCAGGTAATTATTGTAAAACATTTACTTAATTGACACAATGTCAACATGTACCATTGTAATGTTCCTTTTTTAAATTAATTTTTTAATTTTAACTTTTCTTGTCTTCCTTTACACACCTCGACAAAACGATGCCTACTACCTGCTCCACTAAATTGTGTACATGTGGCCACATTGGATCTAACTTTGTCGCTTTATGTTGTCCTGCTACTTATTTCATTAGTTCTTGATTGTTTCTTTTTTGGTTTGCTTTTGGTGTTGGATTTTTTGGGGATTGTCTTTTCACTGTGTGAATTGCTTGACACAATTCACTTTCTGTATGTGTTTGGTGTGTATTAAATTTTTGTTTGACATTAAAAAGACTGTTTTTTACTAAATTCTAGTCACGTGTAACCTGGCACAAAAAAGGCCAACTTTCGTAATGCCTAATCCTGTAATGTGTGATATGTTTACATGTTTGAACATGCTTTTTGGCTTAACAAAAGCATCAAAGGTATTATGTTTAATCAGTAGGTTTCAAAAACTAGGCCTAAACTGTTTTTAAAAAAAAATTACATTACCCACCCCAAGAAAAACAAGAAAATGTTTGATTTGGTAATAACCTATTGGAATGTTGAGGTGTTTAATGTGGCAGCTTACATACTTCCTAGCGCTTTGTACAATATAATTTACCTTACTTTAAAGAACATGATCAAATAGTGGACTTATGGAAGATTAAACAATGTAATTGTTTCAGACAATGAATGAGACTCGTTAAAATACAACAACATTTTAATTTCCAAACAATAATTTGCCCCAAAAAAACAAGGAAAACAAAAAATTATCACCGAAGGGCCGCCGCCAT
Organism: Taudactylus pleione; assembly: GCA_031769625.1. NCBI lineage: Eukaryota > Metazoa > Chordata > Amphibia > Anura > Myobatrachidae > Taudactylus > Taudactylus pleione. The sequence continues at coordinate 16,196,997 of JAUIMM010000120.1, forward strand.
GTGGTCAAGGACCACTAACATGGCAATCATGTGGCCACGCAAGGCGGCCAAACCTTCCTGGATACAATGCATCCGCCTCTGTTCCTCTGTTGGTTTAAAAAACCAATTCCTCCCCAAAAAAAGTGTAAACAAATATCCAGTTGCGATGAAAAAAACAAAGTACTGGCAAATGCAAAGATGGCAGAAATACTAAATTACAAATGAACACACAAAAAGGCAACCACAAACAATAAGAAGTACCCTTGTTAGGGTAAACAATAACTACCCAAGTATGAGTGTTTGGACATGTGTGATATGTATCATTGGTAAAAAACCAATACATTGTCTATCAAAATAAAAAGGTCAACAAGACAAAATTTCAAATTTATAACAGGGAAACCTACCGGTCATCGGGAATTGGGGGTTTGTAGGCTCTACATCCTCCTCTTCCTCGGAGGTGGGACAGTGATGTAGGCTCCACGGAGGGGAGATCTGGGAGCAGCTTGATGGCGATGAAAAGCGCCGGGGGGGAGGGGAAGGTGAAGAAAAGAGAAGGGGGGGAGTGGAGTTGTGAATTTGTGGGGGGCTACAAATTCCAGAGGGAGGGGCCTCAGGAAGTGGCCTGTCAGGGGTGGAGGGGGAATTGGGGGAAAGTTGGGGAGTGGCTGCTGTGCTTGGTGTTGGACTGAGGGGCCGAGCCCGGCGTCTGTGCCTGCAGCGATGGCAGATTCTGCGTTCAGCCCCTAAATTAGTAGAGAAAAATGTTTTTAATTTTTTTGGGGTGGGGGGTTGGGCCACAATTTAACAACTACACAAATGTTAGAACATTTTAAAATTTTTAAACATGCACACGCAGGCATGTCCAAAAAATAACAACAGGGCTAGACTGATAACATGCACACGCAGGCCAAAATTGCAATTTTTATGGTATACATTGTTTAAAAAAAATTAATAAAATTGTGTTGGATAATTGTGTTGGATAATTTTTAAAAAGATGTTCTCGACCTAATTCAGTCATAAAAAATGAAAATTTTGAAGCATTTTTTTGAAAAAAATATTATCAGTTAAGTGGTTAATAGTATTATTATCTCTACAGGCTTGGTTGATTTGAATGACATAGAGGTTGACATAATGGAGGAGAGTGTGCAGGTGATCAGGTTATGATCTGAGAGAGGGAAAGGAGTGTTAGTGAATTCAGAAGGTGAGCATAGTCTGTTGAACACAAGATCAAAGCAGTGGCCCTCCTGATGAGTAGAGGAGTCAGCCTATTGGAAGAGGCCAAGAGAGAAAGATGCGTTTGGAGGCATGAGGAGATTGTGGACTGTCAATAGGAATTTTGAAATCACCCATGATGATGGTGGCAATGTCTGAGGACAGAGGGCCTAATTCAGACCCGCTTGGTCACCCACAGCTATGCGAGCTGCCAGGAGGCCGTTCCATTTTTAGGTAGGAGCGCTCTGGTCAGAGCGTCCGGCTCTGAATCAGGCCCAGAAAGTGAGGGAACCAGGCAGAGAAGTGTTCTAGAAATTGTTGAGGTGGCCCAGTTGGGCGATAGATACAGTGGCAAATGCAGGATTTCTAGAGGGGGGTTTCCAAATGCTTGATTTTAGAGTCAGTGTGGCCTGTCCATGAAGAGGGCATAATTAGCACTTATCCAGCTTTAATATGTTACATACAAAGTGTATTGTGTGTCATAATCCCAGCATTTACAGAACCAGCAATCACAGTAAGCCATTAAATGCGGCAGTAGGGGCATCCTGCCTGAGCTCAATGTTTTTATGTCAGATGTGGGCACCATTCCAGAGCATTGGAGCAAGTTTGAGAGTCTGGGGGATTGGCAGAAGAACCTAGCACTGCCCTGGACATATATGTACATATCGGTTTCTTTATGTACTGGATAGTGTATGATTATACAGTATTAATAATTAGCCCTATAGATGGGCTATAGCAGTGCACCCCTAACAGTGCATGTTTTCCACATCTGTTAGTTGGTGCACAGGTATATTTATTATTGGCTGACACATTTTAAAAGATCCATAGGTGGTGCTAATTATTTCATTTGTGATACTGAGAACATGCAGCACTAGTAACATTCTATTATATTATTATTTCTATGGTGGTCATGGTGTTGGCTGGGGAGGGGGGTTTCCAGGCAGATTGAAACCCCCCCTGCATTTGCCTGTGAATAGATAGCAGAAATGCACATAGAGAAAGGGGTGAATTTCCAAATAGAATGTACTTCAAATTATGCAAATGTGAGTGATGGTACTGTACTTGTGGGAGAACTGTATACAGTATGTAAAAGATTGGGACAGTAATATTCCTACTCAACCTCCTTTACTATTGCCAGGCCTGGAGGCAGGGGTGAAGTGTAGGCCACTGTGTGAGAGTGCTGCAGGAAAGGCAATGTCTGATTGTGTGAGCCATGTTTATTTTATTGCCATAAGGTTGAGGTTAATTGAAATAAAGAGGTCATGGATGGGATATGTGTTAGAATTTGTACTTTATTAGTGTATTTTTCTCTACAAGGGTGGCTCTACAAGTAAAGTAACAAGACATCTAAAATGTGTAATGTTACATTTTTAATTATAATTTCCTACCAGGCTAGAGCAGGTAGACCAGTGGTTTCAATCATGGCCTTTAGACTGCGCCTCTTATCAGTCTATAGCAACATCAGTTGCAAGATGGCAGGGCTGGTGGAAACATGGTTAAACATTTAGGTGCGTGGTGTGATCAGATTTCTGTGTCTAAAGGGCACATCAGCAGCTGACATTCATTGCCAACTTGTCGAGGTGTATGGTTATAATGTCATGTCATGGAAACAGGTTTTGTATTAGATATAGATAAGCGCTAATGTGTAAATGAAGAAAAAATTAGTGGACAATGAAGCAGCTGTCAGATGCTCTCGCCACAGGCTACCATTATATGCTTCCAATGTGTTTCCTGCAGTTAATGCACTTTGTCAAAGATGACTTGTAGGTGGAGCAGACTCCTTAACCCTGGTGTGGTACCATGGGTCTCTGTGACCCCACTCCTCTTGACTCATGTTTTTTTTAACTATCACGGTTATTGGCCTCATCTTTCATGTATTGTTTTCATTAGACCTTCCTAACAATATGGCACACGTTTGCTAGTTTACGTGTTTTTCTGTTTCTTATTTATTTAAGTTTATTTCCATTAGGGGTCAAATGGACCCCTTAGTACCTTCAATGTGATATAAATATTTTTCTCTTTTTTTGAGGTTCTGTGACTTGCGCTTAATAACACAATGGCAAAACATCAAGGATTGTCAAGCGAAGACATTCTGGTGATTTTAGGTGACCTAAGTGACCTCGACAGTAAAGCTGAAGATACTGAAGATGGTTTGAGCTGGAATGAAAGCAACTTCAAACCCATTGAAGAGTCAGACAACCACAGTGAACTAAGGAGCTGACCTGCTCGCTAAAATGTGTTCGCTCATAGCTGCCCGATTTTTGCAATCTGCACATGCGTATGCATCACAGTGCACGTGCACTAACCAGTACGAGAGATGGGGAAGCGTTAGCTTGCTGCGCATAGACAGCCCAGCAGAGTGAGTGACAGGAGAAGCCATTTGTGGGTGGTGACAGGGGCTGGCCACTAGAAAACTAGAAACAGGGGAGTGGAGGTGCGAACGCAGGCATGCCTGAGCATCTCAACACCATTTCAGAGGTGTGCATAATTTAACAGGCAGCATTATAGTACTTGTCACCTGGCTGTATTTCACACTGAAGTGATCACAGTGCTTGCGGCAGGGTATAGTCAACCTAAAGCACTGCAATCGCATCCGATTGTGCTCGATGTACCAATGGTTTCAAGCACTTCCAGGAGATGACGTGCACAAGTGGGCATCTTATGAATGGCTGGTGGGCATCTGCATACACTAAGTGATCGCACGCCATGATATAGTGGGCCTGCTAATGCCTTGCTGTCAATAGAAACCAGGACTGAAAAGGAATGGGTGTCAAGCAGACACACCCTTTCAGTTATTTATAGATGACACCAGAGTTTGTGACATGGACTAACCAGAAGATTGAAAATGTGAAAAACAGTTACATAAGCAAACCTAGATTTTTGTGCAATACAAGCATGACAGAAATTTGCATAGGCATCCTTCTGTTCTTGGGCACCACAAAGAACTCCAAGGAAAGTACTGCAAGCATTTGGGCAAAAGATGATACTTGCAAGTCAATTTGCATATAAGCGATGAGCCAGAAGCATTTTTTGTTTCTTGTGTATTGCCTACACTTTGACGATTCAACCACGAGGGACCAGAGAAGGGCCGATGACAAGTTGTCACCTATTCGCAACATGTACAACAAATTTGTTGTAGCTTGTGAAACAAACTACACTCCAGGAACTGGGTGAACAGTGCATGAATCTCTCCTTGGATTCAGATGAAGATTTAGTTTCAAGCAAAGTAAATACGGCATCAAGGTATATGATCTGGCTGATAGCAAAACTTTCTATTCAGTTTGTTTCAAATTTTACATGGGAGCTGGCACTCATGCATTGGGATTGCCAGACCCAACCCAAGCTATTCTGGATTTGGTCCTGTCAATTTTGGGAACAAAAAGAAACATTGCTACTGACAATTACACGTCATTTCCTTTTGCCACAGAGCTTAAATCCAGAAGTCTCACTTTGGTTGGCAAGATGAAAATGAACAAATCATGCATTCCTTGAAGAAAGCAGCAAAAGGAATGGTTCAATATGCTTTTGATCATTCAAACAATTTAACTCTATTGTCCATTGCTCCAAAGAAAAAGAATAGGGTTGTGTTTCTGTCCACTATGCATTACAAAAAAAAGACAGATGAGGATACTGGAAAAGAATAAATAAATGTCTTTTACAACCTGGAAAAAGGTGGTGTGGACAGTCATGATCAAATGTGCAGCTTGTACACCATGGCTAGAAAAAACAAACCGTTGGCCAATGAGGGTCTTTTGTGGAATGATTGACAGCGCTGATTTGAACACATTTGTTATTTTCACAAAAATGTCACCAACTTTGGAGAACATAAGAAAGACAAGCAACAAAAATTCTTGAAGGAACTGGCCCTTGCTTTGATCATTCCACATACATGTCAGAGATTGGAAGGTGCGCAAACACCGCAAGATGTCAAACAGTTAACTTGTTTTTGCAGCATTTTGCCAGTGACATCCTCATCAGCACCAAGCACCTCCCAGCGCCATTCAGGACAGCGCAAGAGATGCTACATTTTTCCCAGATGAAAGGACAAGAAAACCAAATTCATCTATAATGAGTGCAATAAGTTTATGTGCGAAGAGCACAGCAAATGGTTGTGCAACCAATGACAGCAGTAAAAGTTAGGCCTAAAGTAATGTAAAATAATCAGAAACTCACACATGTAGTGTTGTGCAATATCATTTTGATTTTGTAATACATTTTCTGTATCTGCTTTTATATAGGTTATTTGAAAGTTCCTAAGACAAATACACCTCTGTTTGTCGAGTTTGAGTACAAATGTATGTTTTATAATTTTATATGGAGAAAAACAAAATATTGTAATAAACAGTGTTTTTATTCTAGTGATATAGTACATTTTTTATCATGGGGTCAATTTGACCCCATGTTACTGTCAACGTGACTTTTTTCATGGTTCCAGAGCAGGGTTAATATAGTACGAACTTTATGGTCCCATTGGAAAAAAAACTGAAGTTCTGGCAGAAAATTATTAAAAACAGTAATAACCGCATGTATTGGAGCTGGCTTCATTCAAAGTATTAAAATAGAATTAAAAATATAATTATATTATAAATAATATAAAATATAATGGCTGCCACTAAGGTTAAAAAATGCTAAGTATGTAAAAATGTATATTCAATTTGTATATATAAAGTATGTATATATAAAAAAGGTGTCAAGACTCTATTAATTAAAAAAAGGGGATATGATTTATAAAAAAGGATTTAATTCAATGTCGATGTTTAGACAATCTGGATGTAGGGTCTGCATCTCAAATATCCATAACAGGTTTGGGTTTGGTGCACTGCCTTTGATAACGGCAGGACAGATCTTCAAGGTGAACAGTAATCTTGCTGGCTGGCCAGCCAAGCATATCCACCACAGATGACAATTTTTGCCACAATAAGGGTCTGTTTTGGGAGGACAGAAGCATTTTTAGTTAGTGACATTGTTGATGAACTGAACATTTCAGTGGGTACTGTGCACAAATTCATTCATGAGCAACTGGGGTACCATGAGTAGGGGGTGTAGTTCCTGCAGTGTTTTGTTACAGATGATGAAATGTGGGTGCATTATGTGACACCAGAAACAAAGCAAGCATCCATGACATGGAAACACACATCATCCTCACCTTCAAAACTGTATGTTAAAGAAATTCAAAACAAGTCCATCAGCAAAGAAGGTCATGGATACTGTGTTTTAGGACCACAAGGACATGCTTTTAGTTGATTTCCTCACCAAGGGAGATACTGTGAATCTTTACCACTATTGTGACACATTGAGACAGTTATGGAGGGCAATTCATAAAAAACAATTGGGGTCACTGCAAACAGGTGTTCTTTGGCTGCACGATAACGCCAGGCAACACTCAGCAAAATGTGTTGTTACAGCGCTACCATTGGGAGGTACCAGACCATCCTTCTTACAGCCCTGACCTGTATGGAGTGATTTCTATCTCTATGGACCATTAAAAAGGCACTTGGGCAAAAGACGATTTGCAACCAACGGCGAAGTTCAGCAAGCAGTCATTGTCCTGGCTTCAAGTGCTTGACATTGATTTCTTCTATGCCAGGATAGATGCCTTAGTATACCATTGGAACAATTGCTTAGACAAATATGAGGATTACAGCATGTGTAAAAAAATTAATCTGTACCAAGGCCATAATATTGATTATAGGTATATGTGTGAGTTGAATTAATTTACGCAATGAAAGGTCGTGTTGCCTTAATTATTGGACTACCCTCATAAAAAAGAAACAGTTTAAAGTTGTAAAGCTGGCATGGTTACAATGCTTTATATCACATTGGTACCATGATGGCATGCTGTGCTTAACATCACTCGCCCACTTCTTTTTGTTGCCAGTCTGAATGTTGATAATTTGACTGCATCCCACTGTCAATGCTGTGTGCATTATTCTGCCTATTTGCATATCTCTGCATTGGTGTAAATGTGACTCATTTGCTGCTCAGGTAGAGTGTGCTATTTATGGAAGATGAGATCTGTTCTGCATACGTGTGAATAAACACCAGACTTGGGGCCTGATTCAGACCCGCTAGTGAGTGCATATGCTTGCAAGCAGGTCAATGGTGGCCCAGTGCGCACGCACGGTGTGTGCGAGCCTCAGAGTGAGTGAGACCTTCACTCGCTATGGAGCTCGCAGCAAAACAGGGCAGCTGTCGATGTTGATTGACAGATCGCCCCATTTTGTAGGTGGGTAAGGGGGGGTGCTGAACAAACGGAGGCGTTCCAGTGATGTCAGTAGTGGACGTCCTGCTCTATTAGAGCTGGAAGTCCACTTGGTATTAATGCTGAGACCCTACCACAAGGGCCTCCTTGCAATGCCGATGGACGCGATAATCGCGACCATCGCCAGGCCGCTCGCAGAAGCTGTGGGTGGTCACCGACAGCTGTGTGAGTGGCCTGGAGGATGGAATTTAAAAAAAATAGGGATGCCCTGATTCAGAGCGAGTGTACGCAAATGGCATATGCCTCTGAATCAGGCTCTTGATTTGCTTTTTCCATACACAAGTTGCACCCATTTTACTATCAGCTCTCTGAGCCCCAATGTTGTTACTCTTTTGAGAACCTAACTTTCCAATGGTATGTGCTTTCAGTCCTAGTAATAAATTGATGTGATTACAGTTTCCAAATAAACCCAATTGCACTGTTACCCTTGTGTAAGATAATGTTTATTGAGTACAGCTCCAAAAGAAACAATCTTTCCAATCATGTGTGCTTGCAGTTTTAATTAAGAAAAAATGCAGTGCACGTATACAATGGAATTAACAATAAGTACAAACACAGCTGCCACCTTATCAGGTATAAGTGCAATCAGAATTTTCTAGTTCTTGTACACTTTGGTTAAAAAGAGTAAAGCTGGGTACACACTGGCCGATATATTGGTTAATCAATTGATCGGCCAATATATCGTGCCCCCGTTGGCCAGTTTGTACATATGATATGTCTGTGAACAACGTAGTTCACAGACATATTGCATTGGCTGTGCTGCAAAGCTGATGAACAGATAGGTCTGCAGACATATCTGTCCATTGGTAAGTGTGTACAGGCTGATCACCTGTACACAGGCTGATCACCTGTGCACAGGGGGCTGATCACCTGTACACAGGCTGATCACCTGTACACAGGGGCGCTGAGAGGGGCGGGGAGCGGGTACTAATTACCCGGGTCCGGCAACACTCCCCATTCCTCTTAGCAGCCCTGCACACGCTGCTGTGTGCTGGTCTGCACTGAGAGACTGTCCCCCCTCCCCAGTGCGCAGCACCGTGCCACGAATGGGGTTTTTTATTTGAAGGGGGCATGGCTACGAGGTCCCCCAATTAGGTCACGCACCCCTACCTGCCCTCAGACCGGCCTGACCTGCTGCAGTATGCAGATAATGGTTGTTCAGTGTGTATGAATGACCATCATCTGCAGATATATCTGCAGATCACTCGATCTGCAGATATATCGCTATACTGTTTACCCACCATAGGAAATGTATGGCCACAATGAAAATTAATTCAGAAAAATCAACCAGATATGGCAATTCACCAATCAGAAGAAAGTCAATGGCATGCAACTAGACAATATATGTCTAAATCTTTGTTAGAAGTGAGTGAAGACTAGATGCTGTACATTAGGGTCTTATAGAAATTCTGCACAATAGGAATAAGTTATACATCTATTTTTAATAGATCAAAAAAGGAACATGACAATATATGTTAGAGAACCCAAGTATACTTTGTATTATTTGAAAGAAAACAAATAAAATACTTAAAAACAAGCTCATACTGAATACTGTAATCTAATATAAAAGTACATGATAAGCTATACATACAGTATATTTGCAAAGCTACAATGAATTACAATTGTAATACATTGATGGGCTATGTCATTATAGACATAAGTACTGAGGAGCAAATATGCTACAGTATATGAGCACAGTGACCATATGTTGTGCCAATCATCACTACAATGAAATTAGAGGACATAAAGAAAAAGAGACTAATACAGGTCAAATGTTTGAATGTCTGGAAGGTTGACAACTGGAAAGCTTCTTTAGTTCAAACGTCCTTGAAGAAAATAATCAAGAGAGAATGTAAGACATTTAAAAAGAAATTGTTTTGGCCCAGAGCTGTTAAAATGTCTTGTTTGGTAAAGAGGACTTTAACATTGAAGGTCTCAAAGAAAAAAAAAATCCTTTATTGCCATTGCCTTTTGATAACATATTAACTCAGGACATAGGGACTAATTCTGTTTTGGGAGCAAAGGTGCGTGCGTGCATGTGTGTGTATTTTTTTTTTTAGATTTGAATATGGATAAAACACATCTTAAATACAAATCTGTCTGCATATTTTCAATATTGCCCATCTGCAGTGCAACATACTGTACAGTAGTTTTACCAAGGTGGTGGTAAGTTACCTGCTTTTTTTTTACTTTGTTCCCAACTCAGAATCAATCCCATGTAGGGCCTGATTCATTATGGATCACGGTCATGATTGCATACACAGATTGCCAATTGTTGCGTACTGCACATGCATATGCATTGCAGAGCACATAGGCATCACTGCAGAGATCACACAGACTCATCGCAGAGTGATTGACAGGAAGTGAGCATTTGAGGGTGTTAACAGGGGGGTGGTTGGCGAATGCCGGTGTGTCAGTGTTACAGGGCATGCATAATTAAGCCACTGCGATGGCATACACAGCTTGTGTACTCACTGAGTACAGGAAGGTTTGCAATTTCTGAGTAAAGTCTGACCTTGTGTAATTGTGCGTGAGTCTCTGATGTTACCTGATGGTACCGATGTGTTCGCAGAATTGCAAGGTATTACGGATGTGAGTAAGGGGAAGTGGGCATTTTTATGTTGGAATGTAGAATGTAAGCTCTTATGAGCAGGGCCCTCTAACCTCTTGTACTTCTCCCTACTTTAGTTTCATCTACTTCTTACTCACCACTAGGGCACCTAACACTTGGCTGCTTATGCTCTGTTGCTTATCTGGGTGTTATGGTCACTAATGTAGCAATATATATTATCCATGTCCTGGTCCTGAATTGTATTGTTCTGTAAGTCGCTTGTCTACAACTTGTTTATGTGCTTTGTAAGGTGCTGCGGAACATTTGTAAATAAATGATAATAATAATAATAATAATAATAATAATAATAATAATAATAATAAAATGTGATTGCATTGATTTTGCAAACATTAGCATACTTTCGCAGCAGATCTGCATGTGTAAATCGCAGCTGTGATCACAATAGGGATACATAGTGAATCAGAGCCATAGTGTACAAATGTGTCCTCATACATTGAGGCATCAGTCGTGCCAACAGGTTCTTGGAGACTCGGCCCCAGCAAGTGCCTATTTAACTTAAAATGTGTCATATTCACACAAATAAATCATCTGGAAGCAGGGGCATTCTAGGAGAGGAGGTGGCCCATGTGCATACTCAGTGCGGGACCCCTCCTCCCTCCAGTGGTCCCAGGGTGCAGTAGATTCTGCCTTAGTGCCAGAATCTACTATGCATACGTGTGTCAATGAGAAAATGGAGTTTGCATCATTTTCCCGGGGACAGCAGTACTGCACATGCACAAGTCACCAAGAAAATGGCCACCACAGCACTACCGACAGGTAAGTATAAGACTATTTGTGCAGGGTGTGCAGTGTGGGCCCCCCTGGACCCAGGGGCACATGTGATCTGCAAACCCTGCTCCCATTATAGATACAGGCCTGTCTGGTAGCAACAAAACTATTTTGCTAGATTACACTGATCAATTGTGACATTTATATATCTGTGTGAATAAGTCGGAATCTGTGTACAATGCAGCAGCAGCCTTTTTTTAAACGCCAAGTTCCGTTGTGCTTCATCTTCAACTTTGCACATGTTTAAAGCTATCTCCTGTGTGGTTACAGTCCCAACCCAGCACCTATAGTACACTTTGAGTGGTGTTTCGCTGCATCTGAGATGCAAATAAGATGCAAAATTTTAAGAAAAAGATGGTACACTAGAACCCTCTGAGTGATTCAGATGCTTGGGACATTTCGCACCATATCGCATATTGAGGCTAGTATATGAGGACAAAACTATAGGTAAGCAGAGTATTTCTTTTAGAATAAATAGGAAATATCCATGACAATCTTTAAACTAAATAAATACACCATGTGTCAGCCTATACAGGCCTAAAGCAATATAGGCTGGATAGCTAGAGAACCAACTCTAGAGGAAAGGGAGCTTCAAAGTCATCCATTGACCAATGTATTAGGCATTCTTTTGAAGATACTTAGGGAGAGTTATGTGTGATGATTGTAGTTTCAAACCTTATAGTTCACTGTGTGAACACTGCCAGCTAAAACCACATACTGGGCCGGTTTCAAAGCCACACGTAATGCCAAGATTCACGTATGATCAGCTATTTTGTGCCACTGCACACGCAAAATTTCTAAAAACACCTACATCTTATGCGTTACACACTATCTACACACAAAGGTGCTTTTGTAAAAAAGTGATGGGCGTTCCCAAGTGATGACTTGGAGGTAGCTAAAGATGCATGCAATAATAGTCCATACAGTGGGCGTGTTATGGGATTGTAGTTTCAAACCTTATAGTTAACTATCCTGTATGAAGTTTTCCAAAGAGTACACAGATACTTGACCTCTTACATAGAAGGCCATGCTTGGACAGACAACCTGCACCTGCCATAGGGTTAGAGCAAGTATTGATGATGAGACTGATGGTTGTGTCTAATGACACACCAATCGCTATTATTGTGAGCGCTGGTGTCTCAGTCCTTGCAGTCCTTGGATGAATGGATGTACACAAGGGAAGGAGTTTCTAGTGGCATTTGCAAAAAGTTGCAGATGGGAAACAACCAATAGATGCTGCTGTGTGCGCTTTTGCATCCACCTCTGAATCAGGCCCACAATGTGTTTGTAAATCCACATTCTGGGCCTGATTCAGATCCACACGCATATTCCATTGCTGTTGATATGTATTATAGATCGCAATAGCGAAAATATGCTAATGTCTCCAAAGCTTACCCAAGCATAGGGACACCCACTGCTGCCTTTTCATATCCGCCTGATGACGTGCAACAGCATGTACATCGGCAACATTGATGCAGAGCTGGCAGCCACGCAGCTTCTGAGTAAGTCTTAGCTGTCTCAAACACTTCAAATCAGCTGACACTGTGAGAGCTCTTATTCTGAGAATGAGATCACAATTGTTAATTTATGTATGCCTATGAAGCAGAGTTAAAGTCATCACGTTTGCATTTACCTAGCCACGCCCCCATTACCTCCCCAAATGCTGACTACTTGTTACCCATTTTGCGAGTGAAGCCTCTGTGCAACCATAATTCTAAATAGCTGCATGTGCGCTTTGTGGCTTTTGCCCCTGTGCACTGGCTAACAATTGATCAATCTATGTAAACATTGGCATTTGCATCAGGTGCTCTGTTCCAGTTCAGCTATAACACATTAGGGAAGTGGTCTCCAACCCGTAGCTCACGAGCTACCGATAGCTCACACTCTTAATTTTGGTAGCTCACCTAGCTGCAGTACTGCTGAGTAAATTAGGAGGAAATTGCCTCTGATGCGTGCTCCTCTGTGGTGTCGATGCCATGGGTGGAGCCACATGGAACCACGTCAGGTGATCCCGGCAGCTGTGCTTCCCTGTGGTTCCACCCACGGTGTCTACGCTATGGCTGAGCGAGTGACTCCTGCCCAGCCCTGCAGCAAAAGCACAAAGCAGCCCTGCCTATATATTTTGCTCCTCTACTGCATGTACCTCCTTGGAGCTGGTAATTTTCTATGAAATGTATCTGTGCTTAAATCTTATTTACAAACTACAACAATATCACTGTAATAATTAAATGCATTGTTGTTTTCTATTAAACATTTTTTTTTAATTTTCCTTAAATGACCTTGTTTGATAGTAAGACAGATTTTTTTTCTACAATTTTAGTAGCTCTTCAGGAGGTTTTATTTGACTAAAGAAGCTCACACCTTAATTAAGGTTGGCAACCACTGCATTAGGGTTTGCCTTTTCCATTTTCTACAGTCCCAGTGGTACTTGGCTCTATCGTAATTCTTGGCCAATGAATGATAGTTTAAAATAAATATAGTGCAAACACTTTCCCAAATACTCAAAATAAATATTGATTCACCTCCCATATTATTGAAAAAATAAACAGTCCTATTGAAGCGAATATATTAATGTTTATATAATATCTATTAATAACCGATTAACCACTCACAAAGGGTATTTCCATCTTATCTGAGCAATGCTAATCCTCGTTGTCCCTAAATGAACTCTGTGTTAGATGATGTACGCACAACATGAATTATTTCCTTTGTCTTTTACTTACTGGTTCAGCTAAACATTAATGCCATAAGTAGTTATTCATATATGTTTGGCTACACAACACATTACAGGGACAATATTTACTGTATAAAAGGAAAATCAGGAATATAATTGGCACATAATTTGTGATGTTCTATATAGGTTTGTGTTAATATAACAATCAACAAAAACAATCTTACATATAAAATAATCAATGTATCAAATGACACAACACATTGTCATGTTTATTTTATTCTGTACAATATTATTTATGTGTACTTGTACACAAATAGTATGTGTGCATGTGTGTGATGTGTATCCATGTGTATCCAAGACATATTTACTCTCATGTTAACAGCATTCATGTGCAGTTCAGTACAACTTCTACTGTTACTGAAATGCCCTTAGGGGCAGACATTTCTCCATGACTTTACAAAGGCTCAAACTTCATTTAAAAATAACTTTATTTGCTAGAAAAAAAGGAAATACAAATACAGCTTAAGATATCAACCTTGTTCTGATGAAAGTTTTTTAGGTATTGGTATTTTACAGATAATAATCACATTTTGTTTTAACAAATTTAAAATAGATCTTTCCAACCAGGTTGGAGTAGAAACAAATGTGAGCCAATAGTAATGATTAATACTTTCAGAAGTAGATGTGCACTATAGAGGCTGGCCAGCCAACTCTAAATGCAGGAAGATATCCAAATTTATTTTCAAGCATTCAATGAGGTTGCAAATGTGATTGCTTTGCTTACAACTCTGAAATAGGCCCTACTGTATGTATGTTTCTGTTTTTGATAAATCTATATTTCTTGGAAGACAATGATATCTATATTTGGGACTGAACAGGGGAAAGGAATATATCCTATAAAAAATTTATCTACAGTATTTTTGTTTGACATAAATATAAATAATGATTACCACTTATATTATTAAAAGGAATGATACCCCATAACATGTAATTATTGCTTAACCCCCTTAAAAAATGCAGTACAATTACTAATACTCATCTGTGTTGTTCTGACATAATCCAATGGGAAGCTAAATAATATCACTGTGGGGTGCATAGTAAATGAGTGAGCTGCTCCTGAAACACAATGAGGTAAGCCTGGCTAATTAACAGCATGACAGCCAATCAGTTGAAGCCTTATCTGAGATAACTCTCCTGGTTGGCTACCTGGCTATAAAATTTCTGACCTGTGGTACCTGGAGAGGCCAGTTTCTATTCAGCAGGTATGGTCTAGGCACAGGTGTTTAATTTTTTTTTTTAAAGCCATACCACCTAGAGAACCAGGTGTGATGTTAAGCACAGTAGCCTGGCAAGCTGGAGAGTTTAAAAGAGGGTATATTAAATTTCTTACATTTTCTCCAGCTTTAGCTGAAACTCATCACCAATTTAATAAATATTAATGTATTAATGCTTGATCAATGAGCCCATATAAAAAAAAATTACCAGAAGTTTACAAAGGGACACTCTGAATGATCAAAGCCAGGATTAACTGCTACTCCTCTTTGCTGCAAATCAGTGAAAAGCATTTTCTTTTTTGGGCCCCTTGTGATTGGTTGAAGGTTATGTGGATTCTTAGCAAAAATTGGCTTTTCGATAATTTTTTTGCACTTATTTCTCATAAGAGAATAGCAGCAAAATGTAATAGGGTGCGAGATTCTGAAATTCCCAAGATTTTTGTTAGTTAGCAGATAAACTTGAAGCAACATTGTTTAGTAAGGCAAAACCACCTTTAAATTTATTTTTCAACTCGCCAAAATATGTTGCTTTCAAGATCCTATACCCTATTACATTTGGCCCATGGTGTTTTTTATGGAAATATTTCTTGTGACAAGGACAGATCTAGTAAGAGGAAGAAAAAAAGATTTTAATTACCATTTGATATAAAGATAGATTCATGTGTAGGCCCTATTAGATAAACAAAATAAAAATATATAAGTAATAAAATGTATTTCTGTAGTAGTCACATTAAATTCACAATATAATTATATTTACTATACAAATAATATTCAATGTCAAAAACAATAGGGATATCAATGATACAAATATAAAAACACTAGCGACCTGCCTCGGCATTGAACAAGAGCAATTTAGAATTTACGGCACGCAATAGTCTTTTTTAACCAAGGTCTATAAGATTGCCTTGTACACAACAATAGTCGTTTTCCTCCTAATGCCAACAAGAAAAGATTTACTTTTGATGTAACACGCAAAAGGGCCACTTAAAGTTGTCCATGAGAAAAACAGTCTCCACTTAGGTCAACTCTAGCCATGTTAACCATCTGTCCCTGGCCTAAAGAAAATGTTTCACACAAATGAATAGAAACAGTAAAAAAAGGGAAAAACTGACATTTTGAATCAGTACACAGGGCTTACACCAATTTTTCTGGAGAAACTGGATTATACAGATGTGGCCTCATACATATAGCCTCCTTGTGCATTAAACAGCTCTTCTAATTGTGCAAAGCTGTGGCGCAGCTAGAAGGTGCATTTTATTGTGTTTTTTCACCTTTAAATTTTTTTGCACAGCGATGTGACTAGGATGCACAAGCAGCTTCTGCTGATTACAATGACATGCGACATGCCTACATTTTTTCATTGACTTGCTACATTAACTTCATCACTGCTCAGCTCAATTTTGTCATACAATAATACATTAATGTTCCATACATGTAAAAATCTTCCTCAACGGTAGTTCTATAGAATAGTGAAAATTGTATCAAAATCCTTTCAGTAGTTCTTGAGATTAGCCCAAACAAACAGATAGACACCTATCAGGTATCGATTTTCATTGACCTGCTTCATAGGCAACTGCAGGGGGGTTTCTGTCTGCCTGGAAACTCCCCTCCCCAGCCCACACCATGACCACAATAGCAATAGTAATGTAATAGAATTTTTCAACTGCTGCATGTTCTTCACAGTATCACAAATGAAATAATTAGCACCAACTGTGGCTCTTTTAACATGTACAGTATCAGTCAGTAATAAATAATCAGTGCACCAACTAGGAGATCTGGAAAACATTCACTGTTAGGAATGTGCTGCTATATAGCCCAATATCTACATATATATCTAGGGCAGTGTTAGGTTATTCTGCTGCTCCCCCAGACTCCTGGACTTGCTTTAATACTCTGGAATGGTGCCCATATCTAAAATAAAAACATTCAGCTCAGGCAGGATGGCCCTACTGCCGCATCTAATGGCTTGCTGTGATTGCTGGTCCTCTATATGCTATACTTTATATGATGCATATTAAAGATGGTTAAGTGCTAATTATGCCCTCTTCATGGACTGGCCACACTCACTCTAAAATCAACCATTTGGAAACCCCCTCTAGAAATCCTGCGTTTGCCACTGGCTTCACTAAAATAGTCACTGCTTGACTTTATTTTCTCATACATTAATGTTTCATACACCTAAACCTTCCTTGACAAAAGCTCTATTGCAGAGTGAATAATGCATCAAGGTCCATCCAGTGGTTTGATTGTAAAGCACAAACATATTTAACCGATGACAATTAAAAAAACTTAAAATTTATAGTAACTAAGTTAATCTATCCCCTAATGACTTTGCCTCACACCTCTCTATTGTCTATACTGTTAGTCCCTAGTGAAACTCCTCTTCCACACTTCCCATGGCAAAAACTCCAGTATCAATTGAAACCCCCTCAGTGCCAATAAACCCATTTGGTGCATTAAACCCCACTACCAACTATGCCCCTCTCAGGTCACTTACCCCTCCCTTACCATTCATGCAGAGTGGAGAAGAATGTCTCATAGGGGGAATGAGCACTTATAGTGTGGAGATCAGATACTGGATTTAAAATGTATGTGTAGCACATGCAATCAGGAATGCCATTCAAAAGGTATTTTGGGGAGCAAATTTGGCTGTGATGTTGGAGGTCACAAACCACTACAATACAGTCAGTGTCCAGTCCTGCAGAGTGAAACAAGTTCTGCTAAAGATAATGACTTTGTATTAGCCATAACCCTATTTTGAGAAAGGGCAAGAGACTGAAAAATATTCTGACCTTCTTCTTTAGTGGTTTGTATACTGGTTACTATGCAGAGTTCTGTTGTAAGTTAGTGACAGATTTAAAGCCAAACGATGAAACAAAAATAAAATAATTCTGTTTGAAAATACTTGCTAAGATGGTGATCTTTGTCCAGAGGCATAAGTTCCAGAAATTAAGATTTAGGTTGGATCTGTCTCCAGCATGTGTTGGGAAGTTTCAAAAGTATTTATCCATTAGGGGACTCATTTAGAGATATACACTGTTCCGATCTTTTCATAGTTGAGTGCTTATAATGAACTGCATATGTGCATACATCAAAATGTGCAAGCGCCATACCCCGTCTGCGATCCTGCACACATACCATACAGGATCGCAGTGTGATTGACAGAAAGGCACATTTTGAGGGAGGAAATGGGAGAGTGGTTGGCAAACAGCAGAGTGGTCAGTCACATTTTAGGGACGAGTTGCACCAGGTGTCTGTGATCCCCTACATAAATAAAATGGCTCCAGAGTCTTAGTCCAGGTCCCATGCTGTGTGACCATAGGTTTACTCACATGGTCGATTATCAGAGGGGCTGCGAATGTGTAAGCAGTTGTGGTGCTGCTTGCAATGTCTCCGTTGTGTGTCTCAGTACTATTAGAGGACAGTGCTATTTTACACACAATGGATTTTCCACCACATGACATTTTGCACATGCAATTGCAACACTGTATATTTTTGGAATGGGAACAAAGGGCCATAGTGAACCAATTATTAGGACATGCAATTTCTGTGCTAATGTAGTCCCAAACATTATTATGTTCACCTTTCATAATGCAGGTACAATAATCTGTAATGTGTAACCACATTGACTGACTAAATTTGTTTTAAACTTGTTATAATCATAATTTTTTACCTCTCTATCTATTGGATCAACATACATCTGTAATAATATAATTAATTGGGTAACCAATACCATATCATATTAATGCTCTGGTTGAGGACTACAATATTGTTTGGTTTAAAATATGTAAAATCAAGGTATTACTGTCATGCTCTATAAAACAAACATCAAAAAATCTCAAAGCATCCTTTTAGACTGTAGGATTAAACACAATCTGGGGAAGAGTATTATTAATGTATGACAATAATTCCTCAAGAACATCCAAAGGACCATTTCAGATCAAAAAATGTCAACAATGATAAAAATCAAAATTTCTATTTAAATCAAGACAGCTCTGTCTCAAGTATAGCAGTCAGAAAGCACCGTCCGAATTTCAAAGGTATTCCATATTTAAAAAGCTCAACATCCAATTGCAACAAGTTAATTTGAGATGCATGACAAAATGGCAAGCCTCAGGATAATAAAGATGTCTCAAAATAGAGAAGTACTAGAAAAGGTTAGTTATTAGGTTATGTTCCTCTTTATGCTTATTGTTTTTCCATCTGCCCTCTAGGGCTGTAATCACCTTTATCCTTGAAAATAGGAGACTGGGCCTGATTCAGAGGTTGACAGTGGTGCAGTAGCGACTTTGACTTTTGTCAGAGCCACTAATGGGAATTTATGCTAATCCTGCAGCCAATGGGCTTACTACTGAGATACTGTAATGTGGTGCATTTAAAGTCACAACATCAACATCATATGGTTGCTCTGAATGTCTGATGATACATGGCAGCCTGTGACACCGGCACACACTAGACGCCATCACCTATGGATATCCATTAAATTTTGTTATGTATCTACCAGTGGTTACCATTGGGATGCATGTGCAATGCATCTTGGAAGCATGCACAGATTTAAAACATTGGTCGCTTGCTCTAAATTAGGTCTTCTATCACTATATTTATAGCAATCACAGAATATGATGTTATCTCACTATGGGGCCTATTCATTAAACCTAAAAATTCGATGGAGATAATTAGGTTTAGAACTCGCATGGAGTTCTACCTAATTATAGGTGGAATTCATCATTCCACCTCTCCATAAGTATCTATTCCGAAAAGCTGTCATTTTTGCGATGACAGCTTTTTGGGAAATAGATACTTTTCCCTGCCTACACTACCTTATCGCATCTGGAAACAGTGCTGCGCATGCGCTGTTACACCAGTAAAACCAGCACATGCGCAGCACTGCCAACAGATGAGTTAAGTTTGTGTACCTCCAGACCCCCTGACCCCCTCCTCCCCCCCCCTGACTTACCTGTCCGCGCAGCAGCCTCCGGCTCCGTCCTGCTGGTCTGTCATGTGGTTTCCCAGCAGACCACATGACAGATTAGAAAAAAAATTTTTTTTCTTTTTCTAAACTTTCTTGTGCTCTGCTGGGGAGCACACATGTCCGACCAGCCTCCAGAGCCTGAGGACGGAGCCGAGCGCCGGAGGGACTCGTCGGGGGACCTGCACACGAGGATACAGGTAAGTCGATTCTGCTATTCGCTACCTCACAGTGGCGAATAGTAACTGCATCAAATTCCGAAAATTCATAATTTTTGGAATTTGATGAATACCACAATTTCCACATCCCCATACTAATGTATGGGGAGTGTGGAAATTAACGCAGGGGAACTTAGCAAGGAGATATCTGTCATATCTCCTGTGCTAAGTCTGTTCATGAATATCAAAATAACGTTATTTAAGGAAAATGTCCTTAAAAACTTTATTTTAGTGTTGATGAATAGGCCCCATTCAAACAAAAACTTCTTAATTGGAATATATGTTTATATGAGGATGGTTTGCAATTATTTAAAGCAGATCTGTCTTTAAAATAAATTTAGCAAATCTACACCTTAGCCATACAATAACAATCAACATGGGTAAACATGGTTCTAGTTATAGTTCTTTACCAACTTGTTCCCATGTCAAATTAGAATAATCAAGTACTGAATGGGATACTTGGTTCATAACTTCATATGAGCAAAATATGGTTCAACAGTAGCTGGTACTACGTATATACCCCTTTTACACTTGCAGCAATAACCCAGGTTATTGCACATGAATGCGCAGCAAGCTGGGATACTGTACAGTGTGAAAGGGCCAGGTTGAAATAAGCCAGGTTGAGAGACCTGACATTTCAACCCTGCTTGTGATGCATAGGAAGAGCCGGTACATGGAGATGAGACAATCTCCATAACTGGCCGAGTAGGGCCGCATTTCGGAAAGGAGTCTCAGCCGACTCGCACCAGGGATGGGCATGTGAATACAATCCCGGGTGCCACTGGGCCTCCAGATCTAAAAGAGGTATCAGTGACTCCAACATAATTCTGAATCTTAAAATAATGTTTAAACCTGTCTAAGGCTTCACTCTCAATGAGTGCAAAGATTAGACCCAATCTGTGGCATAAATTTTGGGTCACCTTTGAAACATAAGGTGGCAGTAAGCCACAAATAGTTTATAGTGAAAATTATCCCCAGCAAATCGTTTCAGTAGCTTAGTCAGAGGCTCAGGATTTGGATGAGAAGCCGGAGAAGCATTAACTGCCTGCATAGCAGGAACTTGTGGGAGAACTACTTGTGCTACTTGAGTCTCACCTTTCCGTCCCTGCATTATTGTTGGTGCATACACACACATTGATGTAAGTAATGAACAAATTTCATTCAGTTTTTCCCTTGAAAGTTGCAAAGGGGGCTTAGTGCTTGGGGTAATGGAAGGTGATTCCACATCACTCGCAGAAGAATTAGCACTGTACAAAACTTCTGTGTCATGCCCACATAAGTATCTACCTGCTTCTGACCTATAGATACGATTAACTGGATTACGGCTCGTGGCCCAAGTATACACCCGTTGCTCCTGATAATCGGCATTAACTTTTGCCAATTTTTCTTTTTTGTATTTAATGAGATTTCTTTTTTAATCCTCAATTTCTGCATTGATTTTAGGAATCCAGTCAACCTGTGGGTTACTTGACTAGCCTCAAAACTTTAGATTTTTTCTTTAATACATAAAAGCTCCCTGGCTGTTTATTAAGATGTCATGTTCTGCATTTTATGTGTTACATATTACCAGCCAGATTAACCATATCCTTTGTGATGTTATGCATATCAGTGTACTATCGTTGATATGTAATTGACACAGGAGATTTTTTATTTGTCCATTGACGGGCTCCAGTTTGGCCGTTATGTCTCAGTGTTTTGTTTACTTGGTGTTACCAGGGTTACATTATTCTTCCCTCTGAGCTCTGGGTTGGGCGGAGCCCCACGGTGAACCAGGATGGTGGGCGTGTTGATGATGTGCCCAGGCTAGTCGTCGCAAGGAGGCAACGTCATTCCCGGATGCCGAATGGATGTGGGGATACACAAGGGATTTGCTGGTATATAAGGTGTGTTATTTAGTGTGTGTTTTGTATTCTTGACAAAGGTTGAATAAACCGAAATGTCGAATTTGGACTTGGCTCCTTGTTTACTTGTTTACATGACCAGTGAGTGCCACTGCCTTTTTGCATATATATATTAGAGATGTGCGCCGACCCCCGTGTTTTGGTTTTGGATCTATGTCTGGATTTGGATCTTTTTCCTTGGTGTTTTGTTTTTCGGTTTTGGTTTTGAATCTGGATTTTCTCTAAAAATATCATAAAAACAGTTAAAATCACATAAAATGGGCCTGTTTTTGTTCCTACAGTATTATTGTGTATCCAACCCACACTGTATAACACACTGTATCCATGTTGGAACTTGGAAGCTGAACTGCCACATGTTAGTGTCACCCACTGTGTCACTTAGCTTAGTCAGCCAGCTAGCTGGATGCAACCTTTTGGCCTTACCTAGATGAAAAAAAATAATATTGTGAGGTGGTCAAAATTGATTGGAAATGACTGGAAATAAATGTTATTGTGGTTAATAATACTGTAGGGACAAAAACAGGCCCATTTTATGTGATTTTAGTTGTTTTTATATTTTAAGAAAAAATCCAGATCCAGATCCAAAAACAAAACCGAAAAACAAGACACCAAGTAAAAAGATCCAAAACCAGATCCAGATCCAAAACCAGCGGAGATCCAGATCCAAAACCGAAAAAAAACAAAACACCAAGGAAAAAGATTCAAAACCAGATCCAGATTCAAAACCAGCGGAGATCCAGATCTAAAACCAAAACACAAGGGGTCGGCGCACATCTCTAATGAAAACATGATTTGTTGTCAGTGGAAAATGTGCAGCCTTTACAAATGAATTCCTTTTCCCCCTCTGTGTTGGGTATGCCATCGGGAAGCCAGCGGACCTAGTCCAGACTGTCGGCTTCCCGACTGTCATATCCCGGCAAGGCTCTAAAGACAGGTGTTGATATGTTGACACCTGTCATTAGACATACGCCGGGAGCCCGATGCCTGGCATCCTGATTGAAAGGATGCCGAGTGTGGATAGCCGCAGGGGGGGAGAGTTAGGTTTAGGGTTCCCGGGGGGGACTTAGGGTTAGGCACCCCAGTCGGGAGGCTAGGTTTTGGCTAGGGGAAGGGGGGGTTAGGGTTAGGCACCCCTGGGGGGGTTAGGGTTAGTCACCCCCCATACCGATTCCCTGTGTTGAGACAAGCAATGGTTTAATCTGAAAAAGGACAAGAACATACTGTAAATTACTGCTGGGCAGTTTTTGAATTATACTGTATGTCTAGAACCAGTACTGTAAATTGAATATGGAGCCATATTTACAAGCATTATTTTCTATGTTTATCTAAAATGTGATTTTATGGCTCAGTATATGAAATATGGAGCCATATTTTCAAGGGGAAATTTCAACACTAAGAAATCACTACACACACATGCCATCCTCACTGACTCAGATTCCCACATACTGTACACGGTGTTCACAGCCTCTAGATGATATATGATTTTATACTAAAAAGTTTTATTGTTATTACAATAATATTATTGATATTATTATACTATTGAATTATATGAAATTATATTTGGAGCAAAAAAAATGTTATACACTGAGACTCAAACCCAAACTATAATGCCTGTTTGCTGTGAAGTGCAGTAACATTACCACTACACCACAATAGTCACAGGTGGGATCCTGTAGTCTTTTAGCTCTTACATACAGCATTCAGGGTATTTTGTAAGCCTGTCTGTCACTGCAATGGGAGGCATTGTACAGGATCTTCCTCTCCAGCTATCTTATGCAGCCACAGTATACTTATGCAGCCACAGTATACTTTTCTAAAAATGCCACCTGCTGTCTGAAAAGTGGTACTACACTATATTTCAGCCTCCTTACACATGTCCGGACATGTATATCTTGGCGGGGCTGGTTATCAGATGCCATGAATGGCAGGCCATGGCTCAATTTTCAGAAAGGTGTATGTGGACACATCTGTACATTTAAAACTGCACATGATTGCATGAAGGTCTATGCAGAGTATATATGCAGTAGGCAGGATGAGAGAGGAAATTTCACATACATTTACAACTGCACATGATTGCATGAAGGTCTATGCAGAGTATATATGCAGTAGGTAGGATGAGAGAGGAAATATCACATACTGTACATTTACAACTGCACATGATTGCATGAAGGTCTATGCCAGGGTTGCCTACCATTAAAATTCTCTTCCCGGGAGAAGCCCGGGTAAGAGAGGCAGCAGGGGGCAGACGGGGGCGGGGCTTGACGATTCGCGTCATTAAGCCCCGCCCCCTCATGGTAAAATTGCTGCGATTGGGCACAATTTACATAGGGGGCGGGGGCCAAATGCTGTGATTCATGCAGAATCACAGCTTAAGCCCCGCCCCCTTTGCGGAGACCCGCGATTGCCACGGGTATTCTCCTAATTCTGCCCACTTCACTAGGAAGTGGGCAGAATGCGGGAGAAATGCCTACCCTTCCGGGGGTGCGGGGGGTTACCTGAAAAATCGGGAGCCTCCCGCGAATACCGGGAGGGTAGGCATGTATGGTCTATGCAATGTATAAATGCAGTAGGTAGGATGAGAGAGGAAATTTCACATACATTTACAACTGCACATGATTGCATGAAGGTAGTATGCAAACAAATGTTACAACTTTTCAATGTCTTTTTTTTAAAGTATTGTAGATCCTATTTTTTGTATTTTATTTTAAATTGTGTAGTGTGTACACACCTGTAGGCACTCCCATAATTAGGCCATATTCAATTTGGGCCCATATTCAATTTGATTCGCACCTGCGATACTTTTCTGCCTCCTGTACTTTTTGCCTTCTGAATACGGCTCATAGTGATCCCCCATGTCAGTGCATCTTTTGTGGGCGGGTGTCAAGCTGTTTTACACCAATCTGACAGGATTTTTTACCTGTTTTTGCCCTTTTTGCATCCTTTCCAATTCAATATGGGCCAATGTTTCAAATTGATTTGTTTTTGTCTAATCTCATTTTACAATTTATTTTATTAAAACATAGCACCAAGGAGGTCAAGTACTCCTAAAAGACCTTGCATGGAAATTGTAAACTGGGTTTTTGTTAAAGTCTGAAATATAAGGCATATTTTGTAGTGTATTAAATATTTTTGATTTCAACAAGGTCAATGGAGCAGGCTGGTGAGTTAAGCCAACGTTTGAAAAACCCACTTACCCAGTTTTTTAAAATATTTAAGTTAGAATTTATAATAAATGTCACATTACTTAATTAACCTTAGCATTGTGACATTAAAGTCTACAACAATAGAAATGTTGAAATAATGTTCTACACATATTATTTATTTTAAAGTATTAATTAAAAGGTAATGATAGAGATGTGTACACATACATAGCCTCCTTGCATGTTAAACAGGCCTTTTTTTATATTACAGAAATTTTAATTGTAACAATGTGTTTTATTTGCACATCAATGGAAAAAGAATACACAAGCAGCTTCTGCTGATTCCAATGATATGCGGCATACCTATATTTTTGGACAGACAGCCTGTGTATCTGCATGCCAAATGCTACGTTACAGTGTCATAAGTGATGCCACGGTAACGTAGCATTTATCATGCAGATACACCCATTGTGTCACTTTATTGCAGTCACTTCTGAATGTACCTGTTTATTTTTTTAAATATGTGAAACACACTTTTAAACATTTTAGTTCTACTAGATTTTATTTTTTAAATTTCAGGACCATCAGGCATTTCTGTGCCTCTACTGTGGACCACACCACCAGCGTCT
Organism: Taudactylus pleione; assembly: GCA_031769625.1. Classification (NCBI taxonomy): domain Eukaryota; kingdom Metazoa; phylum Chordata; class Amphibia; order Anura; family Myobatrachidae; genus Taudactylus; species Taudactylus pleione. The sequence goes on from JAUIMM010000120.1 coordinate 16,222,655, forward strand.
AGGGTCCCAGGAAGTCATTTTGCTTGGTGGCATACACATCTGAGGAGGAGGCCGAGGCAACAATTCCTCTTAGTCCTGTGGAGGCAAGAAGACAAAATCCACTGCACAGCACCAACAGCCACCAACACAGCAAACAGCACAGCCACCCACCCCCAGTGCAGATGAGCTGGCTGAGTCCCTGCACACCTTCCATCAACACCAGATGCAGTACATGGAGATGCAAAAAATTCAAATGGGCAGCATCACACACCAGCTAAGGAAGCTAAATAGGACCTCCGCAGTAACCCAGGGGATCTGCACTCGTATGGCTAGTGACTTCGGTAGACATCTGATGGAGCTAACAAATCAAAGCAGGCTGAGACTTATAAAATTAGCAATGACATTAATTAAGAACAAACATGCCCACTTCTGTTTAAATACAAACTTGTCAGGGAGAGCAGACAGGCTCTGATGTGAACAAGCTTTACATTGAAACGCGCGTCATCAGAACGAGCCGCTTTCCTGACCCCCGCGTACAATACTGACCGGCGATCGGACGGCACGCAGATTAGAATGAGCCGCCTCCCCGGACTTCACATGGTGCACATTTGACTGACGGTCGGACGGCTCATAGGCTGTTACAAGGGATACTGGTCCCGCACACTCCCCATGCTGTTTCCTCCTTGATAAGGTACCTAAGCCGGCGCTCTCATCCCGCTTTCACCGGCATATCCGCCCTGCACTGTGTTTTCACAACAGGGGGTTGCCGGAGTCTGCAGGGATAGTAGAAACCAGCTCTTCATTTTTCTCCACTATTTTCCTACTCTGTACCCAGGGGGTCTCGCTTTCCCTCTTTTCTGTCCAATACCTTATGGTAAACAGATAAGGGGTGAGAGGTCTTCCTCCAATAGGGCAGAGTAATGTTATACATTATATTATCCTTTCTTTATTAGCTCATTATGTTTAATTATGCACACATTCACACAATATTAACAACAGAGGATATTTATGTGGTTTAGTTCTAAGAATTGTTACACTTCTGGCAGATGAACTTCCTTTGCGATACAATGTATAGATCTGTAAATTTGTGAGATATACGTGTGTATTATACAAGATACATAATAGCCTTTAATAGAGGCACCTCAAGATAGAAAGTGCTTAAATGAGAGTGGTGTTTTTTTATATATGTTTTATGTGTATGGAATTTTTTTAATAGAATTGGTGGAGGATGTACCATATTGTGATTACCTAATTAGATCTAGATTTGAACTACATGGTGGAAAAATTAAGTTGTGTTTTAATGCAGCTAAATAACCTATCCCTAATTATATATGTGATATGGAGATAGAGAATGTATAATGTTTCTGTCCTAATAATAGGATGATCATGAGCTCAATATTTGGGATATTGGATATATAATATTTCACTTTTTTTGCTCTTTTATATACCTTGAATAAGAAAGCAAATTATCCTTGCCTTGAATAATGAGCTATATATGGAACTAGGTATTTTGCTAATTGATAGGTATATACACATAACAGAGTCCTTGTTTAATTGAATATAGGGGACATATATAGCTAAAATTGTCTCTATTATAATGATTACCGCAGCAATGAATTTAAGTGGGCTGTGGATACTTGTTCGTGTTTTGTACAATATATATGTTCTATGTTTGTATTAGTGAACTTATTAAGTATTATATTTATATTTTTGCAAATATTTATTAAAAGTTACGTTTTAGACAAATTTTTGTCAAATAATGAGTGCACCTAAAAGGGTTAATTCTTTGCCTTGGAATCACCTTATGTTTCCACACACAATATAGCTAAATCTATACATCATCTGATGGTACATTTTAGTTCAGGATTGTAATGCATTTCTTCATTTAGCTTGGTATTCATATTATCATTGCTTACCACCATCATGATTTCATTCTCAAAGTTTACTTTAGCATTACATTTTCACATTTCAACACAGCAGGAACACACCTGACATATAGGTCAATTACTAAGATGACAATCAATATGAGGATCAGGAGTTTACCTACACTAGAAACCATTTCCTGGACCCACTCTCCTAGACCGGAGAACCATTTTACAGGGTTCAACCACGAGAACCACTCTTCTACCTTTTCCTCTACTTCAGCAACTGAAGCATTATTGTTCTTCCGAAATTGCCACTTCAGCTGCAGAATTTCTTCCATCTTCCGGTCTATCGCCTCCTTGGGGTCACTAGTGTTATTTGTAATGTATGTGCAACACTTTACACCAAATTGGGTGGCTAAGGTCACACAGTAACCTCCAGTGACAGCTGTTAAGTTATTTAATACTAGTCTATGTTGCACTAGTTCATTCTTATAGGCCTGTAACTCCTTACCTGTGTACCTAAACGTGTCATCATACATCTCGGTTATATTGTCTATTAATTTAGCAAGATCTTGAATGTATCTAAAATTTAAAGTACCCCGAGCAATCCTGGTGGGATCCAATGCTACTAAAACTTGAAAGACAGTTGTTTCACTAATCAACTGTGTGGCTCTATGTACATCACCAGGTATCATATTTATTTTGTCTCTGTGTTCATACTGTGTGTGAAGATATAGTGATGGTGTGTTTTTATGAATACCAAACATTTCACCATGTGTAAGGGTCACAACTTCTGGGAGTACCCTCTCCAGCTAACATAAACCTTCAGAACTCAGAGAGAGCCACTTATACACTTTTCTCCCACATATAAAATACACATCATCGGGTAGAACATAAGGGATACAATGTCTCATTATCGCCGAACATAATTCTTTAACAAATAATCCTATTTCAGAATTTCCGATTTGACTAATACATATTTCTGGTTGTATAACCCTGGAACAGTACCCTTCTCGTACTCTGCCAACCATTTCCTTGGTGGAACTAAGTGTATACTTTTACCGGAAGTGTCTCCCACCTAGTCTAATGGAGAATAAAAGTTCAAAATTAATAGCTTCATTATTAGCTCTTAGTGAGAAGGTCATCGTATGGTTATTCCCAGTCACCTCCAAAATTCCTGGTTTGTTGAAGTTGGAGAAGTTCAAACACAAAAGTGATCCATCTACTTGGTACTGGTGGAGTTTAAAATGAGGTGGTTTGGACATATGAAATTTTCCATCCAGTGCCTCTCCTCTTTGCAATTCTAAAACCTCAGAGACATTCAATGGAAATGGCACTAACCCTACATTATGCTGTCCCTGAAGCACGTGAAAGCACACCCAACAGTCAGTCTAATTTAAAACTTTGCCCACCATGGTATGATAGTCCTCTAAAGGATAGCCACCCCAATACTGGTTATACTTAGGTTGGCACTGCTGGGTGCATCTCTCAGTAGGGACCCACACAACTCACAAATACAATATTCCTCAGACAATAAACCTTCACACTGTCTCCGAGTTTCCAGGCTAACATATCTCTTAGCAATTACTGAACTGAGTTTGGTCAGATACTCTCCTGATTGGTTTAGCCCTCTTTCTCCCAACTCCACTCCATCGATATCACCATTAGCTCCCCTCTCCGTCATCTGTCCTCTGTCACAGAAACCAGAAATCCCAAAATAAACTAGGATGATGAAAACTCTTGACACAATTGTAACCCCAGCACACCACTCCATTGCTGGAACAGTGATCTACAAATTTCTTTAGCTCAGGTGTCTTACTACAACTTATAATTCTCCTGGAACAGGTTCACAATTGACAGGTCTACGTTACCTGCCTTGACTCCGGCTTGTATCTCCACTGGTTGGTTGACCTTTTTGCAGTGAGTGGAATGGACCTAGGTGTCGGTCTCTGTCACATTCAAGGAAGTTGTACTCGTCAGCAACACTTGATACGGACTTTCCCACCAATCAGTCAGACAACCTGAATGCAAGAAATTTCTGATCATAACAAATTCTACAGAATCAACATCATGACAGCTTGTTTCTGGCATATCATGTGACAACAATTTCAGTTTCTGCTGTTGCTGCCTCAACTGTTTACTCATTGTTATAAGATACTTTACAGTAACCTCGTTGTTACTCTTCAGGTCTTCCTGTGGACTTACAATAAAATGAGGTTCTCTACCAAACAGTACTTCAAAGGTGGACAGATTGAGAGGGGGTATGGGAGTTGTCCTGATGCTATGAAGGACTAGCAGTAATGCTTCTGGCCACCCCAGTCCAGTTTCTGCCATGATCTTACTCAGTTTATTTTTAATTGTACCATTCATCCTCTCAACCTTAGCGCTGGCTTGCGGTCGGTAAGGGGTGTGAAGTCTACTATTAATACCCATGAACTTACACATGTTCTGGAAGACATCACCTGTGAAATGAGTACTCCTATCACTTTCAATAATTCTAGGGATACCGTATCTGCATACAAATTCCAGAACAAATTTTTTTAGCGGTAAATGCAGCAGTATTAGTGGTAGCTGGATATGCCTCAACCCAATTAGAAAAGACAACTGTACACACTAATACATATTTGAGATTCCTGCAGGGTGATAATTGGATGAAATCAATTTGTATTACCTGAAAAGGTCCATCTGTCAGAGGAAAGAGGGATGGCTTGGTTGGTATTGTTATTCCAACGTTCTTCCACAAGCATGTCAAGCAGGACACATTGCCCTCTTTTCAGCTTGGGAAGAGAAACCTGGTGCACACCAATACACCCTGACCAACTTACACATACCTTTCTTTCCCAGGTGTGTCAGACCGTGTGCTGCCTCAGCCAAGCTTGGGTAGTATGCCTTGGGTGCTACCGGCTTACCTTGTCCATCTCTCCAGAGTCCAGAGGACTCTTGTCCACATCCCTTTGATCTCCAGACTGCCTTTTCCTGAATCGAACACAAATTTTGCATCTCAATTAATTTCTGCAAATCAATCATTTGGAAAATCATAATTTTATCAACTGGTATGTTAAAACTTAAACCTGCTGCCTATTTGGCTGCTTCATCTGTCCTGTTATTGCCCAGTGACACCAGATCGTCCTCACATGTATGGGCTTTATGCTTAATGACAGCCACTGCCTTTGGTATTTGGATTGCTGTCAATAGTCCTTTTATGTTTTGCATGTGCGACTGGTGTGCCTGCTGCTGTCCTAAAATTTCTTAGACACCATAGAGCACCAAAATTATGTACCACCCCGAAGGCATACCTAGAGTCAGTGTAGATATTAGCATATTTGCCTTTTGCTAATTCACATGCTCTTCTTAGTGCCACCAGCTCTGCCACTTGGGCCGAGTGCGGTGGACCAAGGGGTTCAGCTTCTATGATGTCTTTGTCATTTACAACAGCATAACCTGTACATAACTCTCCAGTGTCAGTTTGTCTATGACAACTCCCATCCGTGTAAAATGTTACATCTACATTTTCTAAAGGTGTATCACGTATGTCAGGTCTTGCAGTAAAGGTCTGATTCAAATATTCCATACAATCATGTGCATCAATATACCTGCAGAACTCACCTTCCGCCAGCGACTCACCTCTCTCCACCCTCTGTGCATCCTGAGGCACACATGGTAAATACATTGCTGGGTTTTACGTACTGCACCGTTTAATGGTGATGTTTGCAGGTGCTATTTGAGCTAGTTTCCATTTTGTGAACCTAGCTGAGGAGACATGTCTGGTTTGGGCAGAATTCAGCAAAGCAGATACAGCATGTGGTGTATAAACAATCATATCATGGCCTAAAACTACATCCTCACTCTTACTGGTCAATAGAGCAGTTGCTGCTACACTTCTTAAACACTTTGGGAGTGATCTTGCCACAGTGTCCAATTGTGCACTGTAGTATGCTATGGGTCTATTGGCATCACCATGTCTTTGTGTGAGGACACCTGCTGTGCAACTGTCAGCTTCTGTACAATACAAATCAAAAGGTTTTTCATAATCAGGTATTCCCAATGCAGGTGCTCTTGTCAGACTATCCTTAAGGTTAAGGAAAACCTGCTCTGTTTCCTCTGTGTATATGACACGATTGGGCTTTGAGAAAGAGACTAAGTCCTGCAATGGTAAAGCCAAAATAGAAAAACCTGGGATCCATGATCTGCAGTATCCACACATGCCCAAGAAGGTACTGATTTGCTGTTGGTTCCACAGCAGTGTCATGGTCTATATGGCCTGGATTCTGTCCGTAGTCAGAAGTCGTAATCCCTGGGGTAGGCAGTGTCCCAAGTATTTAACCCTGGTCTGGCATTGCTGTAATTTGTTCTTAGCAACCTTGTGTCCTCTCTGTGAGAGATGAAGCAACAGTAGTTTAGTATCATTTAAACATGACATAAATGAATCAGAAAACAACAATAAATCATCTACATTTTATATTAGAACAGATACATTGGCAGGTTGAAAATATTGTAAACAGTCATGTAAGGCATGGGATAAGATAATGGGGCTGTCTATGAAGCCCTGGGGCAATTGTGTCCATGTATATTGTACCTCCCTGTATGTAAATGCAAATAGGTACTGACAGTGAGGATGAAGAGGGACAGAGAAGAAGGCAGAACAGAGGTCAATGACAGTAAAATGGGTTGCGGATGGTGGAATCTGCATAAGGGAGACAGCTGGATTTGGCACTACGGGGAATTGGCTCTCAACTACCTTATTAACCCCTCTAAGGTCCTGTACTAGCCTGTAACCCCTCCCACCACTCTTCTTCACATGAAAGATGGGACTTTTGGCTACATTATCTGTATGGACTAAAATCCCCTGCTGGAGCAATCTCTCAATTATGAGGTACACCCCTAACTCATTATGGGAGCTTCATTTGCCATCTGAGATAACATATGCTCTACCTGAGATGGATTTTTATCTGAAACAATAGAGTGAAACACTAATCTTTGGGGAGTGTCCAGTATATCCCTCACCTCATGTGCAACTCTCTCTGGGATATCTAAAAACACACCATCAGGGATACAATAAATGACACATCCCATTTTACATAACAAATCTCTTCCCAGTAGATTAGTAGGGGCCGCTGCTGCCAGGAGAAAGGAATGCCTGGTATACAATGGATCAATAGTAACCTCTTCAGATTTGATTAAAGGATAATGGTACACTTTACCCATTACACCCATTGCTGGTACTGTCTTGCAGGTCACCTGTAAATTAGATGGAGTTTTTATCACTGATCTGGTCGCCCCTGTGTCTACAAGAAAAGAATGTTTAGAACTAGCTACATCAACCATCATTACAGGTTCTTCCCTAGTACTCCCAGTTAACCTGACTGGCTGTAGACTACAGGTGTGATCTGACCCCTAGAACTGGCTTTCTTCCTCCAGTAAAGCATTTACTGAAACAATGTGAGCAGGTGATTGCTGGAACTGTCTTAACTATGGTGGGTGCCCCCCTTGTGGGTATCCCGGTGTTCCCTGGATTGGTGGTTCCCACTTTCTAGCTTTACAAAACCTACTTATGTGTCCCACCTTTTTACAAATATAACACCTTCGTGGTTGACGTGTATTGAAAGGTTGTTATTGTGTGGGTTCGGGAGTGTAGAAAGATTGTGGTTGTGTATGGGGATATGGGTTTGGATGTTGTGTGGGACGGGTGTTTTGGGGCTGTGTGTAATAAGAGTGCTGCAGTGATACTTCCATTCCTTCCAGAGCTTGAAAACTAGCAGCCATTAGTTTCTCGCTCTGCATTTCTCTCTTCCTAAAGATGTTTTTATCATGTTCAGTTGCAGATTCCCTGAGGGTGTCTACTGTACTTCCCCTCCACCCAGGAAGTGAGGTCTGAACCCTGGCTTTTAGAGGGTCTTTAAGACCATCCATAAGCACCGTTATGGTCATTTCCCTGTGATGTGTGTTGTCTTTTATATCTTCTATACCTGTGTATTGGGTAATAGTCTGCAGTGCTCTAGAGAAATAGTCTGCTGCAGTCTCTCTCTCTTTCTGCTTAATTGTGAAGATTTTACTCCAGTTAACTATTAATGGGAAAAATACGGCCAATTGGGTAACAATGCGGGTTATGTTGTCCTGATTGCCTTCATAAGTTATGGGACCTTCTCCATCCAATACACAGGCCATGATAAACTTTCTCACATTGGTATTGTGTGGAAGACATGCTCGTAATACCACTCACCAATCTTTGTTAGTTGGCTCATGAGCATTACCTAAATCCTTTACAAATCTCTGGCACTTTGCTAGTTCTTTCCTAGGGTCAGGGAAATCTGTCATTATGGAATGTAACTCCGCTCTCGTCCATGGGCACTGCATCACTACATCCCTGGTGGTCACTCTTGCATTTGCGTCTGGATTCCCATTGGGAACAGTTATTATGCAGACAGGATGGAGTCCTGCCACACTACTACCTTTGGCCTTGCTACCTGTTTGAGGGTTCAGCATATTACAACTACGTATGGTATTAACAATCTCTGCTACTGTTACAGCAGGTGTTAATACTTCCTGCACTGGTGGGGCTACCTCCATTTCTGGTACTAGCGGGGCAGCTACCTGTGCTTGCTGTGATGGTAAATTTAACATTTGGGCAACGTGGGAAATAGCTGACATTACAACAGGTTCATCATCTGCATCATAAACATGTTCCTTAAAGTTACTTAGGAGAGGGTATAAGTTACTTGTTACAATTTTATGATTTTTGAGATTGGCTGTACCTTAACCCCCATCCACACAGGGCGGTGGTGGTGCGCATGCATTACTAACATTACCTTTGGTAATGCTACCTTGTTGTGCATGCGCGCACCCCTGTGGTGTACACACAATGCTATTTAGCATTATGTGCGTGCTCCCTTGTGTTGTGCACAAGACACTAGTTTGCGTCACATGCACACCGCTAAGCCACATGTTCCCCTCATGCTGCCACAACTTTAAACAATCATTAAACTTTATAATTTTCTTTAGAGATTTCACTTAACATATACGGTCTCTAACATTATTCAGTACCTCTGAATCAAAGCTACCAATTTTACTAAAAGGTGTTCTACATTTCTTGGTCATCTTGACCCATATGTCACAGTTACCTATAGCGTACGCACCATACTTTTAAACATAACATAACTAGCCGAACCAATCGGCCCTTCCACTAGCAGCATATTATTGACCATTACCAAAGACTGCTTCGCACCCATCTGAAAAAATGCTTAGCAATTTCTAGAGAATTTCAATTGGTGAACGATTTTCAGTGAGCTACGTTCACACAATCCCTCCCATTATGCACAGTTGGCCCACAGGGCATTACAGTCAGCTTGCACAATGAGGAGCAGAATAATCACCTATTGTAAATTATTCTACCTGTGGCAAATTCAAACAAGCTTCAGCCGCTCGCTTCATCCCGTTATGCACCACTTTCCCATTAAGCGATATGGTCCGTGTGCATAAACGAGGAGTAAAATAACTGTCTAGCAAATTATTTTACTTGTGATAAATTCACCTCAAGCTTCACCACTTGGCTTCCGACTTTGAGTTACTCCCAGCTGGCAGCATCTAGAAGTTCCAATAATTCCTAACTTTGCCAGCAGTTTCACTCCCACAACAAGCCACTTCACAATCACAGTTTTTATATAACCATGTGGTTCGATCACATCACCCAAAGAACCTAACTGATCGATGGACTTTGCAATTAATGGGTGTCGGACCAAGCAAACCCCTTAGTTTCTCTAAAACCAAAAAATTTACCTGCTTTGAACACTGGCCCAGTAGTTTGTATGGCCCCGTCAGGCACCTACTGAGTTTCAACCCAGGCTTAACAGACAGTAGCCTTCTCTTTACAATTAGGCTTAACCAGACAGTAGCCTCTGCCTTACAATCACATGTTTCAATCACATACACCCTTTTCTGTGCAGTAAACAAATTAAACCTTTTCCTTAAATATAGTAGTGCAATTCAGAGGTTTAACACGCAATCACGCTATGAATACAATGACTGGTTGAACACGTGGCAGCAATATAGGAAATATGCGTACGCTATTGTGCGACTTACCCCCAACACAAAACTTTAACAATGAAAGAAAAAAAAACTTTTCCTTCCTTGTCCCTGGATTCTAATCAGCGCTCCTTGAACTCACACAATTATGGATATTGGTCTCTCAACATCAAGTGGTAGCAGCATTTCAGACACAGTGCGTCCTTTCCTGTATATGGCGCCGTCCACCCTTTGGTGAGAGATCGATAACCGTGTGTTACCATGTAAATTGGTAGTATGACCTCACTCTACGAGCCCCCAGGTATGAAATCTCAATGATCTTTATACCCAAATGTCGCTATTTAGTGTTGTAAGTCGCACAAGAAATAATTGCTTTCCAGAATTTGATTGTTGTTCCAAAGCACAAAAATATATTATTCACATAAAAGCATATAGTTACACGCCTTGATCTATAATACAATTAGCGCAAAGGTTATACAATCACAAGGTACAGTCGATACATACGCAGGCACTCTGGATCTAGATTTCCCGGCATCAAAGGTGAAGCCTCCATCAAAGAAAGAATAATATGACTGACTACTGGAAATAGAGCATCCAAATATGTACCCTTACAGACAGTGGCAATACAATGGAAATGAGTTGGCATAATCCCATTGGTTCATCTTCTTGGTTCTTCTGTTACGATGTAGTTCATAGGTCAATTTGTACAGTAATGATTCAGCCCTTCAACGGCTCTTTGTGTGTGTTTTCCCACCGAAAAACAAGTCTAAACTGGCTAATAAACTATTACATTACAGAGTACATTTCAATACCTAACTCTCTATAATTCATAATTTGCAGACGCATGTTGCGATCTCCTTACCGATGGAACTGGAGATCTGCAAATAAACAGTAGTTTAGAATGGCACCAAACATGGTCTGCCTATCATGTACTAAGCCTTAGATACACAAATTTCACAACATAATTTATAATGAATAAAACCTTTAATATTAACCTTAATGCTAGGGATCCTTTTCATGTAAGTGTGCAATGTGTAAGTCTAGGGATATTAAGTAAAGACGCTAGTATGCATTGTGCATCTAGGTGTTTGTGAAGTACACCGTGGTACGTTGTTTGCGGGGTTGTTCTTATCATATGTATTAATAAATGTACGTATTTGTGTAATGAGGTGTTTTAACATAGCGCAGTGGCAGACGCATGACGCTAATAATCATAATACAGCACCGTACGCGGAGGTATCATGTAGGCACCGCAAAATGGCGTCTGCAGACAACGCAAAATGGCTTCTGGCAGATATTAATTTTAGGATTTGTCCTCAGCCAACCATCCAGCTTCAACAAGCTCTACATTTGCGATGTGCTTATCTACAAAAAGCAAAAGTATTTTTCCACACAAATTAGAGATATTTTATTTTGTTAGTGAAATTAGAAGATAAACGTGGTACAGTACACCATAAAGTTTAGGTTAAGCTCTTAGCACTAAACAGTCTTTCTTTGTAAGGAAGCTTTGACTCTGGGACAGATTCAGCATGGAATGCAAGTGCAACCACGTATGCAGTTCGGCCGATTGTTATGAACTGTGTGTGCACCACAATGCGTGCATCCCATGATCGCACTGAGATTACAGATGCAGACAGGAATCCATCGCAGAGTGAGTGACAGGCTGTGAGAGTTTGAGGGTGGTGACGTGGGGGGGGGTCAGAGAAATGCAGGTGTGCCTGTCTGTTTGAACGCTGTTGCAAGAACATGCATAAATTGGCCACTGCGATTGCCTATGCAGCTTGAGTACTCACTGTGTGTGAAGAGACTTACAATTTCTGAGACAGGTCAGACCTGCTGTAATTGTGCATGACGACCGGATGTGCTTCGATGTTACCGATGCATACGCAGGACTGCGAGGTATTACAGATGTGAGAAAGCACCAGTGGGTGTCTCTATGCTGGCTCAGCTGTGACAGACATTAGCATATTTTCGCAGCTTCATTGCGTGTGATTACACAGCTGCAATCCCAGCTGTGATCCTAGCTGAATCAGGCCCTCTATTTGTAAAAAGTTATTGAAACTTTGGATTATTCCTGTATGTGTTTTCAATATGGTACTAGATAGTTCATGCAGTCAATCTTATTGGGAAATCCAAGATTTCACCTACCCAGCATCCTTCTCAACGTTTTAGCTAAATGTCAGCAGAACAAAGACATTGAAGAATGGGTAATTATCTTTTAATCTCAATAGAGGTTAAAGAAGGCTTTGATTATCTGTTTACTAACAAATCTGAAGACACCTCATTTTCAATTTGTGGTGCTCTCTTGAAGCAGTTCTCATAGGGCAGCTACTGAAATGATCTTCAGTCTTAAAAAGAAAATTTAAAAATTACAGAAAGGTTTTGGAAACTATATTAAACTAACTAGAAAATCAGTATAAAAGACAGCCACATCACTCCTACTTTAAAAAGTTATTGTTTAAGGTTAGAAAGGAACTATGTACTCCTTTATAAATTTGATCCAAAAAATGTATTGAAATGTTATTACAATAAGGCTTCTGTATATGGCAGGCAATAGAGAAAGCAGATAACTTGCTAGAAAATTATGAGTTATACAGGCCAAGAACAAAATGAAGGGGGAATGTAATAGGTTATGATCACCACATATATCAGTGACTTTGATCTCAAGGACATTGAATGTACAGTAATAGCCAACAATTTTGAGCCTTCCTTTTGAAATTGTTGTCGGTATTCAGTAACTTACGTCAATTTATAACCCACAAAAATTGCTCCAATTCACTGTCCACTTTCTGGAGACATGGTGACCTCTATCATTTTTATTGGCTAAAGAGGAAAGTTAGCAATTTTGCATCATCAGTACTGTATATGCAGATATTGTTGATTATATTAGATGAGGGTTTAGTAGGCGACAGGATAGGCATCAGGAAAGTGTATTGTTTGGACAGGGGTTGAGAGTTTTGTCAGTGTCTTTCACTTTTTGGGCCTGATTCAACAAGGAATGCAGTTGCTTATATGCACGCAATCGGCCGATTAATTTGCACTGCGCATGCATCGCAGTGTGTGTACGTGAACCAGACACTGCGATCAATCACTCTGCGATGGGTCTGCAAAGTGACCACATAGACCGATTGCAGAGTGATTGACAGGAAGTGCCATTTGTGGGTGGTGATGGAGGGTGGACGGGCGAACACAGGCGTGCCAGTGTGTTTCAAGGGATTTGCATGGGTGTGCATAAATTAGCCATGGCAATACCAGATACAGCCTGAGATCTCATAGCATGAGTAGAAGTAAGCAATTCCTGAGTGTGCATATGGGTCCAGGTTTCTCGATATTGCAGATTATTTTGCTAAGTTACCTAAATATATGAATGTGAGTAAGGGGTAGTGGTCGTCCTTATGTCAGGCTGCGATCACAATGCACATGCAAATATCTACATATCACCGCTGACATTAGCAACTGCGTTGTAGGCGTATAAGTAGAATAATGATCCATGCTGAATCAGGCCCATTCTTTGTATTATTACTGTATTTTTCATTTTTAAAGTGCCTAACAAGGGAAGAGTGCATGGTTTAGGCCCCTATATATATATATATATATATATATATATATATATATATATATATTAAATACTGATAGTGCATGCATGATAATGTACTAGACATAACAGTAATGCACTGAAGTGAATGCATCATGGTCTTTGGAATGTGGGAATGCAGTACATTGTAATATACTGAATGTGTAATAATTAAGCATGTAAAGGTGATACTGTATACAGTCTATTGCATGTGACAACTGCAATCTCAATGGAAAATCACTAGTTTTAAAATATTCCCCCTTAAGCATGCAAAATTGTCAGAGGTCCAGTGGCATATCTAAAATGGGTGCAGGGTTCCTGCGCCAGTGCTTGAAGCGTGCCAGTATGAAACAGTATGTCATACCGGCACTTCACTTAAGCACATGTACAGCACTGGCACTGTCCCAGCGTCGGTCAACAAGTGGATGCTTGGTGCTTGTGTTAAATTTGGTTTGGCCCCGGCCGTGAGCCATGATTGGCTCACGGTCCGGCAGCCAAACAGTGGTGGCCGGTGGCATACTGGCACTCTTTCGGCGCTAGGACTGTCACTGTCCCAGTGGTGGTCACCAAGTCGCTGCATGGTTAAATTTGGCCTGGTCATGACCCAATCATGGTTCGTGGACCTCCAGCCAATCAGGGATGGTCACTTGACCACCCCTGATTGGCTGCCGGTCAGTGAACTCTCATTTGCTCATGGCTGTCGCTGATTTAGAATCAAAGAAGGGGCCAGGCAATTGAACACTGGGGCCGTGGTCACCAGGGCAAAGCCAGGTAATGTGAGCGGTATGCTGTGGTCTACTTCACCGCGGGACCACAGAAGAGAGGAGGGGGCCCGCATTAAATCTGCACATGGGCCCCATCCTCTCTTAAAATGCTTCTGGTCAGATCCTTTAGATATTGCTAATATTATTGCATTACACTATGAGCAACTATGTAATAGTTGTGACCATGGTAGTGCCTTCCTGTCAGACAGACACATAATTACTGAATAAACTACATTTCCCAAAAAGCAGTGCAAGTCTTCATGAAGGGAAAGGAGAGAGAGAGAGAATAATTTGGGGTGGACGTACAGTACACAATTCCAGGAAGAAAAACAGTGAGAGATCAGGGAAGGAAGAGAAGACTGACCACCCTGTCAGTGCAGAGAAGGCTAAGAGCCCCAGTACAGAAAGTACCACTGAAACAGGGGAAAGAGAGAGATTTCAGAGTTTCCATTATGGGGAGGGTCATTTAAACTTCCCTGTGGAGAAAGTGTGAAGACTCAGGTGTAAATTTACTAAAGATAGATTTTTTTAGAAGAGGAGATGTTGCCCATAGCAACCAATCAGATTTTAATTAACATTTCACTTGCGCCTTCTAGAAGATAATTGCTAGAATCTTATTGGTTGATATCGCCATCTCAATTTCTAAAAAATCTCACTTTAGCAAGTTTACCCCTTTACCCCCAGTGATTATCTGACTGAAAGCCTTAATTGTGGCATTAGACATTGGATTGTCTGATTGCCTTTTGGAACAGACTGGATTGTTGTACTGGTAAGGCCTTCAATTGGCTGCATTAGGGCCACATGGAGTTTGTTTTGCAAATATTTTGCAGTCAGCAGTAATTGCTTACTCTCATCTCATTTCCTTATAAGTAGTGATATTTGTCAGGGCTGTCCCAGTTTTCAAATACATTTTTATTGTAATAGAGGCAATAGTGAAGAATATCATACTTTATGATGCTATAAAAGGGCTTATTGAGCATGATATATAAAAAAAATTCTGTTTACCACCTACCCTGAAATTTCATTGACTGTCACCCATTTCTGTCTCTTATTTTATCTTGAACACCTCTTTCCATTTAATGTTCCTTCTGAACTCTTACAAATTTTGCAAAATAATAATAATTATTCCTTCCAAACTAAACATTATAAAACCTGGGAAATCAGTAAGTAAGTAGGTAGTAAATATCAAGCATAAATGTATCCGATGCTTCTGACATGTAACATCCAAATTGAAACATGGGAAACAAAGTAGTATCAGTGTGAGGAAGAAAGAAAACAAATGTTTATATATCTGTCTCCCCAGCACTAAAAAAGGGGGACATATGTATGATCATACGCTAGTTTACTGCACTGGGTTAAAACAGAGGTTCTGACGATTATCATGGACTTTCATAAAGCCCATGATTTTTTAAACAAGTGTCTGTAAAAAAGGTTTTACTTGCCTGTACCACTCTCCTTATAGTCCACCTTTTTTAGAGCTGGGGAGACTGAAATATAAACGTTTTTTTCTTTCTTCCTTACACTGATACTTTGATTCCCTTGTTTCAAATGGGATGTTACGCATTGGATACTTTTATACTTGCTACTTACTACCTTCCTTGAACACTAAGAGCGCTGACAACAATAGAACCAATATACAACAGACGTGCTAATGTGACCTGGATTATCTGTGGCCAATGAAATCTTGTCTTTATAAACTGACAATTTTCATGATTATTTTTTTCCTGCTATATAATATATGCTTTTAAACTATTTGTCACATGGAGGTGTCCTGTGACTATACTACCTTTGTAAAATAATCTTCTATTCTGTTTGTCTTTTTATTGAATTTTTACTGTGTCCTTCGATATTTTTTATACCATCTGTCTGTTTATCACTGCAGAAACATCAGACTGTCTGAGCGTTTCTCTTTATTTGTTCTACACTATTTATCTTATATTGAGAGCCCACATTTCTCTAAGGAGTAAATTTACTAAAGTGAGAGTTTTTAGAAGTGGAGATGTTGCCAATTGCAACCAATCAGATTCTGGCTATTATCTTCTAAAAGGTGCTAATCAAATGTTAAGCAGAATTTGATTGGTTGCTATGAGCAACAAACATCTCCACTTCTAAAAACTCTCACTTTAGTAAATATACCCCTAAAAGAGATAGCTGCCACTAAGTCTGACGTGTTTGCGATACCCCCTTTTTAGCAACTATCCAGATATTTTAAGTTGTGTACATTGAACACTTTCTTTTAGTAATTCCTCTGAGGCATGGGTTGTTCTAGACACTATATTACACTATCCTATCAAGCATCTAATGTGGGTACCCCCTCCTCCAAAATTGTGTTAGCCTCTGCATCTAAAACTACTACAACCTAGATAATTCCAGAACTTTTATTAGGCTAATTGGCACACTAGTATTGTTCAGTGAAGGCTTTATCATGTCTTTTTCATGGTTACGAGAGAAATATCCATTTCGAGTCAGATATTTCTTAAAATAATTCCAACTGAATCAATAGAGCCATTTCAGTCATTGTTTTTTCTCATCCTGGATCTGAATTTGTATTTGTGTCCCATCTCATCTTCTTGCCTGACTTTACTCCTCAAATAGATAAAACAACCCTGCTGCCGCCTCAATGACTGCCATAATTGTAGATCTGATCGCTGGGGACTTCCACTTTGCCTAGTGCGATGGGGGTGTGCTCTGTCTCAGCCTCCAACTTCAAGCATCTTATTGTACTGGATTGAAATAGAGCCCAAAGTACTGTAATCACTACATGGTAGGAACTATATATTTGCTCCTCGACAACTGACTGTTGGTGGTTTTGTGCTTAGTTTGGCAGTACAGCCATCCTTCCAAATTCCTGAAGTTTTACCTTGGTCAGTGCCTCTCAACCATATACTCCCCATTTATGATGTCACTTATATTCAGCACACTTATGAGTTTTTAATTTATTCTCATTATTGACTACTGCTTTTAAGGGGTTCCTTCCTCCACCTTGGATGTTACTGTCGACTGCCATCTGATCCATACAAATGTAATTACTTTCTGCTGTTACCTGCTGATGCCTATTGGGGTCTTGGAAGAATTAATCGACACTGAAACAGTTTTAGTTATGTCCCATGTTGACTGACCAAGTTGTCCCTCTCATTCTATTACTTGTCCTTTGGTCTAGTGTACCCCTACATTAAAATACCATCTTGATATGTAATGTATAAGCTCTGTCCCTAATATTTATTTATTTAGTTATGCTATTATTTACAACTATGTTATGGTGGTGCACTTATTTAATTGATGTTGACCCTCACTTCTATTTAACACCCACCTCTACTCCCCCATACTCCCTATTCCCCCCTTTTCATTCTCCCTATCCCTTTCCTTACCCTTTCCCTTTATCCCCTTTTCCTCCTCATTGAAAATGGTGTTTAGATCTTTTTGATAATTAATTTTCTTGTTTAGAGGGTGATTGGTGTTGCCTTGTTTGTGTTTATCTTTGTTCTCATATAATATTCATGTTATTATAACATTAGTTCCAAAGGCATTGCTGGGCCCCCTAGTGCTTCAGTGATTCTCAAAAATAGAATAGATGAAAAAATGTATGCCCTCTAGCTGCCGCTCAGTCCCACTCAAAAGAGCACCAATTCTTGAATAACATATACATATACAAGCAAGAGTAGTCCACAAGCGCTGCTAGACTTCAATATAGATGTCTTGTTTAAGACATCCTGTATAAACAAAGATGAAGAACAGCAAGGAGATTGTGTTATCCAACAGTGTGCATTACTTCTTCACTGTAATGGAAGGAATCTCTGGACTCACCTCAACTCAGTGAGATGCATTCACATAAGGGTTTATTTCATTACCCTTGTTCTTCCTTCCAGAAAGGATCAATTCTCATACTCCTTAAGAATCACACTCACGTGGGGTATAATCCCTTACATGCACAAAAAGGTTTCTTTATCCCTGGTTCTCTCAGCAATATAGCTTCCAGAGCATGAACATTAAAGGCAGAATTCATTGATTTCCAAAAAATTCACAAAGGTTTTATTCTCATACAATAAAAAGTTCCACAAAAAATATATAGTTCACATAGCAATCAGAAAAAGTATATATTTTTTTAAATACAAAAAATAATACTACACTCTATTCCTTAAGGCTCAACAAGATGGAAAAATTATGGAAAAAATAAAGCACCTCTCACTGTTCCTGGGAATCCAGTTTGGATGGAGGGTCCTCACGATGGAAAAAATGGAGCCTAAACACTACTCTTGTTTTGTATATGCTTCAGTGATTCTCATTTAAGTTCATAGTGGCTTGGGATCACTTTGTATTGGGGATTGACTTTTTTAACTCTAGTGATTTATCACTTAAGGGGATTTCCCACTTTTTCTTTAACATTTATTCTCACTCTTTGCCCTTTGTATGTGTATTTATTATATTGTTTGAAAATCTTCAATAAAAATATTTATTTAAAAAATGGTGCTGGTAGGCAATAATAACAAATAAAATTAATTAGTATATTTAATAGAGGATGCAAGTAAATTCCAGACTCCAGATGCAACATCTAGAGGAAAAGCACTGGTACCTCTTTAATTCAATTATAGAATCTAACCAAAACAAAAGATTCACACACTAGACCAAGGGTATATACATATAAATATCTATATATAATGTTACTATTTTTATAAGAGCTATACACTACAATATAACAGCCAGGTAGCAGCATGGCATTAAGAAAACTGATTCATACATGAATATAATAAAGTATTTATTACAAATCTCACACATATTTAATAAAACAAAAAAAATGTGCCCAACACTCTGGGGATGCCGTCAGGAAGCTGATGGTCGAAATGCAGACCGCCAGCTTCCCGATTGTGTAATCTTGATAACGGACAAATGAAAGGCTTCAAAATCCAGATGACTATCATTATCCCTACACCGGGAGCCCAATGCCAGGCATACTGAATGAATTTAAGCCAGACGGCGGATGTGGACAGCCATGGGAGGAGGGCTAGGTTAGGGGCTCCCAGGGGGGAGGCTAGGGGAAGGGGGGTTAGGGCTAGGCACCTCGGGGGGGAGACTAGGGTTTGGCAACCCCCCAGGAGACTTAGGTTTAGGCTGCGTGGAGGGGGGGTTAGGTTTAGGCACTTAGGGGGGGTTAGGGTTAGGCACTAGGTGGGAGGTTAGGGTTAGGCACCCCTAAGGGAAGGTTAGGGGGGGAGAGGGTTATGGATAGTTACCGTACATATCAATCAGGATTTTCAGTGGTGTCGGTTTTGCGGCATCGGTATTTGAACCGATCCCACACTATGTCAGCTTAGTTATTCACTACTTCTCTCTAGCTGATTGGCAAAACTCTGTTGATAGTGATACACTGCTACAGCAACCACCAGCAAATACTGTAGGGGGGCAATTTCCCTGGCCAATAAACATCTGCAGTTCCTTCTTGACCATACCATTTCACAGGGGGGGTCTTCCCACTTGGCTCTCACAGCTTCTGGGTTTGCAGATCGAAGATTAGTTGCAAGGGCATACAAAGTTGTCAGCAACTTTCATCCTAAATGAACAGATGGGTCCACATACATGTAGCCTCCTTGCGCATTAAACAGCCCTTCTAGTTGCGGCATGCTGTGGCATGACTCTGTAGCACTGAGCATCTTTTCGTGCATCCTTTTACCTTAAAATGCATCTTTTCGCACAACTATGAAAATATATAGCACAAGCAGCTTCTGCTGATTAAAATGATATGTACTGTAGTATTTCTATGAGCGAGTGCGGGTGTATCTGCATGAGAAATGCTACGTTACAGTATCAGCGGCTGTAACACTGTAATGTAATGTTTAGCATGCAGATAAACCCGCAGTCACAAACAAATTATAGGCATGCTGCATATCATTTTAATCAGCAAAACCTGCCTGTGCTATCTATTTGCATCACTGTGCGAATAAGACGTATTTAAAGGTAAAAAGACCCACACTAAAAATGCTCAGCACTAAAAAGTAACACAGAGCTCCGCGTTATGTGTGGCACGACTTGTAGCACACGGAGGATAGATGTATGTGGACACATCTGTACACAGAGATATCTATTAAAATATTACATAGTTCATATTTTTCCACACATAAAAGATTACTCATTGGGCAATCAACCACTCATAACTGCTACCCAATCTGACCTACTCTATAGCCTGTGGTCCTGTCCAATAATTTGCAGATTTTGGCTACAGGTGTGCAGTTATTCTTAGGAACACTTGGTAAATTACCTGCCACTGACTCCAGAGTGGGCACTGTTTGGTATTCTCCCATGTATTATTAGGTTCTCAAAGGGAAGCAGACGGCTGCTGTTGGTGGTTCGCGTGGCAGCTCGTAAATCGATTTTACAAGAGTGTATACACCATGAGCCCCCACCTATCTCCCTTTTTAAAACACAGTTGTTTTCTCATTTCATATGGAATGAGTTACGGTGGAAAAAGAGATCAAAACTGAGAGATTTTTCGAGATGCGAGAGAGCTTTATAGCTACCCTGTCACCGGCCATACAAACACATATTCACATATTCTGTGCAATATTTCTTGGTATCTTCTACGTATGGTAGAGGGCGATCCCCCTGTCACTGTAGATTCCTAAGAAAGTAGGTGCAAACTTGTTTGATACTTTTCTATTTTTCTACAGTATTTTGATTATGTTTCCTTGTAATTATGTATAATGGGCTTGCAACTGTCCATTTGCTGAAACATTCTTGTATATATAGGAACACTTCATTTTTCTTTTTAACTTCCCTATGATTTTAAATAGCTGTTGTGACAATTTGCTCTGATATATCAAATTGTACAATTGTCCCATTTACTCCATGTCTAACTTGTTTGTTTTGGGCCATTCTGAAAGCTATATTTTTTTCAATGTACGATGTACTGTACAATGTGTTTTCTGTACTGAATTGTAACACATGTTGCTTTAATAAAAATATTTTGAAAAAAAATGCACATTAATAAAAGAATAACATGCTGATGAGATCCAGACTTCCAATATATATTCAAAAATGTGTACACTTCTAATTGAAAATTGTCAATCCAGATAGCACTATTGTATTGAATGAAATCAAACTTAAAAAGTGCATAAAGTAATGTAAAATATTAAATCATACTAGCAACAGAATAATAAAAGTAGATTAGCTCCGCTTGGTTGCCAGTTGGTTTTAGTAGAAGTCTTCACAATATATTGAAATGTCCTGAAAAGAATGAGAGTGAGTTAGCCAATGCTCAGTCCCACATGAGAGCAACCAGTGGACAAGCTGTGTTAGTATTTCATTTGCTTGGCTGATTTCAACATTACAGTAATGGATGAAATCAGGCATCAGCCAACCAATCAATGCTGCTGCCTTAAGCCTCCGTGAGTACAGTGCTGACATTACACAAGGCTTAGTATTGTTCATTGATTTTGTTCTAATGTCTTCCTCTAACCTAAAAGAGACCTATCCTTTTCCATTTAGATATTTTAATAAATATCTCTTACTGAGTCATTGGATGCACATTTCACTTTCTTCTACAAATCATAAGAGAGGTAGTACACTTTGGCACAATTTGATATTGTCTGTACAAACATGACACTGGATGAAGATGAGTGGAAAAAAAACTTTTACAACATGTTTTAAGATTTGTAAACATATTAATCATCATGTTGAAATGATCCATAAAATGTATCTCACCACAGACAAACAACATCTTATATATAAAATTCCTTGGTCTGTTTGTTTGTTTGTCAGTCCAGTTATGCATTTTGATACCCCTGCACCAAATGGGATGAAACTAATGCAAGGTGCTCCAGTTTTTAGGGGGTTAGGGTCAGGGTTGGACCTCAATTGGTGTATGCTGGGCAAAACTTTGACCCAGGGAGCCTGTTCTGATCCTTCCACTGGATGGATTTGGACAAAAATGTCAAAGTGGTAACAATGGATCCCAGAAGACATACAAAGGGGTTGAGGTCCAGGTTGGACCTCCCGTTGGTGCACACTGTGCAGAAATTTAACCCAGGGATGCTGTCCAGAACTGGGCAACCTGTTCTGGACTTTCCACTGGATGGATTTGGGTGAAAACTTCACAGAGGCATGGCAATTGGTCTGGGATGTCTAATGGAGTTGTTGGGGTCCCGATGTGCCAGGTAGAACTTTTATCCATGGAGCCTGTTCTGGGCCTTCCAATGGATGGATTTGAATGACATTATATAATAAAACTTAATAGCTTGAAGATTTAAACCTGAGCAATGCCAGGTACTTCAGCTATTAATATATGGATTCCTCAATCCAAGTACTGGACAACTAGGAGACCTGCTTAATTTCTTCTGGGAATGTCCACTCAAGTGGCTGGTCTTGATCTAGTCGTTACTCCAAATTAGCCCTCCTACAACTACAATCAGAGAAAATACATGGGCAAAATAGATAGGCAATAAGTCATGTCTTTATAGCAGATAATGCAGCTATTGTACTATGGAAATCTAGTGTGTCCCTATCACAGCTAAAATCCAGAGAATACCGTATTTGAGATGGAGACTATAGACTATGAATACTCCACCTCTGCCTCCTCATCCCTCATCCAATGGTTCAAATGGCATGAACACAGTTCAGAGAATGATCAAATTTACAAATTAGTTCTAAGGAAGGGGACCACCACCTTGAAATGTACTCATTTTAACTATTTTTTTCTAGAATATTTTGAATCTCTTATAACATTGTTATTTTTTACTTTGCTATATCCTGTCTCTATTTATCTTAATTGTCTGCAGCCAACCTTTTCTAATTTGACAAATCTATTCTGGAAATATTATTATGCCTGTAACCACAGTCTGCCTGGGTAACTGTTGTTCCTCTATTACACTACTTTTATCTGATTTAACATTTGAAAATTAACAAAAAAAATATTAAAAAAAAACAGCTACTGTGAAGGATCAGGACAGATACTTTTCAGTTATAGTAAATAATCCCATAAATTCATGGGTGAATTAATTATAAAATGGAAATAAAAGAGCATTGACTCCCAAACAAATCGTGATCTACTGTATGGTTTAATGAAAATCTCTACTTCATCTGATATTTCCGAAAGCATTAGTAGCAGTATACTAGGATATTGTATATATCACATACTGTAGGTCAACACTGTAGTGTTTATAAATATGACTGCAGCACTATACATTCTACAGGAAAGCACACTAAATAATATACAGTACCCTGTATTTTCTGATGAAAGTCCCACTGAACTTTAATACTAAAAAGCCTATGAAATGTTTCACTTCTTTTGCAGAAAGCTTTAAATCAGTATTAAACACTTCTTTATATTGTCTAGCTACTGTATGCTTCCTGACAGCAAAAACAGAAAACCTATTGACACTTGTATAGCTTGAGACACATTACATTAACCAGAAAGACAAAAAATGCCATCTATAAAACTTCTTATAAGCTTGGGAACATAATGATCTTATTTGCCATGGCTTTGTGTGTAAATGGTGAGAGAGAAAAGAATTAAACACTCTCCAGAGATAAGAAAAGACACAACTGATGTTCATACTCACATTTAAATTATCTCCTGTGACTGAAAATGTGTTTTATTTCCCAGTGAAACCTAAGTGACAATGCTCTTTTGGATACAGTTTACATCAGAGCTTTTTACATTTTGATAGCTGATGCATCTTGTCTTCTGCAGCAAGGTAATTTTCTCAGACTACTTAGAGGGGGATAAGCTCACAGACCTATGTGTTTTCGCCATTATAGTGCTGAAAAAACTGCACTTTTTGTGGATTATTTTCCGTGATACATCAGGTCCCAAAAAAAAGCCCAGATAAGTGCTGTCGTTGGGTGACTTTGTGGCTAATTGGATAGCCATGGGTTATCCATTAGCGTCCAACAATGTTTGTGGCTAATTGGATACCTCCTCAGTGTGGACAGTATGTCATATGTTTCTTTATTTGCACAATTACTATAACAAACTGACATATGGTGTGTTGATTGCCAAATATAATATTTTAACTCAAAATCACACAGATGTACTGTACAACAAAAACATTACCTAATCTGTCTGAGGTCCACATTATTACTTTCTCCTACATTTGTACAATTGTTGTAGATCCCTTGAGCTAGACCATTGCCTAATTACAGTATATTCATTACTAATTAAAAGGAGATGTAGTTGATATCCCAGGCTGTCGGGATGCCGGCGCCATAACCCTGATAGCAATCAAAATTTAGGCACCAGCATCACGGATGCAGGCATCCTGATGGTAAAGTAGTGGGGTTAGGGAGAGGGTTGGGGTAAGGCACTGGGGGAGTTAAGTTTAGGCTACGGGGGGAGGGTTAGGTTTAGCGGTAGGTGTACAGTTAGGATACTTACCAACAGGTGTTGAATCCTAACCCTCTTGGGATGCTATCATCAGGATTCTAACTGCCAAGTTCACGAGCACCGACTATCTATGAACAAGACCACAAGTGGGTGAAACACGAATCAGCTCTTTTCGGATACCCGTGGTGTGCACATGGGATCTGGTTGACAGACTCGCCCTACTTACACCCACCCCAGGGACCAGGCATCTTTAAATCCATGGCATCAGGTAGCTCTTCTCTGGTGCTCTCTCATCCGGCTGTGGACTGAACCTTCCCTGCAATGTCTATGACAACAGGGAAAGATTCATACCCACAATTCGGATAGTAGAAATGTCACTAACTTTCTTCCTGTCTGCGCAGTCTGACACTCTCTCACCTTCTGTTCTCTGATCCTAGTAATCACACAGAAAGGAAGCAGAGATGTCAGGTTCACTGTTCTCAGACTAATGTTTTCATGCAAATATATCTATCTATATACCATGTTGCATAACCTATTCAAACTATTGAGCAGTGACTCATATTTTTTTCTGGTTAAGTGATGCCTATAGCACTATTGAAAAAAATGTGTTTATATGCCTAATATATTGAGGTATTTGGTTTCTGACCAAAAGTGAAATGTCCATACACTTAATGTTGCCTTGAAATTAGAGCAGTTTTTTTATATAGGCAACTGAGACCTCTGTATGATTTTTAGCCTCAAGTAAACTGTCCTGGGTTTAGTACTATGTAACCTGATATTATCCTATTGTAACTATAAGATATATTGTTGCCCATAGCAACTGCACCCTGAAGTGACAGCATATAATGAAACAAGACAGGGAGATATTTTCTTGATAGTTTGACATAGTATCTGCTCTGGTCATGCATGCATTTGATTTGCTGATGTTATAGTATTTCCATACCATGTTTTCTGATAGCACTTATAGTTCATGCCATGTTTTTGATAGCATACTTCTAAGGGAATGGTATTGAAATACTGATGGCTCTTTAGCTGCCGGGACAAATACCACATCCGGAAGCCTGACAGCAGGAGATCCCGATGCGACTAGGTAAGTAGTGTAACCCTACCCTGCCCCCCTAACCCTAACCCACCCTTAGTTGTGCCTAAACCTAACCTTCCCGGGGGTTTCCTAACCCTAAGTCCCCCCCAGAGGTGCCTAACCCTAACCCCCCTTTCCGGCACCCTAAACCTAAGTCTCCCGAGGGAGCCTAACCCTAATCCCCCATTTCTAATAAAAGTTATATCTTAATTACTGTTATTTTTCTTAAAATAGTGGCCCCAAAAAGGTTTCTTTCCATTCTCCCACTCCCCTGGTAGGAACCTCCTGTTAAATATACTAGGGGTGCTAAAAGGCAGCTTGTTGTGTGTTCAGGTACTGTTAAAAATTGTAATAATATAAAACGTGTGTTAAAAAATATAACTGTCACAATCCTGGCTAGTTTTTACCTTTTGAGACTTACCTCAGCCAGCTGCTTCATGGATCTGTGGTTGTAATTCCCCTGGGAGATCTGCTCTGGCAGAATCATGTTGGCTGTGATAACCCTGTGTGTGCAGACTGCTCTCCTCCTCACATTGATTAATCTGTGAGCATTGCTAGTCTTAATTGGAATTACAGGTGTGGTCCTGATTCTCAAGGGCTGCAGAGATGATTACTCCCTCTGCATGTTGTGCTTTGCTCCACTCTGAATGCCACTGCCAGACCACCTGTCTGTATCCACCAATCGCTGCCAGACTCTAGGTATATAGATCCTCCTCTAATAGCACTCAGTGCTTGAACATCTTTTTACGTCCTATGGTGTACTACTTGTGATATAACTGTACCTCTGTGTACCAGTATGTCCCAGGCTCCTGCTGGTTCCAAGACCAGTGTTATTCGTAAGCCTGCTGCATTCAGCTATCCACGATACCATCTCTCACCTACGGCTCCCAGGCCGCTCCAAGTAGCTTCCACGCTGCCAGCTTCTCCACATGGCTCCCAGGCCTCACCAAGTAGCTTCCATGCTACCATCTCTCACCTATGGCTTCCAGGCCGCTCCAAGTAGCTTCCACGCTGCCAGCTTCTCCACACGGCTCCCAGGCCGCACCAAGTAGCTTCCATGCTACTATCTCTCACCTACGGCTCCCAGGCCACTCCAAGTAGCATCCACGCTGCCAGCTTCTCCACACGGCTCCCAGGCCTCACCAAGTAGCTTCCACGCTACCATCTCTCACCTACGGCTCCCAGGCCGCTCCAAGTAGCTTCCACACTGCCCGATTCTCCACACGGCTCCCAGGCCGCACCAAGTAGCTTCCACGATACCATCTCTCACCTACGGCTCCCAGGCCGCTCCAAGTAGCTTCCATGCTGCCAGCTTGTCCACATGGCTATCCTGCCTCTCCACATAGCCACCCAGCTACCAGCATCTACCCACAGCTATCCAGCCGCTCCGCGTAGCTACCCCGCTACCCGCATCTACCCACAGCTTCCCAAGCCACAACAAGTAGCTTCCACGCTACCATCCGTCTGCAAGCTCATCTGCTGGTACCCAGACCAGCTGTCAGCCTACCTGCCGGTCCCAGTCCGGTCCCTCCAAGTTCCTTCTGGTCTCATTCCAACGTCTCAAGTTTCCACTTCCAGTCACTCATCACCAAAGGCAGTTCTCACTGCTACCCACTTCTTACATTAAAAGAGCTATTCATGTTACCCATGGTTCCAGTCCAGCCGGCCTCCAGTGATTCCAGTTCATCACCTGATACAGGTAATTCACTAGCACCAACTGTGACAGTATGTTCAAGCCTAACGATGGTGACGGATCAAGCACCTAATCCTGGATCAGGTGATTTCCATAACCTAATCACTCGTTTGGATTCACAGGAGGTGGTACAGCATCAAGTACTACAGCTTCTGCAAATTTTGACTAACCAGCTAGATGATACCCAAATCTTGCCAGAACCCCTAACTACTTTCCATTAACTGCTGGAAAAGCTACAGGCTCTACTCAGCAAAATATTTGACATCATTCCTGAATTTCTTAGAGCTACCTCTGTCTCAACTAAAAACTCTGTCTTGGAATCTTTAAGAACCAAAGATTCTTCCATGCCAAGTCAAGTGAGACATCAAAGTTACCCGTGTTCCAAGCACTCTGTGGCTGAACTTCAGTGGCGTAAAGATTTACATCTCTGTCACTATTGTGGAGCTTCTGACCACTTTATCAAAGGCTGTCCCCTTTGCAATTCCAGCAGTATAACAATGTGTCAACGTCTCAACGCCTGTTCCGGTCCCGCCCCGGATTCTGCCTGTTCTGGTCCCGTCCCGGATTCTGCCTGTTCCGGTCCCGTCCCGGATTCTGCCTGTTCGGGTCCCAGCCCGGATTCTACCTGTTCCAGTCCCGTCCCGGATTCTGCCTGTTCCGGTCCCAACGCGGATTCTGCCTGTTCCGGTCCCAGCATGGATTCTGCCTGCTTTGGTAGGGGACTCCAGTTGGCAACCCCAGGAGGGGTCTCCAGAGTCTCTACCCCAGGAGGGTCCTCAAGTCTCGTAACCCAAGAAGGGATTTTGAGTCACTCACCCCAGGAGGAAGTCTCTGTCGTCGCATCCCAAAAGGGGGGTTCATGTTCCATACCCCAAAAGGAAAAGTTGAGTCAGCTTCCCCAGAAGGGGATTTTGGGTCCCATACTCCAACAGGGAGTGTCAAGTTCTGTACTCCAGGAGGTGACCTTAAGTCTCTCACCCCAGGAGAGGGTTACAAGAATTATGCCCCAGGAGGGGGTTTCAAGTCTCGCACCCCAGGAGGGGGTCTCAAGTCTCGCACCCAAGAAAGTGGTCTCAAGTCTCACACCCCAGGAGGGGCTCTCAAGTCTCACACCCCAGGAGGGGGTCTCAAGTCTCACACCCCAGGATGGGGTTTCTAGTGCTGTGCCCCAGGAGGAGAATTCAAGTGCCTCATTCCAGAAGGGGATCTCAAGTCTCGTACCCCAGGAGGGGGTTTCAAGTCTTGTACCCCAGGAGGGGGTCTCAAGTCTCATACCCCAGAAGGGGGTCTCAAGTCCCACACCCCAGGAGGGGGTCTCAAGTCTCGCACCCCAGGAGGGGGTCTCAAGTATCGCATCCCAGGAGGTGGTCTCAAGTCTCATGCCCCAGGAGTGGGTTCCAGGTTCCAGTTCCCAGGGAAAAGTGTCATGTACTACTAATCCTGATCATGGCTCCTGTTCAGCATATCCTGAATATTTCGTTCCAGAGGATGACAGTTCCTGTAGTCTGTTCTCAGCCTCAATTGTTGAAGCTGCTGTCTCTGGCTCCTCAGGACTCCTACAAGTTCCTTTAGTTAGTCCAAGTACCGAACAGCTATCAACTTCACAATCCTCGAACACACAAACTTCATCGGATACTCCAGAATGCATATACTTCGATGGGGACTTTTCGCAATACTTTGCATTACTGAAGCATTATGCTGCAATCATGGAAGCAGATCCAGCTTGTGGTATCACTCCTACCAACCTTACTAAATACCTTTTTGCTTCCTTTAGAGGTAAGGCGTTGGACTGGGCCAACCCTTTCATCGAGTCAAAAGATCCTAAGCTTCTAAGTATAAAAACTTTCAGTGAAGCTGATATTAAAGAGTTTGCTCCTAAACCTGTCAAACGAAATTCTAGTGAAATTCTCAGTTCTGAAAATCAGTCCAAGCAGTCTGTTGGTTCTACTAAGGAATCATCCCCTGCTGAGTCCTCCACTTCCCTGAAATTCGAACAAGGTCAAGTTTTCAAGAGCCAACGTGCTGAATTCAAAGCATCCAAGGAGAGTGGTGCTATAGAATTGGCATCCCTGAACATGAGATGTGCGTCCACCTCCTTGTCCTCTTCATACTGTGGTACCTCCCAGGAAACCATCAAAAATGGTTATATTTTGCTTAGTTCCTCCCAGGAGTCCAATCATTGGTCAAGTCCTACTAAACCTTCCATTTTACCTTTAGATACTGACTCGGAGTCTGAACTCGATCCTGCATATGATAATTCTCCATTCCCTGAAAGCCATCTGTCATTTGACCCTGTCCTTTCCAGTCATATATTTCCACAGGAGTTACCAGAGGTCCCATGTCCTTTGGCTGGCACAAAACGTTCTCGCAGCTGAAAGAAGAATCGACGAAGGTCTTGAATCATCCCCTTGAAGAATTTCCACTCCTGGTATCACAATAAATGTAAGAATTTAGACGTCTAAATAGATATTTCAAGAGAGATGGTGTCCCTATGTTTGAAGCTCCTGTAATGTCATGTTTGGAAGAAAGTTCTTCAGTTTCCAGAGTGTCTAATTTTTTCCTGTTCTCCTATGTATTTGTTTGGGTGTTCAGAGTCCACCCATGAAGAGGGGGGGACTGTCACAATCCTGGCTAGTTTTAACCTTTTGAGACTTACCTCTGCCAGCTGCTCCATGGATCTGTGGTTGTAATTCCCCTGGGAGATCTGCTCTGGCTGAATCATGCTGGCTTTGATAACCCTGTGTGTGCAGACTGCTCTCCTCCTCACACTGATTAATCTGTGAGCATTGCTAGTCTTAATTGGAATCACGGGTGTGGTCCTGATTCTCAAGGGCTGCAGAGATGATTACTCCCTCTGCATATTGTGCCTTGCTCCACTCTGAATGCCACTGCCAGACCACCTGTCTGTATCCACCAATCGCTGCCAGACTCTAGGTATATAGATCCTCCTCTAATAGCACTCAGGGGGTCAGTCAGACCCAGTCATTAGCGCTGATGCACTCAGACCGGGTCGTTGGCCCCCCACTGAGCATGTTCACGATGGCACCGGCGCCATCATGCTCATGCGTGAGACCCGCTACGACCGACTGCGCCGGTCGTGGCGGGTCTTGATCCAAAGGAGGCGAGCTGTTGTTGTTGATTGACAGCTCGCCCCATTTGGAAGGCGGGCCGGGGGGGGGGTGGCAGCCCAAACGGAGGTGTTCCCATGTGAATGCCTACCGTTTGGGGGAGGTCCCACTGACATCACTAGTGATGTCAGTGGAGAGCTTCCAGCTCAGACAGGGAAGAAAGCTCTCCGGTCTCGTCATAAGCCCCAATGGTCGCGATGGTCTCTGACCATCGTGACCATCACCCAAGCGGTCGTTAGAGCTGTGGGTGTAAACCGACAGCCTAACGACCGCAACAGAGGCGGGCGGTCAGGATGCAAGTGGCCGCCCAGTTTCTGAGCGACCACTTGCATCCTCTGTCTGCCTCTGAATGAGGTCCTCAGTGCTTGAACATCTTGATACATCCTGTGGTGTACTACTTGTGATATAGCTGTACCTCTGTGTACCAGTATGTCCCTGGATCCTGCTGGTTCCTAGACCAGTGTTACTCGTAAGCCTGCTGCGTTCAGCTATCCATGCTAACATCTCTTACCTATGGCTCCCAGGCCACTCCAAGTAGCTTCCACACTGCCAGCTTCTCCACATGACTCCCAGGCCTCACCAAGTAGCTTCCACGCTACCATCTCTCACCTATGGCTCCCAGGCCGCTCCAAGTAGCTTCCACGCTGCCAGCTTCTCCACACGGATCCCAGGCAGCACCAAGTAGCTTCCACGCTACCATCTCTCACCTACGGCTCCCAGGCCGCTCCAAGTAGCTTCCACACTGCCAGCTTCTCCACACGGCTCCCAGGCCTCACCAAGTAGCTTACACGCTACCATCTCTCACCTACGGCTCCCAGACCGTTCCAAGTAGCTTCCACACTGCCAGCTTCTCCACACAGCTCCCAAGTAGCTTCCACGCTACCATCTCTCACCTATGGATCCCAGGCCACTCCAAGTAGCTTCCATGCTGCCAGCTTCTCCACATGGCTATCCTGCCTCTCCATGTAGCCACCCAGCTACCAGCATCTACCCACGGCTATCCAGCCACTCCACGTAGCCACCCAGCTACCAGCATCTACCCACGGCTATCCAGCCGCTCCACGTAGCCACCCAGGTACCAGTGTCTACCCACGGCTATCCAGCCACTCCACGTAGCTACCCAGCTACCAGCATCTACCCACGGCTATCCAGCTGCTCCACATAGCCACCCAGCTACCTGCATCTAACCACGGCTATCCAGCCACTCCGTGTAGCTACCCAGCTACCAGATTCTACCCACAGCTTCCCAAGCCACAACAAGTAGCTTCCATGCTACCATCCGTCTGCAAGCTCATCTGCTGGTACCCCGACCAGCTCAGTCAGCCTGCCTGCCAGTCCCAGTCCGGTCCCTCCAAGTTCCTTCTGGTCTCATTCCAACGTCTCCAGTTTCCAGTTCCAGTCACTCATCACCAAAGGCAGTTCTTACTGCTACCCACTTCTAACATTAAAAGAGCTATTCATGTTACCCATGGTTCCAGTCCAGCCGGCCTCCAGTGATTCCAGTTCATCACCTGATACAGGTAATTCACTAGCACCAACTGTGACAATAACATAATTATTTGAGTGCTACCCAGCTTATACTAGGGGCACTGTGAGGCAGTTTGCTGTGTGTTCAGGGGGCATTGTTAAAAAAAAAAACTAATAGAAAACTACTGTGTTAAAAAATATAATCTCATTAGAGTGACACTAGTACTAGGGGTGATGTGAGGCACTGTGTCATGTGTTCAGGCACTGTTATCAAAAAGCATAATAATAAAACTTGTGTGCTAAAAAGTATAACATCATTAGGGTGCCACCATTACTCGGGGTGCTGTGAGGCACTGTGTTGTATGTTCAGGCACTGTTATCAAACATTAAAATTATAAAATGTGTGTGTTACATATAACATCATTAGGAAGGTACCCTTATTCTAGGTGCACCTTGAGTGGATTTGAATCAGTGAATATAAGAGCAGGAGCAGCAACCAAGTATTAGTGCTGCAACTGCAGGCATCAGTCATGATAGTTCTTCAACATCTACTAAAGGTGGTCAAGGGGAAATAAAGTTTTAGAAAGGGCACCTGAAAGCAAAACAATATTTCACAATTTTAAAGAAAACATCACCTCTAATATGACTGCCAAAAAATATAAAATCACCAACATTAGATACACCACACTAAGTGACAAGGAAAGGCTCAGGCCATGGTCTTCCATTGTGAGTGGTGGTCCTGCTATTGATGTTTCATGCATTAGAATGCCTATTGTGGTAACCAGGGCCAAACATAGTCAGGCATCTTCTGAGACCTCACATGCAATACTTTCACACTCTAAGTCTACATGTGCCACCTTTAAAACAGGCAAATCAGTTCACCAAAACAAACTAAGGCTAAAGAACAAACTGTGTGTTCAAAAACATCACAAACCCCTAAGAAGAGTCTAAAGGCCCGATTCAGACCCACTTGCTAGATGCGTTCGCATGCTGCCCTCAGCTGCCAAAGTATGCAAATCCCGCAATTGCACGGCAAGACATTAGCATGCCCACTATGTGTTGACGTGCAATCATGGTGTGTATTTAGATGCCCACCAGCCTGTCACAAGATGCCCACTTTTCCTTAGTAATACACATCATCTCCAGGAAGTATATACAACAATTGGTGACATCGAGTAATATCGGACCCATACGCAGCACTTGTGGCTGACCATACCCTACTGCAAGCCCTGCGAGTGCTTCAGTGTCTAACTCAGCCATGTGACATGTATTATGATGCTGCATCTTAATTATGCATGCTTTTGAAAGGGCATTAAGATGCACAGCCACGCCTGCATTCGCACTACCACACCCCCATTTCCAACAACCAACCCGTGACCACCCACAAATGGCTGAACCTGTCACTCATCCTAGTGAGGTGTCTATGTACAGGGTGCAAATGCTTCCCGATTGCATGGGATAGTTTGCGCATGCACACTGTGTCTTATATACTTGCGCACATTGCAAACATCAGCAGGCTATGTGCGAACACAGCCTAGCGAGCAGGTCTGAATCGGACCCTAAGTGTGTCCAAGAGTCCTACAGTTTGTGTGAATCTGACATTTCTGACATTAGGCCTAAGTCAGCAAGGATTGCTATTGCGATTATGCATGCACTCGGCAAATTGTTGCATTCTGCACATGTGTATGCATTGCAGTGCATGTGCACAAAAACTCCACTGCAATCAGGACAGTGGGCCTGATTCAGACCCGGTCGTAAGCGCTGAGCACTCGCAACCGGGTCGATGGTGGCCCACAGCTCATGTGCACGACGTTGCTCTGGGTCTCACGACAAAGGGGGTGAGCTGTCAATGTTGAGTGACAGCTCACCCCCTTTGGTGGGCAGGCCGGGGGGGGTGGCTGCCCAAACGGAGGCATTCCCATGAGAAAGCTTGTCGTTTGGGGCGGCCCCACTGACATCACAAGTGATTTCAGTGGAGAGCGTCCGGGTCTGTCAGAGCCTAAAGCTCTCTGGGGCTTGTGGCCATGAGACCCTACCGCAAGGGCTCATCGCAAGCACGATGGTCCTGATGGTCTTGACCATCGCGACCATCATCATGGCCGCTCACTGTAGCTGTGGGTGGTCACCCACAGCTATGCGAGCGGCCAGGAGGCCATTCTAAAAAAAAAAAAGCCCGGCCCTGATTCAGAGCGATTGCTCTGTCAGTGCGACCGGGACCTCACATGCAATACTTTCTCACTCTAAGTCTACATGTGCCACCTTTAAAACAGGCAAATCAGTTCACCAAAACAAACTAAGGCTAAAGAACAAACTGTGTGTTCAAAAACATCACAAACTGCTAAGAAGAGTGTAAGGGCCCGATTCAGACCCACTTGCTAGATGCGTTCGCATGCAGCCCTCAGCTGCCAAAGTATGCAAATCCCGCAATTGCACGGCAAGACATTAGCATGCCCACTATGTGTTGACGTGCAATCATGGTGTGTATTTAGATGCCCACCAGCCTGTCACAAGATGCCCACTTTTCCTTAGTAATACACATCATCTCCAGGAAGTATATACAACAATTGGTAACATCGAGTAATATCGGACCCATACGCAGCACTTGTGGCTGACCATACCCTACTGCAAGCACTGCGAGTGCTTCAGTGTCTAACTCAGCCATGTGACGTGTATTATGATGCTGCGTCTTAATTATGCATGCTTTTGAAAGGGCATTAAGATGCACAGCCACGCCTGCGTTCGCACTACCACACCCCCATTTCCAACAACCAACCCGTCACCACCCACAAATGGCTGAACCTGTCACTCATCCTAGTGAGGTGTCTATGTACAGGGTGCAAATGCTTCCCGATTGCATGGGATAGTTTGCGCATGCACACTGTGTCTTATATGCATGCGCACATTGCAAACATCAGCAGGCTATGTGCGAACACAGCCTAGCGAGCAGGTCTGAATCGGACCCTAAGTGTGTCCATGAGTCCTACAGTTTGTGTGAATCTGACATTTCTGACATTAGGCCTAAGTCAGCAAGGATTGCTATTGCGATTATGCATGCACTTGGCAAATTTTTGCATTCTGCACATGTGTATGCATTGCAGTGCATGTGCACAAAAACTCCACTGCAATCAGGACAGTGGGCCTGATTCAGACCCGGTCGTAAGCGCTGAGCACTCGCAACCGGGTCGATGGTGGCCCACAGCTCATGTGCACGACGTTGCTCTGGGTCTCACGACAAAGGGGGTGAGCTGTCAATGTTGAATGACAGCTCACCCCCTTTGGTGGGCAGACCGGGGGGGGTGGCTGCCCAAACGGAGGCATTCCCATGAGAAAGCTTGTTGTTTGGGGCAGCCCCACTGACATCACAAGTGATTTCAGTGGAGAGCGTCTGGCTCTGTCAGAGCCGAAAGCTCTCTTGGGCTTGCGGCCATGAGACCCTACCGCAAGGGCTCATCGCAAGCACGATGGTCCTGATGGTCTTGACCATCGCGACCATCATCATGGCCGCTCACTGTAGCTGTGGGTGGTCACCCACAGCTATGCGAGTGGCCAGGATGCCATTCTAAAAAAAAAAAAAAAAGCCCTGATTCTGAGCGATTGCTCTGTCAGTGCGACCGGGTCTGAATCAGGCACAGTGATCAAAGTGACTACACAGGCCCATCGCAGTGTGATTGACAGGAAGTAACATTTGGGGGTGGTGACAGGGGGGTGTTCGGTAAAACACAGGCACACCATTTCGTTTCAATGCCATTGCAGTGACATGCATAAATTAGCCACTGTGATGTCATACACAGCTTGGGCTTTCACTGCATGTGATAAGGTTAGCAATTTCTGAGTAATGTCAGGGCTTGAACAAGTGGGTGTGAGGCTGCAATTGTACAGTACTCGATGCTACCAATGGTTTTGCAGTTTTGCTAAGTATTACAAATGTGTGTAAGGTGAGGTGTGCGTCCTTATGTTAAGCTGCAGATGGCATTGTGATTGCAATCATTAGCATATCTTTGCAATTAGACTGTGAGCATCCGTGCATATCGCTAATGAATGAATATATATACAAACACACATTATATATATATATATATATATATATATATATATAAACTTCTGGAGTGTACAGCCCCTGACTGGAGGTTACACACATCATGACACTTCAGGATTTGAATATGAAAAAAATACTTCTTTATTCAAACGACATTTTGAGGTGCTAAACCCCATCCTCAGATGCAATAAACAAACATATATTAGAAGTGTCTTACCTTATGTCCCCCAAAGATGTGCATTCTGCCCAACCAGCTTATTTAGGCACTGGACTCCCGCAGACAGGAAGCTGGTGGCGGCGCCTACCACTAACGTCATGCCACCAGCATTCCACTTTTGCTAGGCAATGTGACCAAGTCGCCCTGGCACCCAGCAGCTGTGGGGTAGAACCAAAATACCTTGCTAAACATTAAAATCATTTCTAGAGAAAAGTAAATACAAGATATTATAGTGCAAATTTAGAACAAACAGTATACACTACATCAAAAGATGAAGCTCCATATATTAACTTTATAACCTGCTTAATGAAGGTAAATCATATAAAGTAGAGCCTGAAGTTGAAATAGTTAATGGTAAAACTAAATACAGACCCAAACCTGCTCTTAAAAAGATGGGTGTTATGTAATAATAAATAAATGGCTGCAGAGACTACACCATAAATGGAATCTGTATGATTTACCGCCGGACCCATGCCCGGCGGTTGGAATCCCGACAGTGGCATCCCGGCAGAGGAGGAAATCCCGATCGTCCAAGGTAAGTATTCTCTAACCTGATTCTACCCCCTAACCCTAACCCTCCCTTATGGGTGCCTAACCCTAACCTTCCCTCTCTGTGCCTAAACCTAACCCCCCCTTCCCTGCTGCCTAAACCTAATTCCCCTGGGGGAGTGGCTAACCCTAAGGCCCCCCCCCCCGGGGGTGCCTAACCCTCCCTTCCCCTAACCTAAACCTTACCTCCAGGGGGGTTGCCTAACCCTAAGTCCCCCACGGGAACCCTAAACCTACCCCCCCGCGAGGCTATCCACGCTCGGCACCCGGTGTCCCTTAGATAGGAATGCCGGGCATCGGGCTCCCGGTGTATGTCTAATGACAGGCGTCGACATATCGATGCCTACCTTTAGACCCTTGCCAGGATATGACAGTCGGGATTAGGTCCGTCGGCTTCCCGACTGCATGCATGCCCCAAAAACTGCACATTTTCATCAATAATGATGCTCCCAATGTATAACTACATAAAGTAGCAATAATTATAATGTATTATAAGGGAATGGTATAAGGCACATAAATGGATGTGCAAGATGAAACACAGTTATATTAATGTGTACCATGAAAAACATTCATTCAAATCCCGAGGGGCAACTGTGTCCAAGTGGTATATCCAGGATGCTTGCAGTTTAACTAAAGCCCTTGACCAATCACCTCCTCTATTCCAACTAGGAATAAAATCAGTGATCTTATATCACAATGATGTTAATTGGTGACCATGGGCCTGAGGACCTCATTCAGAGCTGCTCGCTATTTGCGGTCGTTCGTTCAAAAAAAAGGGGTGGCTATTCAAATGAACCATTTGCTCTTTGCGGTCTGTTCACACCTCTATATCTGAACGAGCGAGCAAAACTTGCGGTCGAAATTTTGAAAAATACGCCCCCTTGCCGCTCGCACCATATGTCATGTCCGCTATTTATTTGATTAATCGAGTACATCGAACAGCGTATGAACTGCTCGCTATTCTTGTGGTTGGTTTTTCCTACCTCTGTATTGCGAGCAGTTCTGACTATAAAACAACCAGGTGACGTGGTCGATGACGCTGCTGTATTAATTATGCACACCCTTAAAACGCCCGTTTTGACCTTTAAGCACGCCTGCGTTCTGAATTCAACTCCCCGTTTTCAAGCACTTTCCCCTGTTATCACCCATATACGCCTTATCCTGTCACTCAAAATAGCAGGCATTCGCTATTTAGCGAACTAACGATTTTCGGCTGCACTGACTGGTTCGCGCATGCGTATTACAAACCGTACGCATGCGCAGATGTGCGAACATCGCTCGGAATGAACGAGCGGCCGCTTACGAGCGGCTCTGAATCAGGCCCTGAGTCAGCAAGGATCGCAATTGCAAAGCTGTACGCAGGCACTTTGCAATTGCGATCCTTGCAATAAGAAGGTGTATGACATACCCTGCTGCATTAGCGACCCCAGCATTGTGACAGCGGTCCAAGGCTGGGATCAGCATCTCAACCATCGGTGGTCGATGATCGCAATAGTGGACGGCGTCGGGCCTCCGGCTAGCTAAGTAAGCCTCAGCTTACTCAGGCTGGCTGGCATGTGAGCCCAGGACACTGCATTGACCAACGCAGATCCTGTGCTAGCCTCTCCCGGAAAATATGGCATTTCCGGGAATAGCCACCAACCCCACCATTGCACTGCCCCTTAAATGACTCTGCCTTTCATTCAGCAGAGGCATTCAATGGTTTGCATGCGACCACACAGGACCCATTCTGTATACTCGCAGAATGGGTCCTGTGCACATGCGTATTCCCGATAATCGGGAATCTGCATTCAGCACTGAACTTGCGTTCACTGCTGAATCAGGCCCTATGTTCCTTAAAATGCACAAACACAGGTTGCTCCATGGGTTTACCTGACAGAGCTGCTTAAATGGCAGACTTGTGGAATGCCATTATCTCTTCAAATTTGCGAGTGGTCGTGGCTACACAATATAAGCCGCACAGGCAAATAATAATGTAAATTACAAATCTAGTGTCCCATGTTAATACATGCTTAATGTGGAACATTTTGTCTGAATGAGGATATTTAAAAATTTCCCCAGTTATTAAATAATTACATGTGACACAATTTGGGCATTTGTAGCAACCAGGTATTTTCTTGCTCTGTCCAGAAGTTTCGATATTGACACATCCAGTAATATCTGTGTGAACAAGTAAATCTCTCAAGTGTCTCCCACATATGTAGCACACCATAGGTCTAGTAGTGTGGAAGCAAGGAAGGTCCTTATCAGTAGATACAATAGGCCACAAGGCTTTGCTAGCTTTGGGGATAACAGGGCTAGATTAATTCAAATGGGTTATGTACTGTAGTCAGGACATATAAGAATTCCTTGTTAAGAACTTGGACTTCTGCAGGAGATAGCCATGAAAGATGATACAAATTGAATATGTTACTGGACATCAAAGATAAATTATTGAGAAAGAACCACAAGGAGTAGTTGTAACCCATGATTAAATATCAATCAAATCAGACTTTTCCATGGATCACTACCTTTAATTCATCAACTAGAGTCTCTAGTTTATATGATTTACCTAATTAAGAAAGTTATTAAGTTAATATATGGAGCCTTCATCTTTTGATATAGTGTATACTGTTTGTTCTAAACTCGCGCTACAGTGACTTCTTTTTAATTTTCTCTAGCCATGATTTTAATGTTTAATAAGGTACTTTGGATCTATCCCACAGCTGCAGGGTGCCAGAATGATGTGGTCAGGTTGCCTAGCAAAAGTGGAATTCTGGTAGCGTAACATCAGTGATATGTGCCACCGCCGGCTTCCTGTCTGTGGGAGTCCGGTGCCTGAGTAAGCTAGTGGGCAGAATGCACTCCTTTGTGGGACAGAAGGTAAGACACTGCTATTACAGATGTAGCTATGCTCATCTATCCTCATCATGGAGTATAGTGTGATATCATAGTCGCACTGCCATGGGGTGTCGCTGGCTGGCACGAGGTGGGATATAAGGTAAAACACAGCTATTACAGATGTACAGTAGCTATGCTCATCTATCCTCATCATGAAGTATAATGTGATATTGTAGTCGCACTGTCATGGGGTGTCGCATTGAGCTTCAGTGTGGGTTATGGAGTTGCCAGCAAGTGAAATTCACAAATACGCATGTGTGAGTACAACCTAAAGTTATTACTAGAGATGATCGCCGACCCTCGTGTTTTGGTTTTGGATCTGGATCCCCCTTGGTTTTGGATCTGGATTGGTTTTGCCAAAACCTCACCTTCGTATTTTGTTTTATTGTGTTTTGGTTTTGGATCTGGATTTTTTCTTAAAAAATCATAAAAACAGTTAAAATCACATAATTTGGGCCTGTTTTTGTTCCTACAGTATAATTAACCACAATAACATTTATTTCCAGTAATTTCCAATCAATTTTGACCACCTCACAATATTATTTGCGTCATCTAGTTAAGGCCAAAAGGTTGCATCCAGCTAGCTGGCTGACTAAGGCCCTGATTCAGAGCCGTTCATTAGAGACAGTACGCTCGTTGCGTTCCGATGTTGAGTAACCGCGCATGCGTCCGTGTTACACTGCGCATGTGCGTACGGCAGATTGCGAGTTTTTTTTGTCTCGTTCGTCAAATAGCGTACAGGAAGTGACATGTCAAATGTGATTGACAGAACAGGCCGTTTTTGGGCGTTGACGGGGGAGGAGATGGAAAAACGCAGGCGTGTCGAGGCGTTTCTTGGGCGTACATACATTAGCAAATGCAAATGTCAAATGTGTTCGTACCAACTCATACGTCACTGGATGATCCTCTTTCCCTTCAAAATGCTCGCACAGCTTAGGAGCTGGATAACTCGACCACAGTGGCGATGGCCTTCTCCTCCGTCCCGGCACTCCACGATGTTGCATCGATTAATCACAGCTTGGCAGAAACTCAATTAATGTTTGATAGAAAACCGGCTTGGTATGTGTTTTGAAAGCAGCTTTTTGGATAGCACAAAACCGAACGCAGGTGGAAATCATAGCTGCTTATGTCTGGATTACACAGTCAATTAGCGTACATTTGTGGGGGTGTATTTTGGCCGCAATGTGTTCGTTTTTGGACTATTGTAACAATAATGTCATCATGTTTAGGTTTGGTCCCTCATTTTGTATTTGCAAGGTGTTTTTTCCTCCTTAGGTAATGTTTTAAACGTTCCTTAACAAGCACTTTTTTTTCAATGTGTAATTTTTTATTTTGAACGTTGTTGGCTTGTGGGCCCGGATTAAAAGTAACCCATTTTTTTCAATAATGTCAGAATACAAAGTCGTACATTTGTGGTAAATTTATTGGTATCCACCCAAAAAAAAATACACATATTGAACTCCAACATTTTGGGCAGTGTTCCACAATATTTATTAATTGTGCAAACAATAATTTTTGGGTAAACGTAAATGCAAAAATTAAAAACAATTCACAAGAAAGGAGAGGGAAGTTTTGGCCAGAAAGGAATATGAGGCAAGCACAGAAGGAGTGTGGGAAAAGTAGCCAGTGGTGTCACCGTTTTTTCGCCCGTTTGGCTGGGGGAGGGAGGGCGCCAGACCGGGTCCGGGATGTCATCGGGCTGGCCAGTCCAGAGGCAGATGTTGTGGCCTCTGGACTAGGCACAGGGCTAGGCACATTTGGAGGATTGGCTGATGTTGTGCCAGAGGTGGAGGATCCTGATGTTCCGGCAGGAAGGGAGGTCGGCTCCACCAGGTGCTGGCGAACAAGCTGCTCCAGGGCTGTGGTGATGCGGATGTTGGCCCTGGTATTTTCCGCCAGGGCCTGACCAATGGTCACGTTGGCCGCAGCATTTTGCTCCAGGGCCTCAGCCACCCGTACCAGACTGGCGTCCATCCTCTGCAGAATCTCCGTATGGAAATCCGATTTAAAATTGAGTTCTGTGAGGAGGGACACTGCCTGCGAGGGGGATTGCCCTGGACTGGATTCTGCAGGGTCCTCAGCCGGATGTACTGGTTCCTCCCCTGCAGAGCCAGCAGAAATTCTGCGGCCAAGGCTCCCCTCTGGAGCAGACTCATCCACCTGTATCTCTGTTGGAAAAATGAGAAAAGACTCACATTAGAATCTACATATTGGCACAATAACATTTCACAGTTGGTGACATCACAACATTTACCTGGGACAACATGAGGAGCCGCAAAGTCTGGCATGTCCGTATCCCTGTTGGACACGCCAAACACCTCCACAGGCTGCACACACCCCTGTGCCAGCTCTTCTAAATCAGTAAACTCCAATGACACAGGGGTGGGACCTCCACCTGTCCCCCTTGCATGCCTAGCCCTGTCTGCCATTTTTTGTTTCAGGCGATATTTGAAGTCTTGCCATCTGTGGGTTAAATTGGAACCATTACTTTTTATTTAATTTGGTTTTTGGTTTTAGGGTGGTCAAGTGTTTACTTACCGCCATTTGACATCCCGGGCTAGACGGACATAATCACCCACCCTATTGACATCCACGGCTACCTCTTCCCACATTCTTCTGGCTTGCACTCATATTCCTGTCTGCCTGTGGCAGGATGTCCACACACTTCTGAGTCAAAACCTCCATCTCCTTTCTTGTGAATTGTGGCTGCCTTTTCTTTTTGGCAGCTTTGCCCGGAATACTGGGCCCAGCAGCCTCTTCCATGTCATCCTCCTCACCTATTTGGGTAAATTTGCAGAATTCTCAACTTCACAACTTGCACAATATTTTGTTTCTAATTAATCATTGAGTCAAAATGCATGAAATACTTACCGCCTGACTGTTGTCCATTGTTTCCCTGGTCTGTAGCCATGTGTGATGTTCAAACTAGAAATACACCAGAATTGTGTTTTTGTCTCGTGACGTATTTATACATGCGTCCTTATTTTGCGGCCGCATCATTGATTGTGCGTTCCTCTGATCCATCCTTAATTTGTGCGGGAAACGAAACACTATTTATGGCTTGGGGCGTCTCGACTCGAGGTGGCGTTAATTGAATGTTGGAGGTTACGTTGGTTGGAGTTGATTGTTGGCTGGTGTCGGAGATTGCGTTTTTTGTGGTTTTATGTTTTTTTTTGGTTTTTCTTTGTTTTCCGTTCCTTTTTTTTCCATTTTGAATTTTTTGGTCGTTTCCAGTTTTGGTAAGTTTGGGGAAGTCTAACTTTGGGTCAATTTGTCTCTCATTCTGGTGTCGATTTTTCTAATAAGTTTTTCCCATCATTTCATCTCTCTTAGGTTTTATTTTGGCTCTGCCCCAAAGACATTTTGGTCCGGTTTCTTATCTATTATCTCTTGGTAAGTTCATTTGTTAAACTGTTTAGGAAATGTTCTTGTTTGTCTGTACGCAACTTTGGTTGGCCTTCCGCATGTAATGTTGTTTTTAGCAAATTCGAACTCTGTGTTTTTTTAACATTATTTATGCGGCGTTATTGTGCCATGTATTTGCGAACTAATTAGTGCATTTTTACTACTTCCTATTGTGCCTTGTATTTACAAAATAATTAGCGCATTTTTACTTCTTCCTATTGTGCCTTGTATTTGCGAAATAATTAGCGCATTTTTACTACTTCCTATTGTGCCTTGTATTTGCAAACTAATTAGCGCATTTTTACTACTTCCTATTGTGCCATGTATTTGCGAAATAATTAGCGCATTTTTACTACTTCCTATTGTGCCTTGTATTTGTGAACTAATTAGCGCATTTTTACTACTTCCTATTGTGCCATGTATTTGCGAAATAATTACCGCATTTTTACTACTTCCTATTGTGCCTTGTATTTGCGAAATAATAAGCGCATTTTTACTTCTTCCTATTGTGCCTTGTATTTGCGAAATAATTAGTGCATTTTTACTACTTCTTATTGTGCCTTGTATTTGTGAAATAATTAGCGCATGTTTACTACTTCCTATTGTGCCTTGTATTTGCGAAATAATTAGCGCATTTTTACTACTTCCTATTGTGCCTTGTATTTGCGAAATAATTAGCGCTTTGTGAAATGTGTATTCATCCCTTAAAAATGTTTTTTTTTTGCTGGAGCATTGGTTGCTTACATTTGGCCTCAATTTGACATAGTGTGCGCAACGCCATTTTGCTCTTTCCCCAAATGTGTGTGTGTCCCCTTTTATGTTTTGTCTTGCTTAAATTTGTGATAATGACATGACCAGCATAAAATGATGTATATTTTTGATGTTATTATTTGTAGTTAAAACATATCATGACAATACCCCGGCATGTAAGCATCAATGGATGGTATTTTCAAGCAAAGTTACATGTATTTTTATTGGGTGGGGTAAAAAGGCTGACATTCCAATGTTGTCATTTCAGGTTGATATGGGTCGGATTGTTCTGGCCCTGCTCCCGGAAGCCGACCAACCTCAATCTCGTCCCAGGGGTAGGCATCGTAGGCGTGCAAGGCCCCAGATATTTTGAACACGTGTCACCCTTTTTGGAATGCCAGATGATGAGGTTTTAAGACGATACCGTCTTCCTCCAAAAATCATCATAGACACTCTCTCATTAATAGAGAGTGATCTTGAGCGGCAAATTGACAGTCCAACAGCAATACCACCACTTACGCAATTTATGGCGGTGTTACATTTCTGTGCCTCAGGATCATTCCAAACAATGGTGGGAATAGTGGCGGGCATCTCACAATCCTCCTTTTCCTGGATCCTGAGGGCAGTGATGGAGGCACTTTTCAAGCACCTCCATCATTTTATTCAAATGCCTTTGGATATGGGTGCCCTTAGTGTGGCCAAGGCCAATTTTTACCAAATAGCTGGCTTCCCACATATCATAGGGGTTGTGGATGGTACTCACATACCACTTCAGCCTCCAGCACGGCTGGAGGCAATATTTAGAAACTGGAAACACTATCACTCCCTCAATCTAATGGTGGTATGTGATGCCTCCCTCCAGATCCTGTCCATGAATGCAAAATTACCAGGAAGTGCACATGACTCCTTCGTCATCCGGCAATCAGGGATATGGCACAAATTAACCAACCTACAAGCTGGTGATGCGTGGCTTCTGGGTAAGTGGAGACCTTTAGTATATAATAATGTTAAGCTTCATACAGAGTGAGCCTGATGTTGATTTTTCATTTTCCCAGGAGACAGTGGCTACCCTTGCACGCCCTGGCTGCTCATTCCTTATTTGGCTCCCACACCAGGGCCACAAAGTGAGTATAATTCCGCACTTACAGCCACCAGGCAAGTGGTGGAGCGCTGTATCGGCCTTTTAAAAGGCCG
This sequence comes from Taudactylus pleione, assembly GCA_031769625.1. NCBI lineage: Eukaryota > Metazoa > Chordata > Amphibia > Anura > Myobatrachidae > Taudactylus > Taudactylus pleione. The sequence continues at coordinate 16,267,568 of JAUIMM010000120.1, forward strand.
ATTCAGATGCCTCCACCGCTCTGGTGGCGAACTCATGTATTTGCCGGATATGGTTTCGAAAATTGTGGTCCTGTGTGGGATATTTCACAACATCACCATAAGGAGTGGGGTCCCAATGCAGCCAGGGAATGCCTTACCTGAGGATGGCCCCCCCGAGGTTGGTCGGAGGTCAGTATGTGGGGGGGCCATACGCGATGATGTGGTGGCCAGATTTTTTAGGTAATTATTTGAAAAAAAACAGTGTTGATACCTAATGTGGTTGGGTTTGTTTGAGAACATCTAATTTTTGGCTAATTTTTTTCTCCCTCTTCTGTTTTTTTACATAATCTTTGGCACTCCAACGATGACTACTTCCTACTACCCTTACAAAACCTGTATGTGGATATTTTGGGGATATATTCTGGAACCCTTATTGCCACGCCATATATGTGGAATCATGTTGGCATGGTCCTTCGTCAACCAGTTCTTGAATTTTTTTTTGTGATGTTGGTTATTTGGTATGTGTTGTATTTGAGATTATCACTGTGTGTTTTGTTTGTGAGTGACCACTTTGATTTTTCAGTTATGTTGCTAATAAATGTTTTGAGAGTGAAATGTTGTCCCTTTTTTGGAACGTTACCACCAAGTGTAACCAGGTTCACACACGTTACATTTGACTAAGGGGTAATCCAGTACTGACGCCATTTGAGCAAAAATGTTTTCTTTATTCAGGGTCCAAACCAACACCAAAAGGAAGCCTGTACAATCCTTTTGCTTCGTAATATTGCCCTAAGCTGCTTGCACACCAACTAGGAACCTGTAAAATTTAGAAATATCTAATTGTGACTACACCAAAAAAGGGAAATCAGATTTGTACTGTTAGGTGTTTCTTGTGGCTGTTTGACATAAAAATACAACACACCCTCTTATTGACAAAAATTTGAAATCCTTGCAGGAACACTCTACTTATGTTAGGGTAAACAATATGTGGTTTTGAAAAAACTAATGAGCCAGAACGTAACTTCAAACAAAACAATTTATTTACCGAATGGGCCAAAAAACAAAAACTACTACCTAAGGAGGACCGACATATGGTCAAGGACCACCCGAACCCCGATGATATTGCTGTGCATCTGGGCCACACAGGCGGATAAATTGGCCCGAAGCCTCTGTTCCTCTGTGGGTGAGAAAAGTGTGGGGATTAATACAACAATAGTGAAACCACATTAAAAAAACATTAAAAAAAATCTCCACAAAAAACATTTAAAAAAAACTGCATTAAAACTCATCAAACTAAAATGGTGTAGGGCAAAAATACAAGGCCTATGTCCGAATTCCGACAGGTGTGCTATGTGTATGTTTAAAACAGCAGTAACAGGTTATGGCAATCGCCCAAAACCACAAAATTTTGGAAAATAAACACAAAAAAAAAAAACATGATTACATACAAACAGTTTGTGACGATAAAAAACTGCCAAAAAAAACATACCGGAAGACCCAACGCCAGCTACAGAAGGCCCTCCATCGTCCTCCTCAGAGGTGGGTCCATTCCCCAAAGATCGGGGCGGGGTAATGACCGACTCCGGGGAGGGGGTCATTCTAAGAGGGGTGGTTGGAGGAGAGGGGGAATTGGGACGGAGGGGAAGGAGGCCAGAAAAATCTGGCTGAGGGTGTAGGAAGGCTGGGGAGGAGTGGGGAATAGGGAAAGAGTGGAGTTGGAGTGTTGGCTGGGGGTTGGGGAGAGTGGCCGTGATCGTCATCTGGCCGGACGCTGATGGCGTAGTCTTCGCTGGGCCCCAAAAAGATGGGAAACAAATTGGGGTTAGTTCCAACACAAATCCGCGCCCAAAAACAATTTCAAATGCACCCCCAAAAACAAAAAAATAAATGATATGAGGAGAATGAATAAATATGAAATACAGGGAAAACATGGCCATGCAGATATGAGGAGAATGAATAAATATGAAATACAGGGAAATCATGGCTATGCAGATATGAGGAGAATGAATAAATATGAAATACAGGGAAAACATGGCCATGCATTTAGGGCCACAAAGACAAACATGAAAACCACAATCCATTAAACTTACTTTCAGCGATCTGCATGCGAAAGCATGCCAGCAAGTGGGGTGTCCGCCGTTGCAGGTCCGGCCACCTGCGCTCCAGCTGCCCGATATGGCGGCGTGAGCCGAAGGAGGGCAGGCGGGCCCGAACCTCCGCATATGCGGATCGCTTCTCGCGGTTGGTGATGGGTGGAGGCTGGCTGGTGATCCGCCTATCTATCACCTCCGTAAGCACCAGCAGCTCGCGCCTGGGGAATGCGGAGGCTCTCATGATGGCAATGGAGTTTTTCATAAAAATCATTTTTATAAAGTGCTCCCTAATTTTATGATTGGCTAATGTATTTAGGAAATTAACAGGAGCAATTCTATTGGTTAGTGTATGAGTCATGTGTTCGACAGGGCCAGAAATCTGTGGAGACTTATGATAGGCTTGATGCAATGACATGCGTAAGCAAATTTACATAAAGAAATGAACTCCAGGAAATATGCGGGTATAAAAACAAATAGAACAATTATTTAATAGGGGCTAACATGTATTTTGACAATTAAAAGCGAATGTTTAAGCCGTACGTATTCTGCGGGTAAACACAAACACGGACATTAATAAAGTTTATTGCATTGTGGAAAAAAAAACAAAAAAACAATTAAGCTAATTGATATATTGATTGGCATGTTACGATTGAGGGAGGTAGGCAGAATAAACGAGCAGTTAATCGAAATGTGACAGTCCAACTTCTGGGTAGTACTAGTGCGTGCGTTCCCTTCAAACCACTTCGGGGATGTACGCTCGCTATTTGGCACGCTAGTTAGTTAGAGGAGGGGTCGCCTGAGTTTGGGGACGATGTTTTGATGCGAACGAAAATACGAGCGTGTGCCTGAATTTAAATATTTGTTTACGTTCACCCAACGTACGAACGGCCACTTGCGTCCGGGTCTGAATGAGGGCCTAACTTAAGTGACACAGTGGGTGGCACTAACATGTGGCAGTTCAGCCTCTAATTTCCAAAATGGATACAGGGCCTGATTCAGAGCCGCTCGTAAGCGGCCTCTCGTTCGCTCCGAGCGATGTTTGCCCAACTGCGCATGCGTACGGATCGTTATACGCATGCGCAAACCAGTAAGTGCGGTCGAAATTCATGTGCTCGCAAAATGGCGAATGTCTAATAATTTGAGTGACAGAATGAGGCGTATGTGGGTGGTAACAGGGGAAGGTGCTTGAAAATGGGGAGTGGAGATCAGAACGCAGGCGTGCTTAAAGGTCAAAACGGGCATTTTATGGGTGTGCATAATTAAAACAGCAGCGTCATTGACCATGTCACTGGGTTATTTTATAGCCAGAACTGCTCGCAAGATTGAGGTAGCAAAAACCAACCACAAGAATAGCGAGCAGTTCATACGCTGGTCGATGTACTCGATTAATCTAATAAATAGCGGACATGACGTAGGATGCGAGCTGCCAGGGGGCGTATTTTTCAAAAAAATGACCGCAAGTTTTGTTCACTCATTCAGACCTAGAGGCGTGAACAGACCGCAATGGGCGAACGGTTCATTTGAATAGTCACCCCTATTTTCTAGACGAGCGAGCACTAATTGCATCCGGCTCTGAATCGGGCCCACAGTGTGTTATACAGTGTGTGTTGGATACACCAATAGTGCACTTACTGTGATAGCAGTGTCAGCAGAGCGGGGTAACTGACGGTGTCCTCAGTACATGGAATGGCAGTGCTGCGGTGCTGGCAGTGTCCTCAGTGAAGGGTACCAGTGATGTCGGCAGTGCAGGGGTGCCAGTAGTGTCTTTAGTGCAGGTTTTCTGGCTGTGTCGGCAGTGTGGGGTCTGCCAGCGGTGTCTTTAGTGCAGGTTTGCTGGCTGTGTCGGCAGTGCGGGGGTTGCCAGTGGTGTCTTTAGTGCAGGTTTGCTGGCTGTGTTGGCAGTGCGAGGGTGTTCTCAATGCAGGGTGCCCTCAGTACATGGAATAGCAGTGCTGCAGTGCTGGCAGTGTTCTCAGTGCAGGGTGTCGGCGGTGTCGGCAGAGCGTGGGTGACAACGGTGTCCTCAGTGCATGTGTGCTGACAGTGTCGGCAGTGCAAGGGTACTGGTGGTGTCCTCAATGTGGTAGTGTCGGCAGTGTGGGGGTCGCTGACGGTGTCCTCTGTATGTGGGGCAGCAGTTCTGGCAGTGTTGGCAGCAGCGGTGTCGGCAGTGGGGCATGCTGCCAGTGGGGGTGCCAGAGGTGTTGGCATCGGGGGGTGCCGGCGGTGTCAGGTGGTGGAGGATGGCGGGCGCCATCTTCTTCTTCTTTAGTGTTCATATTCAATGAGCTTAACGTTGATTGGCTGAGAGCCGTGACAGATGGCTCTCTCAGCCAATCAGCATTAAGCCCGCTCAATACAAAACCTCACGACTCGACAGCAGGGTCACGAAGTTTTGCCTTGGGTGAGGGATCCTGGGCAGGCAGGGAGATCCGAGCATCGCTCAGATCACCTTGGATCTCCGAAATTCGGGTGGGTTCGGAACTCTGAGATCCAAACACGCTCATCTCTAATTATTACACATACAGGCGCTGAGTGTCATTTTCAGAAGTGCGCTCACACAATGCCGGGATCCCCGATGACATTATAAAGTACACAGCACCTGCTTTAAAAATATGAACTTACCAAAAAATATGCCTGTTCACAACTGTCTGTGCTTAGAAGACACACGCAGTTAAAAAAAACAAAAAATGCATGGACCCCCGATCGCTTTATAAAGTCTTCAGCGCCACCATTAAAATTCTTCTAAAAAATGTTTTTGCAGTCTGTACATTGAAGACGCACGCAGTTAAAATGAAAAAAAAAATCCTTAACATTCATTATTGACATCACCATGTAAGTGCAGGTGATGAGCACTTGTCACTGTGACTTATGTAGCCTAGTGGTATCACCGATGGTTACCATGCTTTTTTCCAAAGGTTCGATTCCCGCAGAGGTCGCTTGTGTGTACACTTTTGAAAAACCATGCAGAATTCTGCTCTGTTATTCCATTTACTTCAATGTACATACTGTATGATTTACACTACAAACCTAATGGTACACATACAGGCGCTGAGCGTAATTTTCTGCAGTGCGCTCACACAATGCCAGGAACACCAATCACCTTATAAAGTCCTCAGCATCCGCATTAAAAATATAAACTTACAAAAAAATTGGCTACACTCAGCTGTCTGTGTTTAGAAGATGCATGCAGTTAAAAAAAAATGCCGGGACCCCTAATCACTTTTTAAATCCTCAGCGCCAGAATTAAAAATGTCAACGTTCAAAAATAAATATTTGCACTCAGCTGTCTGTGCTTTGAAGACGCACACAATGACAGTGGAAAGCACTATGAACAGATGGAAAACACCTAATCATATTTGTAACACACTGTAATACAGTAATGCACACTTAATAGTAACTGCAGGGGCCTGTACAATATCTACAGCCATACAGTCTAGTGTTGTTCTGAATGTTCCTTGCAGTCGTGCATAATGTGCGTCTCTGAGTGTCGTGCATGCAGAGAAGATGGCAGATAGACAGCGCGCATTTAGCAGTAGCGAGCTGTTAATCCTGGTGCGGTGGAGGGATCCACCACTTGCCTCCAATAGGGAGAAGCGCCGGGCTCACCAGAAGGCCAGCAGGGACATCCAGGCCAAATATTGCCAGTTCCGATCGATCTTCTCCATTTAAAGGTGCTGGAATGATTTGGTGCACAGGGAGCGGAGGTGCCTGCAGGCACTCAGGGACCATAAGTACAGTTGAATATTACTGTACAGTACAAGTACATTAAGTTACTGTAAGTAAAGGCACTGTACAGTATAGTTTACAGTACCTGTAGCCAATCAGGAACTGCTGAAGCAGTATTACTGTTTGGCTTAATGTACTGTAAATTACAATGCCATAGCTAGTGCTCCCAGAGCTTAGTGCAGGCCATGCCCCCCTTTGTGTAATGTCATGTTGAGGGGATGTGGACTGCACCGGGCACTGGTAGTGGGTGGTTACTGCAAAGCCTGGAGCATCCTCAGGATGGAAACCAATCAGCATTAAATTACCATTACTCATTCTTGTACTAAAAAATTATACAAAGCAGCTGATTGGTTGCCATGACCAACTTCTCGACTGGCTCAATACATCTCTTTTCACTGCTTAGTACAGTACATCTCTCCCCCTTAATTACATTACAGAATTTACTATACTGTATAGGAGTATGACAGGCCAGGCTCTGCTTCCCTGCCTACCTGCACATTACTGATAAATGAGTTCTGTGTGACAAACTGTACTGTATCCAAACTGTGAAAATCCCGACTAGGGCTGGTAAGTACCCTAATCCTCCCCTCTCCCCCCCGACCCTAACCTCCCTCTGCTGGTGCCTAACTCTAACCTCCCAGTGCTGGTGCCTAACCCTAAACCCCCCTTCCCGCACCCTAAACCTCACCCTCCCAGGGGTACCTAACCCTAACCTCCCCCCAGTGGTGCCTAACTCTAACCCCCCTCCCTGTAGCCTAACCCTCCCTGGGTGTTGCCTAACCCTAATCTCCTGCCAGGGGTGCTTAAACCTGACCTACTAAAGTAGTATACTTCCCCGGGTCTGGATGGTTGGGATTCTGCCATTTGGCATGGCGACCCTGGCATTATGCAATTTAACTACATCCCGCTCATGTGTGTCATAATGTTTCTAAGGGCACTGCTTTCAAATAACCCTGAACTTACAGTACTGCAATCGGTTACCTACTCTACTGTACTACTGTAGCTGTAGCGTTATGTCAAATATAAAAATTTACCCTTCAAATTTCTAATACAGTACACTATTCCCTCTGACATGTTTAGTTGCAGTGCAGTATTATGGCACTGATAATGTGTGGCATTACTGTACAGTACTGTATGTCTATAAGGGTACTGATAATGTGTGGCATAATGTACAGTAATTAAGTGCCCTGATAATGTGTTGCCATTATATTTTTTATTTATTCTTTTTCTTAACAGGACTTCTATGGCAGCAAGTGTGGTCAAGGCACTGGGCACATAAGTACATTACTGTAGAGTAAAGTACAGTACATTGTTATTGTGTGTGTGTTTTGGTGAAGGTATGTACACAGTGTTATGTACTGTACTGATTCAGCAAGGAACGCAAGTGAAAAGACGCACACAGTCGGGGAGTTAGTTGTGTGAACGCAGGCTTGTCAGTGAGCTTGAATGCCGTTACAACAAATATTGTGTGTATGGGTTTGATGGTACTCAATTGTACTGATGTTTTTGCTATATTGTTATTTATTTATTTATTTACTAACAGTTGCTTTATATAGCGCAGCATATTCCATTGCGCTTTACAATGTACAGTAGGTACAGTATTACGGATGTGAGTAAAGGGAATGGGCCGGATTTATATAGTGCTGAGCATCTGAGTATTGGGTTGCGAATACTGTGCATATGTATTCATTTGTATATTTTTGCAGTGGCCATGTGTGTGCAGACTTGTGATCTGTATTGAATCAGGCCCTTTGTACTATTATGCTACTATACTGTGGACATTACAGTGTGTGTGTAAATGGTGCTACTACTGTACTGTGGAGATTATTAGACAGATTTATCAAGTCTTGGACAGAGAGTGATAAAGTGCCAGGAGATAAAGTACCAGTTACTCAGCTCCTAACTACCATGTTACAGGCTGTGTTTGGAAAATGGCAGTTACAGGAGGAGCTCGTTGGTTGGTGCTTTATCTCCATCTAATTTATAACTCTCCAAGGCTTGATAAATCTTGTTCGGCCTCCAGGTACTGTGTGTGTTTATTTGTGTGTCAAAGGCTCTGCTACTATGGCCACATGTACAGTATTTTCTGTGACAGACTGTAATGTATATACCTGTACTCCATTATTTTTCACTCACTACACTATCACTTACCATACAGTGTTATTTTTCCACAGTACCAAAATGTGCCCAATCACACCAGCAGGGGGAGGAGGAGGTGGTGGCTGCCTTCCCCCCAGTAGCCCTCCCAGCCCGCCAGTAGCCACCCTTGGTGGCCCTCCCAGCCCACCATCACTGAGGACACAGGAGGATGATGCCGCCTCAGCAAGTGGTAATGATTAGTACTTTACGCTACTGTGGACATGGTGCAACTATAGCCATGGCCAAAAGTTTTGAGAATTACACAAGTATTGGTTTTCACAAAGTTTGCTGCTTTGGTATTTTTAAAAAAAAATTGTCAGATGTTACTATGGTCTACTGAAGTAAAATTACAAGCATTTCATAAGTGTCAAAGGCTTTTATTGACAATTATACTAAGTTTATGCAGAGTCAATATTTGCAGTGTTGACCCTTCTTTTTCAAGACCTCTGAAATTCACCCTCGCATGCTGTCAATCAACTTCTGGGCCCCATACTGACTGATGGCCAACCATTTTTGCCTTGGAGATTGTCAGAATTGGTGGTGGGGGTGTTTGTCCACCCGCCTCTTGAGGATTAACCACAAGTTCTCAATGGGATTAAGGTCTGGGGAGTTTCCTGGCCATGGACCCAACATTTCAATGTTTTGTTCCCTGAGCCACTTAATTATCACTTTTTCCTTATGGCAAGGTGCTCCAACATGGTGGAAAAGGCATTGTTCATCAACAAACTGCTCTTGGATAATTGGGAGAAGATGTTCTTGGAGGATGTTTTGGTACTATTCTTTATTCATGGCTGTGTTCAAAATTGTGAGTGATCCCACTCCCTTGGTTGAGAAGCAACCCCACACATGAATGTCTCAGGATGCTTTACTGTTGACATTAGAGCCAGTCAGAAGGGGTAGAGGCAGTCAGTACTTTGATTAGTGATAACCCATACTATGTTGGTCCACCTAAAAAAATCTTTATACAATTGCTTGAATTGGTGTTGACTAGAAACTATTTTCCCATGATGGCAAGTATTATTTTTCAAATGTCAGGGTGTGTGAAGGGGTCTCCTGTGGCCCCATTGTATACCAATGCCTTTATGTACAAAGCTGAACAGAATTTGTTATATAACAAGGCTTCAATTCATACTGAGATTGTATTGTATTGTACTTTGACGATTTGCTAATCATGTAGCAGGGTATTAATATTGCTTTGACAGAACTTTTAGACAAGCAGAATGCATCTGATTGTGTTCACCATGAACACAGATAGATATACCTTGCTTAGAAATGACAATTTTCACCAGTTAGCACAAAACAAAGGATTACCGTACTCCCAGTTTCTGAGGGTGACACGAATTACATCTGACCCTGGTATGTTGGAACCAGCCTTAGACAATATACTAGGCAAGTTTATTGTTAGAGGCTATAATAGAAGTGAATTGGTGGCATTAAAACATAAGGTTATGAACATGTCCCGTGAGAAAACCTGGAATCCAAGGCTAAGTCCCAGTCAACATTATCCAATAACATTGTCCCTTGGGTCAACAGGTTAATTCCAGCTAGCACAACGGTCACACGTAAAGCTAAGGACTGGTGGCCCATAGTAAATAGTGATCCCGATTTACCTTCTTTACAGAAGGCTAAACTATTACCCAGTTACAACCATGGTAAAAGTATTAGAGACCAAGTAGTCAAACTTGACATTACAGGTCTAGACAAGAAAACATGATCCCATTTCCTTAGTCAAAAGACAGGATATTACAGATGTCTGGAGTGTGTCACCTATCAGTCATTATTGGTGGGCTCCACATTTAGTCACCTGCATATGGGTAAGAGGATTAGCATTAAACATGCAGTTACTTGCACCACCTCATATGTTGTATATATGCTCACATGCCCTTGTGGCTTAGAATATATGGGTAAGATGCAACATCAGTTCCGTTAACAGATGGCCCTACACCACAGTACTATACAACAGGCAATCAAATCGGATAATAGTGAGCAACCTGTAGCAAGACTTTTTGCCTGCCTTAAGCACAATGTAGCCAGTATTAGGGCCATCATCATAGACCATGTACCCAGCAATAAGCGACTCCAGAAGCCTTATTCAAACAATGGCTCAAATTAAAACAAAAATAATGCAATTTTCTTTACCATGGGATTAACCTTTCAGATTATTATAAGAACAAACAAATCCCTAGAGGATTTTGCACAAAAAATATACCAACAATAGGCAGATATAATCTGACCTTTTGTAAAAAATGGATAGCAATCCTTAATAAGTGCTCCATGGACCTATTGCCATTAGTAATAGAGGAATCAACCCGGGAGTTAAACAGCATTAAGGAGAAACTATCCACTTTTGAAATGCAACATAAGTCAACTTTGATTAAAGATGCCAATAACCAGTGGCTAGAGAAATTAAACGCACAAGTCGAGCAGTATTAAAGGAAGTTGATCATTTTTAAAAAAGAAGAAAAATGTAAAGTCCAAATGGATTTTGAAACAAAGGAGGGTATATACCTGGATCAATCATTCTAACCCAAGAAGAAACAGACCACAATACCCTAAATATCGCAAACAGCATCCCAGGTTTTGAGAAATGGATGGCTCTAGTACCTCCATGAGTGAGGCTGAATCACAACCCTCCACTTCAGTGGAACAGGTACCCCCTTTAGAGCTGCAAACCAGATCCACAACATATACACCACCTATAGGAGGATGAGGCGGTTAGGGCAAAACAAGAGGCAATGCCAAAAAACCACCTCGTCAATAGAGGATCTGGTATTTACCCTATCATCTAAACCCCTTACACCATCAGAATCTAAATTTCTTTCAAAAGGACTATCCTTTGTGCCCACCATACATTTAAATTCCTTTTAGTGGAAGTGGACACCTATAGACTGAACCGTTCTCTATGTATTAGAGAACATTTTCTCCAGTCATTGCCCAACAGATTATTTCAGTTAATCTGTGAGGTCACAGCATCAGCCATCCAGAAGAGTACCTCAACAGGCAAAACAAGAGGCAAAAGCACCAGCCTTAGACCACCCCGCAAGAGGTAGAACCAAGTGCTGTATTTAAACTCTTAACTACACAGCTTTCAACATCTGAACTAAAAGTCCTGGCAAAATGACTTGCATATGTACCTACCACAAGACCTGATGCTTTCCAATGGTCTGTGGATACATTCAAACTCAACAGGATCCTAAGGCTGAAGGATCACTTTGGTAGACAAGAATCTACTAGGACTAAGAAATTTAATTTGGAAGATCTAACAAAAGCCTTATTAGATATTAAACGGCATTCAAAGTTTGACCCCATTACAGTGAATCCCTCTATAAGACCTTCTCCTGGTTACAACAAGTGGGACAAATTTCCATTGGAAAAGTAGTCTCAAATAATTTAACATGGGAAGAACATATGGCCCTACAATCATTGAAGAAGAGGTATGACATTGTAATCTGCCAAGTGGATAAAAGGGGAGTGGTGGTAATCCAGGACTTGGTTACAGCAAGTATGATAGAGAATGTGTTAGACAACTATCTAATCATGATACTTATGAGTTATTAAATATATACCCAATGAGTACTTTTAAAAAGGAGCTAGATATAGTCTTGAGTGAGGCAGTTAGAGATGGCCATATTGCAGATGTCCTGAGTTTATACACATGCATCCCACATACTGAAGGGATGACAGCAGTAGATGATCTTATTAAGGATAATCCTGCTTACAAAGGACCTCCTATACAACTGTTTTTGAAATTGTTGGAAATTGTGGTAATGCGTAAATTACTTTGACAAAAGTGGGGCTGCATGACAGGGTCCAATGTGGCCCCATTGTATGGCAGCTTATACATGATTATGGTTGTTCTCTAGTACCCCAAAAGTATCAAACAAGCTTTAGTTATATAGCTGCTTTATTGATGACTTATTCATTTTTTGGGTGGCCAGTGGTGATGAGCTTCTGAATTTGCTAGTAGAACACAATATGACTGGTCATACAGTACAGTTTACACATGTGATTAGCAGTAAGTCTGTAAATTTCCTTGATGTGGCCATCAATAATGATGATGGTGTGATCAACACTAATTTGTATGTGAACAAACCGATAGACATACTATTCTAAGCCATGATAGTTTTCACCCCCTGCCACTATGTTGTGGCCTTCCATACTCCCAGCCTTTACATGTTAGAAGAATAGTGGGTGGTCCTATACAGCTGGAGGAACAAATGAATCTGACGATAAATAAATTTTTTTGCACGGGGATATGATACGATTGAACTAGTCAAGACCAGGGACAAAATAATGGCTTTGCTGAGAGAGGAGACCTTTACTAGTAAAGTGAAGGATAATACTGCTAATAGGATTGGGTGGGTTAACCACTTTAATATCAATGGTAGTAAATCTACCAAAATAGTCAAATCATTATGGCCAGTGGTAAATTCTGACAATGAATTACCAGGTTTGTTGAATTCTAGATTGATCTCTTGCTACACTCGTGGGCGCAATCCTAAAGATCGAAAAGGGAAGTTCGATGTAGCAAAATTAAGGAAAAAAATTCAACCATTTTCTCACTCAAAGGAATGGATACCACAGGTGCCTGGGCTGCATTACTTGCAGGTCACTGGTGCCAGGTGACAAATTTCATCATCCGTACACTGGACAAAAATACAGGATAAAATTCCCGGTTACTTGTACCACTACTCATGAAATCTACCTTTTGTCTTGCCCATGTGGCCTTAACTATGTGGGCAAGACAGAATGCCATTTCATAGAGCTCATGGCGCTCCATAGATCAGCCATTTGGGCTACTTTGAATAATGGCGTTAGTGAACAACCAGTGGCCAGACATTGCCTACTAGCCAAGCATGGTGTAGCACATATATGATCTAGGATTATAGATCATACCCCCCTTAATATTAGGGTAGGGAATAGAGCAAAGAAGCTCTTACAAGCTGAAAGCCGATAGATTTTTAGACTTGAGACCATTTCTCCCAGAGGCCTTAATGAGACAATAGGTCTGCAGTGGGGTAAGGTGATATAAAAGGGAGAAGCAAAAAAGGCACAGTAGTTGATGTTACTTGGAGTACAATGTATTATGCTGTCTCCTATTTTTTATTTTAAAGTGGGGCACTCACATATAGGTAACTATCTTGTTAGTACATTCAGTATTGTATTAGTACCATTGCAGCTTAAATAGAAATTCTCATATTTAACATTGAGTTGTATATGTACCAAGCCTTGGATTAAACCTTGGAGTACCAACCAATCTGCTCCTAACTGACATTTTTCAAACACAGTGTCACAAATGTGTTAGTCTGTAGATTTGGACTATGTGGATTAGCTGAAATGGTTTTGGTGAGACTTGGGCAGAAACTAGGAAATTTGATGTATTTCTTTTTTATGCAGTCTTGGGGATAGCGAAGTACATATGAATAATGAAAAAGTATAACAGGTTTCATAGATGAGCAGTAATATTTGAAGATGCTGGAGAAATCAGCTAAACAAGAACTGCTGAGCAAATACTGGTATTGAACCAGCTGATAAGGATTTGACCAGTTTGTGCAGACGCTGAGATGGAACCAGCTATACAAGCAATGCTGAGAAGATACTGGGATTGAACCAGCTATACAGAATTTGATAAGCTTCAGCAGATGCTGGGACAGAATCAGCTATTAAAGGACTTGCAGATATTCTCCGAAGCCAGGAAGTGCTGGAAGTGGTCACTGCATAGATAGTCTTGAGACTGGATACACGCTTAAATGGCTTTTGGCATTTTGCTATTCACCTGATCCTATCTGTCATGGCTGCACCCATCACAAATTTCTGGGGGCTCTCAAAAATGTTCAAAATAGTAGGACAGCCTCCCATATGTTGCTCTCTTTGGAAGTGAAGTGAGCAAATGGGGGCTTGGTGACATACTTGAAACACATCAGATAGCCCCAATGCTCACTCATCCCTCTTGCTTGTCCTAATTGTAGAGCACTAGAGGCTGGACAACCTTAGAGAGAGAGAAAAACCTAATCACAACCACTAGAATCAGACTCACTCTCTTTAGTGCTTAGGTCTTCCCCTCATTACTGTAAGTATAATATAAAAGAATATCACCCATGATATACTTTATAATTGATGACTTTTCCTCATAATAATGAAGTTTATTAACTAAACTGAATTACTTTAATAATCACATGTATACATCGACTCATTTTAATAATAAAAACTAGAGATGAGTGGGTTCGGATCTAAGAGATCCGATCCCACCCGAACTAAGGGGATCCAAGTCAGATCCAAGCCAGCTTGGATGTTCCCACCTTACTCAGATCTCTGACATCGAGGGAAAACCAAAGAGACAAAATCTTGCTGCTCGTGAGCTTTTGTCTCTATATATAAGGGACACGGCAGGCGCCATTTCACTCTGGCTGTGGAGACTGAACAGGGAGGGTGGGTAGTGTAGGGCTGGGGGGAGGTGGTGTCTTGTTCCGTCAGCTGTGTCCTGGGCTGGTGCTGATCCATTCTGGGCTGGTGTTGTGCTGTCTGCTGTGTCCATCTGGGCTGTTGCTGCTGATCCATCAGGGCTGGTGCTGTGCTGTCTGCTGTGTCCATATGGGCTGTTGCTGATCCATCTTTGCTGGTGCTGTGTGCTGCGTCCATCTGAGCCCAAGTTCTGGACCCAAATAAAGTGTATTTTTTGTGTAATATATATTTGTTAGGCTTAACCACACAAAATACAGCAAGTCAGCAATGCAAGCTAGTGCTGCCCGACTCCAGTCATCATCATTCTGTGCTCTGGGTCCAAGTTCTGGAGCTGAAAAAAAATAAAAAAATCTTGTCTTTTTTTTCTAATAATTGTCTGTGTGTCTGTGCATGTTAGGCTTAGCTGCACAAGATCTAGCAAGTTGGCAATGCAAGCTAGTGCTGCCCAACTCCAGTTGTCATCAATCTGTGCTCTGGGTCCAAAGTTCTGAAGCTGAAAAAATATATATTTTCTTTTTTTTGTGTGCGTGTCAGCCACACCTGGCTGTCACTGTCATTGTCGTAGGTGCACAGGGGTGCTGTGCTCCTGTCTGTCGATGGGCTGCTGCTCAAAATAATTAATGAAAATTGTTATTGTTTGTGTGTCAGCCACACCTGGCTGTCACTGTCATTGGCATAGGTGCACAGGGGTGCTGTGCTCCTGTCTATCGAGGGGCTGCTGCCCAAAATAATAAACAAACAATTTTTATTTTGTGCGTGTCAGCCACACCTGGCTGTCACTGTCATCAGTGTAGCTGTGCAGAAGTGCTGTGCTGCTGTCTATTGCAATTAAAACTTTTTTTTTAAGTTATTGAGTTACAAAAAGTTTTTCTTTTAATAATAAACATAGCAGAAATGTTATCCTAACAGCTTATAAAGTTATATGTTCAAAAAACTAAAGCCTATATTTATTTACAAACCTATATAGAGTAGACATCCGAAATTCTAAAACTATTCTATTCAAAAATGTAAACAAAAGCAAATATTCTAAGTCTAGAGTGTTATATAGTGTTATTATGATGTTACAAATGAATGTTGAAGGCCAAAAATAGGGTGGACCACACATGGCTGATTGATAAACCATGGCAACTGGATTAGTGTCATAATTTAAGGAAGAGTAGGCTGCAAACTGGGTGTCATGTTATGAGTTGGACATTTGGGGTATATTGCTGTTAAGGGATCAGGCTGGTTATCATTATCAGTGGACACATTATATATTATAGTTGTTGTTATTTTGGACTGCCATCTCCTGAAGGGTGTTTACCACCAGACAGAGACTACCTATCAGCTCAGGCATAGACACTTCCTGAGGAACAGAGCTCTGTTCTCTGGTGGTAAGCCAAATAGGTGGGAGCCCCTGTTCCAACATCTGAAGCTCTTATCTCTCCACATCATCAAATATAGATGAAAAAATGTAATCAGGAACATCAAGCGCCTCTTTCTGTACCCTGCTCATCATTTTTGGACAGGAAGTCCAGGATGGATGGTTTGGAAGAATAAGGCCTAGCAACAGATGTGGATGGTCATTATCAAGACCTGGTCCCCCCAGTAGGTGTAGTTTGGCAGGTATTGTTTGGCATGCAGGCAGCGGAATAACAAAGGCCTCCATGTTGTCTGTGCTTATTATTCCGTATTTCAGTTTGCGATTCAGGTAGGAATAAAGTCAGCTACAGAACACAGTGACAGAACATGATGGAGAAATCCCTTGAACTTCAGCACCTAGAGCATCTTTTTCATGTTCTCTGAGGCCTCTTCTGAATGTGAAGAAAGATTCTCCACATTGTAGTCTTCCATTGTGACTTTTTAATGGTGATTTCAATATTGTTCACTGGCTGAGATCCATCTCATCAGAGGGTTGGGTTTTCCCCATGCAAATGAGACAATTCACATCCTTATGTTTAGCCGTGGTGTCAGTCTCTCTTTTGGTAGAATTTGCACAATCTTGGTCTTGGGGGCACCATGATGAATCAGACAGATCATCCAGGGTAAACATCTAATCTGGTGTTGTATCTATTTCTAATAAACCTTTGTGTGTGAGTTTAGTCATCTGCCACTTATGGTGGAGCTCTTTTTCTGCTATCTAAATGATCTCCAGACACAACATAAAACTTAAACTTTAAACTGAAATGTTGCATTTAATGCTCTGTTCCACTTGTTCACATATCTAAGAAGTTTACAGTGGGAACAATGGCAATTTGTAGGCCGCTAACTAACTATATATTTTTTAATGTCCCTGTACAGGTTGGGAAATTCCTTTCCAGAACAGAAGTTTTGCAAAGGATTATTTAAGGCAATTGTTTATCTATTTTTGGAAAGCACACTTAATGTTCCTGGTCCCCTTCTGGGATGAAAAAAATCCTCTCAAGAAATGGCACTCAAGAAAGAATTCCCAAGAATGACACAACGTAAGACTTAGGGGTAAATTTACATAAGTGAGAGTTTTTAGAAGTGAGTTTTAAAAGTGATGTTGCCCATAGCAACCAATCAGATTCTAGCGATTATCTTCTGGGAGGTGCTAGTTAAATGTTAAGTAAAATCTGATTGGTTGCTATGGGCAAGATAACTTCTAAAACTCACTTCTAAAATCTCTCACTTTAGTAAATTTACCCCTTAAACCTGAAATCAGAAATGTTGCATTTAATGCTCTGTTCCACTTGTTCACATATCTCATATGGTTAAGTGGACAGTGGGAACAACGGCAGTTTGAAGGTCACTAACTAAATCTGTTTTTTTATGTTAAGGTTGGAAAATGCCTTTACAGAAGGTTTGCAAAGGATTATTTAAGTCAATTGTTTTTTGGAAGCACTCTTCATGGTCCCCTTCTTGGATGAAAATCTACTCCTAGCCGCAGAAGCAGGCACAGGATTCTCAAGAAGGACACAACATAAGGCCTTAAATCAGGGGTAGCCAACCTTGGTCCTCAAGAGCTCACATTTTCCAGACAACCTTGCTGGTGCACAGGTGTATTCATTACTCACCAAAACATTTAGAAAGATCCACAGGTGGAGTTACTTATTATAGTTTTGATTCTGTTAGGAGACCTGGAAATCATGCACTGTTGGTAGCTCTCGAGGACCAGGGTTGGATACCCCTGCATCTTACGCTGGTCCACATATCTGTGCTGGTTAAGTGGCACTTTGAGGCCATTAACTAACTATGTTTTTTTTATGTCCCTGTACAGGTTGGGAAATGCCTTTATAGAAGGTTTGCAAAGCATAATTTAAGTAAATTGTTTATTTTTTTTGGAAAGCACTGTTCCTGGTCCCCTTCTGGGATGAGAAAATCAACTCCCAGCTGCAGCATCCATTCTCAAGGATTCTTCTGTGGCAAGGACTGATGTAAATGTACTGTATCACATTTTTTTTGTAAATGCCTCCTCCACTCCGCTTCTCCCTCATTAATTTTCTTTGGAATCAAAAAACAAAATAAAACGTACTACCAATCAACCCTTCCGGTCCCTGCCCTACCTTTAACTACTTACATACTCCAACTCCCTCAGGCCTCTCTTGAATAATAAAAGTGTTTCCTGATGTGCCATGTTTGAAGTTGAACTGACATGTTTTTGTGCAACCCACTGCTGCAGCTTAGATAAGTCAGCCAGCCATCTTGTGCAAATTTTGGGCCTAAACTACAGTAGATGAAAAAAATCAATATTGTGAGCTGTGATGTGGTCAAAATTGACTGGAAACAAGTGGAAATAAATGTTATTGAGGTTATTAATACTGTAGCAACAAAAAAGGCCAATGTTATGTGATTTTAGCTGTTTTTTTGAATTTTGAAGAAAAAATCCAGATCCAAAACCAAAACACGAAAACAAAACATGGAGGTGAGGTTTTGACAAAAGCAATGCAGATCTAAAACCAGGGGAGATCCATAACCAAAACACGGGGGTCGGTGAACATCTCTAATAAAAATGGATATAACCAGCAATGAGATAATAAGAAAGATTGGTTTGTAAACTGCACTTGACATCTAATATTTAACATAAATAATCTCACAAGTGGATACTCAGAAGAATAACATATAACTGCAATATGTCCCAATTAGAGGTTTCAATATACTGTAAAATATCAAAAACTTCAAGGCTTTACAGAGAATGGGACATTGTAACCCAACTATCTCATACATTTTTTCTTTTAGTGCAATTCACAATGGGGGTTTATTGGCACAAATGCTGTTCTTATCAGCTTCAGAACTTTACAATCATAAAGCCATCAGGGAAGCTTTGTGAAAAACGTTGACTTTTCTGTGTAATTTGTCAGCAGCACTGACTGAGCTAATGAGAACTGCTTTTGATGGGAATTTAGGTAATATTTCCTTTATAAAAATCAATGAGAGTAATCTTTTTCCCAATCTATTAAAATGAATTAAGTGAAGAACATGAGGCTCATTATTTGACAACGGGGGGTTTATCTTTGAACTTCAGTAGGAACTTTTGCTAATGGAAAAAGTTCAGATGAAGACTTCCGGGAAAACTAAAGATTTGATTCATATGCAGAAATACTGTAGGTATTATAAAAAATAATATATTAAGGAAAACTTAGTGAGATCTCAACAATAAAAAAGTACGGTCATAGCACAAACTTACAATGTCTCAAATTGTATTTTATTTATGATTCTTGCAACATAACTTTGATGGGAACTAGATTATTTTTTTATATATTTTGTTTAATAAATTAAAGAAAACCAGTGGCTCAATATTTTACATGAATTATTAACTGAAAAATGAAAAAAAAAATGTTTCATGCTGCCAGATTATATTTATATATATATATATATATATATATATATATATGATAGTTTTTCACTTTCTGTATTGATAAAAAGGGTCTAGGTGCACATTGTTAACATTGCACCGATGCCTGACAAAATAGGCACTACCTGGGCATAAATTATTAGGATTGAACATTTTGCAATAGTTAATAGTGACTATTTAATAATCACAGCAAACAAAGTTTTTTTTCTGACATTAAGAGTCACCTACATTACCCAAATTAGAAAAATATATAAAATGTGTTGCTACAGCTTTACTGTAATTTATGTTTGATTGTAGACCTTTTTCTTAAAAAAACTTCTAAGAAACTATGACATGTTTTTAAATTTTGATACCACTTATTTACTATGAGAAAAGCCTCTGATGAGGCAAAACTATGATGGGAAAAGATACTTCACAAATCTTCTAAACTATATAAAGATCACAAAAATAATTTGTGACTTAAAGTTATAATTAGGGATTTAGATGTTTGTTGGTTCAACATGAAATAAAAAAAAGCTTTACCAGTGTTGAGGTTAAATTAAAATGGAGTCTGTTTTGCCTGTATTGTCTGACTAAAGGAATTATGAAGGTTATATTCTAATATATGTGTTTATAGTTCTTGCAGTGATTCAGATGAATATGGGTTAAAATGTCTTCAGTAAAAGGAAAAAACAATTTAAAAAAAATACTTTTCCGTGACTATGGACATCAGGCAGTCTGTATAATGACACACGAGCCTGTATTCAAAGAGACAAAATCAACATTGTATTTGCTTAAAGAGAAGATTTCATCCACTAAGGGTCACTCCGACCAGGGCAGGTGTCAAAGAACACAGATGCATCAGAAGTTTTACTTACTTATTTACTAATGAGCCGACCCAGGTACATGCATTATTGTATATGGTCACAGCCCATTTCTCTACATCATTAAATTAGAAACCTTTATTGTAATGTACTTGATGTTAATGATTTGGTTGTTTTATGAAATTATGTGAATAAGAGACCCTGTTCTCTGGTCTACAGCCAGAATTCTCCTTGATTTCTTGATTTCTCATTTGTAATTACTCCATGAATCTCTGCGCAGAAAAGTGGAGATATTGCTTTAATAAACCTTATATGCTCTTTATCATGAAAAAGATGGTGAAAAGTTTATTTAACTTTAACACCAGTTATGTGCTCTGAAATCATTTTCACTATTATGAAAGTAGAATATACACTCAGTGACCATCACTTTTGGTACATCTTTTTAGTAAAGGTGGAACCATCGATTCCTTTCTAAGCCTAAATTCTTCATGGCATGGATTCAACAAGGTCCTAGAAACATTCCTTATAGCCCTTTTTGACAGAATACCAAATTACTGGGGCAAACATTTTGACCCTGTAATTTGCCGATCAACATGGGTCCTTTTTCTATCTGAAAGGGTCAACCAAGGTTGAAATTCCCAGGACTTCGACCCAGGAATTTACCAGGGTTGGAGACCCGGGCATTTTTAACTGGGTTGACCCTTTCAGACAGAAGATATACCCTTGTTAATGAGAACATTACTGGGTAGAAATGTTTGACCCGGCAATTTGGCTTTCTGTCTAAATGGGCGTTCAGGCTGGGACCAGCAAGACAACCCAGCATGCAAATGCTGGGTAAAAGCCATTTTTTAGGGAAATTTGGTCTGAAAGTGGTATTAGAGAATCTAGTTCACATTGATATATAGCATCATACATTTTCCACACCATTACACCAGCAACACCAAACTGAACTAATAATAATAATAATAATAATATAATTTATTTATATGACACCACAAGTGTTCCACAGTGCCTTACAAAGTACAGAAACAAAAAAGTGACCAGTGACTTATAGTACTAAACAATACAATGCAGGACAAGGACATGGATAATATATGATGCTACATTAGCAACCATAACACCCAAATAAGCAACAGAGCATAAGCAACCAAGTGTTAGGTTTCCTAGTGGGGAGTAAGAAGTAGCTGAAATTAAAGTAAGGAGAGGCAAAATAGGTTAGAGGGCCCTGCTTGTGAGAGCTTACATTCTAAAGGGGAGAGGCAGACAAACAGGCATGACACAGATGGGGTAGACAGGGAGGAAGAAGCTTGTAGCAGCAGGTTAGGTTGAGAGCTGGAAGCCTTTGATGAAGTAGTGAATCTTGAGAGCCTGTTTGAAGGAATGTAGAGTGGTGGAAAGTCTGATGGGGAGAGGGAGAGAGTTCCAAAGGTTGGGAGAAGCATGGGCAAATACTAAGGCATATAAGGATAAGGCAGGTTTGAACTACAAGTTTTCTGTCAAAAACAGGCAATATTTTTTCCAATCTTTATCTATCAAATTTTGATAATCCTATGTCCACAGTTGCCTCGGTTTTCTGTTTTTCCCAACAAAATCAGGTATGGTCATATATTTCAAGTTTCAAAGTGCTGTGCCTTCCAATATTTTCTTCTGCATACCACTGTAATTATGCATGAATATTTTTTATGATATTCCCTCACCAATACTGCTTTCCTCAACTCAACTCTAAAGGCGCGTAGCCACAACCCGATTAAACAGAGCGATTGAACGATAACATTGTTATTGTTCAATCGCTTGTTAATTGGGCACAAATCTGGCAGCCTAATGTAAGAAATGGCCAGCGCGCTCCTGCTGGTTGTTTTTGACAACTACCATTGCCTGAGCGTGCTAGTAAATCTGCCGATAATCACAGATTGGCCATGTTCGGGGATGAGGGAGGGTGTCTACATTGAATGACTAATCATTCAGTGTAGGCACAGCACAGACTGTGAAACAACTGCATGATTACAATGTCGTAATTGTTCAATCCTTTCAAAGTCTGCTCCACTCTTCTCTTCCTTTCACAGTCTGCTCCACTCTTCTCTTTATTATGACCACTAACACCCACCCATTGCATTTTGCCATATTTCTGTAAATATTTATTAGAAGCACCTATGTATATTTTTATATAAGAAAAATTGAGTCGCCAATTTATTTTGATTGACATTTGTTGGTAACAGAGTTTAACTTGGATGGCCTATTCATTTCCCCATGCATGTTGTATACATGCATATATTTGGTTTCATGTATATGGTAAAGGTGACATTACAATCACATTTTGGAAGATGGAATGTACTGTTATATAGAAACATTAATTTTGAGCTCACTTAGTACTATCTGAATGCATGAGAAATTAGTTTCTTATAAAACTGATCATCAATGGAATGCAGTGGTTATGTAAAAAACAGTAAAGGTGTTTTGTTTAAGCTAACATTGCACAATATATTTACAATATTATAAGTGCAGACAGAACTAGTAACATTTGGTATATGAGGAGAAAAATATAAGCGTCAAAATTTTATTATACAGCAGGCAAGCTACACAACTTACCAGTGGCATATCTATAATGGGTGCAGTGTGTATGGGGCATATGGGCCTCTGGGTCCCGTACACTCTGCACCCATATTATTTTAAACTCACCTGTCTGTTGTCCCGCGTCGGGTGTCAGCGCTGCTCAGAACACTGCAAATGACTGCCGCAGCCATTTTTCCAGCGTTCTGTGCATGCGCAGTAGACTCCAGGCACACTCTAGTGCCCAGAGTCTACTAATGCTCCGGTGGCTGGCCAGCCACATCAGTTGGCTGCCGGCCACCAGGGAGAGAGGAGGGGGCCCCACAAGGGGAGTGCACATGGGCCCCGTCCTCTCTTAAGATGCCCCTGCGACTTACCCTTTGGTGAAGTAGGGAGAAAATGTGTGCTGGTACACAATCATGTTACTGAATAGACTAGCATATGCATGACTTGATCCGATCATAAAACAGAGGTGAATAAAAAAATATTTCACAATATTTAAATTTTCACAAGATAATTTTTTTTTACCTGAATTACTTTGGCTTTAATATTATATTTTACACTATGTTCTGTTCACCTGCTTTAATTTGGATATTTTTGAAGCTGTTGTTGTAGTTGTACTTTCCTCTCTTTCAGAGCAAATTTGATTATTCATTATTGGTTTTAACAACATACTGACCCAGTGGCCATATTATGTCTTTTTATTATCATTATATTTGAGTAGTATCTTTGTAAAGTTGACTGCATCCTTATCATTTTGCAAAGTGAGAACTTTACAACACATCAGTGGATTACTTGATTCAGAACAAAAACAGCAATTGGGGCTTGTGCAAGTATTAAGGGTCATATTTATCAACATCCGCATCTCAGATGTGGATGGAATGTGAAAAAATCACCCAAACTTGCAATGCAACTTTTGAATACTTTGCAAGGATGTATCAAATATTGAATGCAGGGACAGAACTTGCAAGAGAAAGTGCTTTCACTGCGAATCTCTCCCCCACACTTCTTTGGGTAATTTTAGCAAAAAATACCATGAGAGTGTGACAGCGCATGCTCCAACTACTCCAACTACTTGTGACCACCCCGCAAACACCCCTGCGATCCCTCTCCCCCACAAAGCTGACACTTATAAAGTTGTGGTGGGGCAAAAAATACTAAAAACTAGGGATGAGCAGGTTCGGATTTACTCGGTTCTTATTGTCACTTTACCGCAAGTTTGGATTAGTTCAGATTTATTTTATTGGCTATCCAAAACACGTGATAGCCGATGACTACTAAAATGCAGTTTTGAGAAACTAGTAAATCCGAGTAAATCCGAAACCCGCTCAACATTACTACTAAAAACATACAAACAGAATTATCCAACAAGAAAGAATACATACAGTACCCTCATGCTTACATGTACTTCTGGAGCACTTTGGGTCAACCATCCAGGTTTAATTCAGCCTCTCTCACCTAACATGCAGATTTAATAACAGCAAAATGAATACAGTCAAGGGTATTTGATTTTAAAATCTAAACATAGTATTAAAATAACTTTCATGTGTTCATTCAAGCAGATGCAAGCAGCACTGATGGTGTAATGTTAGAGTTACTAACTCTCAGCACTGAAGTCATGGTTTTGTTTCCCACTATGGCCCTATCTGTGTGGAGTTTGTATATTCTCCCTGTGCATGCTGAGTTTCTACCAGGTACTCTGGTTTCCTCCCACACTCCAATATACTGGAAGATTAATTGGTTAAAGTCAAAAATTAACCCTAGCGTGTATGTGGTAGGGAATATCGGGCATTATTCAGCATGATTCACTATTGCGATAATGGCTGCGATTATGCACACAGATCTGCTGTGAAAATATGCTAATGAATGCAATCGCAAAGCCATCACACAGCCAGCATAGAGACGCCCACTACCGCTATCTCACATCCGTAATACCTTGCAGTCCTGCGTATACATCGGGAACATTGAGTAACATCGGCCCCTCATGCACAATTACAACAGGTCAGACCTTACTCAGAAATTGCTAACCTCATCGCACACAGTGAATACTCATGATGCGTATGCCGTCACAGAAGCTAATTTATGCATGCCCATGCAACATCATTCAAATGTACAGGCACACCTGCAACAACTCACTCTGCAATGGCTTTCCATGGCCTGTGTAATTGCAGTGTGATTGCAAAGCTGCCGACACGAGCACGCAGTGTGAGCAGTATGCAACAATCGACCATCTGCGTACACAATCGCAATAGTGATCAATGCTGAATCATGCCCATTGTAAGATCCACTGGAGCACTGACTGATGTGAATAGACAAATATTCTCTGTAAAGCTCTGCAGAATAAGGTGTCCGCTATATAAATAATTGGTAATAAATAATTAACCACTTGCCTGGCACGATCGTATCAGATACGACGACACCAGACAGGGCTTTCCCTGACATGGTCGTATCTGATAAGACCAGTCAGAAACGCCCAGTGGGCGGCTTGCTGGAAGTTAGATTCCAGCAGCTGTCCATCTCAGAGGTACCTGATGGTCCCTCTACACCTGCAGCTCCCCCTCCTTTGTGTCCCGATCACTGCTGGCCACAGGAATTGGGCACCAATAGCACCCCCCTCCTGGCGCACTTCCATACAAGCAACAGCCATGGCTCATGTAGCTGCGGCTGCTGCTGTGACCCAATCACTGTGGCCAGCACTGCTGCTATGTATCCGGGTCACCAGCGGGACACCCTCCCGCTGCGGTTCTGGAACAACAGTGATTACACTAGTGATAACTGCTGTGTAGAAGCAGCAGTGGCGGCTCTGGTAGCCACCACTATGTATCCGGCTGCCAGCGGGACACCCTTCCGCTATGGCTCCGGAACAACAATGATCAGTGTAAACACTGTGTAGAAGCAGCAGCGGCGACTCTGGCAGCCGCCGCTATGTATCCGGACCGCCAGCGGGACACCCTCCCGCTGCAGCTCCAGAACAACAGTGATCACATTGATCACTGTGTAGAAGAAGTGGCTCTATAAGCCGCGGCTGCTGCTAAGTACTCTGCCACACTAGCAGCTTCCCTGCCCACTCCTTCCAGCCTCAACTCCACCTCCACACGTGTGTGTGTATATATATATATATATATATATATATATATATATATACATACACACACACTACACATACACAGGATAGATCAAATAAACAGCGGTGTTTGTGTATTTATTTTGTATATATATATATATATATATATATATATATACATACATAAATACATACATATGTTGAGTTTTCCAAATCTGGATTGCTAGGGACCAGGAGCATTTTGGATATGGGATTTTTTTCAGTATATACAATACATGGGGGTCCAGCTTGCATTGCAGGAGTTCAGAGGCATCCATGGCATGGTGCGGGGGTCCTGTGGCATCCCTGGCAGGGTGTGAAGGGTTCCACCTGCGAGGTGCGGAGGGGTCCAGCAGGGGTGTGGAACCATCAATGGTTTGCAAACCGATGTTAAGGAAACATCAGTGGCTGTGGCCTCAAACAATCAATGGTTTCTACAGATAGTTGAAAGCATAGGCCAAAATTGCAATTTTTATGGTATACAGTGTTTTTCTTTTAAAAATGTAAGAAAATTTTGTTGGATACATTTCAAAAATATGTTCTTGACCTGATTCAGTCATAAAAAAACTACAATTTCTGAGCGTTTTTTTGGAGAAATAATTTGTCAGTGAAGTGGTTAAAAAAATAAATTCAACTGTTAAAATTTTCAAATTAAATTAATTTGTGCAAATTTTGCAATGTCTGTTTTCAAATATCACAATTTCAATGTTTTGAATAAACTGAGTTTTATCTTCAGATTTTCTTTAAGAAACAGAACTTCAGAAGGTAATTAAGACACTTTTACTTATGTTCTGTTTTTCTCCTTATAATGCTATATTCTTGTTTCTCTTTGTTGTGATGTGAATAATAGATCTCAAGCACAGCAGACAGAATACAATTTTCTACGTGAACATGTTTCTATCATCCCAAGAAATTATGAAATCTGACTTTCTGATGTATTAGTGTCACCACAGAGAAAGAGCAAAAATAATAATGAAGAGCATTAATTTAAAAGACAGCAACCATGCTATGTGTGTTTAATGGACACACCACATTAGGAATTAAACTTTATCTGTAGAAGCAGAATGTACAGGAAATCTCGTACAATTTGTAATGGTCTTCAAGTGAGTATTTTATGAACCATATAATGGGAATGGATCTAATGTCAAAATATTGGCAGGATTCAGATAATAGAGTGTTCTGCTTTGTGAGTTCTCTGCAGAGTTATATATACAGAGGTCATGGAGAACTGGTTAGCAACTGCTATGCTTCATTTATGGATTTCAACAGTGTAATATATTTATTAGCAATTGGAGAGACAAATTTACTATTTATTATATATTTAACCTATAATGAACATACCTATATCTATCGTTGCCATATAAGAGATTTTAAAATATTTCTGTTCATTGCCTGCTATAACATATCTTCTATATTTTTCCAAGTAAATCCCTGTGAAATGAACATTAAAACTGATCCTCTTGACTTTCTAGGAATTTTTTTCACTTTTAATTACAGGCAATAAAATAGCATTGATTTGGTGTCAGTTTTTGAATTGGCTCAAGGCAAAGGACAGCAACTAGTTGGGGGCAATATTTCTGGTGAATGTGTAACTATAGGTAAATGTAAAGCTAGGTACACACCAGATAGATTTGCCGATGACTAGACAAATTCAGATGACAAAAATGATCACGATAACTAGGGATGAGCGGGTCGGTTCTCAGAGAAGCGAACCCAACCAAATTTTGGGGATCCAGGGTAATCCGAGCAAAGCTCAGATCTCCCTGCCTGCCCTGGATGCCTCTCCCGAGGCAAAACCTCACGATCTGCTGTCGGATCTCAAAGTTTTGCCTCGAGCGTCCATCTTTGAAAATCCCTTTGCCTTCAATGGGCAAAGCGCTGATTGGCTGACAGATCCATCTGCCATGGTTCTCAGCCAATCAGCGTTAAGCCCATTGAATGCAGGGAAAAAAACAACTAAAATAAGATGGCACTGGTTCCCGCAGCTGGCACCCCCTGCAGCCGACACACCTGCTGCCAGCACCCCTCACTGCCGGCACCCCCTGCTGCCTACACACCAGCTGTTGGCACCCCCACTGCTGACACTGCCAGCAGCCCCACTGCTGACACCACTGGCTCCCCCAAGCTGCCGACACTGCCAGCACCCTGCATTGAGTACACCCCTGCATTGAGTACACAGTCAGCAAACCTGCACTGAGGACACTGCTGGCACCCCCATTCTGCTGACACCACCGGTACTCTGCACTGAGGATACTGTCAGCACTCCCACACTGCTATTCCATGTACTAAGGACACCGTCAGCAACCCCTGCACTGCTGACACAGCCAGTAAACCTGCACTGAAGACATTGCTGGCACCCCCGCACTGCCGACCCCACTGGTGCCCTTCACTGAGGACACTGCCAACACCGCAACACTGCCATTCCATGTACTGAGGATACCGTCAGCAATCCCTGCACTGCAGACACAGCCAGCAAACCTGCACTGAAGACACCGCTGGCACCCCTGCTCTGCTGACACCACCAGTACCCTGCACTGAGGACACTGCCAGCACTGCAGCACTGCCATTCCATGTACTGAGGACACAGTCAGCAACCCTGTTCTGCCGACACTGCTGTCACAGTAAGTGCACTATTGGTGTAGCCAACATACACTGTATAACACACTGTATCCATGTTGGAAATTGGAAGCTGAACTGCAACATGTTAGTGCAGCCCACTGTGTCAATTAGCTTAACCAGCCAGCTAGCTAGATGCAACCTTTTGGCCTTAACTTGATGAAAAAATAATATTGTGAGGTGGCAAAAATTGATTGAAAATGACTGGAAATAAATGTTATAGAGGTTAATAATACTGTAGGAACTAAAACAGGCCCATTTTATGTGATTTTAGCTGTTTTTATGATATTTTAAGGAAAAATCCAGATCCAAAACCAAAAATGAAAAACAAAACACCAAGGAAAAAAATCCAAACCCAGATTCATATCCACAACCAGGGGAGATCCAGATCCAAAACCAAAAGAATGAGGGTCGGCGCACATCGCTAATGATAACACAAGATGTGAATTGTGTACACTACAATTTCTGAATGAGGCCTTTCTGATGGAACTGACATAATGTGTGCAGCACAATCTATAACTGGAGCCAATCTGACAGGTTTTAGACCAAACATCCTGCCCTGATGCTGCATACAGTACACACTTCACAATCATCAGCCCTATCTGACAGATATAGAAATGTTGGGTAGAGAATCGCATAGTATGTATCCAGTTTAAGAATGGAGAAAGAAGAATGGGAGACTGAGCTCTCTTAAGATGAGTGGAGGAATTTATATAGTGGCTGCACTCCCAATAAGAGAGTTCATTATTTTATACTAAGCAAAAAATTATGGGAAGCACTCACTATTATTATCCTCAGTATATATGAGTGATGATTATCAAATTGTAGATATAGAAACTATATAAACAGATTTTTTGCATTTATAAAGATAGACTTTCAAGTCATTAGAATATAATTCTTATGTCTTAAGACACACCAGATGCCACCATAGATCCGCCAAGAGCTCCTTAAGACAGTATGGGTGTTCTTCTCCTTCCCGGTTCCAGTGGCCCTGTCCCCTTGATGTGACTTTACAAGTTTGGGGGACAGGGCTGGCACAGGGTCCATGTTTGCCCTTCTACAGCTCTGATATGTGCATCCTTAAAAGTCCAGTTTACTATTGTTTGTAACTTTAGACAGAGCCTTAACTTTTCTATATGCAGTTTTTTCAACCTAT
This sequence comes from Taudactylus pleione, assembly GCA_031769625.1. Lineage (NCBI taxonomy): Eukaryota > Metazoa > Chordata > Amphibia > Anura > Myobatrachidae > Taudactylus > Taudactylus pleione. The sequence continues at coordinate 16,296,990 of JAUIMM010000120.1, forward strand.
CTATTATTTTTGCTCAAATTAGGTTTATGAACTTTAGTACCGTAGCATTATTTTAAAGTACAACATTTCACATTTGAAACACAACAGATACATTTTCAGCCTCTGGGCTAGAAAGTTGGGTGAAGTAACCACAGTTTGCTATTGTAATGTTATAAGGAAACAGAATTGTAGTCCCTATGTACTGTACAAGCAAATGGAGCATCTTTCTCCCCTCTCTCATATTTTAAATTAAAGGTAGCCTGTCTGGCAGAATTTACTTATAAAGTTCCAGGCTAAATCACATTAATTATTGTAACAAAATCCAACAAGTTACAATTAAATGGCAGCTTTTTTTTTCTTTGGAAAACTGGTTGAACTCATTAGATTCAGTAGTCCAAATTTATTCTACTCAGCATAACCAAACCTAGGACACCTACAGCTCTTTGAGGGCACCCACGAATGTCTTTTGTGTGGGTTATTCAGAGGTGGATGCAGGGAAACCATCATGCACTAGTGGCCAATGGTTGCCCTCTGTACGTGTCCAAGCTATGCTTTGAAAGCATCATGATGGTTACCACACAGAGATGCAGATCAAAATTGCCTGCAGATCCATGTCATTTTGATGGGCATTTCTGAGTAGTAACAAGAGGGTTGTCTAGTAAAGGTGTGTGTGTCATGGCAATATCGGTGTCAATGACTGCATCTAAAAACTAAGTTGCACTGACACCAGCTTCCATGTTCAGATCGACATTCTGTGTCTGCCAATTCTTCCAATTGTGCACTGATATGTCTCTCTCTATGCATATTGGCGGATTCGCACACAGCTGGTGGGTGTCTCAACAGGTCACAGCTTTAGAATTATGATGCAGTAGTTGCTGTGTTAAAAGATGCAGCCACCAATGCAATAGTGTCCACCTCCGTATCACCCCCTTATGTATGACTTTTGTTTAATTACTATTAGGTAGTGGATACGTTTGTAGCCCACCTAAGTGATTTGGTAAAATATATATTTGCCTTAAACATAGTCAAATTCATGGATAACTTAATTAATTGTAACTTAACCCACTCATCACATTCTAAAGTATGCATTCAAAGCCAAAAAACTATATGAGATGTGTACTAATTACTAAGCGTTTCTTTAGGAAATGAACAGTGGGTCCCAAATGTAAAAGCCTGAAATTAGCTGGCAGTGGCAAGATTTCTGCACTGATGCTGTGAGATATAAAGTAATTGTTTTTTTAAGGCTAAAGCAACCTGGTTTTGCCTTTATAATAATAATAATTTTATTTATATAGCACTTTTCTCCAATAGGACTCAAAGTCGCTTTACAGACATCAGAAAACATGGTACATTGTAACAAGGCTTTGGTGTTGCAAAAAAATAGAAAACCACACCAAGATAATTAAAATCAACCGAAACCTAGAGAGCACAATAAGCATATTGCAGGGTTGGTGCAGACATTTTGGGAAATAACTTCCATGGGTTATATATTCCACCCACAAAAGCACCAAATGAGGCAGCCGTCTTGGGCGCACTATGTAGGATTAGCCTGGGTGGAATAGGCTAGAAGAGATGACACAAAATGGGTGGTTGCAGCAGCCAGATACTATTAGTAGGGTCCCAACATAATAGTCATGTCCATGTATTTTTCATCCAATCCATGAGTGTACCAGGTGAGGCAGCCATGGTGGGCGCACTACGAAGGTTGCACTGTGGGTGATAAACCATACAGGGACCCAAGGAATATATTGGAAAACTGACACATGTGTGGCAGTATGATATACCCTGTCCACATGAAGTATATCCTGCCCATGGAGGATACACTTCAGTGGATGTATAGCACACCAGTATATCATACAGTGGATGTATAGCACACCAGTATAGCATACAGTGGATGTATAGCACACCAGTATATCATACAGTGGAGGTATAGCACACCAGTATATCATACAGTGGATGTATAGCACACCAGTATATCATACAGTGGATGTATAGCACACCAGTATAGCATACAGTGGGGTGGAAGTGCATTTTACAAAACAGGGATTAGTAAATACAGCAAACAGTGCTGCAGTTTGGGCAGGATATTTATGGGTGACTGAAACATTTGAAGTATGAAATGCACTGAATTAATAGATCCACATGCTTGTTCATCCTGCCCAAGAATGAACCATCTGAGGCAGCCACCCGGGTCGCATTTTGTATGTTACATCTGGCAGGGTGTGGAAGTATAACGTCCAGGTGGAGAAAAAAAAATAAAAATAAATGGTGACTGCATTTTAAGTTAAAACCATATTAAACTTAATCAGAAATTAAAAAATGATAGAGTGATCTGCAAAAAGCCACACAGCGTCTCCTTCGCTCTAGTGTGTGGGTTTGTTGCATCTAGCAGTTTGTGGAGTTCGATTTGGCTGCAGCATGAGACAGCAGCCGAACCCAGTCTCAGGGGAGTGTAAATGAAGGTGTTGTGCCTTTAAAAAAATTGCTGCTTTAAATCTTAAGGCTACATTGCTGAAATTGTGGCTCTGTCAGTAACACAAAGGCTATTACATTTGGGCCAGGACATCCTTTAATCCAAATGGCTAGACTCTAGGCTGAGCTTATTGTTTTTAATACACATGGACAGGGAATATAGGAGGGTAGATCACACTGCAAATTGCAACCAACTACACCAGTACTGCATTAATCCGGTGTCATCCTGCAAACCTGTTCTACCTGGTTAATAAACCAAAGACCTGGCTAAGTTATCTATTGCTTGCTGTAGTTGCACCAAACAGCCCCTCTCAGTGTGCCTGGTCCCGGGAGACTCTGCTAGCACTGGTATAGTTTTTGCATTTTTTTTGCCAGATATGTGTCTACAGCGCAGTGCTACTATGGTAGGATGAATCAGGAGACTGCTGATTAATTTGATATGTGACAATTGTATAACTATGTCTGAATGAGTCTCTCAATCAGCATGCTAAGTGCTATGATGCAGTAATGGCAACTTTTTTCGACACCAATTTCCATTTACAAACTCAGTCGCACACAGATATACATTTGTCACATATCAAATTGATCAGCACAGTCTCCTGCTGCGTCCTAGTTGCATTGTGACTTAGATGCATTTTTGGCAAAAAAAAGACGCCCGATGGTAATAGAGTTGTACAGGACATGGCAGTTATCTCATGCCAGCCATATGATATCACTCTGAATGAAGATTGAGGCTATATGAGCAAGGACACTTCTCTACAACCTGCTGCCACCTATACTATCTATAGGGTCTGCCAGTAGGTTATGGACCCAAGCCATAACATACTGTATGTAGAATAAAGATGCCAAAAATCTGCTGCAGTGGCATTAAAGGTATCTGACAATCACCACAAAGATTGCTGGTACAGGTTGAGTCTCCCATATCCAAAATGCTTGGGACCAAGGGTATTTTGGATAATGGAATATTCCGTATTTTGGAATATTTGCATATCATAATGAAATATCTTAGGAATAGGACCCCAGTATATACACAGAATGCATGTATGTGTTATACACACAGCCTGCAGGTAATTTTATACAATATTTTCAATAATTTTGTGCCTCAAGCAAAGCTTGTGTACAGAAATTAAATTCATTTATGTTTCATACACACCCTATACACATAGCCTGTAGGTAATTTTATACATTATTTTTAATAAATTGTGCTTTAGACAAAATTTGTGTACATTGAACCACCAAAAATCAAAGGTTTAATTTTCTTAGTCATGACAAACATTATTCTGTATTTTGGAATATTTGGATATGGGAGACTCAACCTGTATATGAACTCAGAAACCACAATACACTTCAGCTGTAAAGAAAGTTGGTTCAAGTCAATGTGATGTACTGACTGGTGCATCACTAGCACAGGGTTCAGGTGTGTTTAGAAATGCTTAGGTGGCCGAGTTCTTCATAGCTTATATAGGACACACTGTGACAGAGAGGCAAGTTTGCTAATGTTCCCTTTTGTTTTTGCAGACACAGTGACCAGACCGGAAGGAAGGTACAACACAATTTTATTGTAACCAAAGATTAACACGTGACACAGGAAATGTTTACCATTCACAGATTTAAAAGAAATAAATTACACTTTTTAATATCAAGATCTTTGCTTATTACCCCCCTGTCCTCTACTGGTGATACCAGCTGGCAAGCAAGTATAAACAACAAGAACCACAGTATCTGCAGACTTTACTTTAACTCCAAGCAAAATAAATAACAGTACTTGAAACCTGCAGGTCGAGTTTGGGTCAGTAATGCACCAGCAGGCTATAGCTTTGATATACAGTCCGTGCTAATGCTTCAACTTTTGCTAAAAAAAATGTGGGGAAACACATGCAGGCCAAGCTAGAACTTGTAGTGCTCCAGCTGAAAACAGTTTATGCAGATAGCAGTAATTCACCGGCAACTTTGCAATAATTTAACACACTCTTTGAGCCTTGAGAAAATAGGGACTACACTGAGGCTATGCTGGTAGCAGTAGTTCACCGGCAACTTGCAGTAATGTAACACAGCCCTTGAGCCTTGAGAAAATAGGCATCACACTAAAGCTATGCTGGTAGCAGTAGTTCACCGGCAACTTGCAATAATTTAACACACTCCTTGAGCCTTGAGAAAATAGGGATACACTGAGGCTATGCTGGTAGCAATAGTTCACCGGCAGCAATAATGTAACACAGTCTCTGAGCCTTGAGAAAAATAAGGACAACACTGAGGCTATGCTGATAGCAGTAGTTCACCAGCATCAATAATGTAACACAGTTTTTGGGCCTTGAGAAAAATAAGGACAACACTGAAGCTATGCTGATAGCAGTAGTTCACCGGCTGCAATAATGTAACACAGTTTCCCTAAACGTCTATGCCACAAATTACTACCACCAGAATTGCCAGCCAGGGTTACACTGGGCTAAACAAAACAAGTAATGTACACTACACCACAGAAATTGAGAAGGTAACAGATTCACAATAAACATGCACATTTTGCTAATGAGATGACAGCACAAGTAATATACATTACATCAGCATGAATGGACTTTGAAATGGATACCGGGCCAAACAGTGTAGAAGAGACAATTTGCATTAACACCTGTACCAGTAAATATTCAAACATTTCATGCAAGCAAAATATTAATCAGCATTGACAATAATAACACAGTGAGCAGTGAACAGCTTTACAGAGTGCTATAACAGATAAATGGCCACAGAGGACAACTATCAACCACTTTAGCTAACACATGAGTCAAACAGTAAACAGAGCCAAATACATATCACATAGCATTTCATTTAGTTTAAAGATGAACATAGGACATATTATACATCACCCACGGTGGCATGGGACATGAGCCAACACTCTTAAGTCACATCCCCTCCTGGACAAGAGCCAGAGGGTCACAGGAAAAAAAATGACCACCAATACAATTCTTGGGGAAAAGAGGGGTTCACCTATCTTTTACTTCCCCCCTATTTCATCACTACACACACACTTTACCTAATTTGAGACACTATGACCCCTTTCTACACCCAGTTGTGCGGGAGACTAACTCCCGGTCCCAGCTTTTACACAAAACCTAGTCTCTTAGCCTAATCATGGTTAGCCACAAGGTAAAGGATAATGCAATAGACCCAGGGGACCCAGATAATATAGGTGTAAAGAGGGGCAGGGTCTTAATGGAGGGAAGATAGGAGCTGTGGAGGAACAGAGTATAGGGAGGTTCTGGTATGATCTAATCCCTGGCAGTGGCTATTCAGCCTCCTCTGATGTCTGGGATGCACAGCACCACACCGAAGCTTCCTGCTGCAGACCTCCGGCAGGTATTTTACAAGGAGCAACAGGTTCAAATCCCTTTCCACAGGAGCTCTGTCCAGCAAACAAACACAGCAGCAGGAGGGGTCCTGAAGCACTCTTCCTCTGGGGCTGTCTTTTCTTCTGCCCGTACGGGTGCCAGCAGGGTTTTTGTCACTGGCGGGACCTTTTCCTCAGCTGGGGCTTCATCTGTGATGATGGAGCAATGAGACCTCCTTCCCAGGCAGATACTCTTCTCTCCCAGCATGCGCAAACTTCCACATGCGGCGCCTCCTGATAACAGGCACTTAGGAAGGCAGTCCTTTATTCAGAGGGGGCTTCTTCCAAAGCAGGGTGCTCTATGCAAATCTCCAGGCAAGCTTCCTCCAGGCTCACATCCAGCATCAGAGCACCTCTACTTGCAGATTGGATAGGTATCCTTCCAGGTTAAAGTCTGGAAATTGTAATCCAGGGTAAACATAAAAGTTTTAACATCCTTATGTTTACAGCTCCAAGGGCACTCCACTGAAATGCTTTACAGACAGCACACCAGGTGCAGTATTTGTAATCCAGGGTAAATGAGAGGGGTTACTGCACCCTTATATTTGTACAGATCCTGGGACACTCCACAGAAACACCTCACAGACAATCCTTTTTTCAGAAATTCCTCCCAGACTCCTTTTACAGAAATTCCTCCCAGACTCAGCACTGACAGCCCTGGGGATGGTATTTTATAAGCTCTCCCATATTCTCCTCCCTGTCAGTCTGGTATCTATGAGTGGACAGGGGGGACCCAGCAACAGGCCGCCTACAGGGATCTCTCCCTGGACACTAGGGCTGCCTATCAATTGGGAAGGATTTTCCCTCCAAAAATGGGTTGCTGACCAAGGGGCACTTTCTACCTCCCTGTGTGCACATGCTCAGTAAGGTCCAAGGGAGAAAGGTCAGCAAAAGTTCACTGTATTATCATATGGGACCAATGGTGCTATATGATCTTATAAAAAAATATGACAGGGGCTTGCAGGGTAACTATATCCCCTAACTAGTTAATGGGGTAACTACAACTCCTAATTTATATTTGCACTAATGCAAAATTAGTTGTGTATTTAAAGTATGTATAATTTTGTACAAGTTTGTAATTGGTATTGTTTAAACGTATGGGAATCTTTTATGACTTGCTAGCAATAGTCATTACCTGTGTTGGGACGGGGTTCACTGAAGCATAGGTTATAGGGCCTGATTCAGAGCCGGATGCTCTGACCAGAGTGCTTGCTCTGAATCAGGGCCCTCCTCCATTAAAATGGAGCGTCCTCCTGGACGCTCGTATAGCTGTGGGTGACCACCCACAGCATATACGAGCGTCCAAAAAGTTGGTCGCGACGGTCTTGACCATCACGACCATCGGACTTGTGATGGAAACCCTGCATTAGGGTTTCCAAGCCACAAGCCCTGGAGTGATTTTGGCTCTATCAGAGCCAAAATCACTCCCACTGACATCACTAGTGATGTCAGTAGGGCCGGCTTCAGACGGTAGGCGTTCCCATGGGAACGCCTCCATCTGGCAGGCACGCCCCCAGCACGCCCACCAAAGGGGGCGTGCTGTCAGTCACCATCGACAGCATGCCCCCTTTGGTGTGACACCCGGAGTGACAGCTTGGCTGTCACAGTCCGGGTCTCGCACATGCGCACGACGGAGCTCCCTCCGTCGTGCGCATGCACAGGGGGGAACATCGACCCACTTGCGAGCATACTGCCGCTTGCGAGTGGGTCTGAATGACCCCCATAGTGCCATACTGCTTGTTTTCTTAAACTTAAAGCAATATATGTCCATTGATCAATCTGCATTTCAATCAACTGACCAATTGGCTCAGATGAGGCCAGTGTCTTAATCAGCCATACTATTTCTAAAGGTGCATACACACAAAATTATTTTTTGAACGATTATCGTTAAACGATATCGTTTAACGATAATCGTTTGAAAAAATCGTTCACTTTCTGAGTCAAACGATGAACAATTATTGTTTATGCGCGTTCACGTTTGTAGTTTGTAGGTTCTAGTTCAGTCAGACTTATCAACTCAACGATTTTCATTAAGTTAATATGCAAAAATCGTTTGTAGTTCTTAAAAATCATTCATTACATTTAAATGAACATAGTAAATGAACAACTGTAGTAAACGATTTTAGTTCATTTTTTCAAGGTAGAAAATCGTTTACTAAAATCGTTCATTAACTAAATCGTGTGTGTATGCACCTTAAAGCTTCATACACACACAATGATTTTGTTACCAATGATTTTATGAACGATTTTCTGTCAGATTATCTGTCAGATTTTTTAAAGTGTAATGAATGATTTTTTTGAACTACAAACGATTTTTACATATTCCCTTAATGAAAATCGTTCAGTTGGTCAGTCTGACTGAACTACAAACGTGACCGCGCATGAACGATAATCGTTCATCATTTTAACTCAGAAAGTGAACGATTTTTACAACGATTGAATGATAAACGATATCATTAACGATAATCGTTCAAAAAATTGTTGTGTGTGTATGCATCTTTAACATTCAGTCTTAGGACAGCTTGATGTGGTTATGCATTGTGTGGTTAAAATCAAGTGGGCTTTCTGAACAGTTAAAAATAACAGTTGAAAAACATTGAACAACATCTAAGACCAGGTAAGTACAAACCCATTACTTTAAAAAAAAAAAAATAGATTTTGCCTAATATAAAAAACACAATGTATCAAAAACTTCTATTTCTTATCTCACTACATGGAATCATCTCTAAGGCTACTACATCCATTACTCTCCCTGCAGCTCATCGTTCTGTACATATTGCTGCATCATTAATCTTCTCTCCTCTTACGAACACACATGAGCTTTTAACTTAACTATACACATTGACAATAACATCCACAAATTGTCACCATAAAAATCTATCAGACAAATCCCACAAATATATTTATATCTCTCTCCTGCTGCTTCTATTAGCTGGTGATGTATCATCAAATCCAGGCCCAACACACATGCCACACCCACAATGAGCTATTAATCCTGCTAACCTCATAAACTTTGCATGCCTTCCTTCACCCTCCAAGTCACTAAAATGTGCCTTATGGAATGCATGCTCTGTCTGCAATAAGCTAATATCCATCCATGACCTCTTTATTTCAACTAACTTTAACCTTCTGGCAATAACAGAAGCATGGCTCACACAAACAGTTTCTCCTGCTGCGCTTTCACATGGTAGCCTACACTTCTCACACCTCTCTAGGCCTGGTAATTGGGAGGTCTGGGAGGTGGGGTAGGAAAATTGGACCTGATTCAGACCCGCTCACAAGCACACAGTGCTCACAAGCAGGTCGATGGTCCCCCACTGCGCATGCGCAAGACCCGGCCAGCGACGGGCGGTCCATCGCTACGGGTCTCACACCAAAGCGGGGCAGCTGACGATTGTGATTGACAGCTTGCCCCATTTTGGAGGTGGGCAGGGGAGGGGTGGCTGGCCAAATGGAGGCGTTCCCGAAGGAATGCCTGCCATTTGGGGGTGGCCCCACTGACATCACGAGTGATGTCAGTGGGTGAGCTTCTAGCTCTATTAGAGCTGAAAGCTCACTGGGGCTTGCAGGAACGAGACCCTACCACAAGGGTCTCGTCGCAAGCCCCGATGGTCGCGATGGTCACCCACAGCTTAGCGAGCGGCCGGGAGGCCAGCTTTAAAAAAAAACAGGGATGCCCTGATTCAGAGTTAGTGGTCTCAAAGAGCGTCCAGCTCTGAATCAGCCCATTACTCTCTCAATCTTTTACATACACAGTTCTCCCACAGGTATCTTCACTCACATTTACATAATTTGAAGTACAATGTATCAGGACTTTCACCCGTTTCTCTCTGCAAGTTTCTGTTACAGTATCTATCACCCACCTGGGCCACCTCAACAATTTCTTTAACATTTTTCTGCAGGCTCCCTCACTTCCTATCCTCAGACATCTTCATTATCATTATGGGTGATTTCAGTATCCCCATTGACAGCCCACAATCTACTCATGCCTCCAAACTACTCTCTCTAACCTCCTCTCTTTGCCTCTCTCAATGGACTGACTAGTCATCAGGAGGGCCATTGCCTTGATCTTGTATTCACCAGACTATGCTCAGTTTCTGATTTCTCTAATGCTCCTTTCCCTTTCTCAGATCACAACCTTATCACCTGCACACTCTTCTCCATTACATCAATGTTATTGAAATTAACCAAACCTAAACCTAAAACCCGCAGAAATATTAATGCTATTAAATTTCAACAACTATCTACCTCTCTACAACAACAACTCTCAACAATTTCAACATTCACTTCTCCTGAGACTGATGCATCACACCTAAACCAGATTCTAGAAAAAGCACTCGATGAAGTAACTCCAACTACCCTTCACACACACACACCACAGAGAGTTAGATGTCAACCGTGGCATTCTAACTTAACAAGGCATCTACAAAAACTCTCACGTAAAGTTGAACATCAGTGATGAAAGTCTCATACTCCAAGTGACTTCCTCACATATAAAAATCTACAAATCTTATCGTACTGCTCTGGACACTGCCAAACAAACATATTTCCAATCTCTAATCTCTGCTCAAGCCTCTAACCCCAAGCAACTTTTTAATACATTTAAACTGCTTCTTACCCCTCCCTCACACAAACCACTTGCTACTATCTGTGAGCAAGATCTTGCTTCGTATTTTAGTGACAAGATTGATGAGATCCAAAATGAAATGGTAAGCTCTTCCTTAGCTAGTGACCTGCTCAATTCCTTACCTCAATCCTCTGGTACATTCTCTTCATTTGATCTCACAAACGAAGTATATACACTCTTCTCCTACTCTATTATCTCTTCTCTAGATCTTATACCCTCACAAATCAGTAAAGCTCTGTCTCCTGTGCTTATCCAAGCCCTAACTAAGATCTGTAATCTCTTTCTCTCTACTGGCAACTTTCCATCACTGTTCAAGCATGCAGTGATTAGCACTATTCTGAAAAAACTAAATTCTGACCCCAGCACACTCTCAAATTACCATCCTATCTCCTGTCTACATCCACCTCACACATTTTCTTAACTCGCACAACTTATTGGACCCACTTCAGTCTGGATTTCATTCCTAACACTCCACAGAGACAGCACTGACTAAGGTAGTAAATGATCTGGTCACTGCCAAGGCTAAAGGCCATAACTCACTCCTAATTTTTGTAGATCTCTCTGCTGCTTTTGACACTGTTGACCACTCTCTTCTCATACAAACAATACAATCCCTAGGTCTTAAGGACACAGCTCTTTCTTGGTTCTCTTCCTACCTATCTGATCGCTCTTTTACTGTTTGTTTTTCTGATTCTGCCTACTCTTTGCTACTTCTATCAGTTGGAGTACCACAAGGCTCTATTTTAGGTCCTCTGTTATTCTCAATCTATACGTCCTCTCATGGCAAGCTAATCAGCTCTTTAGGATTTCAGTACCATCTATATGCAGATGATACTCAAATCTACCTATCTTCCCCAGATTTAGCACCATCTGTCCTGGTCCGTGTCACTGAATGTCTCTCTGCAATTTCATCTTGGATATCATGTCGCCACCTGAAACTTAATATTTCTAAAACAGAATTAATTATATTTCCACCGGCCAATAACATTTACCAACCTGATCTCTCTATCACTGTTGATTACTTGACAAACCACCACACCCCACAAGCTCACTGCCTTGGTGTCATCCTTGAATCTGAACTGTCCTTTGTTCCCCACATTCAATCTGTCTCAAAATCTTGTTACATACATCTAAAAAACATATCCAAAATTCAACCATATCGCACACAAGGCACTGCAAAAACTCTAATCCATGCACTTATTATTTCCCGCACTGATTATTGCAATAGTCTCCTTACTGGTCTTCCCAAAAACAGGCTATTGCCAATACAATCAATTATGAATGCAGCTGCAAGGCTTAACTTCCTTGCCAAACGTTCATCGCCTGCTGCCCCGCTCTGTCAGTCCCTCAATTGGTTGCCGGTTTTCTACTGTATTCAATACAAAATACTTTTACTTACACATAAGGCTATTAACCAAACCACAACAACATACATCTCTTCACTCATCTCAAAATATCTCCCTACCCAACCTCTCCCCTCAGTAGAAGATCTGCGTCTCTCATCCCCACGCATTACTTGCTCCCACTCACGGTTACAGGACTTTCTTCGGGTTGCACCCACTCTATGGAATGCCTTACCATGCACAATAAGACTTTCCTCTAGTCTCCAATCCTTCAAGCGTTCCCTGAAAACTAGCCTCTTCAGGCAAGCTTATCAGATCCCAGAACCACCCACATAACCTTCATAGCTTCCATATTGAATTACATCCCCTTTCACAGTCTACACACAACCTCACACATTGTCTTTCTCTCACATCCTCATGACATTTGGCCGACAATCCGGTGTGACTGGATCATGCAGCCCACCAAGAAACTGTGCATTCTGGATGGACCAAAATGCAGTATATAGCACCTATCCTTGTGTATCAATGCCTATTTCCCTATAGATTGTAAGCTTGCTAGCAGGGCCTTCCTACCTATATATCTGTCTGTTATTGCCCAGTTTTGTTCTATTAATGTTTACAATTGTAAAGCACAACGGAATATGCTGTGCTATATAACAAACTTAATAAATAATACATAAATAAATAAATAAACGTGTGAGCATATCTAGTTAGTGTGTAAAGAAAAAATTGTCTTAATCAATATACAAGCAGAGAACATATAGTTGCCAGTAGTTCAAGTGCAACATATCAATATATACCGAGATATCGTCACTTTTAATGTAAAAAGTAATTAGGCTTTTAAACATCTACGTAGCAGGAGCAGGCTACTTGGACACCAATTGGATACAATTATATAGGCTTAAAACAAAAATTGAAACAGAGCCAACAGTGTCAAATTCAAATACTCATGCCTTTATGTGTCATGCAAATGCCTTAGACACAAAATGCAGATGTAAAGGAAATAAGTATTATCTTAAGAAAGATTGAGAGACACGTCTCTACTGTTCAATCTACTGGTAGGAAGTTACTGTTGCTAACTGCATTGCAGGGAAACAATAATCATCCAGGCTGAGTGAGTGAATCGTGTTGAAATGAACAATGATAGGTCAAAAAGGAAAAGATAGTGGCTCACATTCAGAGTCTCTAGCAAGATGCGATCGGTCACTTGCAAAAAGGCGCTGGGTATGCAAATCAAGCGATCACTCTTTGCATTGAAAGGACGCCCTCTATGTCTTAGTGAACGACGGCAGTTAGCATATGCTGGACTATAAAACCTCCCACCTGTCACTCGCAGCACACGTCATCTCCAGGAAGAGTCAGATTAGTCATGAACATCGAGGGCCATCGGAGCTACTCACAGCGCTTAGGGTTGACCTAACCTACCCCAAGCACTGCGAGCAGTTCAGGCTAAAAAACAACCAAGTCACATGTGCGATGGCTCTACTTTGCTAATTATGCATGTCTGTTAAACACCGTTTTGGTGGCCAGACACACCTGCATTCGCACAAACACTCCCCCGTTTACAAGCACCGTCCCCTGTTACCACCCACAAATGGCACTATCTGTCACTCAAAGCAACAACCTGAAAGTGGCTTGCAAGCTAGCAAAATCAGATAAGAACGAATGACTTGCGCACGTGCACTGCGAATTATACGCATGTGCAGATGTGCACTTATCGCTCCCTGCAAGCGAGCGTGCCCTAACGAGAGACTCTGAATGAGGCCCAGTGAGTGGACAGCAGACAATGGAAAAAATACTGTTAGTGTTAGTAGTAGCAAATTTCTACTGACCCTAACAGTATTGAATTGTTCCCCTGAGCAGTAGAGATGTGTCTCTCAATCTTTCTTAAGACAATACTAATTTCCTTTACTTCTGCATTTTGCGTATGAGGCATTTTCATGACATAGAAAGGCAAGAGTATCTGAATTTTACACTGTTGACTCTATTTCAATTTTTGTATTGCATCAGTATAATTGTATCCAATTGGTTTCCAAGTAGCCTGCTCCTACTATGTAGATGTTTAAAAGCCTAGCTACTTTTTACATTAAGAGTGAAGATATCTCTGTATATATTTATTGATATGTTGCACTTGAACTACTGGCACCTATATGTCCTCTGTTTGTATATTGATTTTTTTTTTACATTCTAACTAGATATGCTCACACATGAGATTTGTTTGATGAATATACAATTGGTATCTAATTAGGAGATTCCCTGAGTGGGTTTTGATTATTTCCCTAAGGGGTGAAGTATAAGTAACTGCCCTTTGAAAAAATAACTAGGGAAATTACTTAAATACTTTGCAGAACCCATCAACATCTAATACTTTTAAGCAGTCTATGGAACTATGGCCCTCATTCAGAGGCAGTCGCAAGAAACAAGCGCTTGTTCTGAATGAGGGCAGCCGCTTATTTTTTGTAGTGCGGCCTCCTGGTCGCTAGCTAACCTGTGGGTTACAACCCACAGCTTAGCGACCGACCAGGTTGATGGTCGCGATGGTGAAGACCATCGCGACCATCGGGGCTTGTGACGAGACCCTAAGGTTGGGTCTCGGCAACCACAGGAAGCAGGAAGCTTCCCACTGACATCACTGCTGATGTCAGTGTGGCAACCCACAAAACGGCAGGCGTTTGCTTGGAAACAATCAAAAAGAATATGTCTGCGCTAGTGTGCACATAAACAACAATAAAAATAATTATTAAAATTGACAATTTATTGCACATAAAAATCCAGAACTGCAGTACCTATTAGCATTGGTACCAACAAGATTCAATTTAACAAATTTAATTACATAGGATGCCCTAACGATTTCTGTATAATTAACCATATGGTGATGGTAAATAGATTAATCTCATAGGCAATTGATAACTCTGAGACACAATTAACAAATAAATAATGGGTTGATGTCCCACCACTGGAGGGGAAAATGAACCAGGGGAAGACAGGTGACAATTGTCTAAAGGCGTAGGGCATTCACAGTAACCCCGGTATAGAACTATTAGTAATTCCCAAAATGTGGAAAATCCTGATGGAGAATGAAAACAAATAGCCAAGTTGAATATTCCAATAAAGTGGTAATGTCTAATCGCCGTCAGTGAAATCCACAATGTAGAAGGGGGATTCAGTTTAAGGATCCGCGGTGCCCGTAAAATACGGGGGACACAGTGTGCTGTGCTCAAATGTGGATGATAGTACAATAGCCGCTCACCGTCAGCTCGAGCCACCTGGGGGGGTCCATCTGCTCCAAGCAGGTTCCCGACTCCTGATGGTGCAGCACGCTTGAATGCTGCACCGCTGTGTGCGCTCAGGCACAACACCGCTCCCCGTTGACACAGCTGTCCCAGGGGGTCCATCTGCTCCGGCAGGCTCTTTGCGCCCAGTGGTTAAGTGCAGTGGGCAGTGGCTGATGGCGGCTGGTGGTGGCTAAGAATTAGTGCTGATGCGGTCTCTAAATACAAACAGGAACAGATGCAGTGCTGGTTAAATCCCTTGACGTGTTTCTCCCCTCTCACAGGGGTTTTATCAAAAGGCAGTGCAGCCACTGCACGTGCACAGGTTCTTAACATCGACCCAGTTGCAAACGCTCAGCGCTTGCGACCGGGTCTGAATGAGGTCCTATGACATAAGAGACTGGATCACCTAGGATATAATAACTTATGGTAAGAAAACACATTGCCCATTTCCAAAGTCAATGTCCAGAGATAAAGCACCATTTTAACTAGTGCACACAGATGTGTGTGGACCAATAAAGGTGGAGTCAATGAGTGGGTAACATTATTTTTTTACACTCACAAATGATGCTACAAGGATGACATGTGTACTTCCTGAAAACTATAAGTGAAGTAACCAGTAAAGTTGCTGAATACAAGAGTCTAGAAGAAACCCAGACAGGCCAGAAAATAAATGTGTTAGGGTCTATGGTTGGTAAAATAAAAATAAATATCTTGCTAGAGTACTTTTCTAAAAAAAAGATTGGCATCCAACATCAATTAACAATTGTCTACACACCTGAGCACAATGGTGTGAGTGAGAGGACAAATAGAGCAATCATTGAGAAAGCACTGACTATGTAAAGTGATGCAGGCCTCTATAAATGATTACTGGCAGAAGCAGTCCTTACTGTAGTATATTTGAAGATTTCAGCACCTACAGTTGTAGGCAACTATAAAACCTCATTGAAGGAATTAGGTTACATTTACTAAGGGTCAATTTGGCATTTTGAGTGATTTGGCATGTGATTTGCATGCAATTTCCAAGCGATTTTGCTTTTGAGTATTTAGTAAATGCCAAATTGAATGTAAAATCAAATTTCAAATTGAATTTTAGTCAAATCGACCTCAAATCGAACATCGAAAAAACATTGGTACTTTTACATAGACCAACAAACAAATCCCTTATTTACTATCATTCGATTTGAAAACACAAAATCTGACTTCAAATCGAACTTCAAATTCCCAAATGAATAGACCCGCTTCATGCTTTCAATTTGAGCATGAGCAGGTCGGATTGACACAGATACATGCAGACATCAGTGAGATGCCTGCATGTTTCTGACTGTAAAAAGCAAATAAAGGGTTAAATGTTGAAAAAAAAATATGTGAGGTATCCTGCCAAAACAGAACCAGCCCCGGACTTTGCAAAGCCAGTCCTGGTTGTTTAAGAACATGGAAATAAAATATGTAGTTTTCCACTGTACTTAATACAACCAGCACTGGGCTCTGGGAACCAGTCCTGGTTCTGGAATTACAGTGAAAATATTGTGTAGTGTCCCAGAATCAGCACTGGACCCTTTCTAGCGAAGGACTGATGCCACAGCCAGGCGAGCCCTATTACTGGGCCCCCCAGCCGTGGCATCAGCCCTGACCGCTAGTCTGCCCAGGCCAGGGATCCATGGGGAGTTGGGGACTCCCCCAATAAAGGGGTCCCCCTCTCCAGGGCACCCCTAGCCTAGGCTGATAGCCCAGGGTTATCCCTGCCACCCCCCTGGGGGGTGGGTGGCAGGTTGATTGTGTATATGTAGCATCAGTCCCCCGCTAGAAAGGGTACAGTGCCAGTACTGGGAATTACAGGGAGACCCTATGCAATTTTTTTCCTGTAATTCTAGAACCAGGACTGGTTCCTAGAGCCCAGTGCTGGCTGTACTAAGTACAGGGGAACTCTACGCAATTTTTTCCCTGTACTTAGTAAGCCAGGACTGGTTATGAAAAGTCCGGGGCTGGTTCTGTTTTGGGGGGATACCACACATAATTTTTTCCTAAATTTAACTATTTATAAGCTGTTTACAGTCAGATACATGCAGGCATCTCACTGGTGTCTGCATCTATCTGTGTTAGAACAAACTGCTCATGCTGAAAGTAAAATCATGTAGCAGTTCATGTTCAGATGGTAATTTGCAGTTTGGTTTGAAGTGTGATTTGCTGCATGATTTGTACATGAACATGTCAAATTGAACAGCAAATCACAGTTCCAAACCGAACCAAATCGAATTCGATTTGAGAAATGCTTCTCAAATCAAATCTTCATAAATGAGGGGATTTCAGAGGGATTTGAACTTTCAATTTGAGTTGGTTTGAGGTGAGCTAAATTGAACTTCAAAATTAAAGTCAAATTGACCATTGATAAATATACCCCATGGTCTTGTAAAAGGCCAAGTATCAACCATCTCTTTATAATTGCATATAAAGCATATCCAAGTCTATTTTATGTATTATGCTTGGATATTGTCAACAAAGCAAAGGATACAGATAGTGGAATATTGTTAATCAAAATCTCATAAACTCAAGAGACATAGGGGTATATATAATAGCCAATGGACTGCAGGCATCAGTGAGTCCTGAAACTGTCGAATATTTTAAAAAAGCAGTCAGTAAAAATGCAAAATTAGGTTGATTTTGCCTTTTATATAAGTGCTACTTTAAAACATTGGAACATTGGGCAGTCTTGCAAGGGACTCGCCGATGCCTGCAGTCCACAGACTATTACATATATGCCATAGTCATTCATGAGACAGCTTCAACCAAAAGAAAGCTGTGTTGTATCACCCCAGGGACATGTTAGACATGCTAATAGCTGAAAGTGTTTCAGAAATTGAGACTACAGATGCAAGTGATCAACCAAAGAACAGGAGCTCTTTGAGGAGATACAAAGGTAGACAACCTAAAGGTACAAAAATAATTTGGTTACTTTGTTTGCTGTGAACCTCAAACTATACAAGAAGCAAAGTCAAGCAGTGACTGGTAAGCAAATAAATCCATAGATAAAGAGTTTACAGCCTTAAAGACAATGATACATGGAACACTGTGGACTGGCCAAGCAACCGTAAAACAGTCAAAAACAAGTTCATCTTCTGCACGAAGCTAAACACTGAAAGAAGTCTTGCTCATTACAAAGCCTGACTTGTTGCCAAGGGTTATACCCAGAAATCAGGCATTGACTATGAGGGGATCTTCTTGCTTGTTGCAATATTGCAATAAGTAAGAAGTGTCACAAAAATGTTTGTCCTCAATTATTAAATGAAAGCTGTGGCCTCTTCATGTAAACCAAGAAATAAACATTTTCAGTATGGTTATTGTTATGTCTGCTACTGTATGTATGTTTCACTACTGTACCAACTGGACTTTGGTTCAGCCTTCTTAAACTTTGAGCTGCAGTAGCTGAGGAGATTTACATGAAGCCATTGGAACATTAAAATGTTAATGCATTTCCAGAGGACAAAGTAAACTTACTAAATAAATCATTGTACGGGCTAAAACAAAGTGACCTCTGCTGGTACTCAAACTTGACAATGTATTGTTAGAAATATAGTTTGTACTTTCTAAAATGAATCACTGCTTATACTAATAGTAGAAGGAGAACATTTAATTCATCATAGTTGTGTATGTGGATGATTTGCTGCTTGCTGGTCAAGAAAGTCAAATACCTGTAGTCAAATTTTTGCTAGATAACAAGTTCAAACTAAAAGATTTTGTACCAGCATTCCAACTACTTGGTCTGAGAATAAAGCATAATTTGAATGCTGTAACTCTTACCATTGACAAATGAGGCAATGCTCAACAAATTTTGTATGGCAGATGCATGGTACCGACTGTGGTCACCCACAGATATGGGAGCGGCCTGGAGGTGGATTTTTTTTTTTTTTAAATCTGCCCTGATTCAGAACGAGTGCTCACAAATAGCGAGTGCCTCTGAATCAGGCCCATAGTCTTCTAAGTCCAGATAATACTATCAGCATTGCATGTGACAATAAATGTGCAATTGACTTGTTTTACAGCACCATACACCATGGTCACTCTAAGCATGTTACTATCAGATACCATTTCATAAGAGAGCTGATAGATAGCACTTTGGTTAAATATGCAGTTAGTGAAGAGAATCTTGCTGATATTGTAACCAAAGGTTTGATGTCAAATGTACTAAATACCTTTCTACAATAATATGGGATGGAAGGTATTTGAATGTTGATGTGTTATACTATGCTTGTTTATACCCTCTTATGTTTTTGGTTATAGATAAAGCATCCAAAATGTGCTACAGTATGTCTTGTAATGTTAATGCAACCAGAAATTGTTTTGAGCAAGGGGGGTTGCTAAGAAAGATGCCCTGTGCTATATCTGATGGTGTAAGAACCCCAAACTGCCAGAGACGTGACCTCCAAACTTGCCTACCAATAAAAAGTAACAGAAGCTTTATCTACTCACTCTGGTATCAGAGGTGGTTAGGGAAACAAGAGGAATTTCAACTACTCCAGATTAATAAAATGATTTCACTGACATATAATGCACATCACTCTCTGCTCAATTTACAGTAAATTCTTCTTTGTGCTTGTCGAACTGGTCTGTTTAGCATAATTATTGTGTCAACCCAAACACTTAATCCTATGGCATTGGCCTGGTTTCTGAGTGGTACAACACTGGACTCATTGCTCTTAATCAAGAGATGCCCTTCCAATAATAGCAACTAACCACTAAATTTTAAATTGCAGAGGCTGCTTCGGGCCAAGTTGATGTGGTAATGTCCAAATAATCAAAATGGGATCCCATAAGAAATGTCAAGCATGCTACATCTGTAGGAACCCTGTGCAACACATAACAAGGACCCAATTAAAATTACAGATCAGCAGGACTGAGAAAGCTTCCTTGATTTTGGCATGAACCACAAGATGTGGTTCACATGACAATTATTTGCACTTGTGCTGTGGACACTAATAAGTACAACAAGCATCAAAATAGGCTACATTTCCACTTTTCTATGGGTCCTGTAAGGACCCTGTCCATTACACATAAAACCACCTACAATGCAAATACACTATACAGATGTACAGGCTGGGACTGGGCCACTGGGGAGCCAGGTAATTACCCTGTGGGCCCCACTGATTTCAGGCCACACCTTTTTCTGGGAGCGGGCAGACCTTAGCATTCTGTGTTCACGGGAAGGGGGGTCATCTGGCCAGCAGGTCTGTGCAGCTGTCTTCCCTCTTGGCCCCTTCCTTCCCAGCCAGTCATCAGAACAGTGGTGCAGGGGCAGAACTACTGGGAGAAAGATACCCACAGCTGTCTAGACCTACATGCTCTGCCAGTCCGGTATGTTATGCAGTGCCGGCCACTGTCGAGTGTGCAAGGTTCTGAGCTCTGACTGAATTCCCTCTCCTCTCCCATTCTGTGCCAGGCTGCCTGAGTCTGACAGTACTGAGGCTGTCACTGAGTGGGGAGTGCTCCACTTGTAGTGTGAGTGACAGCAGGGAGGGAATGAGAAGCAGAGGCAGTGTGCAGAGCTGCTCAGCAGTAACAAAAGTCCTGGACAGCCAGAGCACAGCCCCAGCAGCCTATAAAGATGACAGAAGACAAAGTGGAGGAACAGGTAAGTAAAAAAAGGCCAGAGGGGCACAATTGAAAGGGTGTGGGGATAGATTTATATATATAAAGGGGTGGACATATTAAATATATACAGGAAAGAGGGGACGAAATATTATTAGATATATTTACTGTACATGAAGGCTTGGGGAACAAAATAATAAATATATACAGGGAGGGCATACAAGAAAATCACTATATTTATATAAGAGATTGGGAGGGGGAAACATAATATTACATTTATAAAAATGAAGGGGTTGGGGGGACAAATCTTTAAATATATATATATAAGCGAATGAGAGAGAGGTTTTAAGATAAATATTTTATTATGTATATTAAATAATATCCCCTGGCATGTAATATAGTACTAGTAAGTCCTAGTGTGGGTAATATTCTTAGCATTAGCACAGATTATAATATTTTTTTTTTCGTTTTTTGGAGTTCATCTTAAAAGAAGAAAGAAACCCACTACACCACCTGTCTCGGCACAGTTGACAGACCATTCATTTTTCCACACATATATATATACTAATTGTTGCAAGGCAGGAGATAGGGCTAGGTGGTGTGCGTGTTGAGTGGGGCTGCTGGTAGTCTACATCCCCTTGCCACCCACTGCCTCTTGATGTCACTCTCTTCCTCCTGCTGTCACCTTCCACCTCTCCCTGCTATCATCTGCCTTTTCCTGCCACCCATTGTCTCTTCCTGACACTATATTCCTCTTCCTGTCACTCTTTGCCTCTCCCTGTCACTCTCTGCCTCTCCCTGTCATCCATTGCCTCCCTAGCTGCCTCTCCACTGCCTCTCCCTGCATCCCCTGTCACCCTCTGCCTCTCCCTGTCATTTTTTGCTTCTGCTGCAACCCATTGTCTCCCCAGTCACACTCTTCCTCTCCGACACTCACTGACTCTCCCTGTCACGCTCTGCCTGCTGCTGTCACCAACTTCCTCTTCCCAGTCACCATCTGCCTCCCCAGACACCCTCTACCTCCTCAGTTACTTTATGCCTCTCCCTGCCTCCCTAGTCACTCTCTACATTTCCCTGTCACTTTCTATCTCTACCTGCCACCTACTGTCTTCTCCTGCCACTCACCACCTCCCTAAGTACCCTCTGACTCTCCCTGCCACTCTTTGCCTCACTAATTACCCACTTATTTCCTAGTCACTCTCTGCCTTTCCCTGTCACTCTCTGCCTTCTGCTATCACCCACTGATTTTTTCCACTGTCACCCACTGCCACCCCAGTCACCCTATGCCTCTCCCTGCCACCCATGAGCCCCTAACATTGCATTGCCCTGGTGTGCCCCTACATGTCCCAGTCTGACACTGAAGATGTATCACTGCATACTTTCAATATTTAAAAATACACTACTGGTATTGCGCTAATAATCTCATTGGTATAACAATAACTAAATATGGCAGAAAATGGATACAAGAAACCAAACTTAGCAAAAATTCTCAATCTTTATAGAAATACTAAAAATATAACAATGTTACAATAAAACATATGTTAAAAAGACAAACCTTCTGCAGAAGTCTATATAGATGAATCTAATAATCTGTGCATGTTAATGAAACCCCTCGATTTCTATAAATCACTGTATACATATATATAAGTACCTATAATGGTGACCACAAATAGCGGTCTAATAAAAAAACATATAGAGCTCCCTGGAAAATATTTCACAAATACTAAAAATCTTATGTCCAGAAATCTCACTTAAGAAGACTTAAGCCTTAGATAGTCTCCGTGTGGTGACAAGTGCTGCTGATGTAATAATTCCAAGTCTTATATGAGCAATTACTCTGCTCCATACATTGCAGCAAAAGTCTCCATGTGTCAAGGAGAGCTGTTACACTAATGACCTCCAGGTCTCTCAAAAGCACTTTCTCTGCTCCGTATTTGGTTGTAGGGAGCCGCTGTAGTAGTGTCCCTGAATAACGGGGACAGGTACACTGGAGTTCTTTGAAAGAGGGGGAATCCTGAGGCTAGTAATGAACTCAACCCGTGACCGCCTCTTTCTCTTCACCTACCTCCGTGTCAGATCAGGTCCCACCAGTTGTATCAGAGATGAGATAGCAAATCGTTCATGGCTCCCAAAGGGGTGAAACCAATATCCAGCAGTTCAGAGAGCAAAAAATAGTATTGTGTGATGTTCCTTTCAATATTGCTCATTTATAACAATCATTAAACACAACTTGAATTTAGGGAACTAGATCGCACACTAAAATATATTTAATAAAGTTTACAGTTCACATATCTACAGAATGATCTGAATAATTTAAAGTCCAAATTTACATTGTTAGCTGAAAAGACAATAGCAGATGCTTGGTACGCATAGCAAGAGCATCGCCGTCCAGTCATCCCAAAGCAGATGGCTTAGAAAAGTCAATTTGATGCTGTGAGTAGCATTCATGTTATATAATTAAAGTAAAAAATGTGATCTACTCCTTAGAAACCATAAAAGTTTGAACATAGTGACCTGAATTTATCAAAAGTTAAGATTAGAAAGTAAAACAGTTTTATAGAGCCTACTGCATGTTTCTTATTTCGAAGATGCTTTTATCTGTGACAGCTTCTCAATTCTGTAAAGGAGTAAGAGCAATGTGTGAATCCTGAAAATTTTATATTTTTACATAGTATATAATTTCATTTATAGTATGTTGAGCCTGATTCAGAGTTCTATGTTATGCTGAAGTTTTCACAGTTGAGTGATAATCGGCAATCTGCACATGAATCAAGGTACTTTACCATTGTTGTTCACAGCAACTTTTTTCTTGCAGTATAATTGCCAGTCAGGGAGTATTTGTGGTATGTAACGTGGAGTGGCGCCAAAGACTGCAGGTATGTTGAGCATGCCACAACCTGCATCTTAGATCCTGTACACAACAAAAATTTCTCCATAGTCTCAGTACATGTGGCCATTCTGCACGACCTTAGAGCTACTCAGAAGACAGCTAAGTGAAGGATGTGCGACCGATGCTGCATCCTTGTACGTAGATGGTTGGGTTTGGAAAGCTTCAGGTGGGTGTCTTGATATATTCCTCACCATCTGCAACATTTGCATATCTTTCCTAGAGATGAGTAGGTTCAGATCTCAGAGATCCAAACCCACACAAACTAAGGGGATCCCAGTCAGATCCGAGTTGGCTCTGGTTTTCCCACCTGACTCAGATCTGAAAATGAGGCAAAACGTCATTATCCCGCTGTTGGATTCTCATGGGTTTTGGATTCTATAAAGGTCCCACGATCGCCACCATTTTTCATTCTGGCTGTGGAGAGTAAAGAGGGAGAGAGCTGTGAGCTGTGCTGCGCTGCTGTGCATGCTACTCTTGTTGGTTTTAATGTCCATAGTGGCTGACTGTTGTCCATACAGGGGCTGGCTGTTGTCCAAATAGGGGCTGGCTGTTGTCCATATAGGGACTCGCTGGCTGTTGTGATTTGGTTGTCCTATCCATCCATAGGGGCTGGCTGTCTATTGTCCATTATATAGAGGCTTGCTTGCTGTTCCCCATATATAGGGGCTGGCTGTTGTCCTGTCCATAGTGGCTGGCTGGCTGTAGTCCATATGGGCTGGCTGTTGTACACTCCATATGGGCTGGCTGTTTTGCTGTGTTGTCCAAGGGGTGCTCTTCATCCTCAGTGTGAAAAAAACAAACAATTTTTTTCTGTGTGCATGTTAGCCACGCTTGTCATCAGCATAGGTGCGCAGCGGTGTTGTGCTGCTGTCTGTCAAGGGGCTGCTGCCTCTTTCAGGGGTTCACCCCAGTGTGAAAAAAACAAGCATTGTTTGGGGTGTGCATGTTAGCCTACCGCACCACCAGTGAAAAAATAAAAACAATTTTTTGTGTGTACACCACCAGTGTGAAAATAAAAACAAATTTTTGGTGTGTGCGTGTTAGCCTGCCACATCACCAGTGAAAAAATAAAAACAATTTTTGTGTGTACACCACTAGTGAATTGATAAAAACGAGTTTTTTGTGTGCATGTTAGCCACACCACCAGTGAAAAAATAAAAACAATTTTTTGGTTATGTGCGTTAGCCACAACTGAGCTGAGGATCCACATACCAGTCTTGTAGCTGCCGGCAGCAGTCATGATGATAATGCAAGGCCGTCAACATCATCTATGAAGGCTGATGCACCACGACTTTAGTCAGGCCATGTAAAAAAAATCAACTTTTACCATGATAAAGAATAAAAAGCTAAAGCTAAGTTAGCTTTAGTGAAACAAAAAAATTGGCAATATGCCTTTCACTACACAACGTGGCAAGGAAAGTATAAGGCATTGGCCTGTATTTATGACTTAAGGTTCTAATAATAATTTAAGCCCCTCTGCTTGTAGGAGAGGTACAAAATATGTCAAATTGTTAAGAAGAGAAAGACACCGGAACCAACTGTGTGCTCGGAAAAATCACAAATCCCCGATGAGAGACCAAGTGTGTCTGCAGTTGCCATGTATGAGCCTGTCATTTCTAATGCTGTACTTGAAGAAGATCCTCCTTCCACGATTTGTGTGCCTTCTAATGTAGAAATCAAGGATGCTTCTGTGGAATTGCACGAGGAGGATGAGGAGGATAATTATCTATTTGGCGATAACAACAAGGATGATGAAGATGTTAATGAGGATGTTGATGGTAAGGGAGTTTGTGTAAAAACTGTAAATCAGGCAACAGTTGTTGCCCATGGTGGGAAAAATCCCATTGTTGTCATGCCTGGGCAAAGGACCAAAAATCCACTTCTCATGTGTGGAATCTTTTTCACCCAAATCCGGATAACTATTGCCAAGCCATTTGTGACCATTGCCAAGTAATAGTGAGTAGAGGCAAGGAACTTAACCATCTTGGAACCTGCTCCCTGTTACATCACTTGCAGCACATTCATCAAATCAGAAAGGGTATTGAAACTTTTTGGACAAATAAACAAACAACAATCAGTCCAGTGTCACCAAGCTGCTCCCTTTTATCTGGATCCAAGCACCTGCAATATCCACCACCAACACCTTCATCATCATCAACATTCATGATCGGTAGTAGTCTTGCAACCATTATCATAAGGACAGACTCCCCTCCTATCCTCAGAAGGATCCTTGAGTGTTACTCCTGCTGCTGCTATAAGTGGATCTTCATCCCAGAAGGGGATCAGGAAGATGACTATTTTTAGTAGTTTTAGAAGTTCAACCAAACAATTGACTGTCACACAGTCCTTTGCATTGGCGAACAAGTATGACAGCAAACACCCAGCTGCACAGTGGATTACTGACACCATAACAGCT
This sequence comes from Taudactylus pleione, assembly GCA_031769625.1. NCBI lineage: Eukaryota > Metazoa > Chordata > Amphibia > Anura > Myobatrachidae > Taudactylus > Taudactylus pleione. The sequence continues at coordinate 16,322,954 of JAUIMM010000120.1, forward strand.
ATGCTGGTATTAGATGTGTGTCCAGTGTCCACCATTAATGCAGTGGGTTTTACCCATTTAATGGAGGTCCTGTGTCCCCGCTACAATGTGCCTTCTAGATTCCACTTCTCTAGAACAGCAATTCCCAATCTGTATAAGAGCATTACAAAAAATCTTATTTATGTCCTCTGAATTGCTGTTGTGACCACTGTCCATTTAACCACAGATATGTGGACAAGTGGTACATGGCAAACTGAAGATTACATGACTGTGACAGCCCACTGGGTAGGTGTATTACCTCAAACTGTGCAAACAGTAACAGCAGCAGCATCTAGCAAATGCCAGCTCATTTAGAGGCAGGCTACTCTGTGCATCAAAGGTTTCAATAGGAGGCATATCACTGTGAACCTCTTAGAAAAGCTCAGGGAAATAATTAGAAAATGGCTTACCCCACTTGGACTCTCCTCTGGATTTGTGATTTCTGACAATTCCAGGAATATTGTGTGAGTATTACATATGGGCAAATTCGACCACATCCCATGTTTTTCTCAAACAATTAATCTGCTGGTGCAACGTCTTTTTAAAAATGACAGGGGTATGCAGGAGATGCTCTCGGTGGCCCAAAAGATTTCTGGACATTTTAGACATTCAGCAGCTGCATGTTGGAGATTGCAGAACCAGCAAGAACTGTTGAATTTGCCCTGCCATCAGCTGAAGCAAGATGTAGTAACTATGTGGAATTCTACCCTCTATATGCTTCAGCGGATGGAGGAGCAGAAAAAGGCCATCCAAAGCTATACTACAGTGTATAACATAGGGAGAGGAGTGGGAATGCAGCTTAGTCAAGTGCAGTGGAGAATAATTTATGTGTTGTGCAAGGTTCTCAAACCCTATGAACTTGCCACACGTGAAGTTAGTTCAGACACTGCCAGCTTGAGTCAGGTCATTCCCCTAATCAGACTTTTGCAAAAGCAGCTGGAGAAACTGAAGGAGGAGCTGAAACAGAGTGATTCCACTAAGTATGTGGGACTTGTAGATCAAGCCCTTCATTTACTTCAACAGGATCCAAGGGTCATCAATCTCTTGAAATTAGACCACTATATTTTGGTGACCATATTTGATCCTAGGTTTAAGTCATACCATGTGTCTTTATTTCTGATGAACATAAATCTATCAAGTGGAATGTGACATGGCAGCATCTCCTCCTTCAGTTTCTACATCTGCCATAAATAAACTACATTTTCCTAAGAAACCCACTGCTGGTGGTGATGCAGATCAGGCAGCAAAATCTAATGACATTTAGTTGGGTCTGAAAGAACTGCCTACAATGAGTGATATACAGAAAAAAAGGGATTTTCCCTCCAGCACACTGCAGCAAAATCAACAAAAACACTTGAATCCTACATGATAATAGAAATTCAGAGGTATTGGTTTACAAACATTTGAAAATATATGAATAAGCGCTGGGTCAACGTCAAGGCTCCTCTATACTAGCGCCCCTAACATTATGGGGTTCACGTCTGAGATGCAGGGAACCCCAATAGAATCCAGCCAAGGACTTTCCCCACGGCATCACACAAAAAATGGGAAAAAGGTGAAAGTGAAGTGTAAAGTATACTTGTGTAAAGATAAATCAATAAGTGTTAATGGTAAGGGGTTACAATTACATAAATAATAGACAAACAAATAGAAAGGTGATAAAAAAAAATCTATGTGAATTAAGTGGTGATACCCTGAAAAAAGGCCCATCCAGAACAACTTTGGGGGCCCCTCGCCCAAACGCTCACCCCAAAATAATTGTTGCTACCTAATAGTAGCACCCACTCTGGGTTATATAATTACAAATTAATGTACTGCATAATAACAGTACATGTATAAGATGAGAGCAGACTCACCTAGAAGGTACCCCAGAAACCTCCTAATGGCACTATTCAGACCAACACATCCTCCCAATGCTGGCTCCTTTCATGCCACACAAAACTGCAAACAAAAAGTATGGTGGTCGCTCACATCAACTTAATGACATTGGACAGGTGCTTGTAAAGGGTGGGGTTTACACTGAGCTACAGAAAAATACTTTTACATACTTTTTGTTTGCAATTTTGTGTGGCATGAAAGGAGCCAGCATTGGGAGGATGTGTTGGTCTGAATAGTGCCATTAGGAGGTTTCTGGGGTACCTTCTAGGTGAGTCTGCTCTCATCTTATACATGTACTGTTATTATGCAGTACATTAATTTGTAATTATATAACCCAGAGTGGGTGCTACAATTAGGTAGCAACAATTATTTTGGGGTGAGCGTTTGGGCGAGGGGCCCCCAAAGTTGTTCTGGATGGGCCTTTTTTCAGGGTATCACCACTTAATTCACATAGATTTTTTTTTATCACCTTTCTATTTGTTTGTCTATTATTTATGTAATTTTAACCCCTTACCATTAACACTTATTGATTTATCTTTTCAAAACTATACTTTACACTTCACTTTCACCTTTTTTCCATTTTTTGTGTGATGCCCTGGGGATAGTCCTTGGCTGGATTCTTTTGGGGTTCCCTGTGTCTCGGATGTGAACCCCATAATGTTAGGGACTCTGGTATAGAGGAGCCTTGACGTTGGCCCCGCGCCAATTCATATATTTGCAAATGTATGTAAACCAATACCTCTGAATTTCTATTATCATGTAGGATTCAAGTATTTTTGTTGATTTTGCTGCAGTGTGCTGGAGGGAAAATCCCTTTTTTTCTGTAGCTCAGTGTAAACCCCACCCTTTACAAGCACCTGTGTAATGTCATTAAGTTGATGTGAGCGACCACCATACTTTTTGTTTACAATGAGTGACATGTCTACCGTGACTTTGTCTGATATGGTCACAAATGTTACGATTTTCTCGCATAGGAGAGAGCGCAGGACTGCTGACCAGTGCTAGGTATGATGGAGGAGTGGTAGTCATTTCACAACTAGGGCTAGCTGGAGTGTGGCTGTGGGAGAATAGTACTACACAGAACAATATGGTCATAGGTGTGTCAGGGACTGAGGAGCAACTGAGTAGTCAGGCAATGAGTGGCACAATAATACTAATTGCTGCAGGGCAGGAGTGACCTGGACTGATATCTAGCAGGATAACAGACAAGCCTGGACTGGACTGGGCTTGACAAGACAAGAATAGACTATGACAAGACTGACAGAAAACAGACAAGGATGGGACATGACAAAATAATCAGAGGATACTAGATATGGCCTAGAGGCCATGGTGTGGTTTAGACAGCTGGGACTATAGACAGGAAGCAGCCTATGGGCTGGTGCCACTGCTGGGACTATTGCTGTAGATAGACAGTCTATGGTGTGATAATGACTTTGAGAGCCGATGATGCGGCAAGGGTGCCGATGTTGGGGCAATTGACGTAGATAAACTATCTATGGTTTGATAATGGTTCTGAGAGCCGATGGTGCGGCAAGTGTGATGATGTTGCTGCGATGATGCTGATGTTGTGGCAATTGCCATTGATAAACAGTCTACAGTTTGATAATGGCTTTGAGAGCCGATGTTGCGGCAAGTGTGCCGATGTTGCGGCAAGGGAGCTGCTTCGAACAGCTAAGAAGCCAAATGAGGAATGTTGGCAGCTCGGGAGCTGCTGGATGCAGCTAAAAAGCCATGTGGAGATTGGTGGTAGCGTGGAAGCTACTTGGAGTGGCTGGAAAGCCGTATGGTGAATGTTGGCAGCACGAGAGCTGCTAGATGCGGCTCGGAAGCCATTTGTAGATTGGTGGTAGCACGGAAGCTACTTAGAGCGGCTAGGAAGCCATGTGGGAGTTCGGTGAACAGGAGAACAGGAACAACCTGACTCTGCAACCAGGCCAAGTTAGCAAGCATCCAGAGTGGAGATATGTAGGTTGAGTCTCCTGTAGAGATGAGCAGATACTAGAATCTTGAGGAGGTCGAGATTTGCTGGCTGATATAGCAGATCTTGATTTGTGTAGTGTTTTGGAGGTACAGGTAGAACATCCAGAAGGTTTGGCAATTACAATGTCTGGACCCCTAAACCTCATAAGGACAGCACAGATAAATAAATCAAGATCATGGAGAATGTAGTCATTTGATCTAATGTAGGGTTCAGCCCATCTCTTAGCTTCTCCTTTAAATGACAAGAACAAGAACAGTATTTTGTCAGATTGGGAAAGATTTGGAGGATGCACCTGGAGTTTAAGCATTAGGTCTCGGAATTGTTCCAATTCCCCATTGAAGATAAGGCAATCAGAGTCCTGGTCCATCTTCACTGAATGAGGATCCCCAGCTTGAATAGATTCATTGGGCTCTCCTATTGGGAATGGAACATCAGACTTCCCTTTTGGGGTCAGTAAATCGAACTCACCTCTTGGTGTCGATACTTCACACCTCTCCTCTGAGGTTGGTACATCAAACTCCTCTCCTGGGAGTGGTACTATGGAGACCTCTTCTGAGGGCAGTACATCAGGCACCTTTTATGAGGTTGATACATCGGATTCCCCTGCTGGTGACTGTACTTTACAACTCTTCTCTGAGGTTGGTACAACAAACTCCTCTCCTGGGAGCAGTACTATGGAGACCTCTTCAGAGAGCGGTACATTAGGCACCTCTTCTGAAGTCAATACATACTCCCCTCCTGGGGCCTGGATGACTGAAACACTGGAACCCCTTCAGGAGTAGGTACATCGAAAACCTCATTCGAGGTTGGTGCATCATACTCTCTTTCTTGGAGTGGTATTTCAGGGAGACCTCTTCAGAGGTTGGAACATCGAAATCCCCTCCTGGGGTCAGTACTTCAGGCACCTCTTCTGAAGCTGGCATACTGAAGTCCCCTCCTGAGGTCTGGATGACATAGACATCAGAACTGGAACAGGCAGAATCGGGATTGGGACCGGAGCAGGAAGAATCCAGGACTGGACGGAACATGCAGAATCTGGACTGGGACCGGAAAAGGCAGAATCCGGGCTGAGACCAGAACAGGCAGAATCTGGGACGGGACCAGAACAGGCAGAAGAGACCCCTCGTGGAGTAGGAAGACCAGGTGTCTTTCTGGCTATGTAAGGTTTATCGACTTTATTGTTGGAAGTTCTTCCTGCAAAATAACCAACTGAACCCTCACTAGTACAATGAGAGTCTTTGTTTGAATGGTTCCCAAATTTGAGACTTGGCCCCTTAGTAATGGGACCCTAATTATAAATAACTGGCTTCTTTTGGGGAACTGCGGCACCTTTGTTGGGAATTATGGAGTCTGCGGCATTAATATGCTTACAAGGCGAATGGTTAACTTGAAGCCTAGGACTTTGAGGCTGGTCATTTCTTCTTGGCTTACATAAAGAACAGTCTGCAATAAAATGATCAGCGCTCCCACAGTATAAACAAAGACAATTTTCTCTGTGCCTTTGCCGCTCGGCCTTAGAGAGCCTTGGTCGTAAGTAGCTCCGATAACCACTTTCCTTCTGCATAGAGGTAGCCATTGCAGAATTAGGGGGGATGGAGACTGTCACCTCTTTAGTTACTGTTGGGAAAGATGGAGTCTTTTTAAAGTCTGGTAAATTCCCAAAAAATGTTTGTATTTACAGATTAGTACTAAATAATACTTTTTGTAACTGTTCAGTCTTTAGATGAAATTCCCATAAGAACTCCAGATATATTAAATCAGATGACTGGGGTGTTATAGAACAGATTACTGTTGGGGTGCCGTCCAACTCTTCCTACCTAGATTGATTCTTGCAAAAGCAAGATGCGTCCGATGGTCTGGGAGGCTTGAAATGTTTGCTGCTGCAGCCATCCACACGAGATGATAATCCAAGGAAGGCTTGTAGCAGCAGCGTTTGCATGCTCTCGAGGTTCATAATTTTGTTTGATAGTCCCATATCAGGATTTTACATGACAGAGACCATATTGAAAACACTCCAGTAGTGTCTGTTATTATTGGGCTGGTTATAATGTTACGATTCTCTTGCACAGGAGAGATCGCAGGACTGCTGACCAGTGCTAGGTATAATGGAGGAGTGGCAGTCCTTTCACAACTAGGGCTACTGGAGTGTGCCTGTGGGAGAATAGCACCACACAGAACAATATGGTCGTAGGTATGTCAGGGACTGAGGAGCAACTCAGTAGTCAAAAAATGAGTGGCATGACAATACTAATTGCTGCAGGGCTGGAGTGATCTGGACTGATATTTAGCAGGATAACAGACAAGCCTGGACTGGACTGGGCGGGACAAGACAAGAATAGACTATGACAAGACTGACTGAAAAACAGGCAAGGATGGGACACGGCAACATAATCACAGGATACTAGATATGGCCTAGAGGCTGTGGGGGTGGTTTAGACAGCTGGGACTCTAGACAGCAAGCAGCCTGCGGGCTAGTGCCACTGCTGGGGCAATTGCCAAAGTTAGACAGTCTATGGTTTCATAATGGCTTTGAGAGCCGATGATGTGGCAAGAGTGCCGATGTTGCAGCGATGGTGCTGATAATGGGGCAATTGCCATAGGTACACAGTCTAGAGTTTGATAATCACTTTGAGAGCCGATGGTGCAGCAAGTGTGCTGATGTTGCAGCGATGGTGCCGATGTTGGGACAATTGCCGTATATAAACTATCTATGGTTTGATAATGGCTTTGAGAGCCAATGGTGCGGCAAGTGTGCCGATGTTGCAGCAATGGTGCTGATGTTGTGGCAATTGCCATTGATAAACAGTCTAGAGTTTGATAATGGCTTTGAGAGCTGAAGGTGTGACAAGTGTGCCAATGTTGCGGCAAGGGAGCTGCTTGGAGCGGCTAAGAAGCCAAATGAGGAATGTTAGCAGCACAGGAGCTGCTGGATGCAGCTAGAAAGCCGTGTGGAGATTGGTGATAGCACGGAAAGTACTAGGAGCGGCTTGGAAGCCTTATGGTGAAAATGATAGCACAAGATCTGCTGGATGCGGCTAGGAAGCTGTTTGGAGATTGGTGATAGCACAGAAGCTACTTGGAGTGGCTAGGAAATCGTGTGGGAGTTCAGTGAAAAGGAACAACCTGACTCTGCAGCCAGGCCGAGAGAACTCACAGACACTCTGTAATGTTGCCTGTGTTGCCCGGTTGACACAAGCAGCTGAGATGGTCTAGGCAGGGTCCTAAACAGCAGACAGGTGGATTTAGATGCTGCAGTAACACATAATGGAGGCAGTGTGGTGGAAACACTGCAGGTAACTAGATGAATGCAGACTGACAGGACTGTGGTATAATACTGCAGGGCTGAATGGAGACAGGTTCCAGATATAAATAACCAAAGTACTCAGTATACTGGCAAGCACTTAGTAAATGAATACAGCAACATACACTGGTAATGACAGCATAACCGGAAATGAGATCAGGGCTGGGTGTATACTTATGAGATGCAGGATACAATCAGAGACCATTCCTGGAGAGTGATTCCTAATTAAAAGGCATGTGTGTACCTGCTCTGCAGAGAGAGAGCTAGTTAATTAGTGAACAAATGAAACAACACAAACACAGACAGACCTGAATTACAGGCTATGAATTGACACAGACAAGACAGGATTTCCAGCTTCCTGCAAAAAGCCAGAACAAGGATAGGACATGATGCAGTATCCCAGTAACAACTATGCCTGAGAATTGCCACCAAGATGATTTGCTAACCGCAAATCCTAACACAAATCAGAGAATGGTGGATGACTATTTTATGGATAGCATCCAAATAAGCATGTCAGACAGTCCATTTCACAACAAGCAGGAAAAAAGGCAATTTGGAGTCACTTACACAAACTGGCTTTGCTGTACTTAAGTTGCCCACCCTTCAGTGTGTAGTCTGAAAGAGTTTTCAGTGCAGCCGGGAACCTTGTCTGTGATCATCGTAGGAGGTTACTTCCCCAAAATGTGGAAAAGATGATGTTCATCAAAATGAATTACAAATTCCACAAGGAAGACCTTTTCCAGCACTTAACTCCTAAAATACAAAAGTGTCTGACTCTGTAATGATGGATTCCAGCGAGGATGAATTCATATTTTATGAAGAAAAGGAGGATGCACACACTTATGGGGATGACGATGATGACATTTAATGTATTGTAAAGCCAGTTTGTGTATGGGATCATTGCCACCAATGTCCACTGTGCATTGTCAGCTTGTTTTGTGGGTGGTTCAAGCAAACCAATCATTTCAGTCACAATTGGCAGTTCTTGTCGCTGAAATGATTGGTTTGTTAAAATGTGAATTTAGCTAGGGGCTGCACCAATTATCAATTCTTCAGCCAGTGGCTGCACCAACTATCAATTCTTCAGCCAGTGGCAGCACCAAGTATCAACTATTCTTTCTTCTGCCAGTGTCTGTGCCAACTATCAACTATAAATTCTTACTTCAGCCAGTGATTGTATCAATTATCAACTACCAATTCTTCAATGCTCAAGGGGTACCCCAACCATCATCTTTGCACAGTCCTCAACTCTATTTGTCACTCAGTTTTGAGCCAGCTAGCTGGATGCAACCTTTTGGCCCTTAACTAGATGAAAAAATCAATATTGTGAGCTGTGAGGTTGTCAAAATTGACTGGAAATTAGTGGAAATAAATGTTATTGAGGTTAATAACTGTAGGAACAAAAAAGACCCATGTGATTTTAGCTGTTCTTATGATTTTTTAAGGAAATATCCAGATCCAAAACCAAAACTGAAAAAAAAAACCACAGACATGAGGTTTTGGCAAAACCAGTCCAGATCCAAAACCAAAACCAAAACACGGGGGTCAGTACACATCTCTAATCTTTGCACATCCATTGCAAACACAGACGGCATTAGCATACAACTCTGATTCAGGCATATAATCCTTAATTTGCAGTGAGTCTCAGTTTTAACAAACTTGTCTCTGATGATTTTTGATGGAAAATGTTTTTATTTTTTAAGATTGACCAATTGCATAGTAACAGAGTTTTATTTGATGGGATTCTTATAATCTATTCTTCTTCTCTGGGCTTTATAAATTGATAATTATTGAACAGAAGTTTTAAAAATAATGCAACAGCCATATTAAAATACATTTGAGAAAACATGATAGAGATTGAAGTGTTCTAAGGTGATGCAGAACTGCACAAACTCCATTTTCAAGATGAATCCAGAAGAATCATCTGATTTTTCACACTGCTCATGCCCCATGCTCATGCTCCATGAGCAACAGCAGATGATGCAGGGCTCCGTTTATTATTGATACTTATTACAAAAGTCATATTTCATTTAGTATCCTAGTGATACTACTGAATTTGCCGCCAGTATTTAACATTACTTACCTGTCCGGCGAGGTCCAGTGGCATCCTTCTCATTGGCTCTGTCCTTGGATTTTGGCAGCCTATTGCTGCTGATAATGGGCTGCTGAGTAAATTGACATCCATAAGAAAATTAGCATTACGCTAGCACTCAACATGGTCTGGAAGGCTTCACTGAAGCTGGAAAGGCTATTGCTGTGTCACCAATGGGGCCCATACCGCTAATGTCATCTACAGAGAGCATGCTTAGTACAGTGACAAACAGAGGTGAGCTAAGCAAATTGCTATTTGTTATATACAGAATGGAGAATAAAACAGTTTAGCGAGTGCTAACGTATTTATGTCTTGTTTTTAAATGGAGTCCTTGGAGTGGTATGCAACAGATGCATCTCCATGTGTGGCTGAATAGGTTTAAATTGGTGACAACATAGAGGTTGCTAATTGTTTTAAAGGCATATTGTGAGTGCATAGTCGGAATTGTGTACTATGTTGAGATGAGCATATACAGAGATCCATCTGATTTCAATTGCATCAGATATAAGGGCTAGTGCAAGTACACACTGCTATTGATGTGGATACTTCTACAAGCAGATGGGTAGGGGTCAAGAGGTCAAATAATTTATACAGGTGAATATCCTCATTTAGAGCTATGCACACAATGTGGCTGACTTGCATCAGCACCATTGTTGGGGAACACTATCTTAATCAACAAAGTATATCTGTAAACTATTTAAAATTTTGACAATTATGTATCACCCTTGCAAAAGAAACAAAATCATTTAACAGGAGTAAAAATAAATTAGATTTATTTTATTTCTGGGAGGGCAGCTAAGGGAAAATCATTTAATTGCTACCACAAATGTTTACATTGATAACAATTACATGAAAATGAGAATCCAGTCTGCTAGTGGCAAAACTTCCCTGATAACTAATCTAAAACATTACCTAGTAACCAGCAGCAGACAGCACTCTTCACATCAAATACAGTGTGGATCCAATGTACAGTGGATGAGATCTTGCCCTGTTGTTTGTGTTCCTACAGTGCTTTAGGTCACTGCCTGAGGTTTGACATTTTACAATATTGCTTAGAGGAATTCATGTTCTCATCTTTGCAATGATAGTCTTGCTTTAAAGAGATAATCCTTCATGTTGCACATTCACAATAACATTCTGCCTCCAGACCAATTTACTCATGCATTACAAGCATGTACCTCAATGTGTGTGACATTATGTTATCTTCTTTGGCAATATAACACATTAGTACTACAGTAAGCAATTTAAAAAGGTATTCAGCTTTACTGAATTCCCCAATGATTCTAAGAACTCACTCAGGCCTTGGGCAAATAATGGAATACAAAAACAATTTTCCACAATTTCCTACAGATACAGCTCAAGTTAAATCTACATTTTGGTGTCACGGTACACTAACACGATTCATGGATAGAATCACAATAATAGCATATATCATCCTTTCGGAAATGCAGTAACATGGTTTTCCATGCTTTTAAAGTAGATTATCCATACTGAGAAACAAGTACAATGTCACCTTTGCAATTTTATGCCCATTTTCCTTTCTCAATACTGTACAGTTCATTCTCTTTATCATTTGATTCTCAGTGTAAAGAATATATGTGGTTTTATATTTGCTAAATAAGATTACATTAATAGTAGAAAGCCATGCATTGTTTAATCCACATTTTTAGTGAGTTTTGTCTTTACTGCTATGCCTCGATATAGCTCATACAAACTGCATTCTATTATTATTAATTAACATAAATAATGACCTTTGCTATAACGATAGAACCATCCAAGTTTAAGAGTATTTTTTTTTTACAGTATTGACAGTAGAGACTATGGCACAGCAGTTAGGTTTTGGCAAGCAGGGAATGGGGTTGGCTGCAGCAATGCCTTGGTAGCACTGCAGCAATGTTGAGGGTAGGAACAATCTTCAAGACTGGAGTAGTATTTACAATCAATAATTTATGTATTCATATTGTGATAATTGTGTGTAAAATAATGCAATGCTTTGTTGGGTTCTAGCTGGGGAAATACTATTTCTATACAACAATAGTTCTAGTTGACATAATTTAAATATTAAAAATCACCACAATAGTGTAATATGTAAAAACAATTATCAACAAAGTATATTAGATAAAGATGTCTGCATATATCACAAAACAATAATTAAAGCTTATCTGGTGATAGTCCTCCTGTAACAGCATCAGGGACCTCCTGGGATCAAGAAACATTCCAAGATGAGAATCTTTTATATTATATGTCCATAAAAGCCAAACCACAACACGTTTCATCCATCAAGTGTACAATCTCCCTACCGTAGGGACACACACATACATATGCAAGACTCATTTTAGTCAGAAGTCAATTAGCCGACTTAATATAATACAGAAAGTGACAGCAAACAAATTGTAAACATAGTATTTTTTAAATATCAATACTAAAAATTATCCATAACAATATTCAACAATCATCATATATATGCCTATTTGTTACAATATTCAAATACTGACTAGTGCTTTTCAAACTAACACATGAGACATAAGTCCAATAATTTTTATTTAGTCACAGATCCTTTGCTGACTATTTATAATCTCAGATTAACTACTCAATTAATTTATAATGGATATATTGTGCATGCAGTTAGTAGATAAGAAAGGTATAGATCAAATTGCATGGGCAGCAGAAAACAGTCACATAAGCATGTCTTATAGATGGAATTTACAAATAACAAACATGCAGACAATATTTGCACGTTTGTTTTCCCACAGTGTGTGTCACAACATTTTTTAAAAACCTGGTTGTATTTTGTCATCCAATAGTTTGTTCAAAGAAACATGCTGCTAATATCAGTGGATTTCTTTTCTCACAAGAAAGCAGCTGGTCTTCTGCATACTGGTTCTGAGTCATATGAGCATAGTGCTTTTGGAATTGTAAGATAAATTCAATCTATAAGCAAAATCTTTGTCCATTTTTACTTGTCTACTAAATGGTGGTGTGTGCAGTCAGTCATCTCAGTGATGTCAGAACTGAATTCACACCTATAGTATATGTGTAACCTAGAAATGTCATGATAACTTCAAACCTGTGAATCTGTATGTAGCCACAAAATCATTCATTATTCAAATCAATCTTCCAGTTCACAAGAGTATATTATAGTCAGCCTACTAATATGTTATTCAAATATGAGTAAGAAATACTGGGAAAAATGGAGGAAACCCACATGAAAACAAGGTATCATGCCTCCATCAGTATTTGTTTCTGGTCATGTGTACTAACCCTGTGAAAACTCCATCTGGTGATGGACTTCAGCATCCACGCGGCCACTAAAATAAGACTAGTCTGTTCTTGCAATAACAAATTCCATCTCTCCAAAATGTGTTGTGAACTAGAAATTTAGAAAGATAGTAGATTAATACTTCTTTAAGCCATGGCACTCAGGGACATATATACCATATGGTCTTGAAAAAGTGTCTAATCAGATATGAAATGCATTGACCCACTGTAACCTACCTGTCACTACTCCTAAGTGATTTGGATGGGTTGGATATGGGATGCCTCTGCTCGGGATCCTGGTGGTAAAAATTCTGGTGCCAGCATCTCAACATACCGACACCTGTCGGTAGGTATCCTAACCCTCCTATTCTCCCTAACCCTTACCCTAGCCCTCCCTCCCCCCTAGTGCCTAGACCTAAATTTCCCCTCCCTGCACCCTAAACCTAACCCTCCCCTCTTAGTGCCTAACCCTAAACATTCCCACTTAGTGCCTAACCCTAACCCTCCCCCTAGTGCCTAACCCTAATGCTAACCATCCCCCTAACCCCGCTACTTACCTTCAGGATGCCAGCGGTCAGGATGACGTTTCCAGTATTCCGACTGGTGTCAGGATTCCAGTGCTAGTATTCTAAGCGCCGGCATCCACTTTGCTGGGATATTTATCGTATCCCATTTGTACTGTTGAATATTGTGAATTGCTGCCACCGGGTGTCAGCTGCTCGACTGCTATTCAAACACAGCTTGAAACCTAACTGCCGGCTCCACTGTCTGCCATGCAGCAGCTCATTATCAGTTTAATCATCAGGAGGCATGGAGCCCTCCGACAGCCTATTGGATGACACCGCAGCTGTACTTATAAGGATTCATGGAGTATAACTACTCATCAGGCACTTTCCCTAGCACTTTATCAGGAGTCACAGTTATTTCCAAAGCACTAATTAAACTCATTCCAACATTGAATGAGGATACCCAGCCTTCATTCATCTGAACCTTGGACCCTATCATCTTCAGTTGGTGACTATACAGTACCTGATCATGCATTATTGATTGAGTTTGCTTTATTACCTCTCACAGCCCAGTCATCATTTTATTGAAATATTGGCAGTATTGCTTCCATTTTCAGTAACATTTTAATTAACTTGTTCATTATTTATATTTTGTTCATTTATTTTAATACAATTTTGAAGTCTTATATTTTTAACTGACAAGCTTCATGTGTTGATTCTGAATGCAAATGTATTTTATTTTACAATAATGAGTTACCATTAGGTGCAGTGGATTGTTTCTTTTTCTTTTTTTGTGAACTAGAAATTGTATGTTTCCCTTTCACTCTTTATGGCCGCATCTGCCTGCAGCTTCAGAAATGAGAGTTTATAGTCATCATCAGAAGCTACAGTCAGGGTCGGACTGGCCCACAGAGATACAGGGGAAATCCTCAATGGGCATCACTGCCTGAGGGCTCATCCCTCTTCTAGGGGTTCAGTTCCAGATTGTGCTCTCTAATTATACATTGTTACTCTATAAGAGGAACAATTACCTTTTTGAGCAGGACCACCAATAAACATGGATGCTTTGTGCACTACTAAAGAAACTACAACAAGATTCACCTAATGGTTTGCCCCTACCACTGCATTCCCCTGGTGGGCCCTACTTGTTCCAGTCCAAGACTGGTTACAGTAGTTACGGACAGTTCATTATTTTCCAGACTGCAGTAACTTGATCTTTTCATGTATTCACCATATTTCACATACAGTATACACTGCAATATGTAGATTGCTTATATTGTGTGATGTTTTCATATTGTAATTGCATATCCTCTTTAAACCCCCTAATGGCAGAATCATTGACTCACAATAATTTTTTACAGTATAATCAATTAAGACCAAGAGACTTATATTTTGTTAAAATACTATTTTATTTGATTGAAATACAGGGGTTTAATAATTACCATCAGAGTGCTTCCTCACATAAAATTGCACTTACCCTCTTGCAGATCCCCATGTGATTAATATTACCAAAATATATGCTTCTTTCTGACCACAGATATAAGGTGTCATTTAGCAATGAGTTTTATCATATGCAACAAGTTTTAAAACTTATTGCATATGATAAATGGTGCTCAAGCCATTCAGCTTCTAACTGTCATATGTTTGAGCTGATTGGCTTGAGAACCATTTATCATATGCAATGAGTTTTAAAACTTGTTGGATATAATAAAACTCAAAATGAGCACCACAAAACTACCAGATAAGTGACAGAACAACATTTGGTGTAGATTTACTATTGCTTGAAAAATTAAAATTTAAGGTGTTTCCCATAGTAGTACAGGTAGTGTGGTTTGCTGCTCTCTACTCCACAATCTGGCATTACTACAACCTGCCCCTTAGTTGTGATAGAAGACAGTGAGTCTTCAGGGATGTTGTTACCATTTGGTGATTTGCACAGGTGGACAAGACAGCTTAAGAATATACTCTTTAACAACTTCTTAATTTTTAAAAATAATTGTGTATTGTATATACATTTTGTTATGCCACAATATTGTTTGCTATTTTTATATGTTTAGTACTGATTGATATTACTACATGCTTATTCAATTTATTTTGTATAAGCCTCATAAAATGAAAACACATTTTTATAGTTTGTGCAAAACAAAACAAGTAATATAACCAGCCAACTCAAAAATATTTAGGGAATTTCTTTAGATTAAGTTTAATAAAAGGGTATAGTTATAGAATGAAAAATATCTAAATACAGAAACTGAATCCATTTTTTTTAGAAAGGGAGGCATGGGAAGGATCATATGTACTCAATTTTTGTCCCAGGTGGAGTACATGATGACAGGGGAAAGTAGGAGGGAGAGTACTGGCAGGACTGATATTGGTAGATCTTTGGAATGGTGTAGGTAGGTAGTGATAAATGTGCACCAATTTGTGATGTTAATGACAAGACATTATTTAACTCCCTAACATAGTTGTTGACTAATTCCAGTACAGAACAAAGGTTTATGCCTCACCTGTATTAATCCAATAATGCTACCCGTATTCAGGATAGTATTAGTGGGTGAACATAGGTGTTGCTGTAGCCTCATTTAATCAATAACTATAATTTTGTGTGCAGAAATTATGAAATTGATTACACCATCTCTAGAGCAGGATCCCTTGAGGAAGGTTGTGTTGGAGAAGGAGCTGCAGGAACAGTCTTTTGTTCTTGAGATGGAAAATAATAGTGTACAAGTCTATGTTCATCAATTGCTCATTTTCTCTCTTGACAAGAGATGCATCCAGACCATGTGGATCTACAGAATCAATGTTGAACAAATTAAAACATAAATGTCCTAGAATAATTACTATCTGTGACTAATGAAGCATACAAAATGTTGGCCAATGTGAATAAAGATTCCATGTGCCACCCATTATAAGACATTTTATTGAAAAAAAAAGCATGCATAAGTGTATGCATATTGTGCACATAGTTTGAAACACCCCAAAATTTGTGTCTTAAATAAACCAAAGATTATTAATGTCCCTAAAAAGTTTAGGTGATAATATGCTCACATATATTATTTTAACATTTTTAATAAAGAGGAAAGGTAAGGCTGTGAAAAATAATATATACTTTTATATTTTCTAAAAAGATGGTTAAACTATATTTTCTAACTGCTATAACACATTGTAAGTAGGCATGAGTGGTTTCTGAGAAATCTGACAGAACCAAATTTTAGGGTTTTGAGTCATACCAAGGCATGGCTTGGTTCCTACCAGCACATTCAGTTCTGCAAATAAGGCAAAACATCATAATCCTGGATTGTCAGTAGCAAATAATATTAACCAATAGGATAAAATTTAGCCGCTCATATGGGCTGGTGTTCTAAAGCAGCTACTAATTACCTGGAGTAGTCAGCTCTATTACAAAGCAAAAAAAACACACAAAACAAAATAGCGGTGCTAGAAATTATATTTGATTTCTCAAATGAAATGCACAAATTCAATGATAACAATACATATATTGCAATATACTATAATATTTAATAATAATTAATATAAAAAGTAATTAAAATATTTAATCTTATTAGCTGCATCGTACATGAACCAAATAATATTATTTTTTGTTTCTATTCAAGTAACTGGACTGAATTAAGTTTGAGTAACTTGCAAATAAGGACTCCTCTTTCACGGGGGCATAATCCACATAATTAGTAATTGCCACAGTACACCACTGGAGGATAATGTCCCATAACTGATGGTTCTAATAATGATAATCCAATATGAAGGGTAAGTCCTCACCAGTCTTGCGATATCTCTTTAGTGGAACCTCATCCATAAATGTGTAAAAGTTTCCAGTATGCAAAAGGAAGTCCAAGTTTCAAAAAAAGGCCAGTACTGGTTCAAGCATTTCCACAGTATAAGGTTCTTGAAGTAGTATAAGGGTGAACCACTGATGCATTTTGCTGCTGTCCTGTGCAGCTTTATCAAAGGTGACTAACCATGTCTGGATATATATACCTTTCTTAAAATGCACCCAATTACACCTGGTATGAGCAATTAGTCTAATAAAGTGCATTTTATTTATTTTAAACATTGTGAACAAATATAGACATAATAAATTAGTGAGACTCATAGGCAGACTTATTTCTAGAGACTTCTAGAGACTTATAATTTGATAGATAATACAAATAAATTTATATAGACACATCTGTACATTCTATATTGAAGGGAGACTTCCGGTCGGTGAAATGCAGATGTGTTCACATGGTATGTTTTCCTTGGATCTGCATCTGTTATTCAAATGGACTTGTGGCTATGATCTTATGTTGCTCCACAGTGTGTCTATGTGCAATCCGGCAGCCATAATTCCACTGTGATAGGGATCCCAAAGAGCTGCGATCACAGTTGTGTTCCACCCACTGTCGAGGCTCACTCATTTGTGGTCCACTAATGATCCGGTAATTAAACCACAAGTTACCTTGTGATATCCTGTCTTTGGACCACAAACTACTGTCTTTCATGAATAGTTATAGTATGATCCTATCCTATCTGTGGACCACTAGACATTTCATTGGGCATTGTGAATCTTAATTACTGAGATAACACCACAGAAGGATATCTATTTAGGAATAGTTTAAATATATATATATATATTAAAAGTACAAAATATTGCTCTTTTATATATAAAATCATTAATATGCCCACTAATGATCCAGTAATTAAACCACAAGTTACCTTGTGATATCCTGTCTTTGGACCACAAACTACTGTCTGTCATGAACAGTTACACTATGATCCTATCCTATCTGTGGACCACTAGACATTTCATTGGGCATTGTGAATCTTAATTACTGAGATAACACCACAGAAGGATATCTATTTAGGAATAGTATATATATATATATATATATATATATATATATATATATATATTTAAAGTACAAAATACTGCTCTCTTATATATAAAATCATAAATATGTAAGTCTACATAACAATTGAACATATATGGTTCTAAAAGAGATAGTAACAGATTAAGAATCTACTAGAGCAATATTTAAATACTAAGCGAATATAATCATATATATTTCATATTTGATTTATATAAATTATTGATAACAAGATTTTGATCTTGATAAGAACAATTCAAACAATGGAATAGATTAAATATACATATTTAGGAAAACACAAAAGTCACTAATATAGTGACCTATAACATGAAATATTTGTAATGAGATTGTAATCTAGTAGGGAGGGTTTAAATGGAAAGGAAAGAAAGCATATAGAGATCCTATAATTTATATATTCTCTACAATAACAAGAATTTACAGTGTTACTACATTAAGTTCCAATGATTCATTAAGGCCATCTGGAAGATAGAGTTCATTTTGAACTTTCAAAAAACTTTTGTCTACAGAGATTTCTATTATGGGTGTAAACTTTATTCAATATATTTCTATGATGTTCTAAAAAGTGGGTTTTTAATGGGTGTGTTGTTCTATCAATGTATTTCAATTTGCAACCACACACTAGCATATACATAACGTATGATGTGTCACAATTAATTACATTTCTAATGACATACGGTTTCTCTTCTCCCTTTATATTAAGTGTGTGTGTTCGATTTTGTACATAGTTGCATATTGTGCTTCTGTTCTTACCACTCTTAAAGAACCCCGGTGGTTTCTTTTGGAGCCATTTAGCAGTTATAGTTGAACTATTTATTGCTTTCTCTGAACAATTTAAATGACTTGTAGCTAGCAAATTTTTGAAGGATTTGTTATTCTGAAAAATAAAACATGGTTTTTGTGGCAAGATGTTACTAACTATATTGTCCTATCTTTAGATAGTGTAATTCTTCTGGACAATTCTCTAAATTTCTGAACACTGCTTATTGTATGTGGAAATAAGCAGAATCTCTCTTTCAAATTGTGTCTCTTTATTTAATTATTTTGAATTAAAAGATCATCTCTATTAACATTTTTGGTTTCTTCGAATGCTTTGCTAATTGTTCTAAGTATCCCAGTTTCAAAAAAGAGTCCATCTTAGATTTTGGTTATTTCTCAAAATACATTAGGCCAGAACAGTTTCTTCTAAGATGAAGCATTTGGCCCCTTGGAATGTTCTTCTTCCTAGGGGGGGTAATGCACACTACTATAATGTAGATAAGCATTCGTTCCAACTTCTTTTGCATAATTATATGTACAGATTTGATTATCCTTCATTTTAAGAGTCAGGTCCAAGAAATTAATTCACGAGGGATGAAAGGAATAAGTAAAGCAAAGATTAAAAGATTAGAATTGAGGTGTATGACAAATGAGTGAGAAGATATGAGACCCACATCCCAAATAATAAAAAGATCATCTATATAATGGCCAAAGAGAACCAGGTGCATGCCAAAGTCACCCCCTCCCCCCACAATAGTTGGTCATTGACCTCAAACATGTAGAGATTGGCATAGCTGGGAGCAAACCGGTTTCCCATGGCCATTCCTATCACCTGTAAGAAGAGGTGAACTAGAAACAGAAAATGATTGTGCTTCAAAATAAAACAAATAGAGTCTAAAATGAAGATCGTGTGTCTCTCTGCGATGTTTCCATCAATTTATAATCTATTGGCTGTGGCTTGCAGACCCAATTAAAGGGGGATGTTAGCATATAGACTTTGTACATCTAAAGTTAAGAAGGCATCAGACTCTTTCCATACTGCATCTTTGATTTTGTTAAAAACAAATGGGTGGTATCTTTGATGTGAGACATCAGTGAAGAAACATGGGGTGGCAAAAAAGAGACAACATAAAAAAAATATTGGAGTTAAGGGAGTTTACGCCAGAAATAAAAGGATGGTCAGGGGGTGAAGTGAGGGATTTGTGAATCTTGGGGAGGTGGTAGTAGATAGGAGCTAAAAGATGAGGTGAATAAAGGAAACAAAATTCATCCATAGAGATGATTCCATCACACAGTGCTTGATCTAAAAGACTAAATAAAGACCTGTGTCAGATCTTTGTGTAATCTTCTATAGAAATCCGTATTTGCTAACTGTCTATTTGCCTCCAAGATGTAGTCAGCTTTGCCTTCTATAACAAGATAGCCTCCTTTATCTGCCTTTTTTATTATTATCAATTTATCATTCATGAGTTTCTGGTGGGTTTTCCTTTCAGACTTGTTCAGATTCCCATTCTTCATAGAATTGTGCTTCAAAATAAAACAAATAGAGTCTATAATGAAGATTGTATGAAGTTTTATTAGAGCATGTGTTTAAAATCATCTAAACTCATTTTATAAAAACTTTCTATACTAGAACCTTTTACATTTTTGAGGGTAAAAGTCTGACCTTAATTTAATTGTTTTTTATTTTCATTATTGATAAAAAAAATAAATTGTGTATTTTTTTGAATATTATCAATATTTTCCTCCAGGAGTTCTTCCAGGGTCTCTAATGCTAATAAATCCGCTATATCCAAAGGAATAGGGGAAGCTTCTTACTCATTTTTAAGGAGGGTCTCTCTTGCAAAGTACTTTTTCCTACACAATGACCTAACATATATGTTGAGTTCTATGACCAAATGAAACATGTTAGGGACTGAGGAAGGTGCACATTGTATGCCTTTGCTTAGAGTTTGTAATTCATTATCAGATAATTTTTTTAGAAGATAAATTAAATATATTTTTATTTAAAGTTGCTTTTTCCTTTAATATTAGTCTCTTAAGTACCTCTTTCTTCCGTCCTCTTGTACCTCAAAATTTTAATCTCTTGTTATTTTTTGGGTCCCTATCAGTTGGTCTTTGTCTACATCTTGAATTCTTCTATTCTGCTGTTCTAAAAAACCCTCTTGAGATGGTAAAGGGGTATCTTGCATGTTTTGGTTTGCATAAAAGTTCCCACCTGTCATAATCCTTGTCTACATCCTACTTCCTATATCTCCCTAAAGCAGCTCTGCCTTTGTGGGTGGGCTGAAAGAACTGGTCAAATCAGTATGATAAAGAGTTAATAACATTGTTTTTTACAGGAAGCCTAAAAGTCTTAGCAAGCCTGCCCCAGCATGATGAATGTGGGAATGTGGGATCAGTTGCTATGGCTGCATCTGCTGTCAGACAACTAGCATTTCCCTATTCATTTCTATGGGGAGGACAATAGTAACATGTCACTCTATGATGGGAACAGTCTTGCTTTTTTGCTTTACAAAGATTCTGTGGATACCTACATGGATTATAAAGGATGTGATCCTTGGATTTTGTAAATAATAAGGCAGTGAAAAGGGATGTTTGAGGAGAGTGGTTTTTTTTATAAATTTATAAAATATTCTGTCTGTCCTATGTTTATTTTAATATTTATTTTACAGATGGACTACAATTGACTTATTGTTCCACAAGTGCCATCTTCGTGAAGCAGGCCTGCTGGTACTTGAAGACTGCAGGTAGAGAGCAATATTAACTATTCCATTACCTGTTTTGGGGGGTTATAACTGTCCATAGGATTCCAGCCACTTTGGTCAGCTAGAGCTTTAGTTCCCAGCTGGTTTAGCCCAGTGCTGGTTGTTGGAAAATAGGGGGAACCCTACAACATCCTCCCCTATTTTCTAATGCTAGCCCTGGCTCAGAGGTCTAATGCAGGTTACTGAATTTTTTGTGTTGGGGGAGTGGCAACCAAATGATCTTTTGTTTTAAATTAACAATTTATTATAATTTAAAGTTTTTATATTTATTATATTTTCTAATAAGATGTAACACTGGCTTAAATCAACTGTATTGGACAGAGGCCTGTGAATTGGTAGTTGAAAAAGTTTGTTATTAACTTTTTAATTTCTTATATTTTCTACTAGCCTGTTACTTTGGCTTCAATCACTGGAACTGACTTTGGCCTGTGATTTTATGTTTGGAGTAAGTTTGATGGTGATCTAGCTTTCTTCTAGACTTTACTCTGGCAGCACTCACTTGTGCTGGACTGATATCTGTGATTTGTTGTTTTGAGAAGTGTGTTTGTACTATATTATATTTTCTACTAAGCTTTTACTTTTAGTTACTGATTAATTAAAATATTCTATAGGGTCATATAGTTTTTTTTTAAACTGCCACCTTGTCTGCCACTATTTTTCATAACAGTGTTTGTGCCACTGATCTGTGGATTAGTGTAGCCACCCAGCTCGCTGTCGCCTTTGGCCAATATTGGTGAAAACAATATAGTGAAATGGTTAAAAGTGACTGGAATTTAATGTTATTGATGCAGATTATACTGTAGCAACAAAAACATGTCCACATTTTAAGATTTTAGCTGTTTTTATACATTTTTAAAGAAAACCAACACCAAAAACCAAACTGTAACAATGATTAAGAACCAAAACTGCACATATCTTTATTTAGAAGCATCAACTACTGAATATTTAAAAAATGGACACTTATTACTGACCCAGCATATAAGATGGTTAAAATATTCAGATATATTTTTGTTTTAAATAATTGCTATTAATTGTTTCAACTACTGGTAGTGATCAAAATTAAATAACAAAAGGTGTGTCTAAGAAATGTAAGTTGCATTCATATAACCTTAAGGGGTGTGGCCCACATGAGTATGTAAGGATGAGTAACAGTTAATTCAATGCATGTTTCTAAGTTATATATTTTATTTTTAATTTTAACTCCTAACTAAAGCAATGATTTACTCAATAGCTACTCCCTCCTGTGCAGAACTGCTCGATAAAGGAAGGGATGCCATTGATATACCAGTGTCTGGGATGCTGGCACCAGAATCCTAACACCACTCAAAATCCTGGCACCAGCATCCCAACTACAACCATCCCTATGGTAAGTTGTGGGGTTCAGGGGATGGTTATGGTTAGGCAGTTGGGGGAGTGTTAGGCTTAGGCACCAGGAAGGGAGGGTTAGGGTTAGGCACTAGGAAGGAGGGTTAGTATTAAGCAATAGGGGGAGGGTTAGGTTTAGTGTGCAGGAGGGAGGGTTAGGGCTAGGATACTTACCCAACAGGTGTCAGTATCCTAACTCTGTAGTCAAGCCAACAACGAGATTCTGAGAACCAGAATCCTGAGCACTTGCACCCCTACGCCCAGATCATCTGGAAGGACCTGTTGTCACATTTGTGTGATTTGTTTGTGGATCCAAGCTGTTGGCACTGGAAGGCAAGGGTTTAGAAGTGCAGACAGATAAACTGTGAGGTTTGCTGTAGTTTTGTCTCATGGAATGACAACTGAAGATATACCAGTATCTGGGAAGTGTACTGAGACCCAGCATGCTGGGGGTTTTCTTCAGTGACCCTCACAATGGTATTTGGGCTTAGTTGTACCCAACGTGCTGGTAGTGGCCCTCTGCTTGAGATTCCTTATACTGGGTTGAGACTGAGACATGGAGGAACACCCTGGATAGGGATGTATATGTCTGGACTGGAATGGAACCAGACTGGATACAGCAGGATAGGACCAAACTGGATACACCAGAATGGAACCAGATTGGATACACTGGAATGGGACTAGACTGGATACACCAGAATGGGACCAGACTGGATACACTAGAATGGGACCAGACTGGGTACACCAGAATGGGACCAGACTGGATACACCAGAATGGGACCAGACTGGATATACGGGAATGGAACCAGAAAGGATTACTGGAATGGAACCAGAAAGGATTACTGGGATGAAACCGGATAGCAACTGGAGCTAGCAGTTGAGCAAGATTGGAATCTGCACTGAGTAATAGAGAATTCTGCATGAGCTCAGACAGTATCTGTCAGCCAGGATGAAGAAAACAGTGCACTGGCAACTTGCTCAGTGCTGGGAATTTCCTTAAATACTCTGGGCTAGCCAGGGATTGGATAGTAGAGTCAGTTAATGGCAGTTTGGGATTCCAGAACAGGTGGCACAGGTAAGTCACATGACAAACTAGTAAAATATGGGGGAAATAAGTCAGGATCATGACACCTGTTAGGCAAAATAATATCAGTTAATGATCAGAACATGTATGAGAACATGTTGAGACCTGTGGCTGCAACATTATAGCACATACTCATCAGCAATTTCCTCCTCAGCACTATGTCTTGTGGTACTTCGAACAATTTTTCTGGCTTTCTCTGTGAAAGTAACAGAAAGCCACTATTACATTTTGTTATATCACATCATATCTTTCTTCTTCAGGGTCCATAGGGCTCCACAGAGAGACAATGGGGATGTAGGTGGTACTTAGAAGACTGGACAACCACAACATAGCTTTTTCCTGTCCCAGGATGCTCCGGTCCTTCCCCCTATACTCCGCCCACAGTCTGAGGGCAACTCATTTGTGTACGGTAGGAGCTGAACCACAGTTAGAACAGTGGAGCTGCTATTAAGCAGAGTAAGCTTTATTTTTATGATTTTATTTTAATTTTAATTTTTACTAAGTGCAGTAGCACTAGACAGTCCAATAGACATTTGGACTGCTGCTCCTTCACTCTTCCGTGGTGAAGCAACACCAGCCTTCGACTAGGTACACTCATCGGGGCTCCAAGGGGACCTATCTAGCAGGGCTCCTCAGACCCCAGACTGCAGCTTGGACTCAAGGGGAACAGGTAAGGTGGATCCCCACGTGTGGAGACCTGCATCTATCTGAAGTCTTGCCTCTGGTCTCAGAAGACAGACCAGAGGCACTGAAGTAGACACCATTTTGTGCGGGTCTCCACTAGGCCACCAGGACCCAAAGGTTGATGTCAGCATAGGGGAGAAAGCGCTCTCCTTGCAGCCCCTCCCCCGGGTCAGGGTGCCATTCCACTGTGGTCTTGCTGCCCATGAATTGCTCCTACCTCACCCTCCACCCCCTCTAAGACTCATGGTAGCCATTTTCTGCATTCAGATCTCCGGGAACGCTGGATCCGGTCTACCTGTTTACCTCTCCCAAAGGGCCATGTTATACAGTGCTATTTCCTACCAGCCACTGCAGTCTGTGTAGTTGAATTTAGTGCCCACTGCAGTAATATTGTATACTCTGCATTGCATGTGACTTGTGCTACCGCTGCAGTCTGTTTATTTTTCTCAAACTTTCAGCTTATATCTTTCCCTTTCTTTCATTATAATCTTGGATTACTGAGTTATAGGGGGTTTATCGTACCTCACATCTACCTTTATTTGTGAGGGCTATCATAAACGGTATCATTGTGTTGCGCACTACACTGCCATATTGTACATATATCTGGGTTGCTCAATGTACTGTGCAAGATTGTGGGCTACAATTATCCTTGCAGCTATGTCTGGCAAAGACCAGAATAACAAGCAGCCTGCTGCTCCCACTCCGGTGTCTTGCAAGTCCTGTTTAACAGGCTAGGCTTCAGTGGATCTCATTCAAGATGGTCTATGCGCATCTTGTTATATGGCACCTGGCAAACAAGCCACTATTTAAGCAATGGTTGGTAGTTTTGCCAGAGTTTCCTCACTCGGATCAGCTATCTGATCATATGTGTGAAGCATGGAATAAACCTAGTAAAAAGTTTCAGCTGTCTAAATGCTTGATTTTCTTTTACCCTCTTCCAGCTACTGATTGCACTAAATGTAAAGTTCCCTCTCAAGTGGATTCCCACCTGACATGCTTACTTAAGAAAGCTACCTTACCTATCCACACTACAACCTCCTAAAAGGAGGCTATGGATAGAAGGATGGAAGCTTGCCTGAAGTCTATATACTCTCTTACAAGAGCTATTACTCGTCCAGCCAGGGCTACGGCAAAAGCCATTGAGAGTCGGGCAGATGCCCTAAAAAATACATTTCCCTCTGATGCTTCCAGCGAAAAGCTGTCATACATATCTCACAAAAGAGATGCAGCCTCCTTTTTAGGGGATGCAGCTTTGGATACTTGCCTCCTAGCTTCCGAGACATCTGCTACTTCTGTGGTAGCCTGCCGTATTATTTGGCTTTGCTCATGGAAAGCAGATTCAGACTCTAAAAATGCTTTGGTGTCTCTGTCTTATTCTGCCGAGATCCTGTTTGTTCCAGAATTGGACAAGATTGTGACTGCCTTTGCAGCTTCCAAGACGGTGTTCCTGCCCTATGCATCTACTATGAAACCTTGAAATTTATCCTTTTGGTCCTTTCATCCCCAAGAAAAAGCTAAAGGTCAGTCCTTTCCATAGCAGTCTGCATCCACAAAGGCCTCCAAGCCTAGAACTGGCCTGGGTTACTAGACATCCAATTACCAAATCTGAACACAAGCCCTCAGCCGGATTGGGTGGGCCTCTCCTTGGTGGCTCCCATGGTGGGAGGCCAACTTCTTCAGCTCACCCAGTTCTGGTGTCAGACCACTTCAGACACCTGGGTTAGAAGAGTGGTCTCCCATGGATACACCCTTTCATTCTAGATGCAGCCCCCCAACACCAGTTTTTTTGCACAGGACCTCCATCGGACACAAGCAAAGCCCTGCTCCTCCAGAAAGCCATTCAGTCCTTATTACTCTCAGGGGTAATAATTCTGGTCCCCTCATCACAGAGAGAGAATGACTATTATTCTACCCTTTTCTTGGTGCAAAAGCTCAATGGGTCTCATCAGTCATTCCTCAACCTCAAGTCTCTGAACAAATTTATCATGGTGCCCAGGTTTTGTATGGAAACCCTACACTCTATTGTCTTGGCTATGGAGCCTGGGGACTTTATGGTGTCTATGGATATTCAGGACACTTACCTCCATGTACCTATAGTGCCTTCTCATCAGTAGTATCTCCGGTTTGCTGTACTACAGCAACATTACCAATTTCAAGTACTGCCTTTTGGGCATTCTACAGCTCCTGGGGTCTTAACAAGACCATGGCAGTTATGGCGGCCTATCTTCATCATTAGACTGCTCCTATACTTGGATGATCTCTTGCTCTTAGCAGTCTCCCCAGAAATTGTTCACCACCATCTTCAAGTAACCATTGCCTTTCTACAAATGTATGGTTGGCTTGTAAACTGGAAAACGTCCTCCCTGACCCCTTCTCAAGGAATGGTGCATCTTGGAGCCTTCCTAGACTATACAGGAAAGGGGTCCTAGACTGCACAACCTATATATATATATATATATATATATATATATATAAGGGGAGGTGTTGCCTGTTTAGACTGTTAATGCAGACACAAAAAAAAACAAATCACAGATGCACAACTCCAATTACTAATTATATATATATATATATATATATATATATATATATATACATTTTGTAATAACATTTTGCAATAAATCATGGCCAAGGTTATGGGCCTACCCACCATATCCAGGTAATCGCTGTAGGGTAGGTCCCTAACATACAGGGGTTCAATTCCAGGGTGCAGGACACCCCTAAACCTGCTCAGCCAAGCCACCCCAGGGCATCGCAGCAGCCGCTCATTGGCTGGGACCCACATGCACTTAGCCAATGAGCGGCTCTTCTATGTGGGTCCCAGTCAATGAGTGGCCAATAATGTTAAGCCGCTGCTGATTGGCTTGCAGCCCGGTACTAATGACAGCTCAATCCCATGAATTGTCATTAGCATACTGTAACATACTGAAGCGTGGTATTACAGTGTGTCCATGGCCCTTATTGGATTTCTGCGGAGAACTTCATGGGACGAAAGGTGAGTATTGGATCTTTCTTTCAGGTACTTCCATAGGATACTTTACATTGAGAAGGGGACGTGAACATCTGGCAGCAGGTGAGTATGTGTGTGTGTATGGCTGGATGTAATAAATCTTTATTTTCATGATGTGTGTATTGTGTGTTTAACACATTTCTTTACAGGTGACCTACATGTACCAGTGGCCCCTTAATGCCCTGCATGCAGGTACTTGTGGTTCTTCAAGTACCAGCATGTGGGGGAGGCTTACTGGGACCTGTAGTTCTACTGTAAAGACAAGGTTGTTAATTATATTTTTAACACTACAGCTACACTATCAACCCACCACCCACTGCCCGGGGATGGTGGGGATAGCCCTGGGCTATCAGCCTAGGCCAGAGGTTCCCATGAGAGGGGGATCCTTTTATTGGGGGGTCCCCAATTTCTTAGGGATCCCTGGCCTGGGATTACTAGCAGTCAGAGCTGATGCTGCGGCTGGGGGGCCCAGTGAAAAGACTCTACTGGTTGTGGCATCAGTCCACCACTAGAAATGGCCTGGAGCTGGTTTAAAATATCACAGGAACCTCACACAAATTTGTTCTCCCTATATTTAAAACCAGGTCTGGTGCTGGTTCTTAAATTCCTTTGGAACCCTAATTATTTTGTTCCCCATAATTTTAAGAACCAGGACTGGCTTTCAAGTCCGGGGTTAAGTAGGCTTTAAGGGGGAGCCCTATGTCATTTTTAAAAAAAACTTTTAACCCATTTTTTTACTGGCTATAACACAAGCAGCTTACACATATCACACTGATCTGTGCAGGCTGCTTGCTCGGGAGAGTTTTGTAGAGAAGACACTGCAAACTTGGGTGAGTAATCTCCTGCAAAACCTGCTACTCGGGGGAGAAATCCTGCTTCATCATTGGACATCTTACTCTCAGCTAAACTCACTTCTTGGTAAATTTGAAAGTCTCAGGAGCCTCAAATCACCCGAGTTTTGGCGTAGCTAATCAAGTTGAAAAAAAGCAAACTCTCCCAGACTTGATTCTTAGTAAATTTATACCTGGGCCTCTGATCTCTTAAATGGCCCCACTGATTAACCGATACTTAATTACTTCATTACTCCATAATTGACACCATAACAGTGTTTTTACAGCCAGGTTGCCTTAAATTCAAATTTAAAACAGTTAACTATGGATGTGACAAGTGCAACTTTTACTTTAGAATAATATCTTGGTTCCCATTATGACTATTCTCTCCTGTCTCCAGTTCTTCCTCCTGACTCTCCTCCTCACCTTCTGCTTTCCTGTCCTCTCACTGTCCATATTAATACAAAACAGAGAACAAAAAGATAAGACAAACAGAAAAAAAACCTATTTTACATGTACCACTACACTTAGGTTCACACAAACACTGACAAGACTAAAATAAAAATATACTGTACAAGACAACACTGAATAAGATCAGACAAACTTTCTCTGTTCACTCTCTGCCACTTCAATACACCCTGTCAATGAGTTTTTTGTGCATTTTGCTGGGCATTATGATGTTAGAATAGGATGTGGTATGTTAAATCCAATAGAAAAGCATCACAAAGTTTTTGGTTAATTTTCCATTGGATTGTATTCAATATCCAAAAAATGTATAGGTGCGTTTGGGGCTCTGTTTGTTTCCATTGGAAACAAGTAAATGTACATGGCTTTTTGACATAAAAAAACCAAAGGGTATCGACTGCAGTTTTCAAATTACAGTGAAGCCCGATGCTTAGTAAATACTATCTTTGAACCACTAAACCACCATTAATGAATATCTGTTTGCAATTGACAGCAAAGCTGATGTTTAGTAAATGTACCCGTGGAAGTAGTACAGACACCACATATTCCATTTAAACTGCCTGTATATCAATTGGATATGATGTAAGTATTTTACCATTTTAAGAGTCAACCCTAGGCAGGTCTCCAGCTAACAAGCTGCAAAAATATGGAAACCCTAAACCAATTATCATAGGCCTTTAAAGCCTCCACTCCAATACCTTTGTTTTATTTGGCATGACACAAAGCCTTCTTAAAATAAGAAATGAGGACAAATATAACTACAAAATTATCTTGCCTGCTCCTGAAAATGATTCAATATAATCATATTGGAGCAGTGCACTATATTCACCTATGCCACCTGTAATCACTTATATCCCTGCATCTCCAAATATTGAGGCTGGACACCCTAGCTAAACAAACCTTAGACCAAAAGATAATTTGCTATCATTGAAAAGGAGCAAGTTCCAGAAAAGGAACCTGCTCTCATCTGCTCATAGAGATTCAGGAGGTTTGTATGATTCAAATAAAACATTTGCACTACTGTACTTCCCGATTTGAGAGGGAGTATAGGGCCACATGATATCTGAAGACACACTTTGCTTGGGGCCTACACAAGCCCTGATTCTTGTATAATTGAGCCTTCTGCACCTCTCCTTAGTGTGGGACAGCCATTCAGAGAAAATCATATCCACCTCATTTCCAAACACTGTGATATTGCAAATAATTCTTGAGTCCCACAATTTTCAGGAAGTGTGGTTAATTTTTGTAAGCTAAAATGTAATAATTATTTATTCCATAACTAAAAAATAGCAGACTTGTGTGTTTAAAAACAACAGATCTATGGATTCCTAAGTATCTGTTACAAGTTGCGGTCACAACTTGTCCCCTTTTAGCATTTAACCTCCTACTGATGCTGTTGTTCCATCGCTGTCAGTTGCTAGGTTATCCAAATGCCATAGGATGTCACTTGTTCCCCACAACATGGCATTATTGGTCCCTTTGCCTATTTGTGCACACTGGCCTTTTGCTACCTTGCAGACTATAGCGTTCCTGTAGGTTCTCTTCTGTATCTCCTCATGGTATCGTATTCTGGTTCTCCAGCTGTATTGCCTTGCCCCTGGCTCCCAAGCCTCTGAGTTGGCTCCCTAGCTGCACCAGCAGCTTTCATGCTGCCACTGGCTCACCAGCCACTACATCAGCTTCCCAGCCACACCAGCAGCTTCAGTGCTGTCACCGGCTCAGCAACCACAATATTGGCTTCCCATCTGCACCAGCAGCTTCTGTGCTGCCACTGGCACAGCAGCCACTACTTTGGCTTTCCAGCCATACCAGAAGCTTCCGTGCCACATCTCAAGTACACCCACTTGTGTACCAGCTCCCAAGCTGCACCATTGGCTCTCAAAGCTGAATTGCAAGCATACCAACCTGTGTCCCAGTTCCCAAGCCACATCTCAAGTATACCAACTTATGTACTGGCTCACAAGCTGCACCATCGGCTCTCAAAGTCGCATCGCAAGTACCCCAACTTGTGTACCAGCTCCCAATCCACACCATCAGATCACAAAACCATATCTCAAATAAACTAACTCCTACTCTTGGCTCTCAAAGCCGCATCATCAACTCACTTACTTCTGCTACTGGCTTCTGCCGCACCATCAGTTCCAATACCACATAATCGTCTCTCAAAGCCGCACCACTTTTACACAAACTTCTGCTTCCAGCTCTCAGCTGCAACATTGACTCCCAAGTCACTTCATTGGCTCATAAGCTGAATCATTGGCTCCCAAGCCAAAACACTGACTGTTCCTATTCCTGCTTTTTCTCTCACTATCAGATCCCATAGTACATTTGTGTGAACCACTACTACACTGAGTATTAAGACCAGGTGACCACCTTAGTACTGGTGATCATTTATAGGTCTAAGGGAACAACAGGTGGCTGTTAGTGGCAGAAGACCTCACTAGCCTGGGTTCTAAGGGGGTTCACACGGAGTGAAGCTTTGGGATTCATAATACTATCTTTCTGGTCAAAGGCACTTCTTTTTTTTCTGAAATGTTTTTGGCAAATTAACTAGTCACAGGCTGTCACATATGAAGGATTGTATGTTTGACATTACAAAAATTGGGACAATGACTTGTACCCATTCAAAATAATTATGGTGGAATTCTGCCAAGTTTACTCCTAGTTGCATTCTATGGTCACATGAAGCTCACCAGAAACTCATAATTTACAAAAAAATAGAACACTATTATACCACTTTTATACCTAATTTCCAGGTCTGACCCGGAGGTTGGAAAAGGGTTCAAAACCAAATCAGACTGGGAATTTAGCCAAAGCTGACCCAGGATATTCTGAGTCTGCTGCGTTCACACCGAAGCCTGCTCTGCAGTTACCTGGCTCTTCCAGCGTGGAGTGGATGCTTGGCGATGACATAATCTCCAAGCACCACTGAAGGCATCAAGGCATCATCATAAGCCAGATCACACCATTTGCACTGCAGGGTTTCACAGGTCATTCCAGTGTTAAAACCTGCAAGCAACCTGGGTTGGATTGCCGGGTCACTCGACCTGGGAATCTAACCCTGTCCCCCTTTACACTAAGGAGCTACCCAGGTTTTAGCTCTGATTTAAAAGTGGTACTACATTCCCCTTGGGTCTGAATCAAATGTAAGACCCTTACTGTTGCTTGGTAATAGAAACACAGTTTCTCCTAATATTCAATGACAATTAATCAAAATATGCTTCTTTCCTTTGAAAAAACACAATTAAAACAATAAGTGCAAAATTATTAAATTACTTAATAAATGAAATGATCACATGAAGTTTATAATTTGAATTTTTTAAAAAGTACACACTGAAAAAGGTATTTCTTATTCTACATTTGCCACAAGACAGACAAAAATATAAACCTATAAAGAACTTCATTTATATGAACCACATCCTTCAGGTTAGACTGTTAGACTGACAATTAAAGCACTTCATGAAATAAATGCAGTATATTAAGGAGATGATAACATTCCCTTGGTTCTAGTATATCTAAATTACTAAAGCATTACCTTAATGTTTTAGAAAATAGAAATTATCATCATTATGGTACAGATGGCACACCAGTGAAATGGGAGCATGCTGTGACAGCTCATGAAAATATTGCTACAAAATAATTGTCAACAAATATCAATTCCATAGTTACAAGGCAGACCAATCAATTATGAGTTGAAAACTTATATTTTGATCCCAAAGGCCATTTGTTTTGTATTTTCCCTACTCCCATTGAAATTAATTGTCCCTTCACCCTAAAATTTAATAAATAAGTTAATAATTCACAAACTCACAAAAATATATACCTATATTGGAAAATGAAACAGAACAAAAATATGCTGGGCTGCAGGCTTAAATGCTTTGATCAAATCATGACAAAATCCCTTATTTGCAGCAAACACATACATTTGCAGTATATTATTGTTAGCGCCGATAGTAAAAGTTTTTCTGTTTTGAATACATTTATGGCATTAATATTGCCATGCCGCTGGTACCATGTATGATATGGGTAAAACTGAGCGCGGGCATATTTCTTTTCTGTTTTGTTTCAAAATTTTGCATTGTGCTATCATGGCAGCTTTCAATTAAGGCTATAAAAAGCCTAGTTGGGTGTGGCTCACAGCCAGCCCCTGTATAGATGTGTCCCTCTGTATCTAGGATGTGAGTACATTTAGCTGCAATGTAATGATGTGCTGGGCATATATGCTAGTGTTAGGGACCTGTAGAAAAATGGGGTCCCTTGATGCTGGGCTGCAGGCTTAAATGCTTTGATCAAATCATGATAAAGTCCCCTTTGTTTAATTTGCTGCACACACATAAATTTGCAGTATATTATTGTTAGTGCCGATAGCAAAAGTTTTTCTGTTTTGTATACATTTATGGCATTAATATTGCCATGCTGCTGGTTCCATGTATGATATGTGTAGAACCGAACGAGGCATATTTCTTGCCTCCCACTTTTTAAGGGGCCAAAAGTAATGGGACTATCAACTCAAAAGCTATTTCATGGACAGGTGTGGGCTATTCCCTCATTATTTTAGGGCTTTGGTGTCTTCACTCAGTGAGCGGCAGCCTGTGTCAGCTCTTTTTCATGTCCGCCACCCACTAGGACTTCTGGCACCGTCGCCTGGCAAGAGTCAACCCGCCAGAGCTTCGGGGTCCTTGTCTGGCGGGCACAAAACCACTAGGGCTTTGGTGTCTTAGCCTGGCACCAAGCGAGTTAGGATCTCCCGTTTTAGCTTTTCATAGTCCGTTGCATCAGTCAGGCACAAATCATAGTAGGCCTTTTGTGGTTCTCCAGACAGAAAGGGTGCCACAAGACTTGCCCACTGTTCCTTGGGCCAACTCTCCTTTTCTGTGGTTCTCACAAAGGCCATAATATATGCTTCCACATCATCACCCTTGGTCATCTTTTGCAGAAAGTGACTGGCCCATATGGAGCGAGTGTTGTTTGAAAGTCCAGTGGATACATCTACAAACTGGACTACTAACTGTTGTACTACATCTTTTAAGGCCTGGCGGGTTTCCTCTATGGCAACTTGTTGTTGCCTCTGGGCTTCCTCCATGGGTAATACTGAAAACAGATATTTGGTTAGAAATTGATCACAATATTAGGTTACCATTTACCTCGACTAGCGCTTAGCTCAGCTATAGTTTATCATAGTTAAAGCATTAAAATAAAATTGCAAACATCAACATTATTATAATGTTTTGCAAATTGCAACATGGCATCCAGCATCATGCATTCCATCGGGAGAAAGCCCTTGCATTCCACCATAGACGAGGAGGAGTGGAAGTGACATAATACAATATCCGGAACTCAAAGAGATAGGAGACACACAGACTGCCAACCAATCACTGCGGGATGATAGATGTAAACACTGATGACATGTGTATATATATATATATATATATATATATTATAAGGGAACAGTTGTGCCATTATATTAAAGCTGCATCTAAAAAAATGGATTTCGCCATAGAGAATCCAGAATGGGGGGCACGGTGTTTAAGGGGCTACACCTCAAAAGCTTTAGGAGGTACCAAGTTGAAATTTGGCACAAATGGGTAGAACTGTCACTGGGTGCTGCATGCCAAATTTCAGGGCAAACACATAAAAAATTAAGATATGGGAATAATCTAAAGCTCCAACTGTCAGTTCTTTCTGACATTCTCAATTAGGAAACTTTTTCTGCTGTAGTCTATCTGGGATTTTTGGGAAGGCAAAAATCAGGGTAGGGGTGGAACTTAGACTTGGGGTTAATTTTATTTGGTAGCTATTGTGCCAGGGTACGTGCTTTTGGGGTTTAAGTAAATAAGAAAATTATAGTTTTTAAACTATTACCTCAAGAATAGGACTTTTCAACTTGTTGCGCAGCCGCAGTTGGTGCTTCCAGCAGGAGGCGTAAACCATGTTGGCTCAGACCAGTAAGTAGAGCAGCAGAAGCTGAGGACAGGTCATTCAGCCAGTCAGCCATCTGACTGCATCTGCGAGAGGCACGGTCCAGTTATGGACCCCGTAGCGTGCAGCACTGCAGGAGGTCTCCTCCGGAGACAGACAGTGCTGCTCCCTCCCACTATATGCCATGCTGTTGGGGCACTGGGAGCAAGGCTCCCGGGCCCCAGCATCAGCGCACCATCTAGAGCTGCACAGAGAGCCAGCTAGCCTGGTCCCCCTGTGTACCCGCTATCCTGGCCTACCCTGCTGCTGTGCTGCACAGGGAGCCAGCTTCTCTGGTCTCCCAGTGTGTGGCCTCTCCTTCATGCTGTGGTATCAGGAGCTAGCGCACCCAACACCCAGCATGCAGTTAACTGCCGGCCACTCTGTGTTGTAGAGCTGAGGTTGCGGGAGCTAAGCTCCCGGCCCCCAGCATCGGTGCACAGTTAAACAGTGCCATGCAGGGAGCCAGCTAGCAAAGTCCGGCCTACATGTGGCACTTAGCCCTGCTGTCCAGGACACTTGTCCCAGCTGCAGAAGCTTCTAGCTGCCCTGGGGCACCAGGAGTGTGGCTCCCGGTCCCCAGCAGCCAGCACAAAGCCAGCTGTCTCTGGAGGTGGCCCGGGGGCTGTAGCGCAAGACACAGCCCTATGGCGCATATCTGCTGGCATGCCAGGAGCTGAACTCCCAGCAGTTGGCATCCAGCCCAGCTCTCCGTGCCCTATTCAAATATGATGCCTCAGCGCCATTTTTGAAATTCAAGGATGGCCAACGCGAGCCAACCACAACTCGTGATGTCATCAACCCGCCCCCTTGGCTGGCTTAAATAGAACCAGCGCGTGCTCCATCCATTCAGTCCATTGGCCAGGGAGGTGGAGAGACCAGCTGAAGCAAGAAGATGCCGGGAAGCCCTGGCTGGGCGGCGGCCGCACAAGAGAACTTAATGGCCGCCGTGCTCCAGGTGAAGATGCCGTATAAGCCCTGGATGGGCGACGGCCATGTAAAAGAGCTTAAAGGCCGTCGCCCTCCAGGTGAAGGTGCGACATAATAAACTACTTTTGAAAATGGTGTCTGTTTGTTTTATTTTAATATTTATTTGCAGGGGTACTATAGGTGCCAGAAGGCTCTTAATGCCCCGCCTGCTGGTACTTGTGGTTCTCTAAGTACCAGCATGCAGGGAAGGCTTGCAGGGACCTGTAGTACTACTGCAAAAGACAATATTTATATTTTCTTATGCACCACAGGGGGGCATGGTGAAACGGATCCCCTGACTGTGGCATCACCGCCCTACTAGACGCAGTCCGGTGCTGGTTCTGGGAAATACAGGGGAAGCTCTACTGTATGCATTTTTTTCCTCCTGCATTTCCAGAACCAGGACCGGCTCAGAGCCCTGTGGTGGTTGAACTAAATATGGGGGACCCCTACGTCATTTGTCCCCCATATTTTGGCAACCAGGACAAGTTCTGAAAAGCCTGGTGCTGGTTGTGCTTAATACAGGGGACCCCTACATCGTTTGTCCCCTGTATTTAGCACAACCAGTAGTGGGGCTCCAAAGCCTGGGGCTGGTTGTTTTCTGAGGGGGGGGCTATGCTTTTTATTTTTTACACATTCAACTTTTAACATAGATGCGTAGATCTCACTAATGCATTCATCCATCTATGACTTGATTTTCTCAGGTGTATACACACTACCAGTGAGCCCTCTGTCTCCAACTGATGCCCCCTTTGCACTGTACCACTACCACAGCTCTGCAACACTGCTGCTGCCGCTACCCCACATGCCTACATCCATTTTGCACTCTGCACCTCCCAAACCAACCTCCTGTGGGCTGTCCCCTCTTCTACCTGTGTTAGAGTACCATTTTGTTGTCCTTCTCCCCTGCACATGGCCCGGTTTGCTCATCCAAACCCTGATAGTTAATAAATTTTAAAAAAGCTATGAAATTCCATAGACAAAAAACCTTATGGTTTCATATGTCCCATTAAGGCTGCTTAGACATGATCTGAAAATTCACAAAACCTATTGATTTTCTGCCACTCAAAATACAAAAAGCAATGAAATTATGATCATTAAGGCTTACGCCTTAATGGATGAGGTTTTGCACAATACAGATATGGTATGCCATCACACCCTGTGGTTAACGGCAGATTCAGCACTCTCACAGAATGAGATTGCTGTCACTCACAAAATGGTGGAGCTACTAATTCACACAATTGTGGGCTCTTTTGTCAGCCTCAGACATGACCCTGCTCAGTTCCCTGACTCCCACCCCTCTATAGGTTTCTGCTAATCAATAGGGCATATTGCTAGCTCTTATTGGCTCTCACTTTCTCAGAGAGCAATCAGAGTGCATCCCTTGTCCCCGCAGCAGCTGCAGTCAGTCACATAGCACAACAGTTTTTTCTGTGACTTGCTTCCATAAAATCGTCACAGATGAATGGTTCATGTACCTAAACCTTCCTTGACCAATACTGTATAGAATAGTAAAAACTCCATCAAAATTCATCCATTGGTTTAAGAGATTATCCTGAACAAAAAAAGTGTACACTCGTTTTTATTTATTTGTATTTTTGTTAATTTTAATTTTAAAAGTGTTGTACAATCCAGCCATTGAGGTTGACCCTCTCCATGCAATAGCCTGATGGTATCCTCTCCAAAATACCTT
Source organism: Taudactylus pleione (assembly GCA_031769625.1). Classification (NCBI taxonomy): domain Eukaryota; kingdom Metazoa; phylum Chordata; class Amphibia; order Anura; family Myobatrachidae; genus Taudactylus; species Taudactylus pleione. Next base: position 16,360,453 of record JAUIMM010000120.1, read on the forward strand.
ATCACCAATGCCAATTTTGCTATAAATGGCTCTGGACATTATTTACAACACAAATTATTGTTCTGCACTCTACCTTTGTCATAAGCTACAAGCTTTGCATTTTACACTTGACACCTTAACTAGATCTGTACATTTGTATTGGACCTGGATGTTGCTTTTACTCATTCATCTTGGCACCAAATATGGCTCAAGACACTAGTGACACCAGAATTAGCTCTAAACATTAATCTTGACATTAGATATAGCTTTGGTGCACACTAGGCTTTTTACCAAGTTTTGCACTGCACATTGAATTGGCACTGTATATACAGTACAGTACTGTAGTTCAGCATATTAAATGTAACACTAGGTAGAACACTCTCAGGAGACTCCCTTGATATCAGTCTACTGAACTGGAGTGAACTTAAAACAAGGTCGGCCGTATGAAGTAATGAGTAACACAGGAGATATATTAGCTTTAACATAAGCAAGTAGACACCTACTCAATCAACCTTCTATTAACAAACAGTACCCACATCTTGTTTTACACTATCATATATCACACAATTACAGTAGATCCCTCTTTAATTACAGGAGAGAAATATTAACAAGGCCTCTTGAAAATTAGACGAATAGAGAAAATTCTGATGTTCCATTTGGTAAAATATGCAACTAAGAAAGGCTCTTTTTACTTCTGTTATGGAAACTATTATACAGTATATTAAATGGAGTTAAGTGAGCTTTTATTAATAACAATATAATAATGATTACTTTTCTACAATACTGAAACAAAACCACACAATATTGAAAGAGTAAATTTAGTTGCCCTAGATTAATTTAATAGATTTAAAATCTTACACTACCTGTACAAGCCTGAAGAAAAAATCATTAGGCAGGCAAATTTAAACCTCTAGTCTTTGTTTATTTCATGATATTTCTCTAGCATAAAGTATTTTGCTGTGCCATTGTTCTACTGTCATATTAACAGTGTTCAATGTGCTAGCACAGTAATTTAATCAAAATGTGTCATCGCCCAGCCTTGTCAGCCTGGTTGATAATGAGTCAGCTCTGTAGATGCTCAAAATGTAAGATGAATCGCAAAATTTGATTTAACTTAGGTCAGAGACAGTCTGAAACTTGTTTGCAAGAATCTTAGGGTATATTAGTTCACAGTTTGTCAGCATAGATTTAAAATGGCATCCAAAACACTTTTGAACTTATTAGACAAACAGTAACATCGGGGCAGGATGCATCAATATGTGGTCAAACCTCCGAAAATGCAGTTTTCTGAGGCTTGATCACATTCCCCATTTGCATCAAGCTTTGGAAAATAGTAAAAATAGAAAAAAACAATATAATAAGAGGAAATGGATACCTTGAAGAAGATACATCCAAATCAGAGACTTTTACTGTATATCTAAGTTTAATATAAAATCAGGGAGAATAAAGAACATAATATATAATAATTTGCCTATCCTCAAACAAGATCCCATATTGAGAAAATGTTTAGAGGATAAGCCTTAATTACTTTTAAAAAGAATACAAACTTAAAAAACTTATTGGCGCCCAGTAAATTAAAACATGGTTCCAACCAAAACCAATAGGAAACTATCAGTGCAACAAAACAGTCTGTTTAACATGTACATTTATGCAGAATAAAGCTTATAGCATCACCTCTTCTGTAAATGGCAAGACCTTTGGTATTAAACAATTTATGAATTGTGATTCAACATACTGTGTTTATGTTCTACAATGTCCCTGCTCCCTACAATATGTAGGAAGAATGACAAGATCAGTCAAATGTAGATTTAGTGAACACAGATGGAATAAAATTAACAAAGTCCAGACACACAGTGTGTGACATAATTTTTTCCATCACCATGGCAGTGACCCAAAAGGGTTATCTATTATGGCGGTGGAACAATTCAAGATTACTAAGAGGGGAGGGTACAGATCTTGCCAACTCTGTGTAGGGGAATCAGCATAGACTTTTAAATTAGACACCTTAAGTCCGAAAGGACTATATGAAGCTTTAGATTATTATATTGCTGGAGTAATTTCCATATACATTAAGTTTCTGGAGACTAAGCTGTGGAGACTAAGAAGACTATTTTCTAATTGTTGTGCCTTTTCCCTTGGTTGTGCCCCTTTGGTCATGAGGGATGTCGATCGCCATGACTCGAGGCAGTACCATCGTAGGTTAGGACACATTTTTATGTATATGCCATTATTTTCAACGTAGGATAGGTTTCCAAGAACAATAATATATGCTCTGGATATATGTGAAGGTTATGAGGGATGTGGGTTGTCTTATGCATCTACCTAACTGTTTTGTACATAGATTAGGAGGTATTAAAGTGTAATTATAAATCCACAGTAGGAACTTTGAATGGTTGAGTTAGGTTAGGAGGGTCTCTAGGAGTGAGGTCAACTTCCTACCCAGAGGGCTAGAGTAAAAAACTCTACCTGTGTTATTTGAACGTGCTATAACACATATATAATGGATATACGTATATGTGTCAAATGTAACATTTAGAGGTCTAAAAGATAAAAATAATTTATACATATATAATATATTGTAAATGCATGGTGTCTATTATATATTAGTATGTTATATATTTCATACCTTTTTATCAGTTATATATGTTTTTGTAATACTCTGGGTATATAGATGAAGTATGCAGTTTATGCACGTACTGTATATGCAGATTAATTACATAAAATAATTACAAACAACCTAAGGACATTGTGCATTTATATTTTGTTGTTTATATAAGTTTCTTTACATACAAATGAATCTAATTAAACAGATATAAACTGTTAGATGAATGTCTGAATAATAACAGGAGGCTTGTTACATAATATGGTGTGTTTTCTCACATATCTTAAACATTATTATATTGTCTATTTAATTTATTATTTTTATTATTAATATTTTTATTATTATTCTTTTTATATAATTTTTTATCTTATGTCTATAAGTATAATTAAAAATATCTTAGTATATTTGTATAAGAAACCTTTATCTGGTGAGAATGAGAGATTCGAGTATTTGCAAACCAAATAAGATTCAGGTGTCACATATTAAGCAATTAAACAATTAGATGCAGGGGAATAAATAGAGGCACCATGGATACTGGTCTCTAGTCTTGAAAAAGTATCAGCATTCCATGGGACGAAACGCATTAACCATATTAACCCCTTAACTTATTTGCTGAAGAGACGGTGAGAGATTGTCCGAAGGAGCACTTGAGAACAGCCAAATGGGAGCTATATCATCCGCACTGACAACTCATTTAATAGCCAGGACAACAGCTGTGGCAGCTCTGCGGCACCTCTGGTCCCCCCAGTTCATCTTTGGAGTTTATTATTACAGCGTCTGCACAGTGCCGCAGACATTTCCCCACCTCTGAGATTTACACCAGTGGCGCCTGCACAGTGTAACCAGCATTTCCCCACTTTTGCCATTTGACAAGAGGACATTGAATACCTAGTCCTGGGAAAGTCTAGCAAGCTTGGCCACACAGTGGGACAGACCAATGGTAAATTCTATCTATACTGACTTACTTAAAAGTGGGGAACCAATATTTAGCAGAGACTGCTAGCTTATTTATGGTAATACTGGGACACCGGTAGATACCCAAACACTGAAATGTGACAGCGATCAGTGTGATAACTATATGTTTTTATCTACTACAGTACAATACTGGATTGACATTGTAGTTATATAGCTACCACAGGATTTGCAACAATTGCAAACAGCTAAAGTATCCTATTAAGAATACTGTGATACCTAATATCTAATTACTCAGTGTAGTAATAGAAATTATTTCTTGTGACTTTTTATGAAGTGGCATTTATATGGGTACATTGTTTCTATCTGCTTATTAATATTATTGTTATATGATGCTTATATGTAGTTATTATTTATTTATTTTTATTAATCTATTTGTGGATATTTTGAATAAAACAATCTTGGTAGAACCAAACAGGCCTCTTGTACATTTAAAAATATAGAGCAAATCTTATTCAATTGGTAAATTTTAATTAAGGAATTGAATACCAGCGCGGTAACTATTTCAGTAGCTTTGTTCTTTTGGTAATACAGTATATTCAGGGTCCTAACTAGACCCTAGTTACATGTAGCAGGTACCAATTAGGTGATTATCATATACAGTATTGCCAACAGTGCCAGTAAGGGTAGTGTTTTTCACTACATTGTGTGAAGCTTTGGAAAGTAAAAATTTCCAGAGTTTGTTCCCAAAAGGCAATGCCATCTTTAGATGGCATTACCTAATAGAAACCCATGGGCTTATTTTATAAGCTTTCACAGATGGTGATCAAATAGGATCCATCCCCGGGTGCATCACAGCTTGCACATGCACTGGCCGCACATGCGCAGAAGGAATCCCAGATCACAAACCCTGAAGTATCCACACCACAAAGGACAACTCTTATCAGGAGAGCTGTCCTTTGCTTAAATCTACATGCACTCTATCTCTTGCATCAACTGTAACATGGGGCTGGTATAAGCTCTGATACTAATGATGATGGTTGTGGTGCCTGGTGTAAAATCAATATAAAATATATGCTTCATCAAAAATACCAGAATGTGTGGGGTGTATAACAGTACACACCCATAATATCCTGTCACACCTTGATAAAGGCTCCATGGGAGCAGAAATGCATTGGTGAGTCTATGGGGTCTATGTACTAAGCAGTGATAAGTGACAGAGTGAAAAGTGATAAGTCTGTGATAAGTGCCAGCCAATCAGCTCCCAAATGTAATTTTTCAAAAACTGCCTGTGAGATGACAGTTGGAAGCGGATTGGCTGGCACTTATCACAGACTTATCACTTTTCACTCTGTCACTTATCACTGCTTAGTACATAGACCCCTACATAAGGAGCAGAAAAAATACGAGGTGATACTGTGTGGAGGAAACTGACTGTACACGCTGAACCAGGGGGATCACAGAAACTTAAATACCCTGGAGGTGACTATTTGTACCTGGATTTTTTGCTATTCTGGGTGTGTACTGTTATACACCCCACACATTCTGGTACGCTGCTTTTTTGATGGAACGTATATTTTAGATTGTATTTTAATTTGAATAAAACTATGATTCACTATATTCTGCATATACCTTCTTTTTGAGGACACAAGAATATATATTAACTCCGTTGCAGAAGTGGTTTATCTTAAAAGGGTGGAGAGAATGAAGATATCATAGGAGTACTTTCAGAGAAATTACTACTAGCAAATATTGTTGAAATTTGGTATTTTCTGTACACTAGAGGAGGGTAACTGACTGCAAGTACTGTATTTTTATATTTTATAGAGGGTGTTGGTGACCATCCTCACCATCAATGCAGCACCTTTTTACTTGGAGCGCAAGTTTTTTATTATTGTTATTAAATATTAAAGATCCCCCAGATGTACTGTATGTGAGGTTCTGGTTTTGTTGTGGACCCGGGGTGGTGATAGGAGAGGACACACAAGCACATTTAAATGAAAATATGGAAGTTTTAATGAGTGGTTTAGTAGACATGAATATGGCAAAAGTAAAAGTCCAGGCAAAGCACTAAAGTGTCCTTGGAAACTGTAGTGAAGCAAATGTGAGGATGTCCAGATAGTGACAGCCAGGGAACAGTCCAGTATGCAGGTATGGTGAGCTGAAATGATATGCAGGCAGAGGAGATATAATCCAGAAGAGTGTAAGTGGAGGCAAGGTGCAGGGTGACAGCAGACTCAGGTACTCAGGCAGGGGGAAGGTAAATGGAGGGTGCAGGTAAGTCCAGCGGTTTGGAGCAGGCAAGGTAAGCACGCTAGGTAGTGTTTCCAAGGAGGCAGGTAATGAGCACAGGAAAACTCTCTCAGCTGTCACTGAGAAACTCGTTACACTGGCAATTAAGGAAGGCTCTGGACCTCCCTAAATACCAAGTGCTGCACCGTTACTGGCTTGAGAGAGCACATGACCCACCAGGATTGGACAACTGAATCACATGGCCGGAGGTAAGATGGCAGCACCCATGCCGGGCGGAATGGAAACACCACCAAGCCTCACCAGCCCAGAGTGACAATGTGCCCGCACAGAACCATGTGCAGCCAATGCCCCTCGCCAAACACCAGTGCCACCACCAGATGCTCCTTGCCACAGTGATTTCACAGGTATTACCCATCGACCACCATGCCGAGAAACCTTGGTCGTGACACTGTACTATGGATTGATGCTGCAGATATCTACAATGTCTGCCAATGCACCTCCAGTTTTGTCAAAATGCAGCCCCATAGGTTTCTATGGGGGCTGCAGTTCTGTGAGATTTACCAAGCTCCAGAAGGTGTAATTCTGCATACTCCTCCTCCCTCTCCATCATCCAAAAGTGGCGCATGCGTCAGCCAATGACTGCGCATTTGCAGTGGTAACTAGGTCCTGAACCAGGAAGCAGTGTGATAGCTCTATGCTATCAAACTGTTTCCAGTTCTTCTCCTGGCAAGAGAAACCTAATAAATTCATGTGAAAATAATAATTTTCACATTGCGAATTTACGCAGAAAATATTTATCTTGTCCGATAAATATGCCTCTTAATTTGGCTTCTGTGGCTGCCCGCAAGTACAGCGCCTTTGCGTATGTCTCTGAATAAACCTTTGCACAAGAAATGCAGCATTTTATTTTATGTTTACAAAGGTTTGGTGTGTGTATAATGATGTATATTCCATAGTATTCTCTATAATATCAGCAAGTAGTGTTCATAATATAATCTACATAATTGCAAATAATGCACTGCTAAAGTCTCTTTTTTGTGTATTGAATATTCTTTATTTATAGAAATAATGTAAAATATATATTACCATTAGCATTTTCTGTTATTGCTTAAAAACAGTATGAGTAAATGACTTACATTAAATATATATTCTGTCATGAACAACCTCAAGCATTTTCTAAACACTACAATGGTAATAAACATTTTGATTAAAAAATAATTGCCACATTAGTGAGGTTTTATCTAAATAGCTTTGCACAGAGCATTGAAAAGAGCCCTAGAGGAAGATTTGAAGATTAGACGTGGAAGTGAATCAAATTCAAGTATAACAACAACAAAAATAAATCAGTGCTGTTGTGCTCTATAAGATAGCAGACCTCAATATTACTATAGTATCTTTTGTACCCTAGTCTTCCAATCTATTTTGAAAGTACAAATGCTTTGTGGCAATAGTCACTGCAGTATTTCGCTATCCATTTGTACGTTTACCTCGCTGGAAGCTGTCCTTTTTTTCAATTATATTAAAATGAGAATGAAGATTATTCTTTTGGGTTTGTATTATTATGTTTAATAAACACAGACAGAAAAAACTAATTAAAAACACTATGAAGATTTTTTTTTATTTAGCCTGTAAACTTAAGGTGCCCATCCACTAGCCGATTACACTGTACGATTGCTTGATTATGACATCGCAATTGTGCAATCGCTCAGTAATCAGCCACAAATCATGCATCCAAATGTCAGAAACAACCAGCGATGCGCGCTCCAACTGGTCGTTTCCGACATCATTCATCGGCCGACCATGCAGGCCAATCTGCCAAAAATGACAGATTGGCCATGGTCAGGGATGATTGATGTGCCTACACTGAATGATCAATCGTTCAGTGTAGGCACTGCACCCCTTAGGGGAACGATGGTACGATTATGATGTCGTAAACGTACCGTGTTTCCCTGATCTACTAGTGAATGGGCACCACTCATCTAAAGAAAATAATACATTTTAAAATGTATTATGAGGTGCACAGATTATGGACTTGGAATCATATATACTTTAGGATAGAATAGAGACTTCACTTCACTAGCTTATTGATTTATTTGTTCTGACAGTGGCAATGTAGCACCAAATAAAACAAATAAAAATACTGACATCTTATGTGTTCAACTCTCTGACTAAAACAATTGTAGTTGAATGCAAAGCAAATACATTTTTGGAGTTTATTTATTTCATTCAATAAACTGCAAATCTCTCTAGAAAAAAAAACAGCACTGAGCACCTGGAATCACGGGGCTTATAAAACACATTGTTTTGCTCAGAACCATAAATTGCTAGAGGCCTGATTCAGCAAGGATCGCAACTGTAATTACGCACGTAATTGGCTGATTGTTGCCTTCTGCGCATGTTTATACATCGCAGTGCACATATTCGAACCAGCCACTGCAATCGGGACTGCAATCGCAGTGACTATGCAGATCCATTGCAAAGTAAATGACAGGAAGTACCATTTGGGGGTGGTGAAGGAGGTTGGTTGGTGACACACAGGCGTGCCAGTGCATTTGAATGCCATTGCAGGGGCATGCATAAATTATCCACTGCAATGCCATAGCTTGAGTACTCACTGTGTGCAATGAGGTTAGCAATTTCTGAGAAAGGACAGACCTTGCGCAAATGTGCATGAGGCTGTAATTGTACTCGATGCTACCGATGGTTTTGCAGTTTTGCTAAGTATTACGGATGTGTGTAAGGTAAGGTGGGTGTCCTTATGTTGTGCTGAGACAGTATAGCGATCGCAATGGATTAGCATATATTTGCAGTGAGATTGCATGCGTAATCGCTATTGCATTCGCAGTTGCGATCCGTAATGAATCAGGCCCTAGGACATTACTATGCTGAACTACAAATATCTTTTATATTTTAAGACACAAATACTAGTGTAACTAAAATATGTATTCTGTGACATCTAAAAATATACTTCTGCCTGGTTCTACCTAAAGTATTTCACCCAGCTGGTAATATTCGACAGTGGGCTTGGAGATTTTAAATGACCATTGGTGAAGTTCATCTGACATTTTCAAACTGGAAATTTAGTGATGCATGTTCTTTGTGTGATTTATCACTAATTAAAATCCTTTGACAACAATGCTAAACACTTTTGGGTTAATTTAGAGTTTAATGCATTTGTTCACCGAACACACATGGGAAAGGACACACACAAGGAAAAGTGCATTTACATTTATATGATGAATTTAATGCACCAGACACTATTGTGATTTCTAAATAGAGAAAATCATCACCAATCTCCCTATTGGTTGCAGAATAACAAATGACAGTGTACTCCTATGCGATGAACAACATCTTGAGCATTGCAATATTTAATATTTCAATTCTTAATAAAGAAGTTCAACCACTGGTCATCAGATGACAAAGGGACAACTAAAAAGGTATTAAAAATGGCCCCACTGGTACAATATATAAGAATATTTTCAGTTTTAGTGCACAATCTCGGATAGAATTATGCATACAACCAATCAGTATCTATAAAATAGTAATTTTTAAATTATGTCAATTCTATATTAAACAGTAACTCCACTCAACAGAATGTTATGAACCACATTGCTGGTGACATGGGCACCAGATCTACTACAATTGTTTAAATAATGGGTGACAAAATTCTCATGTTTCCTCTTATTCTAGCCATATACTGTGAGAAAATAAACTCACCATCAGGCAGACAGACCAATTATCTAATTTTGTCATACACCGATAGATAATTGGTCTCCCTGTTTGATGGTGAGAATATCCACTATCTGATCCGAACATCAATTATCACATCTGTCTGGCATAATGAAAGATTTCTCATGCCTGACAGAGCAATTTAGGTGCTCGGTTGCAGCTATATACTGTGCAATAATCAGCTGATCCGGCTAATAATTGCAAAGTGTATGGCTGCCTAAAGAGTATGGGATATTGATGTATTCAATACCTGAGGAATGTTTTAAGCAGATCTTTTTAAAATCAGTAATTTTTCTGGCTGTTTACACCTACAGAATATGACAGGTATTTTTTTAGACTGCACAAAATTTAATTATTTTGGCAAAATGTCTTTTGTAGTTTTAAAACAATTGAAAGAAACAGATACTTGCATCTTTGCCCAGATTTAAAATTCTTCAAATGTAAAACTGTAATTATTGCTTTAATTACAGCTCAATAAAAGAAAACAATTATTTTTACTGTCAGGCTTTGTTTAAAAAAATACAGAACATAAAAATTATGTGTATCATACTAATTTGCACAGTTATATATCTATACTTTGGATTCTTAAGGTATGCTAAAATATATAGTACATGTTTGTCATGCTTTTGACAACCACCTGTCCCAAGTAATTCCTAAAATAAGATCACTCTGTCAATTGAGTACTGGCAGAAACAGAGAAAACAGCTCAAGTAATCCTGAAGTCCTTGTGAGTGATTGGCTAATAGGAGAACTATGGGGTCTATGTACTAAGCAGTGATAAGTGACGGAGTGAAAAGTGATAAGTCTGTGATAAGTAACAGCCAATCAGCTCCCAACTGTAATTTTTCAAACACAGCCTGTGAGATGACAGTTGGAAGCTGATTGGCTGGCACTTATCACAGACTTATCACTTTTCACTCTGTCACTTATCACTGCTTAGTACATAGACCCCTATATCTCATAACAGCCTTAACATCTAATTACAGTGCCTGATTCATTAAGGATCGCTATTGCCATTGCAGCTCTATAATAACACACAGGTCTGCTGCGAAAAAAAGGCAAAGATTGCTATCGCAATGCCGTCATACTGCCAGTATAGAGATGCCCACTGCCTCCCACTACCGCTGTATGACATCTGTAATACCTTACAAACTTCCATAAACATCAGTAACATCGAGTACCATTGGCCCCTCACACAGAATTACAGCAGCCCTGACCTTACTTCGAAATTGCTAACCTCGTTGCATGCAGTGAGTACTCAAGTTGCATATGCAATCGCTAATTTATGCATGCCCATGCAACGGCGTTCAAACGGTCAGGCATGCTTGCATTTCTATGACAACCCCCATGTCACCAGCCCCAAACACTCACTGCCTGTCAATCACTCTGCTATTGCTCTGCGTGGTCTCAGTGATCACAGTGCGATAATAGTGGTGCCTTTGCGCACACGCAATAAAATGCATACGCATGAACTGTATGCAACAATCGCCCATCTGCTTACTCTTTAGCAATAGCGATACATAATGAATCAGGCCCACACTGTCCAGCTCTTTTCTGGCAGGACAATGATCATTAAATAGACAACCATGGAAGAGTTCTCAGAAAATCTAATTATATTGAATTAAATTCTTCTACCCAGGTACATGAGATAAACACTAAGGGGGGAATTCAATTATCCACAGTAATTTACCTTGGCTACTTGATCCCCTGGCTAATCAAATAGCCCCAAAGCCGGCAGTCCTTTTTTCACCTGCCTGAGATAGGCCCTTTATCGCGATCACGACTGTGAAAACACATTGGTCCATGACCTTTTTCTATGTGTTTTTGCTCAAAAATAAATATTGTTTTCAGGCACAAAAAATGGGAGGTAATTGAATAGCCTGAAAAATAATTCCAAAAAACTCCCATTTTCCCCACCTGAAAAAATATTGGGGCTAAATAAATACCCGACTACGAGCTAAACTGCATTGCCATCCTCATACAGTACATTAACTTTCATGAATTTATATTTTGCACTTATTGAGTAGACTTTCTCATAGGTTACATAAATACTAAACTAAGATTTGTAATCGACAGTCATACAGGTTATTTAGTATTGACTGAGTCACGCATAAGAATGCCTTCAGGCTATGTCATGTACTGTACAATACTTCTTCTAGATCACTATAAAGAAAATCTGTTTTTAATCAATATCTCACTTGCATGTTTCTTAAGGCAGCTATGGTGACAAATGTACTTAAAATAATTAATTTAAACAATGGTGCAAGAGTGGCATCATAATTATCACCATATTTTGGAGACTAGTCCTTTGCGACTAATTTTGATCTAAATCTATAAACTTTACCTTTAGAGTAACATTTGGACTTAAACCCTATTTGCATCTAATTGCATATTTTCCTTGAGCTGATCCATTAAGATCCCATGTCTGGAACTGTTTCAGAGATTTCATCTCTTCATCCTCAGCTTTAATTATGTTTTCCTTTTCACCGATAGGCAGTTACTGCATCACTTCTCAGGATTCTGGCTTAGGTGCTGTCCGAGCAAGTTCCACCTAGTAGATCTCCTTGCCAAAGGTAAAGGTGATCTTCCCTCTTCAACAGTAACGGAAACGGTATGAAATACCGCCGGTCGCATGGCCAGTGGTTAGATTCCTGGCAGCGCCTGGCATACAAAAGCAGAGTTCTTGGCAGCGGAAGCCCGACAGCGCTGGAAATCCCGATCATCCTTAAGGTAAGTATAAACTAACCTAACCTACCCCTCCTTAGGTGTGCCTAACCCTAAGCCCCCCTCTAAGTGCCTAACCCTAACCCCCCCTTCCCCGCTGCCAAAACCTAAGTCCCCCGGGAGGGTGCCTAACCCTAAGTCCCCCCTGGGATGCCTAAGCCTAACCCTCCCTCCACCTAACCTAACCCTAACCTTCCCGGGGGGGTGCCTAACCCTAAGTCCCCCCCGGGTGCCCTAAACCTAACCCTCCCCCCCTGTGGCTGTCCGCTCGCGATGCCCGGCATTTCACCCTCGCTGGGATATGACAGTCGGGAAACCGGCTTTTTTTTATTAAGGCATCCGGGTTCCCGATTGTATACCACAATAACTGGATCGTCCATTGTTACTTCAATTTCAATTTCAGCTTCCTGGTGGTAGATTTTGAACATCTTCTTAAAGAAGTTCTGCTTGTGTAGTTTCATTGATTAATACAGTACACTGAGTTTTCAACAACACTTCTGCTTATTGTCACCTGTTTTTCTTTATGCAGAATTCTGTAACCATTTTGCGATTCATTGCGGCTTACAAACACTTTCAGCATTTCTCCTTCAGAACATATACAGATGTTTAATTTTCAAATATTGTTATATGTTGTAGGTTAGGTTCATTTCCATTCCACAGTTCATCTTGATTTTTTCAAATGTTTTTCCCTGCAGAAAAACGAGAGTTCTCTTTCTTCTTTCTGTTTGACAACTTTGAGTAATCAGCAATAAATGTGAGAAAATATTTCTTTGTTCTGGGGTCACATTTTTTCATTGGTCCACACACAGCTGTGTGATTTAGGTCTAGAAACTTCTTAGCTGTGATATTACTGTTTTTTTTTTTACTTTTTCTTGGCATTTTACCAATTAGACAGCTTACACATTCCATTACTTGGGTGCAAGGATCAATCTTCATACCAGTTGTATGCTGTTCTTGGGCTAGTATTTTTATGGCTTCTGAATTTCTGTGCTTTAGACAATGGTGCCATAATTGTATACTATTAACATTCTCCTGCTTAATGGTATTAACAGTTTCATTACAAGTTAGTTCAGTTGATTTATATTTTTTCCTTCTGCAAGTGTGTCTACCATTTGTAATAATTCATTTATCGCCTTTAATGTCACAGCATGTCCTTACTTGGAAAGTTATTTACAGACAACATATAGTATATGACATTCTTCAGAAGTTTATTTCTGGTAAATGTTGAAGTGACTGGACAGTAAGTATAACCTTCTCCTATTCAATTCAATTTAATTATTTATTTGTTATCACTTCCACATTACAAATAATTCATTAACAAAATTACAATGCAAACTCATTACCAAATAATTTATTAAACAGACTTAAAATTTAAGGTTACATTCACAGATGGAAAAAAAATATTCCATAATCTGCTATTATAGTACGCAAGATATCTAAAATATTTCTTTGAAGGCTATAAGGACAAGAGAAAATGACATGGATGGCCAGAATTAGTAATAGTCCCATTTGCTTGTGATGAACACCTTCTACCAAAAATATCCTCCAGCTTTGGCAGAGCGTGCCAGATAATACTGTACTCTCAGCTGCTTTAACCACTCTACCTAAGGATGTATGGTATTTCCAAATGACACAGTTATAGAGTAAGTTAGCAGACTTTCAATTACTCTACATTAAAAGTTTACAAGAATAGACCTAGCTAACCCTGTTGCCCTCTAGAATATCCAGATGATATTGGAACTGGAGCTAGCATAGCCAAAATTATCATTTTAAATTGTAAAATATATGCTTTAATTTTCAAAACAAAAACTTTCGATCTGAAGCATTATCACAAATAGAGCTTTAATAGACTTTTTCAGTATGACTGTTTTTATTTTTTTTTTATAAATACAATTTATCTTTAAATTTATACAGAAAATATAGACATTTAAAAAAACCACCAGAATCCTAAAATAGATTAGTCCATCTAAACATATTTACCTAAACATATCTGACTTATTATAAATAAAATATAAAAGCTGCATAACTATACCAATAGTAATTACAATACAGCCAGTAAGTTAGGCCATACTGAATATAAAGTAGTTTAATATATACTTGGTAAAATATCTGAATATAGTGAATATAAATTAATAGTTTAATTTTTGTCAAGCTTTTTTGTGATCCTTCAAATAGTTGATGTGCTTTGCAACAAAACATAATTCATAATTTGATTTTGTGTTATTGACAAAACAAAATGTAATGAAGGTTGTTACGCATTCATTAGAGCCATGTAGTCAAGCAATCAATCAACTAGTTTCCTTGCAATTCAGTTAAAATCCACTGACTGTGCACACCTGCACAAAATGCTAAATAGAAGAGCACATTAAACATACTAGAAATTAGAGATGTTCGGGTCGGTTCTCCAGAAATCCGAAACCATGCGAATTTCATGAATCCGGGTAAATCCGAGTCGCGCTTCTAGTCTCCTGAGGAGATCCGGGTAATTCCAGGTCCCGGTTCTGATCTTTTTTTGCAGTTCGGAATTCAGATATTAAATCTGAATTTCCGGTTTTGGATTGCATAAATTACATGATTTTAACTGTTTTTAAAACTTTTTATCTATTTTTTATTTTAAAAAATCCAGATCCAAAACCAAAATCAAAAGCAAAACACTTGAGGGTGGTTTGCAAAACCAAATGCAGATCCAAAACCTTGAAGGAGAAACAGATCCAAAACCAAAACATAGGGGTCGGCGCACATCCCTACTAGAAATACATAAATGCATATGTAGCAAGGTATCTAAACCAATGGTGGATTTAGGGAATTGATAAGTGGCCCTAGATCATACAAATACTAATTCAGAGAAAACTAAGATCACAATGTTAGGTCAGAGTAAAGGCATGATTGTTCATTGATCCATAGAATTGGTTAATGTACAGCTTGTTGGTAAAATTATTGAGAAATGTAATAACTTCTCATCCTATTTATCTGTGCATCCTTTTATTATGCCACTTAAGTGTGCAAGTGGGCAAGGTGTTAATGAGTAAAAGCATTATTTACTCCGGATATAGCTGCAATCTATGGATGAGCACCAGCAGCTTGGAGGTATGCTATCTGAAAAACTTCTTTAAAAGCTGCAAGCATGTTTTTTACAAACTTTTGATGTGACTTTAACTCTTGCCCTTAATATACTAACCCTCTGCATGTGATACTCTAATTCCTGGCCAGGATAAGGGATTAATAACATTACTAATGGATCTGTTTTTCTTTTTTTCCCAACTAACAAACTAAGGGCATGATTCAGCAAGGAATGCAGTTGTGCATATGCATACAATCGGTTGATTAATTTGCACTGCATATGCTTCATAGTGTGTGTGCGCGAACCAGACACTGTGGTCAGAACTGTGTATGCAGAGGCTACACAGATGAGTGACAGAGTGATTGACAGGAAGTGCCATTTATGGGTGGTGATTGGGGGGTGGCCATGAGAATGCATGCATGCTGTGCATTTCAATGCCATTGCATGGACGTGCATAAATTATCCACTGCGCTACCTGAGTACTCGTAGATATTCCTTAGTGATGTCTGGGCTTAGTGAGGTCTGGGCTTCCTTAACACTGCATCTGGGTCCAATGTTATCGATTGTTTCTCTATGTTGGGCATATGTACAGATGTGAGTAAGGGGAAGTGGGCGTCCTTATGTCAGGCTGCATCCGCAAAGCGAATGCAAACATGTACATAGCACCGCTGATATTAGCAATGCAGTTGCGTTCGTATAAGTAGAATAGCATTCCTTGCTGATCAGGCCCTAAGTTACTTCTGCTTAATTGTGGATATATATTAAAAATACTGATAACCTACAAGGATTTTAGGACAGTAGCTATAATAATGGCTCTTAGTATATACCAGTTGGTATTTTATTTTATTGTTATTATTTCTGATTGTGTGTTTTTTATCATTAATGTATTTGTATTAATAAATGTCTAATTGTTAGCACTTTCATTTTACTGTATATTGCATTTATTTCTGTTTATTGTGGGTTGAGTAACCCATATTTTGAAAGCTACAAGCATCTGTATAAGCACTGATTACTGTTTAGTGCCAGGATTGTGTTTTCTAAATCTTCATTATTTAATAGCCACACCTCATGTATGCCAAAATTAGGTATTATTTTAAGCAATAATGATAAATACAAAAAAGCCTAAAAGAGTAAATTTAAAAATATCAATTCTAAAAAGCTCTGTTAGATTTGAGGTTGGTATCTGACTGTGGTTTACAGACTAAACATAATTAGACTGTACAGGTACTGGTACTACTGGTACTACTGTACTCTCTATCCAAAATGCTTGGGACCAGAGTATTTTGGATAACGGAATATTCTGTATTTTGGAATATGTGCATTCCATAAAGAGATATCTTGGGGATGGGACCCAAATCTAAGCACAGAATGCATTTATGTTTTATATACACCTTATACATACAGCCTGTAGGTAATTTGATACAATATTTTCAGTAATGTTGTGGCTCAAACAAAGTTTGTGTACATACATGAAATTTATTTATGTTTCATATACACCTTACACACATAGCCTGCAGGTAATTTTATACAATATTTTTAATAACTTTGTGCCTTAAACAAAGTTTGTGTACATTGAACCATCAAAAAGCTTAGATTTCACTATCTCAGTCATGCTAAAAAAATTCCATAATTCGGAATATTCCATATTTCTGAATATTTGGATATGGGAGACTCAACCTGTACCACATTGAAATAAAATAATCATTAATTTTTAGTGCCACTCTATTCATTTAAATAAAATGTTCTGCTTGGACAATGGTTATTTATGGCTTACTCATAAGATATGGAGACATCAGATCTGTCTTTATGTCACATGACACTTTTCTGTGCTTTACTTTTATGCAATTTGTTCCAAGAAATACCCTTTTTCAATGACATGCAACTGGAATTATCAAAATTCATGCTATTAGATGTGTATGTCCACATCCAAACTTTGATGATTCAGAGCTGTTACAAAAACCAAATCATAGGAAACAGACACAGCAGTGAACAACCTTAAATATGTTTCCTTCTATACTTTCATTGCAAGAGTGTTGCATTTCAAAAGTAAATCTTGTTATTGCACTGCTCCACAAAACTAGATGTTCTGGTGTGCTAACTTTATACTTAACAAGGAATGCCTACACTCTACCCATCACTCAGTGAAAAATTCCACTCCTCTGAAAACATTGCCATTTTGCTCCACACACCCTTGTGCTTTGGTAGACATCCGGAATCTATGGTTCCCTGGCTATTTATTTAATATTAAGTTTGGTTACATGTAATTATTACATTTTAGAAAGTAGGATTATCATTTAAATTGATTGCCAAAGTATATAACTTTTTAAATAGGAAGAACACTTTCATATTACTATGTTACATTATTCAGTTTCATTATGCATGTCATACGATATGAGTGTCATTTGAAGGACATTTTTTAGGACATGAAATCACATTCATTATGCTTACAATAAGCACTCTTGCATAATAGATAACCTTCTTTCAGTATAATTGAGTCTGCAGCCTTTACTTACATGTATCTAAAAGCACTTTGAAAGCTAGACACAACTGAACTGTAACAAAATAATTTATTTGTAACAGACAGTGAAATGATTAGATAACTGCTATATTACTACCTCTTAGTCTAGCACATGTTTATAATGTACACATAATAACAGTTCATTTTGGATGCTGGATGCTTGGCTATCAGTAATTAAAAACATATTGAAGGGCACCATGAATTACTGATAAATTACTGTTTACCTCACTAATTATTCTCTTTACAATATATCCTACCTCACAGGTGGGTAGACATTATTTTATGTATTGTAATACTTTTAATCTTATAGTGCTATCAAAGTACAAGTTATAATTATTAACATTACTATATATTGTATATTTCTGCAAGATCTGGTTAGGGGTGCAGTCTGCTGGGGTAAATGGCAGCACTTCTCATGCAGCAGCCAATCAAAGGCACACCAGTTCAGTGTCTCGGTACAAGTAGCCATAGCTAGTTTTATTTAGCAGCATAAAATAATGTATAAAAACAAATCCTAGTCTGCACAAATCTAAGAGAGCTTCCCTCTCTAAGTGAGGAAGGACCTAGTGTCCAACTCACAAACAAAACAACAATTTTGCACCACAATTAAACCCAGCCAGTGAGAGACTGACTAGAGACCTGACATACCTATTATCAGCCGCTCACTGGTGGTCTGGCAATCAAGGTTGCTAATTTAATTAGCACCTGGCAGAAGCTAGGAGACTGGGACATATATATCTTCCTCACTGCTTATGTATATATATATATATATATATTAGGGGTGTGCACCGGCCACTTTTCGTGTTTTGTGTTTTGGTTTTGGATCTGGATCTTTCTTCGTGTTTTGGATCTGGATTGGTTTTGCCAAAACCACCCTTCCGTGTTTTGGGTTCTGGGTTTTGTGTTTTGGATCTGTATTTTTTTGAAAAAAAGCATAAAAACAGCTAAAATCACAGAATTTGTAGGTTTTTCTGCTCCTATGCTATTATTAACCTCAATAACCTTAATTTCCACTCATTTCCAGTCTATTCTGAATACCTCACACCTCACAATAGTGTTTTTATGTCCAAAAGGTTGCACCGAGGTAGCTGGATGACTATGCTAAGCGACACGAGTGGGCGGCACAAACACGTGACCCATCTAGGCGTGAAACTGCAGTGGCAGACAGGATGGCATTGAAAAACTAGGCCCCAAACTGTACATAATGCAAAGAAAAAAAAGAGGTGCAAGATGGAATTGTCCTTGGGCCCTCCCACCCACCCTTATGTTGTATAAACAGGACATGCACACTTTAACAAAGCAATCATTTCAGCGCCAGGGTCTGCCACACAACTGTGGCTGAAATGATTGGTTCGTTTGGGCCCCCACAAAACAAGCTGGCAATTAATCTGTCCCTGCACAAACTGGCTCTACGGAGGCAAGAAGTCGTCCTCATCCTCCTCATCCACAGATTCCTCACCCTCTTCAGTGTTATGTACATCCTCATCCTCACAGAGTATTAATTCGTCCCTGCTGGAACCACAGGTCCCTCTGTACGTTCTGGAGGCTGGTCTCCCTGGAAGAGTTGATCATTCATTTTATGAACATCATCTTCTCCACATTTTGTGGAAGCAACCTCCTACGCCTTTCGCTAACAAGGTTCCCGGCTGCACTAAACACTCTTTCGGAGTACACACTGGAGGGGGGGCAACTCAGGTAAAATAGAGCCAGTTTGTACAGGGACCTCCAAATTGCTTCTTTTTCCTGCCAGTACAGGTACGGACTGTCTGACATGCCTACTTGGATGCTGTCACCGATGTAATCCTTTAACAGACAGACGCACGCTTGTCGCTGCTGCTTTGAGGATTCAAGTGCGGCTACAGCCCACACAATTCACAAAGACAGAAAAAAGAAGAAGAATATTTTTATTGTTTGTGGAGCACACTTTGAGGGTGTCACCACCCTTTAACAGACAGACGCACGCTTGTCGCTGCTGCTTTAAGGATGCAGGTGCGGCTACAGCCCACACATTTCACAAAGACCGAAAAAAAAAGAACAATATTTTAATTGTTTGTGTAGCACACTTTGAGGGTGTCACCACCCTTTAACAGACAGACGCACGCTTGTCGCAGCTGCTTTAAGGATGCAGGTGCGGCTACAGCCCACACAATTCACAAAGACAGAAAAAAGAACAATATTTTAATTGTTTGTGTAGCACACTTTGAGGGTGTCACCACCCTTTAACAGACAGACGCACGCTTGTCGCTGCTGCTTTAAGGATGCAGGTGCGGCTACAGCCCACACAATTCACAAAGACAGAAAAAAGAAGAATATTTTTATTGTTTGTGTAGCACACTTTGAGGGTGTCACCACCCTTTAACAGACAGACGCACGCTTGTCGCTGCTGCTTTGAGGATGCAAGTGCGGCTACATCGCACACAAGTCACAAACACATTAAAAAAATAGTTTTTTATTTTTTGGAGCACTTCGTGAGTTACACCACCCTTTAACAGACAGACGCATGCTTGTCGCTGCTGCTTTAAGGATGCAGGTGCGGCTACAGCCCACACAATTCACAAAGACAGAAAAAAGAAGAAGAATATTTTTATTGTTTGTGTAGCACACTTTGAGGGTGTCACCACCCTTTAACAGACAGACGCACGCTTGTCGCTGCTGCTTTGAGGATGCAAGTGCGGCTACAGCCCACACAATTCACAAAGACAGAAAAAAAAAGAACAATATTTTAATTGTTTGTGTAGCACACTTTGAGGGTGTCACCACCCTTTAACAGACAGACGCACGCTTGTCGCTGCTGCTTTGAGGATGCAGGTGGAATCTAGACGGGATTTGGAACCGAGGACACACTACCTCCATCAATTGTCTAAATCCCACTGCACTAATGTCGGATACCGGATGCACGTCTAACACCAACATAGCAGTCAAGGCCTCAGTTATACGTTTTGCTTCAGGATGACTGCTGTCGTACTTCATCCTCATCGCTAGGGACTGTTGGAGGGTCAATTGTTTAGTAAAAGTAGTGATGTTCCTACTTCCTCTCTGGGATGATGAACAACTCCCAGCAGCAGCAACAGCACTAGTAGGAAGTGGTTCTTGATCTTTCCCTATTTTATTTTTATCAGAGAAAGTTTGGTCCTCCATTTATGTTATATTGATATATATACGTGCGGCTAAAGCGCACACAAACACAGAAAATATTTTTTTATTTTTGCTGGAGAGTAGTGCACTTTGTGGGTTACACCACCCTTTAAGAAATGAGCCAGCCGGCTCTTTACTTATGGGACACAGGCGCACGCTTGGCGCTGCTCCTTTGTTGATGCACGTGCAGCCACAGTGCACACAAGTCACAAACACAGAAAATATATATTTTTTTGGTTTGGAGTGTACTTTGGGGGTTACAGAACCCTTTAACGGTCAAGCCAGCCGGCCCTTTACTTATGACACAGGCGCACGCTTGGCACTACTTTGTTGATGCACGTGCGGCTACTGCGCACACAATTCACAAACACAGAAAATAATTTTTTTTTTGGTTTGGACTGGAGTGTACTTTCGGGGGTTACAGCACCCTTTAACGGTCAAGCCAGCCGGCCCTTTACTTATGACACAGGCACACACTTGGCACTACTTTGTTGATGCACGTGCGGCTACTGCGCACACAATTCACAAACACAGAAAATAATTTTTTTTTTGGTTTGGACTGGAGTGTACTTTCGGGGGTTACAGCACCCTTTAACGGTCAAGCCAGCCGGCCCTTTACTTATGACACAGGTGCACACTTGGCACTACTTTGTTGATGCACGTGCGGCTACTGCGCACACAATTCACAAACACAGAAAATAATTTTTTTTCGGTTTGGACTGGAGTGTACTTTGGGGGTTAGAGCACCCTTTAACGGTCAAGCCAGCTGGCCCTTTACTTATGACACAGGCGCACGCTTGGCACTACTTTGTTGATGCACGTGCGGCTACTGCGCACACAATTCACAAACACAGAAAATAAATTTTTTTTTGGTTTGGACTGGAGTGTTCTTTGGGGGTTACAGCACCCTTTAACGGTCAAGCCAGCCGGCCCTTTACTTATGACACAGGCGCACGCTTGGCACTACTTTGTTGATGCACATGCGGCTACTGCGCACACAATTCACAAACACAGAAAATAATTTTTTTTTTGGTTTGGACTGGAGTGTACTTTGGGGGTTACAGCACCCTTTAACGGTCAAGCCAGTGGGCCCTTTACTTATGACACAGGCGCACGCTTGGCACTACTTTGTTGATGCACGTGCGGCTACTGCGCACACAATTCACAAACACAGAAAATAATTTTTTTTTTGGTTTGGACTGGAGTGTACTTTCGGGGGTTACAGCACCCTTAACGGTCAAGCCAGCCGGCCCTTTACTTATGACACAGGCGCACGCTTGGCACTACTTTGTTGTTGCACGTGCGGCTACTGCGCACACAATTCACAAACACAGAAAATAATTTTTTTTTTGGCTTGGACTGGAGTGTACTTTCAGGGGTTACAGCACCCTTAACGGTCAAGCCAGCCGGCCCTTTACTTATGACACAGGCGCACGCTTGGCACTACTTTGTTGATGCACGTGCGGCTACTGCGCACACAATTCACAAACACAGAAAATAATTTTTTTTTTGGTTTGGACTGGAGTGTACTTTCGGGGGTTACAGCACCCTTAACGGTCAAGCCAGCCGGCCCTTTACTTATGACACAGGCGCACGCTTGGCACTACTTTGTTGATGCACGTGCGGCTACTGCGCACACAATTCACAAACACAGAAAATAATTTTTTTTTGGTATGGACTGGAGTGTACTTTTGGGGGTTACAGCACCCTTTAATGGTCAAGCCAGCCGGCCCTTTACTTATGACACAGGCGCACGCTTGGCACTACTTTGTTGATGCACGTGCGGCTACTGCGCACACAATTCACAAACACAGAAAATATATTATATTTTTAGCACTTGGGGGGAGCACCCCTGATGGACAGAGCACCCCCTGGACAACACTACAGCACCTCTTTAGGACTGGGACACTGCACAGGACTTTGGAGTGGACACAGCCCCTATGGAGAACTGACTGCACAACACAGTCCAGCCAGCCCCTATGGACTTTGAAGTAGTGGACACAGCCCCTATTAACAACAGCAGCACAGCACAACACAGCCAGCCCCTATGGACTTTGAAGTAGTGGACAACAGCAGCACTACACTACACTACACTACACAGCCCTAACTCCCACCCTCCCTCTTCACTGTCCACAGCCGAGTGAGAAAATGGCGCCGACGTGGGTACCTTATATAGGATCCAAAACCCGCGAGACTCGGAAGGCGGGAAGATGACGTTTTGCCTCGATTTCAGAATCCGAGTCAGGCGGGAAAAGTCGAGCCTGACTCGGATCGGACTCGGATCGGGGGGGCTCGGGGGGGTTCGGATTTCAGAAATCCGAACCCGCTCACCCCTAATATATATATATATATATATATATATATATATATATATCTTTAGAATGTAAGCTCTTACGAGCAGTGCCCTCTACCCTCTTGTGCTTCTCCTGACTTTACTTTCATCTACTTCTTACTCGCCACTAGGACACCTAACACTTAGTTGCTTAAGCTCTGTTGCTTAATTGGGTGTTATGGTCGCTAATGTAGCAATGTCTATTATCCATGTCCTTGTCCTGCATTGTATTGTATTGTAAGTCTTTGGTCACGTATTTGTTCATATATTTTGTAAGGTGCTGCGGAAAACATGTGGTGCCATATAAATAATAATAATAATAATAATAATAATAATATTAATAATAATAATATAAATTGCAAAAATTTGTCAAGCCCTTTTAAGCCAGTATCTGAATTAATGGTGGAAGCATAATTTGTATTTTAAATATATGTAATAGCTGGAGCCAAATGAGGGAGAGCAATGCTCAGTGTATGGACTGACCAGACGGGGAGACCATGACGTGGTTTGTCAGCTTGACAAATTATTGCAATATTTTGAAGCTAACATTCCCTGAATTTAAATATATTACAGTTTGGAGTATAAGTAGGTAAGTGCTGAGTTTGTATGACATGTGTGGTCACATACCAAATTGACCGCAATTGCCATTATATATATGCAGAGGTTTCCAAACGTGGTCCACAAGGCTCCCCAACAGTTTAAGGTTTAAAGATATCCATGGTTGAGCATAGGTGTCTTAATTAGTACCTCTGTCAATTTGATTTAACCTCCTATGCTCAACTTGTGCTCAACCATGGATATCTCTAAAACCTGAACAGTTGGGGAGCCTTGAGTACCGCATTTGGAAAGCTCTGTGATAAATACAGAAAAGTCT
This sequence comes from Taudactylus pleione, assembly GCA_031769625.1. Lineage (NCBI taxonomy): Eukaryota > Metazoa > Chordata > Amphibia > Anura > Myobatrachidae > Taudactylus > Taudactylus pleione. The sequence goes on from JAUIMM010000120.1 coordinate 16,384,572, forward strand.
AAAACTTTGAGGACCCTATTTAAATGAAGGCATCCAGAAATCAAGTTTCATCATTTATCCAGACTTCTTTATATTATGAATAACTTTATAATTTGATGGAGTATACAATACTGTAGATACTTTTAATCACTAATGTAAATTGAAGATTTTTTTTTGTAATCAGACTGTTTCCTTATCTGGAAGTTGGTTGTGCCTTTGCCAGGAACAGTTGCTATACTGCATCTACCCAGTGACGACCATCACTACAATTGTTCACATGCCATCATTACAGGCATTGCAAGGACGGGTTATCATTCTAATATTGTGGTACATTACCACACAAGTCATCTTTTGGTTTAAAATCTGCATGAATATAGCAACCATTGATTAATATATTTTATCTTGGCAATTATATAAATCAGCTCATTATGATCACTGTTTTGATTATCAAATGTTATTGTAAATTCTCATCTGCCCTTAAAAAATATTTAAGATAATTTTATAATGCCCATAGAGAGCATTGAGTTACTTGTTGTCATTTTATTAATAGTCGCTATGTTCATGCTTATTTTCCACCACAAAAATGGCTGGTAGGTCCATGACTGATACAGTGTACAATGTAATCTCCTATTAATCATAGCATAATAAAATAAATAAATAGACACAATAGCTTGGAATTAAATGTCACAGCTTTTATTTAAAATAAATGACTATATTAGAATGACTCAAAAGTGCTAAGAAGGAGCTTCAAACCCTCAGCTCTAGCTTAATCACTTTTAGCAAAATGGGGTATAACTAAGACACCCCCCTAGTAGATGCAACCAGCAATGTAGCTGTCTCATTCATCCTTTAGTTTGGCACAGACCAAAAACACTACAAAAAAGTGCCTATGTCAACCTATAATGCCAGATAAACCTGCTGTATTTCAAGAGGTAGGTGCCCCAGACCGAACTCTTGTGCCACATATATCAGCTGAGTTGTAGCGTCTACCCTCCTAGCTGTCCCTCCTCTGGTATAATTTTTTTTTTATAAAATACAGGATAAACCAACATAAAATGTAGCAAAGTTTGAATCGAAGTGAATCCAAACTGAACAAGGCTGCAACCATTTCAATCTGGCCAATTTATATCCTAAACTAAAACTAAACCTGTCAACTTCATAGGGTAAAACTAGAGATGTGAACCAATCCCCGTGTTTTGGTTTTGGATCTGAATTAACTTTTGTGTTTTGGTTCTGTTCTTGCAAAACCATCCTCACGTGTTTTGGTTTTGAAACTGTATTTTTATTTTAAATTATGAAAACAGCTATGATCATATAATTTGGGGCTGATTTTTATTCCTACATGAATGAACCCTATACCAGTGCACATGCCTCCAGCACATTTCTATTCTCAGTGCCCAATCTGTATTTCCCTACTGGAGATACTGGGCCACTGTTGACTGGCACTTTGTGCCCATTTAAAGCCCCAATCAATCAGCCTTTTTGATGAGCAGTTCCCCAAAATCTCACTAACTTAAAAAAACAGCATTCTCTACCTGCATGTTGGAAACAGAGTGGGCCCAGATACAGTGCAGGTTACAGTGCAGGTTGGATGCAGCGCAGGTCTGATACAGTGCGGGATAAAAAGCAAGAAAGGAAAAGTAGCAGGTGGCACTTAACACACTCAACAGTGAAGTATTTAATAACACTTTATTAGTTCAATAAACAGTTGTAATAAAATAACAATCTTATAAAACTCTCACGATTGCGGTCACAAATATAAATAGCACATAAGTTAAGAATAAAAAATTAAAAAATCAGCAACATATTAAAACGAGCATGAACAAATTAGACAATAAAATAGTTGGTGGTTAGCTTAACCTTGCCCATGGCAGGGCTTGGAAGTTGTAAGAACAAAAGAAGAACCTTGAAAAGTGTCTGCTAAGTACATAGGACCAGTTGCAAAGATTCCAAGCAGAGAGGAATACCAAAGAACTGGAGGTACAATGTGTATTAAAAGTGGCAGCATCTGAAATAGTTGTATCAAAATTGGGGAATTCCCTAAAAGTCTGTCTTGGAAAAGTGGATGAGAGTCCTTACAATGACTTCCAGCTTACACTGATAGCTGAGGGTGTGAAGTCCTCCCAAAGAGACACGGGTCCAGATGGCAAACCATGTCTGAAGTTGATGATAAAGAACTGATGTATACAGATGGTGATCACATGACCTGTCAAGCAAAGGTACAGCATGTACAGAAGTCTACAAAGATAGTGATGGCTTCAAAGGATGAGACTCTCTTGTTGCCGTGGATTCAGAGTGATGTGAATGTGACGCAACCACACAGTTTTGCAGTGCAAAGCAGTACCTTAAAGAATGTTAATTCTGAGAGTCTTGTGAAGAATAATACTCAGGTCTGTGAAACAATGCCTTCATGCAAGCAGGATGAAACTTGCAATTCTGCTGAATTCGTCTATGAGGAAGTAGGGTACTATGGGAAAATGTGCCTGAAATCTTTAAAGCTTGACATGCTCAAGAATGAATCCCAAGTGCTTCATATAGAATGCAAGAAGTACCACAAAGTGAGGAAAAAAGTTAGGAGGAAAATAAATTCAGGAATCTGGAGGATGAGACCCCCAGAGGTCGCAAGAGTTTGCATGACCGTGAAAGTGGTGGATTTCCCTCAAGAGGAGAGTGGAGAGGGACATCATCATGAGAATGCCTCGTCCCATGTCGCTGAACCCAGGGGTTTCAAGCTGGGGAGGGGGATATGTGGCAGTATTACTAGAGATGGACTGGTGAGCAGCAGATTCTGTGTGGGGCAGGAGATCCACCCACACAAAGAAGAAAAGGATTCTGGGAAGAGGTGTAAGGGCTGCCAAGTGAGCTCAGTCCAGGGACGACTGAGGCAGACCAGTCAGACATAGCCCACTGTGATAGCAAGCCAGTGAGGGCCAGGTGGCCTGAGCCTAGACCTGTGAGGTACAGTAAAGGCTATCCAACTCTGGGACTGAGCTATGGTACCTGCAAAAAAGCATGCCAGACTGTGAGAGGCGGCAGACAACAAGCTAAAGAAGCTATACCAGGCCAGGAGGCCAGTGTCCAGTCCTGCATGTGGCAGGAAGGACCACCAATCTCAGAGACTGTGAGAGACTTTCATGCAGAGTAGCTGCTTCTGTAGAGAGGGTTCACGAAGTGAGATAGTGCCCTAAAAAGGGCTAGGCATTTATTATTTTTTGTTTGTTCATGATTATGCAGAAAGTAAAGCACCACACTCATTTGTTTTACTGGAATGCCATTTGTGGAGTCTGATTCTACACCTAATCACTGCACCACTGACACTAGTCTACCAAGCTAATTACCCCAAGTATCTCATAATGTGTATATATATATATATATATATATATATATATTCTCCAAAAAATGAGGGTGCACTCACCAGACTTCATAGAATAATCTTAAGATATTGGTTTTATTTACGTCATCATAAAAGTGCAGCAATCGACGTTTCGGTCCAGTCCATTGACCTTTGTCAAGATGCCATGGACTGGACTGAAACGTCGATGGCTGTACTTTTATGATGATGTAAATAAAACCAATATTTTATGATTATTCTATGAAGTCTGGGGAGTGCAACCTCATTTTTTGGAGATTGTCTTTGACAGGGTATTTACATTGTTTGGGTCAGCTACCCAGCTACCCCAGCATTGGATTTATGATAACGTGAGTGTGGACACTTTGCGGCTTATATATATATAGAATGTAAGCTCTCATGAGCAGGGCCCTCTACCCTGTTGTGCTTCTCCCTACTTTACTATCATCTACTTCTTACTCCCCACTAGGGCACCTAACACTTAGATGCTTAAGCTCTGCTGTTTATGTTGGTGTTATGGTCGCTACTTTAGCAATGTCTATTATCTATGTCCTTGACATGCATTGTATTGTATGTCTTTGGTCACATATTTGTTTATATATTTTGTAAGGTGCTGCTGAACACATATGGTGCCATATAAATATAATAATAATAATAATAATAATAATAATAATATTAATAATAATAACAATTATATATATTGCAATAATTTGTGAAGCCCCTTTAAGCCAGTATCTGAAATCATGGTGGAAGCATAATTTGTAATAGCTGGAGCCAAATGAGGCAGAGCAATGCTCAGTGTATGGACTGACCAGAAGGAGAGACCATTACGTGGTTGGTCAGCTTGACAAATTATTGCAAAATTTTGAAACTAACATATTCCCTGTATTTAAATATATTACAGTTTGGATTATAAGTAGGTAAGTGCTGAGTTTGTATGACGTGTGGTCATATACCAAATTGACCGCAGATGCCATTATATATATGCAGAGGTTTCCAAATGTGGTCCACAAGGCTCCCCAACAGTTTAGGGTTTAAAGATATCCATGGTTGAGCATAGGTGTCTTAATTAGTACCTCTGTCAATTTGATTTAACCCCCTATGCTCAACCTGTGCTCAACCATGGATATCTCTAAAACCTGAACAGTTGGGGAGCCTTGAGTACCGCATTTGGAAAGCTCTGTGATAAATACATAACAGTTTAAAACTTTGAGGACCCTATTTAAATGAAGGCATCCAGAAATCAAGTTTCATCATTTATCCAGACTTCTTCAAATTATAAAGTTATCCATAAAATAAAGGAGTATACAATACTGTATATACTTTTAATCACTAATGTAAATTGAAGATTTTTTTGTAATCAGACTGTTTCCTTATCTGGAAGCTGGTTTCACTTATGCTCTTTAATTGTGCTTTTGCCAGGCACAGTTGCTATACTGCATCTACCCAGTGATGACCATCACTGCAATTGTTCACATGCCAGTGTTACAGGCATTGCAAGGACGGGTTATCATTCTAATATTGTGGTACATTACCACACAAGTCATCTTTTGGTTTAAAATCTGCATGAATATAGCAACCATTGATTAATATATTTTATCTTGGCAATTATATAAATCAGCTCATTATGATCACTGTTTTGATTATCAAATGTTATTGTAAATTCTCATCTGCCCTTAAAAAATATTTAAGATAATTTTATAATGCCCATAGAGAGCACTGGGTTACTTATTGTCATTTAATTAATAGTCGCTATATTCATGCTTATTTTCCACCATAAATATGACTGGTAGGTCCATGACTAACATAGTGTACAAGGTAATCTCCTATTAATCATAGCATAATAAAATAAATAAATGGACACAATAGCTTGGAATTAAATGTCACAGCTTTTATTTAAAATAAATGACTATATTAGAATGACTCAAAAGTGTAAGAAAGAGCTGCAAACCCTCAGCTCTAGCTTAATCACTTTTAGCAAAATGGGGTATAGCTAAGACACCCCCCTAGATGCAACCAGCAATGTAGCTGTCTCATTCATCCTTTAGCTTGGCACAGACCAAAAACACTACAAAAAAAGAGTACCTATGTCAACCTATAATGCCAGATAAACCTGCCATATTTCAAGGGGTAGGTGCCCCAGATCGAACTCTTGTGCCACATATAGCAGCTGAGTTGTAGTGTCTACCCTCCTAGCTGTCCCTCCTTTGGTATAATTTTTTTATAAAATACAGGATAAAGCAACATAAAATTGAGCAAAGTTTGAATTGAATTGAATCAAAACTGAAAAAGGCAGCAACCAGTTCAATCTGGCCAATTTATATCCTAAACTATAACTAAACCTGTCAACTTCATAGGGTAAAACTAGAGATGTGAACCAATCCCCGTGTTTTGGTTTTGGATCTGAATTAACTTTGTGTTTTGGTTCTGTTCTTGCAAAACCACACTCACGTGTTTTGGTTTTGGAACTGTATTTATTTTTTAAATTATGAAAACAGCTAAGATCACATAGTTTGGGGCTGATTTTTATTCCTACGTGAATGAACCCTATACCAGTGCACATGCCCCCAGCACATTTCTATTCTCAGTGCCCTATCTGTATTTCCCTCCGGGAGGCACTGGGCCACTGATGACTGGCACTTTATGCCCATTTAAAGCCCCAATCAATCAGCCTTTTTGTTGAGCAGTTCCCCCAAATCTCACTAACCAAAAAAACAGCACTCATTGGACTCTGGGACAGGCCCATGATGATGTGATTTCTAATGAGTCATGTCATAATACCCCTTGCCTTACCCACATCATGAAAAAATGGGCTGCAATCTGGAGAGATGACCACTATTAATGAGTTGGTATTGGTAGAGCTCCCACAAACGTGTGAGTTTCCCAGAAATTCTGAGATAGTAAGCAAGTATGCCAATAATAACTTTGGGATTTTTTTATTTTACAATACTCAATAACTATTTTGAATCTGATATGATACATAGAAACTTCCATGTAAGTTTGAGTGTAGAATCCAAATATAACATAAAAATTTTCATATTGTGTAAGATTTTTGTGATATTTTGAAAAATATCCTTAAATGTATTCAGGGCTAAAAAATTGTTCCTCAGAAGAGTAGCAAAGATATGCAATGTTCGGGAAATAGTGCCTCACAATATAATAGGCTACTGAGGACCTACTGTACTATTTTATGGTTAGGAAGTTTTTGTTGGTAATGGACTATGGACCTTATTCAGAGTCGGTCGCAAGTACCGATGCGCTCGTAACCAACTGGATGGTTTCTCCTGCGCATGCGCAGCGGCCTCACTTCGCGTGCGCAAGCCCCGGAGCGACAGAGAAACTCTGTCGCTCTGGAGCTCGCTACCAAAGGGGCGGCTGTCGATGTTGATTAACAGCTTGCCCCATGTGGTAGGCAGGCCGGGGGGGGTGGTTTCCAAAACTGAGGCATTCCTTTACGAACGCCTACCATTTTGTGGGCAGCCGCACTGACATCATCAGTGATGTCAGTGGGGAGCTTCCTGCTCCATCAGAGTAGAAAGCTCCCTGGGGCTTACAAGTGCCCAGAGCCAACCTTAGGGTCTGGTCGTAAGCCCCGATGGTCGCGATGGTGATCACCATTGTGACCATCAACCTGGTTGGTCGTTAAGCTGTGGGTGGTAACCCACAGCTTAATGATCGACAAGGAGGTGGCCATTCAGGATGAAAGTGGCCGCCCTGATTCAGTGCGACAACTTGCAACTAATGCCCACCTCTGAATGAGGTCCTATGTGCTGTTGCATTGGATACACACTGCAATTTCAAACTTTAGGATTTATTGTGTAGTATAGGCTAGGCATCTTGCATACAAATGCTGATGCCCTGACCAGAAAGATTTAGGGCCTGATTCAGAGCCGATCGCAAAAAGAGACAACTCGCTCTGAATCAGGGCGTGTGTTTTTTATTTGTTGCGGCCTCTTGGCCACTTGCATAGCTGTGGGTTACCACCCACAGCTTATGCGAGTGGCCATGATGATGGTCGCAATGGTCAAGACCATCGAGACCATCGGGCTTGCGACAAGACCCTTGCGGTAGGGTCTCATTGCCGCAGGCCCCAGTGGACTTCCTGCACTATTAGAGCAGGAAGTCCACCTACTGACATCACTAGCGATGTCAGTAGGGCAACCTACAAATGGAGGCATTCCTGCAGGAACGCCTCCGTTTGCTCAGCCACCCCCCCGCCCCACCTTCCAAACGGGGCAGCTGTCAATCAACATTGACAGCTGCTCCTTCTGGATGTGAGTGCCAGAGCAAGTGCTTATTGTGCTCGCTCCGGGGCTCACATGTGTGCACTGGGCCACCATCGACCCGCTTGCGAGCGCATAGTGCTTGCGAGCTGGTCTGAATCAGGCCCTTAGTTCACCACAAAATCAGAATCATCTTATTTGGCATTGCTAAGGGTAGGGATATGTTACAAGGTAAATGACTTACCACAGAAGATCTTTACACTTAATTCTAGCAGGCCACAGGGTGAGCAAAACAATCAGAGCACCTGGTCTAACCAGCCTAATGGAGGTAAACATTATTTTAATTCTAGTTAGAACTGGGGTGAAGGCCAGGGCAATTTGGGTTTTCCTATTTTCTGTGGGCAGGGTGACCAATGCCAGGGACAAGTGAGATTAAGTATGTCTAGCTAGCATTTGTGTCACAAAAAAAGTGTATATTTTTGTTTGCAATGTTATCTTTAACTCATTTAGCTTATTAAGATGCTATCCACATCAGTTTGTTAGACTTTTTAATATTGCTACCACAATACCTTAAATGAAGTATTTGTGGCAATTTTTGTCCACCTAATTTATCTACCTTTTAATTAGATATCTCCAATTCTGCACCAACCTTACTTAAACCTTATACCAGATATCTGTTTTTTCCTGTTTTTGTTCAACAATTAATGCATTGTAATTATTGCTATTATATATTACGCAGGTTTTTTCCATTTGTTACAAAAGGTTTATTGATCCACACAGGTTCCAGTAGCTTTAGCATTGTTTTGCTGTGGTGGTGGTGATTACACAATCTGTGACAGCAGTGTAAGCCGCTTCTTCTCACTCATGGGGCTGCCAAATGTGATAGGGTGAGAGATTAGAAAATGTGACAGTTTAGCAGTAAACTCTCACACTATTACATTGGTCGAGTTGTATCTTCAAATTGGGAAAACATTTGGATGAGAGTTTAAATCGTGAGAGTTTTTTGAGTCTGAAAGACTTGCATGTTTTCAGACTCTATTACATTGGACAAGTTTAAAAGGTGTGAGAAAGCACTCACATTTTCTAAACTCTCACCCTATTACATTTGGCCCATGGTATTATCTTTGAATTTTTAAATGTTGATGACAAATGTTGATGGGTCTGTTTTATTTATTTACATAATGGCCAGAGAGCCACCACCGGCCTTTTTATTTTTCTTACTTACAGCTGATTTATATGAATCCTTAGCATTTTGAAATTGCAGGCATGATTTTGTGGGCAGTTTGTTAATCAGGCAGGTTTTGGCAAAAATATATTTACGATAACATTCTCACTCATACTGCTAAGTGATTGATTGGTTCTAAAATGCAGAAATGGTTATATTTTGGCCATATGTTTTGCTCACTTTACAGTGTCTTACCAGATTTCTTTTTTAATTAACTGCTTTACACACACCTCAAATAACAGTAGGTTGAAGATACTGAAGTAGAAATTTATCAGTATGAGCTTAGCAACCTATTTTCCATGAGCTCTGCAAGGAAAAATAAAATAATACAAAAAGCTCAAGAATAAAAAATTTAATATTTTGGAAAGTGATTCTGAAACATGACATTATCAGAATTAATAAGACAGGAAATCTACTTGCCTAAAATCTAAAACAAAACAGCATTACTTCAATGAGAAATGAGTCTGCATTTTTAACACTACAGTTTCACAATGTGCATAAAACAACTATTTGTATTAATATGTGCATTGTAAAACAATTGCATCATTTGTGACTAAAAAACATTCCCTCGTAAATCATTGTGCTTCACATTACATTGTAATGTGAAGCACAATGATTTTAAGATAGATACTTGTGAATGTAGTATTTGTGACATTACCATTTTGAATTAAAACACTACATATATCTTTAAAATGTGCATCAGTACATTCATACATATTCCATGCATGTTTTGAAAATACAAATCTAGGCTATATTTGTGTTTATTATGCACATGTTAATAAGCCTATACTTGTACTGTAGAATTGGTTTTCATTGATTCAGATAGGGGGAGAACAGGGTAGAAGAGGGGCCTCTGCAAATTATACTCAGTGTAAATTTAATGCACACAAAATATAAAATAAATCAAGGTGTCATAAAACTAAACTTACTAAAAATATAAGAGACAGATCATCTACTGCTACTATACATGCATGTGTTTCTTAAGTTATTAATATATAGGGCAGAGGGATAGGATGGAAATGGGTAATTTGGTATGATCCCCCACCAATTCTAGAAAGGAAGCTAAAATCCAAAGAACTGGCTGTGGCCAGTGATATATTACTGGTTGGATCTCACCCTTTCATAAAAGTAATTGCAATGCAAATCTAACACAGTAATGATAGTAAACCAATATGATGTTTTTTATTTCTTATTGCCACTCCATGCAATAGAAGACTATAGGGGTAAATTTAATAAAGGTAACTTTTTGTTCTAATTATAAACCAAAACTGAGCAACAACTAAAGACATTGAAGGGATTTAGAAGTGTAAAATCCATATATTTGTCATCTGTCGGGTTTCTGCTTCAATTGAAACCCGTCGGTGATGTTAGTCAACTTTTGCAGCTCAAAATGCCATCAGTTTTGTTCTTTCAATTTCAAAACCAATGGCAAATAGAAGTGAAAACCCAACAGCAAACGTGTCCAAACAGACGCAATATGATCTGTTCTGCTACTATACTACTGATACAAATGCTTAAAATTCTGCATGGTTACCCATAAAAATACAGATGTGCCTGTGAAGAAAATATAAAAATAATGACAGAACACAGACATTAAATGGGATAATCCTTTTAAAAAAAATACTCACACTACATACTTAAAAAATCCATGGATGTGCTCAGTCCTCCTGGGTCTAAGTAGTAGTCCAAAATGAACGAGTGCCCATGGACATGCACTGGACAGTGCCCAGTGCCAAACGATTTGACACAAAATCACTCCCTTTCACTCCATTAACAGTAATGGGAAGCACTGAGAGCAGATGTTGTCATGAAAGCTGTTGCCACACTCAGTGAATAAAAAGCAGCCAGAGCACAAGTATGAAAGTGCAGATATTTAGCAGCTCAGTGGGTCTTTTAGTTGCAAAATAAACAGTGGTTCAGTGATAATAATTACATAATAGCTGTACCGAGAGGCTTTACTTATATAAGAGATCTACTGTATGTGAATCCTATACTGTATACACTGGTGCATATGACAGTTGGCATGAAAATAGCCTAGCTTATTGTGTACTGTGAAGCTGTATTTTATACTGAGTGCATGGTAGCTGTGTTGTATACTATTTGCATAGCAGCTCTCATATATATTGTCTTGAGATTGTGTTGTATTATATACTGGTCATATATAAGCTTTACTATACAATATATAAAGGTCATAGAAGCAATGTTATATGTTAGTAATATGGGAGCTGCCCATTATATTGTGGTATGAAAGGCTCATATATAATGTGTATATATAAGAACCAGCGCTAAATAAGATGGACAGTGTGATAAAAAACACAATTATTTATTTAAAAAGCATCAATATATAAATGTCTCAACACAAACTTTATAAAAAGTTCATATTAGAAACAAAATAAATATCTACTTCTGTATAATTAGACAGCTGGACCTAATACAACCTCAAAAACATCCCAAACAGATGAAGTGATTTCTGAAGGCAATACTTATGTAGCACTGGCACCGGTGGCCGGCAGCCCAAGTAAAAAGGATCACAGTGAAACTATGCAGAAACTACATCACCAAGAATGCCTTGGAGTAAGACAGTGCTCAAAGAGACACGCAGAGGCTGTCAGGGGCAGGGAAGACTGGGTGTGGAGTGGGGGAAGCAAGGAATGGAATGCTTTTGTCCAGAGAAGGAGAGGAGGAGGAAGCAGCTGCAATGACTGTAGAGGACGGTGAGGAGAGTCACAGCACAGACCCCAGCTGAAGGGGAGAAATCCAGTCTGATGGACCAGGGAGCCTAAAGAGGATAAAGCATTTCAAAACATCACTTTGGATCCACTGAAGAGAGTTTGCAGAGAGAGACACACACTGTGGAGACATGTGAGATAAGTACCCTGAGTGGCAGCTATTTACAGTGTTAGTTTCCTGATAAAGACTGAGATTGCTAGTAGAGTGAAGACTAGGGAAAGCTGGGGGACTAGCCCTGAAGAAATATTGTATTCTGTGCATATGTTTAGCACTAAAGACTAAGTAGAAAGGTGTGATTTCATCACCAATCAGTTTGTGGAACTACAAATCCAAGCTTTGTTGGAATTGACAAGAAGGAAGGAGGAACTTTGATAAAGTTATTTGTTCATGTGTTTGACATTCAAGTGGAAATCCTTAAGGTACAGCTTTCTCCAAGTATACAGCATGCAGAAGATAATGAGCTCCAACTCATCAGTGCACTATAGATGGTGGGGTCTAATGCTGAGTGTGGTATGTGTAATGTTCCTGTCTGATGCTGCTTTTGATGTAGCTATTACCCAGTCAGTGATTGCATAGGCCCATAGGCCTGTGTATTATTTGTACTCGGAAGGAAGGTTGTATAACCGAAAGACAGAAAAGACAATGTGTTATGTTTGTTTTTGATTAATGCTGTATATGCCCATTAGATGTTTGGATACACAACTGATAATATTTTTGATATAAAACCACAAAAAGCAATAGCAATCCCAAACCCATTAATAAATATGCCAGGGTGGCTTTTGCAACATATCTGTGTTATACATTACTGTGGTGTTGGTGGCCTAAGTACATGTTGGGCAGGGGGTTCCCTGAGTCTCCCCCTGGTGTTCCTGACCCTGAACACTCCCGAGAAGAGCACTTTCTATGAAGATTCGGGTAAATGCAGTGAAATTAAGAGAACCGCATGGAGTGAAGCATTGCAAGGAGAGTATCTTTAAATACAGCCCATTACCTAGGAGACCCAGGTAAAGGGGTGTTACACTTATTTACCATGAAGTCATAACAGTCACCAACACAGTCCTAGACGCCACACTTTGTAGGCTGTGAAATAGATCCACATGGAATATTCCAGTATTTGCCAAAGGGTACCAGGAGGAGTATAACAATGTCCAAATGGTAGTCCAGCAGTTGTACAAGGGTGCAGAGAGGGTCTTATTGATTCTATTTCATACATAATAAAATAAGGAGAGGCATGCATTATATGCTTGTGGGGTGGTAGATAAAGAAGAGCAGACACATTCACTAATTAATATATACTGATCAGTTAATATATATACAAATACAAACATTATATGTCCCATTAAATTTCCATATGCAGTATATAACAAATGGAGGAACAGTGATAACAATAAAAATAAATACATTACAGGTTGAGTCTCCCATATTCAAAATACTTGGGACCAGGGGTATTTTGGATATCAGAATATTCCGGATTTTGGAATATTTGCATAACATTATCAAAAATCTTGGGAAAGGGACATAAATCTAAACACAGAATGAATTTATGTTTTATATACACCTTATACACAAAGCCTGAAGGTATTTTCAATAATTTTGTGGCTCAAAAAAAATGTGTGTACTTACATGAAATTAATTTGTTCCCTATACACCTTATACATAAAGCCAGAAGGTAATCTTATACAATATTTTTAATAATTTTGTGTCTTAAATAAAGTTTGTGTTCTTTGAATCATCAATAAGCAAAGGTTTCACTATCTCAGTCATGCAAAAAAATTCTGTATTTTGGAATGTTCCATATTTCGGAATATTTGGATATGGGAGACTCAACCTGTACTAAAAACCAAAATATATAAAAAAGTTTGTGTACTTTAATAACAAATAAAATCTATGCATACAAGACTTGAAGCACATTAAAAAGTGATAAACATCACATGTACTGTAGCTGTTTCATCAAGGGAAATGACATAAAAAATATTACAAAGATAATGCTGAAATCAGGTGACTGATGAATATGATGGAAATAAAGTTTCCAGCTGTTTTAAAAGTGGTGGTTAATCAGTCCTTACAGATAAATGTAAATAAAAAAAAAGATATTATCAGTCACAGAAGAATAAAATGATGAAAGGAAATGCCTGTACCTGTAGGAATGGAAGTGTCCAGGGTCCATTAGCAAAGTATTATTGCAGTTCCTGATGGTCCGTGAATCCTGAACTGGTGTTTAGATGGTAAGCACTAGAGATGTACGGTTGGGTTTTCTCAAAAAACAAATACACCCGAACTTAGGGGTTCCAAGTCAAATCGAGTCCTAGTTTAAATTCAGTATAAACAATAGATGGTGCTATCAGATGGTGCCCTCTGTTGTCCTAATGGTTGTAATTCTCTGCTATCAGTAATTCTCTTCTTATGTACAGTACAGCACTGACACTTAGTGAATGCATGGGACCCATATTCTTCATATAAGGTTCAATTTAGAATTTAGCTAAAATACAAGAGTTTATAATGAGGGAAAGTAAATAAATAATGGGATACAGTCAAAATGCCGATGGCCATGGGAGGCCATCTGTATAAACCTGGTATCAAAATACTGAGTCAGGACTAAAGAAAGGCGTTGAAATTCCAATGCCCATCTAAATTCCGATGCCGAAATCTAGATGGACGGCATCCTGAATGAAGGTAAGCCGAGCAGTGTTAGTGGGGAGGGTTAGGTTTATGGACCCCGGGGGGACTTAGAGTTAGGCATCACCCCAGGAAGGCTAGGTTTAGGGTGCTGGAAGTTTAGGTTTAGGCACCCCCAGGGGGAGGTTAGGGTTAGGCACCACTAAAGGAGGGTCAGGGTTAGAGGGGGAGAGGTGAGTGTTAGGGTACTTACCAGCCCCAGTCGAGATTTCAAGTGTTCGGACTTGCAATATAGTCAGAAGGCTTCCTGGCCATCAGCATTTCATACCCACCCCTAAATAACTATATACTGTAGCAGCAGATGTAAATATTGGACAAAAAAAAATAAACCATCTGATTGGAGGAAAATTGAACATCCTCTCAAGGAATATACCATTTTTTTACTTTTCTGTTGCCTAGAATGTGTATGTGATTGATTATCAAACACCTCACTATCCTGAAATAATTTGAATCTATCACATATAAGGACCTAATTGGGAGTGTCATCTGATAGCACCAACCATTGTGTGTACTTGCTACAACTTTAGGGGTTCTAAGTGTTTGACCCCAGTGTGCTAACATACTGTAGCTGAACCCTTATGAAGCACCTAGATTTCCAAATACACTTTGGTGTTCTGAGTCGAAGCAAATCCTGATTTGTTTCTGCAGTCAGTTCAGAATTTGGATTTAAAAACCAAACTTGGGTTTTGGATTGCATTTAAACTAGGGATGTGCGCCGACCCCCGTGTTTTGGTTTTGGATCTGGATTTTATTTAAAAAAATGATAAAAACTGTTAAAATCAAATCAATTTTTTTTGTTCCTACAGTATTATTAACCTCAATAATCTTTTCCAGTCAATTTTGACCACCTCACAGCTCACAATATTGTTTTCATCTGGTTAAGGCCCAAAATTTGCACCAAGCTAGCTGGCTGACTAAGCTAAGTGGCAGCAGTGGGTAGCACAAATGCGTGGCAGTTCAACTTCCAACATGGCACATAAGGAACATATGTTTTCATTACTCAAGAGCCCTGAGGGAGTTATAGTATGTATGTAATTGAAGGCAAGGACAGGAAGGATTGATTGGTATTAAATTTAATTATTTTCTTTTATTCTGAAGCAAATTTATGAGGGAGTAGGGGAGAGCATGGGTGAACAATATGTATCATATTTTGCCCACAAAATCACTTGGTTGTTCAGAATATTTTTTTAAAATTAAAAGGGCATGCAGGAGATGCTGTCTGTGGCCATAAACATTCCTGGAAATTTTTGGCATTCAGCAACCACATGTCAAAGATTCCAGCAGCAGTGGTAGTTCAACTTCCAACATGGCACATCAGGAAACAAATGTTTTTACTATTCAAGAGGCCAAGGGAGTTGGAGTATGTAAGTAGTTGAAGGCAGAGAAAGGAAGATTTGATTAGAAGTAATTTTAATTTCATTTTTTGATTCTGAAGCAAATTTGTGAGCGAGGAGGGAAGGCATTTACAAAAAATATTTAAATCATTCACATCAGTCATTGCCCCAGAAGAACTATTCAGCGCTATGCCTGCTGCTGCTGCTAGGTGTGGATTTTCATCCCAGAAAATGATCAAAAAGATTACTAGTAATACTATAAAAAACAATTGACTGTTAAACAATCCTTTACAAGGGGATGACAGCAGTCACCCAGTTGCATAGTGGATCATTGATGCCATAACATCTATGCTGGTATTAGATGTGCATCCAATATCCACCAATAATGCAGTGGGTTTTAGATTAGGTCCTGTGTCCCTGCTACCAAATACCATCAAGATTCCAGTTCGGTAGAAAAGCAATTCACAACCTGTACAGGGACATTAAAAAAAACATAATTAGTGGCTTCCAAAATGCCATTGTACCCACTGTCCACTTAATGACAGATATGTAGACAAGCTAAACAGAGCAAACACAATATTTAAATTATATGTTTTAAGTCATACATTGTGTATTTCTTCCCAGTGGACACAGATCTGAAGAGAAGCAAAGAGCTGTTGGTAAGCAAATTGTCAGCTCAAGTGGCAAGTGATGCAGTGATGGCTTCTCCTTTAGTTTATCCAGCAAGTGCATCAGCCAAGAAAAAACTACACTTTCCCAAAAGACCCACTGGTGATGCAAATGAGTCATCACAAAACACAAAACTTTTTGGATGGATGTGCTGCAGATGACATAACAGGGAGGAGATTAATAGGTGGTTAAGGTTCCTACTCTCTACTTACTATGGTTTTACAAAGGGTAAAGATGACGACAATTTTTGCCTGGATTTGGGTAAAAATAATTCCACACATAAGAAGTGGATTTTTCTGTGTTGTCCCCAGGTATGACAATGGGCTTTTCCTTATCATGGGCATGAAGAGCTTCTTCCACTGGTGCCTGATTTACACAAACAACATCCTCATCAACAACATATTTATTAGCATCATCTACACAAATATCCTGCTCATCCTGGTGCATTTCCACAGAAACATTCTTGATTTCTATATCAACATGTTCACTCATGTTTACATCATTATTAGAGGCAGAATCACAAGTCATAAATAAAGGCCAAGGCCTTAGCCTTTCCTTGCCACTTCATGTGGTGAAAGGCATATTGCCAATTTTATGTCTTTCTGCAGCTAAGATTCCCTTTGATGTCTTTTTCTTTACTACTGTAAAAAGATTGGTTCTTGATTTTAGATGCCCTGACTTAATCCCTGTATGCCATTGGGCATTGGCTTTAGTAAATGATGTAGATGGACTAGTATTGTCGTGACTGGTGGTACTGGCAGCAGTTCCAGCACTAGTATGTGGTTCCTGCTCTCATCTTAACTGATCGTTCTCCATATCAACAAACATGAATGAAATGGGGTACAGCACAAACATCAATTTATACCAATTTTAAATATTACAAAGCGATATCAATGACCTACAGTGTTACAATATTTTTTTATGATTAAGAAAAGAATAATACACTGCGCTGCCACTTCATGTCACAAGATTATTTATGAATAAGAATAACACACGGCGCTATGACTTATAGTGTTACAATACATGGACAATAAACTGTGGTGTGGCCGGCAGTGTCACCAAACAATAATAGCGCAGCTAATTTGCTAATGCACACACACACAAAAAACCACCACTGAATGAGTCAGTAGCCCCTTGATGAACAACACAGACAGCACACCTTCTTTATGGACAGCAAAGTACCCCTGCCGAGGGCGGACAGACCAGTTGCAGTTCCAAGTCACAAATACATGGATGATAGTGTCACTAACAATAATAGTGCAACTAAGTTGATAACATGCACACACACAAAAAAAAATTTTTTTTTTGTTGATTGATATTAATTTAATTTTACTTTATTTTTTTTACACTGGAGCAGATCAGCCCCTTGATGAACAACACAGACAGCATGTTAAAATCAATTTTTTTAATTGATTTTTAAGGAATTATCTAAAACCGAATTTGAACCAAAACACTTGAAGGCGGTTTTGTCAAAACCAAAACATGATGGATACTGCTATTTCTGCACAATTCTTGGAATTATTAGAATCAAGGCATTCGTCATATCTTTAATAAAGTACAATATTGATAATAGCAGCTATCCTAATAGTGCTCTATGAAGAGGACAATAAGTTATAATTTAACAAGTTTGGAAATATATAGCTATTTAAAGCTTGTTTCCATTGGCTAGTACCATATTTCACTTTGGGAAAAGCCTAGCCAAAAAGGTATCTTCTCAACCCTAGCTCTGCGGAGTTTGTATATTCTCCCTGTGCTTGCATGGGTTTTCTGCGGGTTCTCCGGTTTCCTCCCACACTCCAAAAATATACTGGTAGGTTAATTGGCTCCCACACAAATTAACCCTAGTGTGTATGTCTGTGCATGTGATAGGGAATATAGAGTGTAAGCTCCACTGGGGCAGGGACTGATGTGAATATTAAAATATTCTCTGTAAAGCGCTGCGGAATATGTGTGCGCCATATAAATAACTGGTAATATTAAAAATAATCTCTTCCCTGTGGACTGGAGCTCTTCCTTTCCCTCTTTGCATGTTTTTTTGCAGTACACATGCTTGACCCAATCAATATACTTTTATGTCTTCTCCTGAGCAGTTAATTTTAGATGCAATGTCCTAGATGGGACACCATGATAATTTTTGTGCATATTTGTTATTCTTGATAACTTTGCCTCTTAGTGTGAGCTCTAACAAATTATTTGTCTGATTGCTTCTGTCATGTATTGCGCTATTTGTACCTTTTTGTGAGTGTAGTGGAAGCTACAATAGAGTATGATATTGCTAATAGTATGTGGGGAGTGTGCAGGCACGATGTAAGGTACAGTACCTTGGACTCTGATTTTAGGACAAGGATCCAAAAGGATACCAGTCTCTGTCAAGTTGATAAAAGGAATTTGTGTTGATCCTTGTGCTTAACTTATGTGAAACTATATTTGTTCTTATGTGTGGATGGTGTAAAGGTGGTTAATGGTGTATAATGTGTTTGATGGAAATCACCTATAAATGAAATGGAAATTTAAAATGCTAGAATCTTAGACTTGCATCCAATGCTTCAGAGGCAATGTTTAGTTGGATTTGAGGAGAGTAGCCAGAGTAGACCCTAGGCTACCATAAATGTCGATGGTGTGACTGTATTTCTGTTGAATTTGGTGTGTTTATAAACTCAATCACAATTACACAGACCATGCAGCCTGAAAGTGGGTGTCTCACTACTCATACACTCATTTGCACCGTCCAGCACAAAGGGAAGACTGTGTATAGCATTTGCATATTCCCCTAATGACTATGGAGATTGTAGCTGTGACAGCGGCTACATTATCAACCATCTTTCAATCAGGCCCTATATGTCTGTAGTAGCCATCGCTGGCCCAAACTAATGCAGACACAGCTCAAAAGCAAACAGTCTGTAGTCTTATGGTACACACTTGGCACAGAAGTTGTTTGGGTGTATACACTGTATTTCAGTTAATAAATGGTAAACAAAGTGACGTAGGGAAATGTGTGCTGTAACACATTGTGCAGTTGTCAGGGTTGCACTTTGCTGTATTAGTTGCATTTACATTCAAAAACCAGAGTAGAGGAGAGATATGCAGTCTAGGGGAAACATCAGTGCTTATTAAAAAAAAGGTAAACATATTTTTTGTGTCTGTGTTATATTCTATTTAGACTGGCAATATAACCTGCATAATAGAACTTTTATTTAGGATAACTTAAAGAAACATACATTCTCTGCATAGAATCCAACATAATTAGTGTATACAAATGTTTGTATTACATTACTGGTCCAAAGTTATAGAACACCCTTATTTTTTAAGTATTTATTGAAATGTAAACAATTCAAGACAAGTGAATAATCTTTTCATGGTTATGTCGGATGAACATAATTAAAATTAATGTGCTACCTAGACTCCTATATCTGTTTACAACAATTCCTATAGAGCTCCCACCTCGCTTTCTGTCCAATGTACATAATGATATTCATGAGTTTGTATGGGGAGGCAGACAACCTAGGTTTAAACACCAGATTCTCTTTCGATGGAAATCCCAGGTTGGCAGATAGCTTCCTATGATCTCTGCTTACCATCAATTGACAATGTAAAGTAGAATTCTGGACTGGACCAGGAGTCCTGGGGAAAAACAGTGGGTGGATTTGGGGTCTTTTTCCACAAATCTCCAATTACAATTTCTACCATGGTGTTCTAAGGTGTCTCACTCAGACCACCCAACAGTGGGTCCTACTCTATCACTGTGGAAGATGCTGCGCACAAAACCTGGTGTTTCCTCAGTGGTGTCTGCACTTACACCCATTGTACATAATCTGCTTTTTACCCCTGGGATTTCCTGATGCTCTATGTCCTCCTGGTCAAAGGTAGGTATTACTAGAATGTGCTACTTGATTTCAGGTGGTGTGTTTACGTTTTTTAGAGATTTGTCGGCAGAATCAAATTTAGGCACTCACGATTATTGATTCTACCTACAGATCCACCACTTTGCTTCTTCTCTGAGAGGTCTTGCTAAATTCAATAGAGACATGACTCCTTTTGGGACTATGGGGCCTATTCATTAACACTAAAATAAAATCTTTAAGGACATTTTCCCTAAATAACATTATTTTAGTAGTCATGATGACACTTAGCACAGGAGATAACACTGATATCTCCTTGCTAAGTCCCCCTGCATTAATTTCCACACTCCCCATACATTAGTATGGGGATATGGAAATGATGGTATTCATCAAATTCCGAAAAAGATGTATTTTGATGGAGGTACTATACACCACTGTGAGGTGGCGAATAGCAGGTGAGACTTACCTGCGGTCAGCTGGACAGGTCCCCCGCAGCTCCCTCTCATGCTCTGGTCCCTCCTCTGGCTCCAGTGGTTGCTCTCACACTGTGTTCTCCCAGCAGAACACAATAAAGTTTAGAATTTTTTATTTTTTTCTAAACAGTACTGTGGTGTGCTGGGAGAACACGTGTCAGACCAGCAGGATGGAGGGGGAAGTGAGCGGAGGAGGAGTCGGAGGAGGGGTTGGAGGGGGCACACAAACTTACCACCACTGTAGGTAGTGCTGTGCATGCACTGGGTTTATGAATGTAACAGTGCATGCGCAGCACTGTTTCCAGCTGCGGTAACTTAGAGTAGAGAAGGAAAAGTATCTATTTCCCGAAAAGCTGTCATCGCTAAAATGACAGCTTTTTGGAATAGATACTGATGGAGAGGAGGAATGATGAATTCCTCTGATAATTAGATAGAACACCATGTAAGTTCTACACCTAATTACCTCCATCGATTTTTAAGGTATGATGAATAGGCCCCTATGTGTTCTCATCCTAATGCTCCTGTTTATGTAATTTCTGGCATATATAAAATACTTCTGACATCCCATATACCTGATAGTCCGGCATTTCAAAATGTTTGGGAACGGGAATTTCATTCTAGGGGTATACAGATTAATTGGGATAAAGTGTATCAGACTGCTAGTACCTGTTCTTCAAGTCTGGAAGTCGTGGAAACACAATATAAAGTGCTGTTGAGCTGGTATCATTGCCCAGTTACATTACATACATTTTCTCCAGAAGTGTCTCCGCTCTGCTGGTGATGTCATAAGGATACGGGTTTGTTATTCCATATATGGTGTGACTGCCCACTGATTGTTCCATTTTGGAGAAAGATTATAGCCTTGGCATCAGAGATTCTGGGTTCACCTTTCCCGACTGGGCCTAATTTTGGATCTTATCACACTTAGATATACCCACTTCTAAATAAAAAAAAACTTTACTCAAGCATCTAAATAATGCAGCCAGAGCAGTGATCCCAGTCCGGCATTCACCCTGGGAATGGTTCCAAAGAGTAGATTTCTTTATGTCAATGAATGAAAATTTTTATTTGACCTTTAAAAAGCATTCTGATTATGTGACACGATGGTTTGGTTGGATGGACTTTAAAGCTTTTTCCTCCTACAATGTTTTGATACCCCAAGGCCAAGTATAAGTAACTGTTTTCATGGGCTATAATTAGGGATGTGTGCCAACCCCCGTGTTTTTGTTTTGGTTTTGGATCTGGATCTCCCCTGGTTTTGGATCTGAATTGGTTTTGCCAAAACCTCACCTCCGTGTTTTGTTTTCGGATTTTGGTTTTGGATCTGGATTTTTTCTTAAAAAATAAAAAAACAGCTAAAATCACATAAAATGGGCTTTTTTTGTTCCTACAGTATTAATAACCTCAATAACATTTATTTCCAGTCATTTCCAATCAATTTTTAGCACCTCACAATATAATAGGTGGCTGACTAAGCTAAGTGACACAGTGGGCGGCACTAACATGTGGCAGTTCCGCTTCCAATTTCCAATACAAATACAGTGTGTTATACAGTGTGGGTTCGATACACCAATAGTGCACTTACTGTGACAGCAGTGTCAGTAGAGCAGGATTGCTGATGGTGTCCTCATTACATGGAATGGCAATGCTGCGGTGCTGGCAGTGAAGGGTATTGGCGGTATCAGGAGAGTGGGGGTGCCAGCAGTGTCTTCAGTGCAGGTTTTAAGGCTGTGTCAGCAGTGTAAGGGTTGCTGACAGTTCATGGAATGGCAGTGATGTGGTGCTGGCAGTGTACTCAGTGAAGGGTACCAGCAATATTGGCAGTTCCACTGGTGTCTTTAGTGTAGGTTTGCTGACTGTGTCGGCAGTGCAGGGGTGTTCTCAGTGCAGGGGTGGTATCAGCAGAGCAGGGGTGCCAGCAGTATCCTCAGTGCAGGTTTGCTGACTGTGTGGGCAGTGCAGGGGTGTTCACAAAGCAGGGTGCCAGTGGTGTCGGCAGAGTGGGGGTGCCAGCGGTGTCCTCAGTGCATGTGTGCTGACAGTGTCGGCAGTGCAGGGGTGCTGGTGGTGTCCTCAGTGTGGGTGTCCCGGCTGTGTCGGCAGTGTGGGGGTCGCTGACAGTGTCCTCAGCATGTGGGGCAGCAGTGCAGGGGTGCTGGCAGTGTCGGCAGTGGTGGTGTCAGCAGCGGGGGATGCTGCTAGTGTGGTGCTGGTGGTGTTGGCAGAGAGGGGTGCCGGCGGTGTCAGGCAGCGGGGGATGGCAGGTGCCATCTTCTTTTGCTTCCTGACTGTGTGCAACTGTGCATATTAAATTGGCTTAACGCTGATTGGCTGAGAGCTTTGACAGACGGCTCTCAGCTGTTCAGTGTTAAGCCCACTCAATACAAAACCTCGTGACTTGACAGCGGGGTCACAAGGTTTTGCCGCAGGTGAGGGATCTGGGGCAGGAAGGGAGATCCGGGCTTGGCTCGGTTCAGCCCTGATCCCCAAAATTCGGGTGGGTTCGGATCTCTGAGATCTCTAGCTATAATATGTAGCTTAGGTTATATATTTGCTAGAGATGAGCGGGTTCGGTTCCCAGAGAACCAAACCCACCCAAATTTAGCATATCCTAGTCGAATGCAAGCAGGCTCGGAGGTTCCCAGCTTACTCGGTTCTCGAAATTGAGGCAAAACCATAGAGATGGAAATCTCATGGTTTGCAAGCTTTGGTCTCTATGATCAATGTAGTATATAATGGACCACGGGACGGACGCCATTTCCACTCCGACTGTGTAAAGTGATCAGGGAGGGTGGGTAGTGTAGGGTTGGGAGAGGTGCTGGTGCTATCTGTTGTGTCCTGTGCTGGTGACTGCTGATCCATTCTGGTCTCTGGTCACAGTGCTGTCACTGTCATTGTGCTGTCTGCTGATCCATTCAGGTCTCTGGTCATGGTGCTGTCAGTAATCACTATCACCGTGCTGTCTGTCCTGATCCATTCTGGTCTCTGGTCACAGTGCTGTCACTGTCACTGTGCTGTCTGGTGATCCATCTGGGCTATCTGCTGTGTCCTGGGCTTGTGCTCTGTCCATCTCTGGGCCTAAGTTCTGGACTCCAAAAAAAGAAAAAAATAGTAAAAAAAAAAAATCAGTGTGTCTTTTTATATTTTTCTGTGTGTCCATGCATGTTAAGCTTAACCACAGTAGCACACAAGAGCCAGCCAGCAACACATGTTGCACTTGCAACCTTGTGCTGCCCGACTCCAGTCGTTCTTAAAAAAACAAAACAATAAAAGTGTCACTGTCATATATTATTTTCTTCTGTGTGTGCGTGGGTGTTACCACAGTAGCACACAAGATGAAGCGACTACAGTCGAGTTCAATAAAAAAAAAACAATAAAAGTATCACTGTTTTATATATTTTTTTCTTCTGTGTTCTTGGGTGTTACCACAGTAGCACACAAGATTAAGCAACTATGGTCGTGTTCAATAAAAAAAAATAATACAAGTGTCACTGTCATATATTTTTTTCCTCTGTGTGTGCATGGGTGTTAGGCTTAACCACATTAGCGCACAAGATCAAGCGACTACAGTCGTGTTCAATCTTAAAAAAAAACAATTAAAGTGTAATATTTTTTTCTTGTTTGTGTGGGTGGGTTTTCCGCTTAACAGCAGTAGTGCACAAGATCCAGAACGTAACACAAGTTGCAACCTTGTGCTGCTAGACTCCAGTCTGTGTTCAATCGTTACTCTGGGGCCAAGTTCTTCTGGAGCTGACAAAAAATATAAATCATCATTTGTAATTTTTTCTAATATTTTTGTGTGTGCGCACGACTACACATGTGTTAATTTTGTAACTGCACCTTGGCTACACTATTGGTGATTGTGACACAGCTTCTAGACTGCAGAAAAATTATGGAGGACTGTCACATGATAGGAGAGCAAGGCCAAAAACCACATGTTGTAGCTGCTGCCAGCAGTGCAAGGCCATCAACTTCCTCGACATCTAGGAAGGCATCTAGGAACGCCATGGGCTTAAGTCACACCATCGATATGAAATTAAGAAAAAAAAATTGAAAGGATATTTGACTTTAGATAAACAAAAAATTGGCAATATGCCTTTCACTACATGAAGTGGCAAGGAAAGGGATAAGGCCTTGGCCTTCTCACTTTATGAAGAAGACTGCTGATTCATCTGATAGCCCTTCTGCTTGTAGTAATAGTGGTGGTGGTCCAATTAAAAATGTGAAAGTTGTTAATACAGCTCTGGAAAAGCCAACTGTGTGCCCTGAGAAATCGAAATCACAAATCCCAGAGGAGAGTGCAAGTGTGTCCGCGGTTGCCATGTGTGAGCCCGACCTAAATACTAATGTGCTGGTAAATCCTCCAAGCTCCAACATTTGTGTGCCCTCTGTAAAATGTGGTGAAGGGCAGTCAACATCTTGCACACATAGTCATTGAGGATGCTTCTGTGGAATTGCACATGGAGGAGGAGGATATTTTGGTGGATGAAGGTGCTAAGGATGATGAGGATGTTGATGATATTGGTGTTGGTGATGAGGATGTTGATGCTGAGGATGTACTTACTTTGTGTAAGTAAGGCAATGGCTGTTGCCCATGGTTTGAAAAAGCCAAAGCCCACTGTTGTCATGCCGGGACAAAAGACAAAAAAATCTACTTCTCACGTGTGGAATTATTTCCATCCCAATCCAGACAACAGTTGTCAAGCCATATGTGACCATTGCCATGCAAGAGTGAGTAGAGGGAGGGACCTAAGCCACCTAGGAACCTTCCCCTTCTTACATCACTTGGAGCTCATTCATCAAGTATCAAAGTGTACGTTGCCAAGTTCCAAAACTCAAAACTTAACAAGTCCAGTGTCACCTACCTGCTCCCTCTCTGTGAGATCCAAGCGCCTTCGATCTCCAACACCAACACCTGCATCATCAACATTCTCATTCATCATCGGGAGTAGTCCTGCTGCTTTCAATGTTGGTATTCCAAGCATGATTAACTCCTCTCCTATCCGCGATTCAACAGAAGGATCCTTGATGACTACGCCTGTTGCTGCTGCTGCTGTCAGTGGATCTTCATCCTAGAAGGGAGATCACTTGTAGCATAGCCTCCAAAAAGCAATTAACTGTTAAACAATCATTTGCAAGGGCAAACAAGTATGACAGCAATCACACAGTTGCACAGCAGATTACTGACGCCATAACAACTATGCTTGTATTAGATGTGTGTCCAGTATCCGCCATTACTCCAGTGGGTTTTCAACAGTTAATTCATGTCCTGTGTCCTCACTACCAGATCCCTTCTAGATTCCACTTCGCTAGAAGAGCAATTCCAAATCTGTACAAGGACATAAAAAAAAATCTTATTAATGCCCTCAGAAATGCCATTGTACCCACTGTCCATGTGACCACTGATATGTGGACAAGTGGGACAGGGCAAACTAAGGATTACATGACTGTGACAGCCCACTGGGTAGGTGTATTGCCTACAACAGCAACAGCAGCAGCAACATCTACCAAAAACAAGCTGATACATAGGCAGGCTACTCTTTGTATAACTGGTTTCACTAAGAGGCATACCGCTGAGAACCTCTTAGAAAAATCATTGCTAAATGGCTTACCCCATTTGGACTCTCTTCGGGATTTGTGATTTCGGACAATGCCACCAATATTGTGAGAGCATTACATCTGGGCGAATTCCAACACGTCCCATGTTTTGCTCACACAATTAATTTGGTGGTGCAACATTTTTTAAACAGTGACAGGGGTGTGCAGGAGATGCTCTTGGTGGCACGCAAAATATCCGGACATTTTAGACATTCGGAAACCACTTGTCGAAGATTGGATAACCAGCAGCTGCAGTTAAATTTGCCCTTCCATCAGCTGAAGCAAGATGTAGTAACTCAGTTGAATTCTACTCTCTATATGCTTCAGCAGATGGAGGAACAGCATAAGGCCATCCAGGCCTATACAGTGGACTATGACATAGGCCGTGACGGGGGAATGCACATTACTCAAGCACAGTGGAGAATAATTTCTGTGTTGTGCAAGGTTCTCAAACCCTTTGAACTTGCCACACGTGAAGTTAGTTCATACACTTCCAGCTTGAGTCAGGTCATTCCCCTCATCAGACTTTTGCAAAAACAGCTAGAGAAACTGAAGGAGGAGCTGAAGCAAAGCAATTGTGCAAAGTATGTCAGACTGGTGGATCAAGCCCTTGATTCACTTCACCAGGATACAAGAGATGTCAATCTATTGAAATCTGAAAATATATTTTGGCCACCATTCTGGATCCTAGGTTTAAGTCCTACCTTTTGAGTTTTTTCCAAAAGACCAAAAATCTAAAACTATGCAAAGAACTGTTGATCAAAAAATTGTCAGCTGCAGCCGTATGTGAAATGCCTTCATCTCCTCCTTCAGTCTCAACAGCTGCCAGGAAAAAACTACATTTTCCTTACAGAATGCCTGCTGGGCATGCAGATCAGTCACCAAAAAATGACATCTGGTCGGGCCAGAGAGAACTGCCTACTAGTGACATGTCTTCTACCATGACTATGTGTGATACAGTCTCCATTCACAGAATGCTGGAGGACTATTTCAGAGATAACATCCTAATAGACATGTCAGACAGTCCCTTTCACTACTGGCAGGAAAAAGCGGCAATTTGGTGTCCAATACACAAACTGGCTTTGCATTACTTAAGTTGCCCACCCTCCAGTGTGTACTCTGAAAGAGTTTTCAGTGCAGCTGGCAACCTTGTCAGTGATCGGCGTAGGAGGTTACTTCCTCAAAATGTGGAAAAGATGATGTTCATTAAAATGAATTACAAATTCCACGAGGAAGACCTTGACCAACAATTACATAAAAAAATGACAGAGGCGCCTATGGTGGAATCCAGCGGGGATGAATTAATATTGTGTGAATGTGAAGAAGAGTATGTACACACTGATGGGGATGACGAGGACGAGTATGATTTGTAATGTAAAGCCAGTTTGTGTATGGGATTATTTTCTTTTCCATGTCCAAAGCACATTGGCAGCTTGTTTTATGGAGTCCAAACAAACCAATCATTTCAGCCACATTTGGCAGTCCTTGTCACTGAAATGATTGCTTTGTTAAACTGTCCTGTTTCATATACAACATAAGGGTGGGTGGGAGGGTCCAAGGACTATTCCATCTTGCACCTTTTTCCTTTCCATTATGTGCTGGTTGGGGCATTGCTGCCTGACATTTTAAATTAATGTTATGGTTGGTTTAGGAACCAATGATTTATTTTTAAATTAATTTATGATCAATTTAACAGCCAAGGGCTGCACCCAATTAATTGTTTTTAAATTAATTTATGATCAATTTTACATTTGGCTGTCACTGTCTTCGGCGTAGCTGTGCAGGAGTGCTGTGCTCTAGTCTGTCGAGGGGCTGTTGCCCAAAATAATAAATAAACTATTTTTTTGTGTGCATGTCAGCCACACCTGTCATCGACATAGCTGCACAGAGGTGCTGTGCTGCTGTCTGTCAAGGGGCTGCATGAATATTGCAATGAAAACTTTTTTTTTAAGTTATTGGGTTACAAAAAGTTTTTTTGTAATCTTAAACTTAGCAGAAATGTTATCCTAAAAGCTTATAAAGTTATATGCTCTAAAAAACTAAAGCCTATATTTGTAAAAAAAAAACTAAAGCCTAATTCAGCCAAAAGAGAGACTGACACCAAGGCTAAACATAAAAGTCACCTTCAGGATATGAATTGTCTCATTTGCATGGGGAAAACACAACCCTCAGATAAGATGGTTCTCAGCCAGTGGACAACATTGAATTCCCCATTAAAAAGTCACAATGGAAGACTACAGTGTGGAGAACCATTCTTCACAGTCAGGAGAGGCCTCAGACAACATGAAAAAAAGATGCTCTAGGTGCTGAACTTCAAGGGATTTCTCCATCATGTCTGCAGTGTGGAAAGGTTTCATTTACAAGTTTTCTATAAAGCAGTTCAAAGCTACAGCCTTCAAAGTGTCTGGTAATTCCTGGCAAAGGTGGGTGTTATATCCAAAGATTATTACAAACAAAGGATTCTTCTGTCCAGAATATGACTGGGAATTCATGGATCGTATTTGGCCTGAATGCACTAAGACATCCAGTGATTCTGTCACTGTGTTCTGTAGCCTACTAGTTTATTCCTACCTGGATGGCAAACTGAAATATGGAATAGTAAACACAGACAACATGGAGGCCTTTGTTATTCCGCTGCCTGCATGCCAACTAATACCTCCCAGGACTACACCCACTGGGGGGACCAGGTCTTGACAATGACCATCCCCATCTGTTGCTAGGCCTTCTTCTTCCAAACCATCCACGCTGGACTTACTGTCCAAAAAGGGTAAGCAGGGTACAGAAAGAGGAGCTAGATGTCCCCAAATTACATTTTTTTTCTTCTATCATATATGATGTGGAGAGAATAAGAGCTTCAAATGTTGAACTTGGAACAGGGGATCCCACCTATTTGGCTTCCATCCAGAGAACAGAGCTCTGTTCATCAGGAACTGTCTATGCCTGAGCTGATAGGTAGGTAGTCTCTGTCTGTTGGTAAACACCATTCAGGAGATGGAAACCCAGAATAACAAAAACTATAATGTGTCCAGTGATAACCAGCTGGATCCCTTAACAGCAACATACCCCATATGGCCAACTCATAACATGACACCCAATTTGCAGCCTCCTCTTCCTTTTGACCCAAATTTAGTCACCATGGATTCTCCAGTCCAAGACAATGGGAACAATGGCAAATTGAAGGCAACTAACTAACTCTGTTTTTTTTAATGTCCCATTACAGGTTGGAAAAATTATGTTACAGAACAGAAGATTTATTTTTGGAAAGCACACTTCCTGGTCTTCTTCTGGGATGAAAAAAAAATGCCAGCAAGTAGGCATGGCGCAGCTGCACAACGTAATACTTAAACCTTAGGTCTGAAATGTTGCATTTGCTGCTCAGTTCTGCTTGTTCACAATATACCTCATATGGTTAAGTGGACAGTTGGAACAACGGCAGTTTGAACTAACTATGTTTTTTTTTATGTCCCTCTACAGGTTTTGAAATGTCAGTTTATAGAAGATTTGCAAAGCATTATTTAAGTAATTTGTTTGTTTATTTTTGGAAAGCACACTTCCTGGTCCCCTTGTGAGCTGTGAGGTGGTCAAAATTGACTGGAAACGAGTGGAAATAAATGTATTGAGGTTATTAATACTGTAGGAACAAAAAAGGTCAATTTTCTGTGATTTTAGCTGTTTTTTTATTTTTTAAGAAAAAATCCAAAACCAAAACCAAAACACGAAAACAAAACACGGAGGTGAGGTTTTGGCAAAACCAATCCAGATCCAAAACCAGGGGAGAACCAGATCCAAAACCAAAACACAGGGGTCGGCGCACATCTCTAATATTTGCCATTAGATTTCAAATGGCATTATACTTTAAGTTTTATTATATATTGGATAACTGTGTTCTGTTCTATATTATTCCTTATGCCTCCCCCTCCCTCCTTTTTTGCCTTGTGTATCCCTGTTGTTTGTCTTGTATTATGTTTAGATGTTTTTGATTGCATTATTTTCTTTTTATGGATGTATACAAATTGGATGTCATACTGGTGTCTTTTTGTGTATCTTGTTTATTATATTGAATGACATAGTTTGTTTAGTATTTCTTTTTCTCTGTTCTGCTATTGTATATGTTTATTGACAAACATAAAATAAAATTTGAAAATAATGAATTTATAAAAAAAAAAGCTAAATGATAAACTGCCAGAGGTTAAGATAAAAGTCTCGGTTAGCAAAAAATGAAAAAAATATGTTTTGCATTTATTATTTATGGAATTCAGCCAACGGGGGAAACAAACACATCCATTATGTACAGTAATATATGGTGTCTCTTCAAAACACACGCTCCTGAAATATGATTTAATTTGAATTAAAAAAGACTTGAATTTTTTATTAAACATTCAGACACAGCACCATATTTTTGGACAGCTACTGTAAGTTTGAAAATCATACTGTCTTTGCCCCCATACACAAGTGACAATATATACTGCAGTGTAGATAGATATGCTTGGAAAAAAACAACTGTAAGTGCAACTCACTTTAAGTTGAATTCTAATAATCATTACATAAGAGGCTGTTTGCACTGAATTGCAGGTGCTACTAGTATGTTTGACAAACACAGTGTGACAGTAGCCTGACAAACACACAGTGACAGTAGAAAAATACACACACAAGGGAGTGCTATAGTAAAAAGTTACAAATTAATTTAATATAACATAATTGTTAGGATATGTTATACACCTTATATGTAATAAAACCAATTATTATGGCCAAAAATAATTTAAATATATAAAAAAATAGTATAGAGTAGGGCAAAATAGCCTCAAGAAAATTAGATATAGAGTCCACTATGCCTTTAGAAATCCATTAAAAATTCAGAGATCCATTTTGTGAAATAACATGTACATTTATCCAGGTGTACAATATAAGGATCGATAAGCCCAAATACTTGCTTTTTAAGCTCAGCCTCCTCAACATGAATCAACCTCACCACCTTGCAGATCTTGATCCCCAGTACTCGATCCCGGAGTAGCAGCGGTGGGAGGGCAATACCTCAGTGAATTACACAACACGTGAGATGTACATGCATCCACCTGATGTTAAAGATTGAGCTTTTCCCCTCCCGCCACTCTATAATGATTCAATATGCATACATGGCCCAATGTCCATGCCAGATTAAGCTCTTCGTTGCACAGTATCTAAACGGATGAGCTGTCCTATTTTTATAGTAGCTCAGTTTCTTGTTAATATTCCACAAATACAGTAATACTTTTTTATCACTTTGAAATGTGTAAGAGATTAAATTTAATGCAACAACATTGTGACTGATGTTAAATATTTCTCTTAGTCACTGTATGTTATACACACGCTCTTCATACAGTAATTTGAAATAAGTGCAAACACTGGGCCCCTTTCAGAGATGGTTGGTAATGAAGCTCGCAGCCACTCTCTCAATAGCAGTTGTGAGAACATGTAAATGTTAAACTCAACCTTCCTTTCATGCTCAATGTTGACATGGAGTTTATGAATGGTGAGATTCCAAGGCTGTGTGGTCTGTGCATTTGCATTGGAGATTGTAAACACTAAAACATTGACACAACCTTGGTCACACAATCGACATTGGCAGTAGCCTAGGGTCCAGGGGCGTATCTACCCATTGGCCAGGATGGCACTCACCAGGGGCGCTGGCCGTCCGGCAGAGCCACCAGCAGCCAATGGTACTCCCCTGGGCTCCAGCAGTGTAGGGCAGACCGCAGTGAGAGCGGTCTGCCTTATACAGTAACAAACAGAAAGGAGCGGCTGAGTGTTTGTTAAAGCAGCCAGCCAGACTCTCATTGGCTGCTGCGTCCACGGAGGGAACCGGCTGGAGCTCAATCATGAGCTCCGTCTTTCGGCTCCTCCCGCAGCGAGTGATAGGGGAGACGTTGACATCTCTCTCCCTTCCCATAGTGCAGAGTGATAGCGGACCCGGAGAAGTTGACAGCGGCAGTCATCGGCAGGAGCAGGGATCAGGTAACTTGCTTTATTTTTTCTGTGTGTGTGTGTGTGTGTTTTTTTCTGGCATGGGGGGAAAGAGTGTGGCTACTAGGGGGCACTGCATAGGTGGTGGCCACTACTGGGGGAACTTTATGGGGGGTGGCTGCTACTGGGAGCACTGTATAGGGGGCCGCTACTGGGGGCATGTTATGGGGGGGATGGCCGCTACTGGGGGCACTGTATAGGGGGGACTACTACTGGGGCACTGTATAGGAGGGACTACTACTGGGGGCAATGCATAATAGGGTCTACTACTGGGGGCACTGCATAGGGGGGGCTACTACTGGGGGCAACGCATAAGGGGGGACTACTACTGGGGCAATGCATAAAGGGGACTACTACTGGAGGCATCGCATAATGGGAACTACTACTGGGGGCACTGCAAGGGGCGGGACTACTACTGGGGCAATGCATAAGGGGAACTACTACTGGGGGCACTGTATAGAGGGGACTACTACTGTGGGGACTACTACTGGGGGCACTTCCTGAAATTATGGGGGGAGGGGGGCACCAGTCCATTACCTTGCCAGGGGTGCTTGGATCCCTAGATACACCCCTGCTAGGGTCTACTCTATCTACTCTCCTCTAATCCCACTAAACATTTTGGTCAGCAGCATTCCCAGGCATGTCCGTGACACTAATATAACATGCCCAAGAAATAGCCCCTATTTACTGTCACTTTAGGTCATACTTACCTACATTCCTGGGCAGCTTTCCAGGAGCAGCAACAGGAGACCTGCTGCTCTCCTCTTCAGGGGTGGGGCCAGACAATATATGTCATTAGGCCCCACCCACTCTGCAGAAAACCCTTGCAATTTGCATGTCCGTGAGGAAGGGGAGGGGCTAAATTTCGCTATTTGCACTATTTAGACCCGCCCCTTCCATACGGACCCAAAAATTCCAGGTAAAATCTCCCAATCCTGCCACTTCACTAGGAAGTGGGCGGGATGTGGGAGATATGCGTACACTTCCGGGGGTGCGGGAGGTTACCCGAAAAATCGGGAGCCTCCTGCAATTCCCATTAGAGTAGGCATGTACAGTATGCTTTAGTTCACCTCCCAGTCTCCACCCTGACCATATGCCAGTGATCACAAATCCCTTCTCAAGTGATAGCAATAACATTCGTAATTGCATATGGCACAGGACACTAAGGGATTTCTAGACTTTTTGCACATGCGCAAGTAGCAAACTATCGCTCAACTGCATAAATATCGGCACTACATTCATCTCTGTATCAGACAAATTGTTTCTTATCTTTATAAAAACCACAACAATCTTATCATTGTCAAAAAAAAAGCAAAGCTCCCATGACAAAACAACTTATTATACTTTCATGTACTCTCTACCTTTCATTTTGACTACAGAGACTTCCATGTTGATGCTACAACTCAGTTAGCTTTTTGTGTCACAGTGCTTTGTTTATGCTGGGGATTTACAACAGTCTACAGTGCTTTACTAAGAAACACTGCATTTAACATATCTCTGCTGCAAAACAAGATAAATAGCTTTAGTGTGCATAAAAATGTGATAATGAAAATGTCATTCTTTCAGTAATGTCTCAAATATAAAGGCACTGGATGAATTGAATGGAAAAACAGATTTTCAATTTTAATGTATTTAGAATGCACATGAATAATAAATGATAGACGTATGGAAGAAAAACTAAACCTGCAGCTTAAACGTTTGTTTAACTTTTTCACAGAACTGATTGCTTCTTGCATAATGTTAAACTGGCTGTTGTAATGTTTAACCTCCAGTACCAGCAATTTGATGATTTGTTTTTTTTTATATTTCTGCCAGGAACGTTATTGGATAAAGAACATAATATGTATGTGCTGCTCTCTCGTGAGCCAATGAAACAAAATCAAACAAAAATTCACTATAGACTATTTTAAACAAATGTATTGGAAGATATGACATCTTTTGCAAAGTTGCACATTTCTCTTTAATCCCAATGCTAAAATTCAAAATTATGAAGAGTATATGTGAGATTATATTCAAATGTCACAGGAGGTGTCTTGTGTAAAAAGGCGCCTTCTGCTGGCTTCTGTGATATGCTGTAGCATCGGATCGCCATCATGAACATCGTGGCAGACATCAGACATCTAACCCACAAGTTACACAGAACGTCCATCAATTGTAACATGTTAAAGTCGGTGAATCTGCATCAGTAGATGCAGCCGTCGGTTTTGGCATGCCCCTAAAACGCCGGTGACACATCTGCATTGTAAACGTTCGTTCCTGTCTCCAGTTCCAAATAGCTGCAGCTTGCCATATACTGCAACCAGAATCACAGCAACATCGCAGCACATGTGCACGTGCAGTTATCTAAACAACAGTCAATAACGACCGATGCACCTATTGCATCCAGTTCTAAATCAGGCTCACTGTCCCCAATGCTATTCTTTATTATCAGTGTATGGATCTGTAATGTTATGTCAAGCAACTAACTTTGTCATGTAGTGATTATTGAAATAATCTTCTTTATGTTTTTCTACTGTATACAGTATGTGCTTACCTGATATATAGGTCAACATGTGTTTTTAATTATATATTTGTAAATAAATGTTTAAAACTTTGCATACTGTTATAAAAAGGTGTTGTATGAAATCATTTTTAATTAGTTGTTCTTTTTAATTGGCTTCAGTTACACTACATATATTTATCACATCTCTGATCCACACTAATTTATGATTTGAATAATAATATTTCAGGGAAGGAAAGCATATTTGTCAGTCTTTGCCATTCTGCTTCTCGGAAGGATTCTTTCCTCCCTGAGCTCGCATTAGGACCAGGGCCGGATTAAGGCTTGTGGGGGCCCTGGGGCAACTAAGTTGTGGGGGCCCCCACCAAGCCACACGCAGCCTACCCTCCCTCCCCCGCCACACGGGGCCTATCCCCACCCTCCCTGATTACTTACCTTCTGGCTCTGTGTTGTGAATGCAGCAGCAGCACAGTCAACACTGCTGCATAGAGCGCAGAGCGGCTAATGAAGCCCGACATTAGTGATCAGCATCGTAGATAGGATGTCATGTGATGCTGATGAGGGGACTTGGGAGCCGCTCTGTGCTCTATGTGGCAGCGCTGACTGTGCTGTTGCCTTAGGAACACAGCTCAGTGGCAGCTCAGCCCCCATCCAGGAACAGGGGACACTGGACACCTGCTCTCCGCAGGGCACCCCGACCCAGTGTGAGCAGGGCCAAATACAGGATTTTCTGGGAGGGGGGCTTACATATAAATATATATATATATTTTTTTTTCATTATACACGTATATATTAAATGCGCACACACACACATATACATATATATATATATATATATATTATATATATATAGTAAGTAGCAAACATATATGTATAGAATACACATATACAGTATACACAATTACATACACACTAACACATATACCGTATACGCACAGAAACACATACATACACACACAAACACATACACAGTGAAAACACACTAACACATATACACACAGAATACACACACTAACACACATATATATATATATATATATATTATATACATTAACACATACATACCCATATACATTAACATACACAGTATACACACACTAACACATACTGTATATACAATAACACTTACTTTTTATGCAGCTGCTGCTCACATCCTTAGGCTCTGCCCCCTCACACCGTAATGCCGTGATTTGCGTGTCATTTGGGGGTGGGGTTTACAATATTGGCTCCACTTTCTCTGGCCACAGTAGTAGCATGAGGAATAAGTCCGTCAGGGGGGTTTCTAGATACTCAGAACCCCCCCTGCATGCTCTAAAGGTGGGGGCCCCTCTGTGTGTGGGGGCCCAAGGATGACCGCCTCTGTCCCCCACCCATAATCCGGCCCTGATTAAGACTCTTGCGTTACAGATTGACTGAAAACCATTGAACTTATCATACACTTGTGGCCTATCAGGTAAGGGGTTTTTAAAACACAAAATATTGTAAGTGCAGTTTGGATGCACCCAGTGCCAGTGAAAGCTCTCAGGGCTCAGCTGCCAGGGCTGTGCCCCACACCCTCTTTTGCTTCTTACCTCTGGGTCATGCTGTGATGGTAAAAACACAAGATACAGCCCAAGCGCTGAGGGGTTGATATTTACTGAACAGATTCAATGTGGTTGTGTGGGGTAGTCAGTCCCACTCAATAAAAAGTACATGAAAGATAAAGCAACCACAGATTCTTAGTATAATTAAAAATCACTCAAACCAGTAGTAACAATGTATATAATAAATGAATTATATCTTTATTAAGACAAAGCAGCCAATGCTTATAAATTCAATAAGAGCAATAAAACACACATGTAAATAATGAAATTGCATGTAAATAATGGTTCCTAAAATGTATGAATATAGAGTCCCGGACTTTTGAACAACATTTGGTGAAACCCTCTGAAGAATTCCTCCATACACAAATATATTTTTTGAACTGATGTTGATTAGTTCATCATCCGGTATAAAAGTTACAAAGTAATAAATGGGTGTCGATATTACCTTCCGTATAGTTGGATCAGACCCAGATCTGGGTATATGACCACAATGTGGATGATGGTTACCGTGGCTGAAGATGGCAGACCTCCCGATCTCGACCCAGCTGACGATGGAGATGCAGAGGGGAGTGGGTGGTCGCTCTAGTGCTCCAGGTCCAGCACAGGAGGGGCAAAACAATGTACTCCGTGCTCTATGAGTGAATGGGTCGTCTGACCAAGATGCACGTGCTCTACCCGGCCAGCGGGGAGACTTTGGAAGAATTGAATGACGCCGCTCTGAGGCTACGTGTCAGGGGGAAAAGAACAGAGGGCTCTGTGTCCCAGATGGGTATGGAGGATATTCCACTGCAAGCTGATAGAATGGCTTGAAGCTTGCCAGGCACGGTGTGTAGACGTGCAGAGAGAGCCAGTGATGAGACTCCAGGAATCAAAAACCGGGTAGATGTAGCAAAATCAAGCACCAACGCGTTTCAACGTCCTTCTGACGCCTTTTTCAAGGTGAATGAGGCATTGCAAGTTTGAACAGTTTAAGTACCTTCAGCAATTAATCAGCATTAGATACATGTGAGTATAGTTAATTACTGGTTTGAGTGAAAAAGCAGTTTGATCCTATTAAAGGCACATGAATGGCTCATAGAGCAGACACTTTATAAATGCACATACATATATTTACTGATAAGAACGGAAGACATAAGAACAATAATTCTAGAGGAGAACAGGCAGAATCATTTGTGTATATATACATATACATGCAGATATGGGTGCACACCCATATACATATGTATATATACACACGTATAACGAATAAAAACAATAAGCGACAAATTGGTATGTACCTATGTGAGATCAATTGTATAAGTCTTTTGTTGATAAGGATGAAAAAAAAATAAAATATATATATATATATATAAGAATAGCGCTAGGTGTAGTCAAATAATAGTATTTTACTCAATTTGTTCGTTAAGACCGTCAGGGTAGAGACTATTGAGATTAAAAATCCAGAAAACTTCTCGTTTACATAGAGTTCTAAATCTATCTCCTTGTCTAGAAGTGGGCAATATTGATTCTATTCCTAAAACTCTTAGGGAGCATATATCACCCTTATGTTTATCCATAAAGTGTCGGGAGACACTATGTAAAACGTTTTTCTTCAGGATGTTTCTCCTATGTTCTAGGAATCTCTCTTTTAAACCTCTAATGGTTCTACCAACATATCTAACGTCCCTACAACTGCACAATAACACATACACCACATATTTAGTATTGCAATTAATGAATTGCTTAATAGTGAAGCTCTTATCCATTCCCTCAAGGTTAATAGTTTTTGTTTTATTTAATGCATGGTGAC
Source organism: Taudactylus pleione (assembly GCA_031769625.1). Taxonomy (NCBI): domain Eukaryota; kingdom Metazoa; phylum Chordata; class Amphibia; order Anura; family Myobatrachidae; genus Taudactylus; species Taudactylus pleione. Next base: position 16,422,539 of record JAUIMM010000120.1, read on the forward strand.
ATGTGATACATCTAGTAGAACTGCATTTATAGAAACCGGGAGGTCTGGATGGAAGCCAATCTAATCTGGATTCTAAAGTCCTAGTGGGAATCTTAAGAATACTCGGTGCAAGTATATTTTTAAGTGATTTATTTTTCCTATAAATGATAGTAGGTTTCATTGGTAATATTTGTTTCAGCACATGATCGAATTTTAACATAGAGTAATTTTTTTCTATAATACTTTTAGTCGTTATAGGTGGAAATAAATGCAAAATTACTCTCTGTTTTGTGTACATGAGATTCTCTTGTTTTAGGTTGTAGTAATGATTCCCTCGGTATAAGTAAGACTTGATTATATGCTTTTTCTAGCAGATCTCGAGGGTAGCCTCTATCTAAAAAATTCTCACAAAGTGTTAAGGCCTGTTTGGAAAAATCTTCAAGATTGGAACAATTGCGTTTGATACGCATAAATTGTCCCTTAGGTATATTGGTTTTCCAAGGATGATGGTGACAGCTTTTAAAGTGCAGGTAGTTGTTAGTTCCCACTTCTTTACAATAGTTAGTGGTTATAATATGTTTTTCACTAATTGTGAGAGTCACATCCAGGAAGGTAACCAGATCCCTGCTGTATGTGTGTGTGAAGGAAAGATTAAAAGAATTAGTGTTAAGGGAAGAAACAAAAGATTGTGCACTAATAGAGTCCCCATCCCAAATAATAAAAAGATCATCTATGTAGCGGCCGTAGAAGACCAGGTTCCCCCCGAACTCACTCCCCCACACATGTTGGGACTCAAATTGTCCCATGTATAGGTTTGTGAAGCTCAGGGTGAACCTGGTCCCCATGGCCATCCCAAGCACCTGTAAGTAAAAAGTGTCAGTAAAAATAAAATAATTGTGAGTGAGAATGAAACGAATAGCTTGGAGAATGAAATCCTGATGTTGAACGGATAGGGTTCCATCTTCAGACAATGAATTTGCTACCGCATTAATCCCCAACTCATGGGGGATATGTGTATATAGCGCTTTCACATCAAGCGTGAGAAAGGCATATTTTTCATTCCAAATGATATCTTGTATAGAATTCAAAAAATGTGTAGTGTCTTTCAGATGGGACCTTAACCGTGCAACATGTGGTTGGAGAAAAGAATCTACATAGTGAGATAAATTGGAAGTGAGAGAATCAAGTCCAGAAATGATATGGCGGCCAGGGGGTGTAGTGAGAGATTTGTGAATTTTGGGTAAATAATAAAAAATAGGGGTGACAGGAAAGGGTATCAGCAGGAATCTGTATACCTCCCTGGTAATGACTCCCTGATTTAGGGCTTTATCCAATAAAAGAGTAAGCTCATTAAGATATTTTGCTGAAGGATCCGAAGCTAATACTCAGTAAAAAGTAGTATCTTTCAATTGCCAGAGGGCTTCGAGAATATGGTCGTCTCTATTTAGAACGACTATACCTCCTCCCTTGTCCGCTTCTTTAATTATTAAAGAGTCATCTTTACATAACTCTCAGATAGCTACCCTTTCCCATTTGTTTAGATTCGAATCCTTAGCCTTGTATGTTGAACAAATCTCTTTAAAATCATTCAATGTTGTCTTATAGAAACATTCTATACTTGAACTTTTATTTTTTATAGGGAAGAATTCTGACTTAACCCTAAACTGTTTCATGCTATCTTTAACATCAAACAGCTTAAGGTTCTCATTTTCCTCATTATTCTCATCTAGTAGCTCTTTTAGGATGTTAAGAGCATTTGTGTCTCCACTATCCAGCAAAATAGGTGTACTTTCTGGTGCATTTTTTGATAATTTTTTATTGGCAAAATATCGTTGCCTACATAAATTTCTAATGTATCTGTTAAGGTCCACATAAAGTTCGAAGATATTTTTACCACAAGAAGGTGAGAATTTTAATCCTTTAAGGAGCACTCTCTTTTGATTCTCACTTAGCACTTTATCTGAGAGATTGAAAATAGATTTATTTCCCTGAGTCCCATTAGAGGTTAATATCTTAGATCTGTCCTTCTTATTTCCTCTCTTTCTACTGGATCTGATAGACGTCTCTTTTTGGGGGTTGTTAGGATGCTGAATCGGTTGTGCAACAAGGGACCTTGTTTGGGGTGGTAAGCACGTTTCTCTAAAAAAACCTGTGAAATTTCATTGGACGAATCTTTCCTAGTTGGTCTTTTGGGGATAGCTCCAGAAGTCACTTTCGGTGGGATGGAATTATCACCATGCGGATGTTTTCTTTTAGGGTAGAAGCTAGTTATCTCATCCAGCTCCTCCCGGTTACTATACGGTTTCTTAGAGTATTGAGTTCTATAAGTCAAAAGTCCGGGACTCTATATTCATACATTTTAGGAACCATTATTTACATGCAATTTCATTATTTACATGTGTGTTTTATTGCTCTTATTGAATTTATAAGCATTGGCTGCTTTGTCTTAATAAAGATATAATTCATTTATTATATACATTGTTGCTACTGGTTTGAGTGATTTTTAATTATACTAACAGAATCTGTGGTTGCTTTATCTTTCATGCTGTGATGGTGCACTGCAATATGGCATCACAGAACCTCATTTTGAGTCTATCACTGACAAGGAACAGTAGAAGCCATCTGAAAAAAAAGCACAATAATAATTATTATACATTACCTCTTCTCCATTGTCAGTCAAGGGAGTGAAAACCCCCGTGCAGCTGGATCTCAGTGTGAGGGCACTGAAAAAAAGATCTTGGCACACTAGGAGAATTCTTCCATATCACACATAAGTATTTATGTGCATTGATTGTAGAGGGATGAAAAAAAAGTAGTTCGCCATCTATAATATGAGCGTCATTTTTACTGTGGGCTAACTTTCCATGGGTATTATTTGGCCCAGATGCTCTGAACTCTCTTATTAAAGTTAAGTAGACCTTAAAATTAATGCCTTTAAGGCCAACTTAACACTAAAGTGCTCAGGCACAGTTGGATGTATGTGTAAAGTATTTATTCAGTTTGTCTGTACTGTGCAAGCACACCAATGTCCATATGCAGATTTCATCACATCTTACATTCATGACTCTCTACGACTGAAAAGGCAAAAGAACATGGCATGACTAGGTAAAGTACAGTGTAACTGGATGCTTCTAAATAGTTGATTGTGAATAAACCTCTCTATCTGATAATGATTAATTCATTAGTGTGGCTTCTATATTACATGATCTGGCAGCTGTCTATTTGCAAAACTTGTGTTTGTATGTATTTAATATTTGACATCGTTATTGTAAATTTTTAATTCTGAATTTTAACACTATCAATACACTTCTCTCTTGTGTATTTAACACAATTATTTTATATTGTGTAAAAATAGGATAATTACATTTTAACAACTCCTATTAACAATGTTCAGATACATCTGTATATACTATATCTAAGCTTTCTCTTCATTATTGTGGTGTATATGTATGCACATTTCTTACTCCTATTATAAACCTGTTGACTGACTACTGATCCCACCTGACAGAGCATAAGCACTTACAGTACATGCACTTTATCATGCTTGAAATTTTCCTGTTTATGTCTAATGCACATACTGTATGCATTAACTTTACCTGAGGCCATTAGTGTCCCACTAATACATACATTTATAAAGGGAAAAGCATGCTTACAAAGAATAACATTCAACCACAGTATTTATTTAGTTGCAACTGACATTTTATATTGTATAAACAGAAGAAAGCCTTCCTTCCTTCCTTCCTTCTTCCTTTCCCTTCCCTCCCTCGTGGGCATGAATGCTGCCTTCTCACCTTGCAAGCTCTCTGTTTAAAGTAGACTGTGTTGTGTGCAGTGGAAACAACACTGTAATACTAGACGTACATTTGATATCTATCATTCTGTAAACAGCCTTGTCATTTGCCACCCATCCGGCCCCCTGTTTATTTCTCTCCATTAGGGCTCCCGAACATCACTGTCATGGGGAATACTCTTTAGATGCATGAAAGGGAGGGTTCACTTCATACCAAAAAAAACAGAAATGGGGGTATCCGCCAGATGTCCCCCAGCACACTAAATTGTGCCTGCAACAATACTTGAAAGCTATATGGTAATAGAAATTCAGAGAGTTGCAAATACATGGTAAGCCACCGGACCAACTTCACGTCTTCTCTAATAACTGCTGCACGACTTGAAAAGATTGCTAGATCTTCTCAAAATACATCCTTCTCTACCCAATCAACATCTGCTCCTCCCTCACCCCAACAAATAGTGAGGGACCCCCTTGTTGAGGTTGCTCCTCAATCTATTTTGTAGGCCATATTTGAATCCGAGCAATGTGTTACTGATAAGATTAGACAGGTGAGGCAAATACCTCTCTTATATGACATGCTATGCAAAAGATACATGAAAGGTTGGGTAAGGCAGAGAATCTAATATCAGATATGGAAGACATAACTCATCCCCTTAAAGATACTACTGCAGATTTGACGTTGCAAATTGCTACTGTTAAAATGAAGTTATCTGATGTGGAGGGCCAGCTCAGATGCAACAATTATAAAACAAATGGAAAAACCAAAAGAAGTGCTGTTTCACTTATAAATATCTACTTATATGTGATGAAATATATATTGGAAATCTTCTGTTCACAGTAAGTGATATTTTCCTTGGCATTTACCCAACACATGGAAGAAAATGGAGACAGTGGAATGGTAAGTTTTCACAGTCTCTATATCAATGTCTGTTATTGTTTCAACTAGCAGATGTCTTACCCAGTTGAACAAAAAAAGCAGGTATTCCACAGACAGGTAATATATAAAAAATATAATATTTAATTTGTGTAGAATACACCACAATGCACATGTAAAAACATACAAATATTGATAAAAAGATTTACTAAAAAATTGGTTTGTTCCCCTTTCTATAGGGACACACTCCAATACACACACTGAAAAAGATTATATTTATATATATATATATATATATATACACACCTGCATAACTCTTATATATAAAGAGTCCTCAGGATAGAGCAAATGTACAGTCCGCAAGATAGTCCAGCAGGGTATTAGTGGGTCACCTATAGGAACACCACTGATGGGTTTCAGATCCAAAATACTTTTTCCAAGTGTGGAGAACAACAGCAATAGGGGACATATTTATAACCCTTAGAATTAGGTCACATGACCACAATTACACGATCATGGTATACCTATCTAATACACCAGTCAAAATTCTATATGATGGGCCTGATTCACTATGGATTACTATTCTGCTTATATGCACGCAACTGCATTGCTAATATCAGTGGTGTAATTTAAATGATTGCATCCTCATTGCAATCGCAGCCTTATATAAAGATGTCTACTTCCCCTTGCTCACATCTGTATACTTGGCCAACTGTCACGATCTGGTGCAAGTGTTTCTCTGTGGAGGACGGTGAATCAGGGGGTTCAGGTGACTATGGGAGTGACTGGACTAGGTCTCCTAGTTGCGGCCGAACCCAGGTTTGGCTAGACCTGCCCAGAGGCGTGGAGTCTAACTCACTTGGTGGTTTTCTCCAGTGACCCCTCTAATTGGGATTTGGTTTTTGCTGCACCAAATGAGCAGATCGCGAGCCTCTGGACAGGTACCTGGGAATGGCAGAAGACCGGGACTATAATGAATGCTATAATACTGGAGGTGAACAGAATGCTAGAAATCTAGATGGATCTGAATGCTAGAACACAGGCATGGGCTGGAAACAGTTAAATATGTTGGTGCTGATTTGCACAGAAGACACAGAGCAGAGTGTGCAAAGGCAAATACTGGGAGTGCTAGAAATGCTGGCACTGCTTTGCACAGACAAGATACAGAGCAGAATGGACAAAGGCAAATACTGGGAAAGTGCTGGGAAGACCAGCTGAGAGCTAATTAGTGATTAGCACAGTGAGACACAGTGATAAGTGTACACAAGTACATATATTGGGAATTGTAACAAAGCAGGTGCAGATTTGCACAGAAATACACAGAGATGTAGACAGGCATATACTGGGAATGTTATGTATGCAGGTGCAGATATACACAGACAAACACAGAGCTATAGACTGGCTGGGAATGCTTAAAGAGGCAGCTGGGAGCCAATTAGTACTAGCAGATAATCTAACACGGCAGTAGCACAGAAAGCTGCAATAGAACTAGCAGCACATATACAAGACACACAGACATAGAAAACATGAAAGATAGAGTACTGAGAGAGAACTAATCTCTCAGACTGAGATTAGCATGAAAGCTAATGCTGGAAACTGGAGAATTGTGGGAAGGCTGAAGCAACTCTCTGAAGGAAGCACAGAGCCACACTGGTATCACTGGCACTGGAACAAAGAAGTTGAACAGCAGTTACTTGTTCCAGGAGTCAGACATAAATACCCCTGGGTGGCTGATTTATGCACGCACCTGCAATGGTGTTGAAACCCACTGACACGCCTATGTTCGCAACAAACACCCCCCCATCGCATCCCACAGACGGAACTTCCTGTTAATCACTCTACCATGGGTCTGCATAGCTTTAGATTTCACAGTTCTGAATGCAGCGACTGGCTTGAGCATGCACACTGCGTTGCATGCGCAGTGCAAATCATTCATCTAATTACATGTGTATAAGCAACTGCATTCATTTCTTTACCTGCCCGATTTTCTAAAAATACATTTTAGTACGTAAAAAACTATTGTTTCATGTTGATGACATCACTTAGGGCGGGGTTTATAGTCTGATTTACAGAAGTGACTTTTTATAGTAGTTGATAATTTCCAGGTTGAACCACACAATGTGCTGAGTGTAATCGCTCATGCACATATCCATTTGAAGACACAGAGAAGGTGTAAATAAACTCTTTTTCTTAATTACCATAGCCAGCGCCTAACTTTCGGTCTTCAGAACGCATACCAGAAGTGGTTGGTTAACTGCAAACGTAATTTCCAGCAGAGTTGCTGTCAACATCGAACTCCATTGTTTCAATATCATTTGTAACCCTGCAGGTAATTCAGTGCCTCCCAGTGGTGAACAGATATGTCCTACACATCTCTCTAAAGATTGGATATGTCTCTCATAACAAAAAGGTTTTCACAGCATTCAAATCAGGAAAAGATTCCTGGAACCTTCATATAGTATGTTATGGTGTGCAGTGCATACAAGGGAAAAATTGAGAAAACTAATGAACCATACAATAGACATTATATATATATATATATATATATATATATATACATACATATATATATATATATATATACACATACATATATATATTTATATATATACATATATATATATACATATATATATATATATATATATATATATATATACATACAGTCAGTTGCATAAATATTGGGACATTGACAGAATTTTCATATTTTGGCCTCTATTCACCACCACAATGGCTTTGAAATGAAACAAACAAGTTCTGCTTTACCTGCAGTCTTTCAGATTTAATTTGAGGGAAATTGCATCCAAATCAGGTTAACGGTGTAGGAATTACAATGGTTTCTATATGTGCCTCCCACTTTTTAAGGGGCCAAAAGTAATGGGACTATCAACTCAAAAGCTATTTCATGGACAGGTGTGGTCTATTCCTTCATTATTTCATTATCAATTAAGCAGGTAAAAGCTCTGGAGTTGATTCTAGGTGTGACATTTGCATTTGGAATCAGTTGCTGTTGACTCTCAATATGAGATCCAAAGAATTGTCAATATCAGTGAAGCGAGCCATCATTAGGCTGAAAAATCAAAATAAACCCACCAGAGAGATGGCAAAAACATTAAGTGTGGCCAAATCACCTGTTTGGAACATTCATAAAAAGAAAGAACGCACCGGAGAGCTCAGCAACACCAAAAGACACGGAAGACCACGGAAAACAACTGTGGTGGATGACAGAAGAATTATTTCCCTGGTGAAGAAAAACCCCGTCACAATAGTTGGCCAAATCAAGAACACTCTACAGGAGGTAGGTGTATATGTGTTAAAGTAAACAATCAAGAGAAGACTTCACAAGAGTGAATATAGAGGGTTCACCACAAGATGTAAACCATTGGTGACCCTCAAAAACAGGAAGACCAGATTAGAGTTTGCCAAACAACATCTAAAAAAGCCAATACAGTTCTGGAACAACATCTTATGGACAGATGAGACAAAGGTCAACTTGTACCAGAGTGATGGGAAGAGAAGAGTATGGAGAAGGAATGCAACTGCTCATGATCCAAAACATACCACGTCATCAGTGAAGCATGGTGGTGGTAGTGTCATGGCGTGGGCATGTATGACTGCCAATGGAACTGGTTCCATTGTATTTATTGATGATGTGACTGCTGACAAAAGCAGCAGAATGAATTCTGAAGTGTTTCAGGCAATATTATATGCTCATATTCAGTCAAATGCTTCAGAACTCATTTGACGGCGCTTCACAGTGCAGATGGACAATGATCCGAAGCATACTACAAAAGCAACCAAAGAGTTTTTTAAGGCTAAAAAGTGGAATGTTATGCAATGGCCAAGTCAGTTTCCTGACATGAATCCGATTGAGCATGCATTTCACTTTATGAAGACAAGACTGAAGGGAAAATGCCCCAAGAACAAGCAGGAACTGAAGACATTTGCAGTAGAGACCTGGCAGAGCATCACCAGGGATGAAACTCAGTGTCTGGTGATGTCTATGCATTCCAGACTTCAGGATGTAATTGCCTGCAAAGAATTTGCAACAAAGTATTAAAAAGTGAAAGTTAGATTTAGGATTGTTTAGTTTGTCCCATTACTTTTGGCCCCTTAAAAAGTGTGAGGCACATATAGAAACCGTTGTAATTCCTACACCGTTCACCTGATTTGGATGTAATTACCCTCAAATTAAATCTGAAAGTCTGCAGTTAAAGCACATCTTGTTTGTTTCATTTCAAAGCCATTGTGGTGGTGAATAGAGGCCAAAATATGAAAATCTGTCTATGTCCCAATACTTATGCACCTGACTGTATATATATATATATATATATATATATATATACATTGTGATAGCTTGGGGTAGTTAGCTCTGCAGATTGGTGTCAGTGCTGCAGTGATTAGGTGCAGAATTAGAGTCCACACATGGCATTCCAGTAAAATAAACAAAAATGTTGCTTTACTTCCAGCATGGAAATCAGGAAGCTGAAATAGAAAATAACAAACAACCCAGCCCTTGTTTAGGGCACTAGCTCACTTCTTGAACCCTCTCTATCAAGATGCAGGTATTCTGCCAATAAAGTATCTTCCTGCTTCTCTGCATGTCTATTTCTGGCTGCAGCTTGGCTTGGCTGCCACAGCTATACAAACACCATCAGTCTTGGTGGCCTTCCCTGTATCCTCCAGGTATAGGCCCTGGCTTCCTCAGCCTGTAGCACAGCTGCTTCAATGTCACACAGTCTGTGAGGTTTATGGTCCCCCCTGCCTCCTGCAAGGTCCAGACACAGGTCTCCTGGCCCCCAATTGCTTGCTTAGCTTCACTGGGCTCGCTGGCTGCCACAGTCCCACATATACTGTTTCCAACAGCAGCCTGACTAGTCTACCATCTTATTAGCCCACACCTGAGCTCTCTCCACAAGGCTGCACACAGGTGTGTCACAACTCAGTATTTCTACCCTGTGTGGGAGGATCTCTTCAATCCCACACAGAATCTGATGCTCACCAACGCCATCTCTGGTGATACTGCCACACTTATATATATATATATATATAAAACTGCTTCAATACCGGGTCTTTGGTAAGTACACTCCAATGTCCAATTTGTCAGGCTTCTTTAAAGGGCTGGAGGTTCTAAACCTGAAAAGTTTTTGGGGGACTGGCTACTTCAGTTGTTTCAATGTGAGGAGTTTAGTCCTCACTTTGTAGTGGTATAGGCCCATCACCTTCCTTCTAAGACCCCACCTATGGGTGTGCAAGCCAGTATGTTTATTGCCAGCTTTATCCATTAAAAGGCTTGGTACTCCATATTGTGTTTGGCCCGGATACATGGTCCGTTGAAGTTTGAAATTCACTCGGTATAGGTTTATCTGGACTTTGCTATGGAAATACAAAAGTCTCGGTCCCTTTTTCTGCAAGTTAAAAGAAAACTACAAGACCAGCAGATTCAATACTCTAGGTTATAGGGCTGATATTACAGTATCTGTTTGTCGGAGGCTCACCTTACTAGAAGTAAGGTTTTGGCTCTCAAGAAACCCTGAGTTGGTTGGATGTACCATTCCACATTTTCTCAGAATGCTAGAAGGGTTTCCATTTTAATGAAGAAGTCTGTCAATTTCCATTTGGAACATAGGGCCTGCTTCAGCAAGGAATGCAAAGGAGAGAACGCACGCACTTGGCTGATGACTGTGCACTGCGAATGTGTATGCATCACAATGCGCATGGTCAAACTAGCCAGTGCGATTGGGTAAGTGTATGCAGACTACATGCAGCGTGTATGCAGACCCCTTCCAATATTGATTGACAGGAAGAGCCATTTGTGGGTGGTTATGGGGGGTAGTCAGGCAAACACAGACATGCTTCTTCATTGGAACGCCATTTTAGGGGTGTGCATAATTAAGCCTGTGTGGCAATGGACACAATGATGAGACTCCATACACACAGGAAGTTGCTAAGATCCTGCACGAGGTCTGGTCAACCACTATTATGCAAATGTGACCGATGGTTATCGATGTTACCGATGTTTCTCTGATCTTGCATATTGAGAAGGCTTTGAGTAAAGGGAGGTGAGTGGCTTAGTATAAGGATGGGCGTCTGCATCTTCTGCTGCTGTCTCCATGTGTATGCATTGATTAGCATATTCTCGCAGCGGCCGGGTTCATGCATCTGCTACCGTGCATTCCTTGCTGAATCAGGCCCATAGTCAGGTTGATTTATTTGGTCAATATGTTTTTCTTAACACCTCTGTTAATATTACCACTTTATTGCACATACTTGCTATTTACATTCCTCCACCATATAATAATGATATATCCATCAGGTTATCTCCTTTGTGGCATTATTGCCCTCAACTCCAAGTGCTTGCATAGGGGATTTTAATAATGTTTTGGATTGGTAGAGATAAACATAAACTTCTTTTCCTCCCTTTCCCTCCCAACCCATTTTGCTAAATTAATCTCTACAAATAGTCTAGTAGATATTTGGAGATTGCGACATCCCCATATTCAATACTCATGTCAATCAGCCACATTTCATATGTTTACCCCCCATGACCTTGTGCTCATTTCCCAAAGTATTTCTCTTATTGTACAAGAGGTTCAATATTTATCTAGCGGAATTTCTGACCATTCCCCTGTGCTGTTTCCCTAACTAATTATTTGGTACAGGGAGTCTATTTCTGCAAACTCAACCCTTTCTAGCTCACCCATAAGGGAGCTAATATTGAACTCATTGTGGAGTGTGAGCATTTAAAGATGGTTAACTCTTCTTATAATGACCCTGTTATCAAACATAATGCTTTTAAAGCGATATTCTGGGGATCTTTTATTAAGCGGGTTTCTGAAATCAAGGCCACTAGCAAAAGAAAGGAAAAACAACTTGAACAACTGTACCAGCATTATAGACCAATTATATTTTAACTAAATCTCCTATTGATTGTGTTCTTTGGTCTGCAGCCCAAAAGAAATGGTCATACTTCTTGTTTGATAAATCTACACATAAAATTATATTTTCCTGGCATGCTTTATTTTCCCAGGAGGAGGTGGGGTTTGTTTAGCTAGAGTAGACAGAGGTAATACATCTGTTCAACAGATATGCAATACACAGGGTAAATTACGCTACTCTTGGTTCTCTATTGCAGAGATTTTTTTTTTTAATTATTCCTCTTTGTACACTACTAGGGAGTCATATTCGATAGAACAGCTTCGGGACTACCTATCTCAAGTTACTTTATCACAGCTATCAAGGGACTCTATTGACTCTCTTGAGGCTACTTTTACCTCAGACGAAATTGAGCCAGCAATCTCCTTCTTTCCTAATAATAAAGCTCCTGGTTGTGATGGTCTGCCGATAGAGGTGTATAAAAAACTTAGAGACTTTTCTATCCTGTATTTATTGACTGTTTATTTCCCTATCTGAATGTGACTCACTTCCCCCCTCTATGTCTGATTCCATTATCATAATCTTAGATAAGCCATGTAAGGATCCCTTCCTTCCCGATTCATATTGACATATTTCCCTTCTCTCCACTGATGTGAAAATACTGGCCAACATTCTAGCTACAGTATACAGTTAAAAAAAAGGGTTTACATCCATTGTATATGATGATTAGATGGGATTCATGCCAGGGAAATCTACGGTGCAAAACTTATATTGGCTTTTTTATGACCTACAGAGGGGTAATTGTGTTAGCCTGAAGGCAGTGGTGGTGTCTCTTGATTCTGCCAGAGCCTTCGATTCTGTTGAATGGGCATACTTATGGTAAGTGCTTGATAAATTTGCACTTGGTTCTAATTTGCACTTGGTTTATTAGGTGGATTCAGCTGCTATATTCTTCCCCAGCAGCCCATTTCTCTGTTATTGGGTATGTAACACATTCCTTTTCTCTACAGCCATGGCCATAAGTTTTGAGAATTACACAAGTATTGGTTTTCACAAAGTTTGCTGCTTCAGTGTTTTAGTCCTTTTTGTCAGATGTTACTATGGTATACTGAAGTAAAATTACAAGCATTTCATAACTTCACTACTCCCTGTGTAAGGTACCAGCAAGTTTATTATTATGTTCTACATAGAACTTACCATACCCCAGTCTCATTGCACCGGGCAGGCCTGAGATCTGATACCCATTGCCCCAAATTTAAGAACATTCTGATTTTTGGCACTTGTTGTGGTCCTGTCAGAGAGATTTACCCTTTTGGTCCTCTATCTGGGAGGACATTATACATTCAGAACCCTCCATTCCCCAACTTTGTTTATTTGGTTTAGATATGAAGGAATATACTCTATGAACATTTATAAGTACACCCTATGTCTGACCACCTTAGCAAAGGTTGTGGTGTTTAGCGTTAATCTACCTGCGGTTTTTTTGTGCTTTTCACCTCTAGATGATTTTGTTTTTTCAAGAGTCAACTGCCTGTAAGTATCTATCCATGAAATGTAATTATGGGAGTGTGTCACTTTGTTCAATCTATAATTGTCATGTATATTGTTTAGTTTGGCATCCCATTACCTGTATCTGTTCAATACCAGTCTACAAACATTAATTGGTTCTTATGCTGATTTTGATATACCAGTATTTATTTGCTGTCTTTCTTTTTGTAATTGGTTTATAAAACATCAATAAAAATAACTTGATTAAAAAACAAAGTAGTGAGAATGTGGTTGATTTCTTCATTCAGTCTTAATATTGACAAACTCATCACCATTATGTCATCATGCTTTCTGTATTGTGCTGTTTAATACTAGGATGCTTACCGCACTGTATCAATGTAATGTATGTAGTGTGTGAGGGTCACTGGAATGCTTAATATAGTGTATGATGGTCACTGCTATGCTCAGTGTAATGCCTCAATGGGATGCCTACTGTTGTTTATGATGGTAACGTAAATGCTCAATGTAGTGTATGGTGATTACTGGGATTCTGAATATAGTTCAGGCTGGTCATTGGTATGCTCAACGTAGTATCTGACAGTTAATGAGATTCTTAATGTAGTTTATTATGGTCATTGAGATGCTAATGTAGTAAATGGCGGTTACTGGGATTCTCAATGTAGTTTAATAGGGTCCAGTAGTGGCTCCAGGCATGGGCAAGCCGGTCCGTTGCCCAGAGCGCTACTGTTTCCGGAGGGCGCAGGAAATGCCCACCACCCGCCCGGCGGTATAGGACATATTTAAGCACAGGGGGGAGGGAGCGGAGGAGGGAAGGGGCGGCAACACAAGATGGCGCTGGGCATAGCACTGCCTAGCGCCGGCCCTGATAGGGTCACTATGATGTTGTATGTGATGCTGATTAAATAACTATGCAACTTGGTAAAACTATGTTGCACTGCGCGTGGTGCAAACTTAAAAGGTACTAAGAGATTTATATTTGAAAGTAGTGTGTCCAAACTCAAATCTTAACTGCAGTGTAAAAATAAAGCTATCCAGCATTTGTGAGCTACATACAAAAGCAGCCAGTATTTACCTTGCATGAAAAAAAATAGTTTTTTCCCTTGTATTGCAACATGGTTTGTCGAGGTGCAAGGATACTTTCTCTTTACTTTTCTCTGCTTTCAACTCAGAAACAGTGCCTGCGCTGCAAGGTGGTCACAGGGGTTTCTGTACTGTATAGTGATCAAGATGATGCTTTGTATGTAAATAACTATGCAGTACAATAATAGTTCATGCTTTTTGTTATCCTACACTATTAACCAGTTGACTAATATGGTCACATGGGATGCAACCACCATTAGATAGATTTCACTGATACCATGCCAGGGCCGAAACTAGGATTTTTGTCACCAGGGGCAAGACAGTAATTTTGCGCCCCCCTGGTAATTCCCCCTGCAGCAGTGCCCCTACAGTAATGTCCCCTGAGGTAATGCCCCTGTAATAGTGCCCATATAGTAATGCCCCTGTAGCAGTCCCCATATTGTAATGCCCCCATAGTAATGCCCATATGTTAATACCACATAGTAATGCCCCTGTAGAATCCATGATCCCATATTAATGCCCTTGTGGTAATGCCCATGCCCCCATTATAATGCCCCTGTGGTAATGCCCATGCCCCCATAATAATGCTCAAGTGGTAATGTCTCTGCGGTGCCCATGCCCCAATAGTAATGTCCCTGTAGTGCTCATGCCCCAATAGTAATGCTCCAGTAGTGCTCATGCCCCTGTAGTGCCCATGCCCCATAGTTATGTCCCTGAGGTAATTCCCATGCCCCCATAATAATGCCCCTGTAGTGCTCATGCCCCATTAGTAATGCCCCTTATTGCCCATGCCCCCATAATAATGCCCCTGTGGTAATTCCCATGCCCCCGTAGTAATGCCCCTGTGGTAATGCCCATGCCCCCATAATAATGCCCCTGTGGTAATAGTAATGCCCCTGTGGTAATGCCCATGCCTCCATAGTAATGCCCCTGTGGTAATGCCCATGCCCCCATAGTAATGCCCCTGTGATAATGCCCATGCCCTTGTAGTGCAGCTCATTAAAAAAAATACTTACCTTGAACCCTGCTCCTGCATCCAGCGTCGCGTCCGGTCCGCCGGCTGCTCCTCAGAACTATGGGGAGATGTCATGACGTCTCCCCCATTGTGCCTGTGGAGTTTGGGAGAGAACTCCTGTCTCCGGCTACACTGCGTCACAGCAGAGAAGGAGCCGGGTGCCTGCTGGTAATAAATATTACCAGCGGATGCCCGGCTTGCAGCACCGGGCTGGAGGTCACTGGCACCAGGTACAGCGGCGCACCCAATGCATGTGCACCTCCTGCCCCCCCCTAGTTGCAGCCCTGACCATGCCCTCCTCCATTTCCCAGCATGTTTTAAAAGGAAATGAGTTCTGAACATTAACAGAACATATTTCCTGCTGCGTGTTCAGCCCCAGGCAGTGATGTAGTGGTCTCTGACTACCAACATTACATGCCTTTTTTGTAACTATGAATGCCATGCTCATGGCATTCTAAAACATTTGCATTGAGGGCCTGATTCAGACCTGATTGCAAGGCTGCATTCACCCGCAGCCTGTCAATGTTTGCATTCTGCGTATGCTTATGCATTGCAGTGCACATGCGGAAACCGGCTGCTGTGATTGGGAATCGACTGCAGCGAGCAATCAGAGGCTTCCTACAGTGATTGACAGGAAGTGACTGTTTGAGGGTGGTGACGTGGAGTGGTCAGAGAAACATAGGCATCTAGACGCCATTTCAGGGGCGTGCATAATTAGGCCCCAGCAAAGGCATTCGCATCCTAACGTCTAGTTACACACTGTCTTGCAAGAATGTAAGTGAAGGGCAGTAGGCTGCATTATGTAGTGTTGGTTGTCTACTTTTTGTGCTGCGGATACATTGCGTATGCGGTCATTAGCATATTTTCACACCGACTGGCTGCATGCGAATGCAGCTTTGCGACCGGGTCAGAATCAGGCCCTGAGTATTACAGTTAAATTCAAGTGAAAAGAGGGGAAGTGAAGTGAGAACTGAGCACTATCATAGAAATCTCTGCACTCCAAGTGCTGATGATCAGTGTCCCTTGAGAATTGCTCCACTGCACTCTGTATAAGGAGGGGGGCACAATGAGGAATGCATGTCCACTAAGCAGTTAATTCTGTTTTATAGGTTATGCTGGGATGCAGAGCAGAACCAGCTATTTTGAATTGCAGGAATGTAGAGCAGAACCAACTATTCATGATGTACTGGAATGTGGAGCAGAACCAGCTATATAGGATGTCCTGAGATGTAGAACAGAACCAGCAATACGGGTTTCACCATATCGCATGTGGTCAGCAGGAGTAAACAATAGGATCAACAGTACTGGCACAGGACGATCGAGACTCAACCATGTACTTACACAGCACAATGCCAATAAGGGTTTCCACAGGGCACTAGGACAGAACAAACAACTGCAGCAGGGAGCACAGTGACAGTAGCTTACAGGAGTAGTGACTTGTGTCACTGGCAATTCCCCTCTGGGCCTGACCGGCTTTATAGGCATAGCAGCACACTGATTTGTCCAGGAACCTCCTCTGGCTGACCATTGGATTACTGGTAGTGAGCTGATGGTTTCCAACATGGTGGCACCCTCCATGCAGACACACATGAATATGAGCACCGTGGAACACACACCAAACTACCCCAGATCCCCAGCCACCGTTACTCCAGCCAGTGCTGCCAGCCATCATGGCCGAGATCTCTCCTGTCTAACCCGCCATCCATGAGGATCCCACATGCCACGTCACCGCACCACCAATGCCTGATCAACAGTATTGGCACAGGAGGCCCAAGACTCAACCATTTACTAGCTGAGCATAATGCCAAAAGGGGTTTCCACAGGGCACTAGGACAGAACCAACAATTGCAGCAGGGAGCACAGTAACAAGTAGCTTACAGGAGTAGTGACTTGTTGCATTGGCAATTCCCCTCTGGGCCAGACTGGCTTTATATGCATAGCAGTGCACTTATTGGCCCAGGAACTCCCTCTGGCTGACCACTGGATTACTAGTAGTCAGCTGTCGGTCTCCAACATGGCGGCACCCTCCATGCAGATACACAGGAACACAAGCTACATGGAACACACGCCAAACTACCCCAGAGCCCCAGCCACCATTACTCCAGCCAGTGCTGCCAGCCATCATGGCCGAGATCTCTGCTGTCTCACCCACCAACACATGCCACATCACTGCACCACCAATGCCCAGATAGGTAACCTCTGCAAACCAGCACTAGACATCCACAAAGTCCTGAAAGAACCCCCCCTTTAAGGGTGGACTCTGAACACATTTTGACTTAATTAGAGTGTTTTGCACTGAGACTTTGGGTCAGTTGCGGAGCATGAACATCTTCAGCATTAACCCATGCCCGCTCCTCTGGACCATAGCCCTTTCAGTCTATTAAATATTGTAGTTGACCATATCGTCTATGTCACAGGTTCTCAAACTCAGTCCTCAGGACCCTAAACAGTGCATATTATCCAGGCCTCCTCACAGAAACACAAGTGAAATAACTAGCTCCACCTGTGGATCTTTTGAACCATGTCAGTGAGTAATGAATACATCAGTGCACCTGCTAGGTGACCTGCAAAACATGACCTGTGTGGGGTCCTGAGGACTGAGTTTGAGAACCACTGGTCTATGTGAATGAAAAAAAAATAACTTCAAACTCAGGACCTGATTCAGATCTGCTCGTTAGGAAGCATTTGCTCATAGCTGCCAATGGTTTGCATTGTGCGTATGTGTACGCATCACAGTACACATGTGCAAACAAGTCTGAGCAATTGGGAAGTGTGCGCTCGCTGCACATAGACTGCCCAGCTGAGTGAGTGACAGGAGAAGCCATTTGTGGGTGGTGACAGGGGTTGGTTTATAAAAACAGGGGAGTTGAGGTGCGAATGCAGGCATGCCTGAGCATCTCAACACCATTTCACAAGCATGTATAATTAAGATGCAGCAGCATAGTACATGTCATTTGGCTGAATTTTACACTGAAGTGCTCTTAGTGCTTGCAGTAGGGTATGGTCAACCACAAGTGCTGCATTTACTTCCGATGGCACACGATGGTAACGATGGTTGCATACACATAATGGAGATGACATGCACAAGTGGCTGTCTTAAGACAGGCTGGTGGGCATCTGCATATACAATGTGATCACACACCAAGACATAGTGGGTGCACTTATGCCTTGCGATCGCCTGCACTGCTCTTATTTGCTGCCAAATTTACATATGCATCAAGTGAGCGAATACATCTAGCGAGTGGGTCTGAATAAGGTCCTTAGTCCCATGTTGAGTCTGAACATGAGAAGGTTTAGGGAGAGTTGCACAGAACTGATCTGATTTAATATCAGTGGCTTTAGAAGAGAAATATGGAACACATTGGGAATTTTAAGGTAATGACAAAGTTTTACCTTGTAGACCACTGGATTGATTACTTTTCAATTTGATAAGGACTGATAAATTGTGGAGCAAACATCATTGATGGCATTTTTAACTTTCAATTTTGAGTTGCTAGCCATGCTTGGTTACTAGGCTGTAGGTTAGGAATAGCTTTTCTCTTAAGATCCGCAAAATTTTTATAACGTACTTATTCTTGCTTCAGACAGAAATGTACTCACTTCCATATCTTTATGAAATGAAGAAGGGTGAGATCAGCAGCAGGAACCTCAGAAGACGGAAGAGACTGAAACTCAGGGACTTTTGGATGGATACGTAATTAATATGAAATTAAGTAGTACCAGCAGAGGTATGATACTGGATATTGTGGGTGAATTCAGGTCAGGGCAGGTGAGTAAATCCAATTATCTTGTGAAGAAGAGATAAACATTCAAAGAAAGGTCTCCAAATCTTGATTTACCCTCTCAGTCTGTCCATTTGTCTGTGGGTGATACACTGAAGAAAACTTCAATTTGATTCTCAGAGATCACCAAAATTTGGCCACAAACTGGACTCCGTGATCTGACACAATTTTTTAGGTAAATAATGCAGTTTGAAAAATTCTGCTACAAACAACTGAGCCAGACGATTTGCAGAATGGAGACCTGGGAATGGGATAAAATGAGCCATCTTGGAGAATCTATCCACTGTGACCCAAATAGTTGTTTGTCTTTTAGAAAGTAGAAGGTCTGGTGATAAAGTCCATTGAGATTTGTGTCAATGGCTTTAGGGGAATTGGTAGTGGTAGTGTAACTGACCTGGAGGAAGACCCCTGGAAACTTTATGCATTGTAAACAGTAAGCTATAAAGGTCTGCACATTTCATTAAAGACCCAGCCACCAGGAGGAACAGTGAATGAATTTTAAAGTCTTGCATACTCCTGCGTGACCTGAGAAAGAGGAAGCATGGGCCCAGGTAAGTAGCATTTTCCATAGCTTTGGAGCAACAAAAGATACTTGTACCACAGCAAAGGTGTTAGGATTCAAGATGGTATGGTCCTGATGATTTGGAGATTCTTCCTCAGAACTGAGAGAATGGGATAATGCATCAGCCTTACTGATAAGAGACCCAGGATGATGACAAAGTTTGAAATCAAAATGAGCAAAAAACATCACCCATCAAGCTTGTCGAGGATTGTGCTGATTTGAAGTATAATACATTTGTATGGTCAGTAAATACTGGAACAGGATACATTGCACCCTCCGGAGGTAACGTAAATTTTCTAATTCAGCTTTTATGGCTAGAAGCTCTTGATCTCCAATTCCATATTTGCATTCAACTCGTAAGAAATAATGTGAATAATAAGCGCAGGGGTGAAGTTTATCATCTTCTGATCTTTGGTATAAGACTGCTCCTATGCCCACAGTGGATGCATCCACTCCAAATATAAATGGACAAGAAACATCCAGCTGACACAGTATGGGAGCAGAAGTAAATGTTTGCTTTAGGGATTTAAAAGCAGTGTCTGCCTGTGAGGACCAGGTGAAAGAAACCTTCTTTTTCCTTGTCAATTCAGTGATAGGTGCCACTAGTGTAGAGAATCATCTAATGAATTGTTGATAGAAATTAGCGAACCCTAAGAACTGTTATACTCTTTTTAGTGTGGTTGGTGCTGGCCAATCCATAATAGCTTGGATTTTTTCTGAATCCATTTTCAAGTCAGGCCCAGAGATAATATACCATAGAAAAGAAATAGACTTGAGCACGATGAGTTTTAAGAGATTGTCTAAGTAAACTACTACACACTAGTAGAGTAGGTCTCTGAATATCTCATTGATGAAATGCTGGAAGATGGCAGCGGCATTACACAATCTAAAAGGCATTACTAAATACTCATAATGCCCATCTGTTGTGTTGAAAGCCATCTTCCATTTGTCTCCAGCTCTAATGCAAATTATATTATAGGCACCTCTGAGATCTAGTTTTGTAAATTCAATTGCTCCTTTAACCTGGTCATAGAGTTCAGTAATTAATGTAAGAGGATAATGTTTTTTTACTGTAATTAAGTTGAGTTCCCAGTAGTCAATGCAAGGGTGTAAACCCCCATCTTTTTTCTTTACAAAGATGAACCCGGCTCCTGCCAGAGAAGATGACGGTTGGATAAACCCCTTCTTTAATTCTTCTTCAATATATTTAGACATTGCCTGTGTCTCAGGAGTGGGTAGTGGATAAATTCTCCAATGGGGCAGAGTTTTTCCGGGAAGTAAGTCAATAGGACAGTCCCATTCACAATGAGGAGGTAGGAGTTCAGCACCTTGTTTACTAAAAATATCTTGGAAGGACTGATAGGCAGAGGGAAGACCTTCTAGAAATTCTACTCCAGTAGTCCTCAATGGTCTGACAGATTGTAAACAATTTTTAAAACAAAAAAGACTCCAGGTGATGATTTGTGAAGTAATCCAGTTTATCTGTGGATTGTGTTTCTAGAGCCACAGTAGTCCTAATACAAAGATTTGAGAGGCTTTAGGAATCACCAAAAATGTTGTTTCTTCAGAATGTAACAGCCCCACTTTAAATTTAAGAGGAACAGTAAATTTAGTGATTGTGCACTCAGAATCTGACTTCTGTCCACTGCTGTCAAATATATAGATCTGGATAGAGGTAGTGTAGGAATTCCTTTATGACGAACAAAGTCCCAAGTGAGAAAATTCTAAGCTGCACCAGAATCCAACATAGCTGGGATTTGGCTTGTTTCTGGATGTTCTAATACAATGTAATGTGTATTAGAGTCTCAGACTTACTTGGTGATTCAATCTTAATCCCCATCTTAACCTCCCTTATGGAAGCTAGGGGCGGGCAGTTCCCAGACGAATGGAACAGGTTTGATGAAATGGTCTGCTGACCCACAATACATACATTGCTTCTTTGTTAAAGCCTTAGTCACCCTAGTCGTTCCTCAGGAGTCAACCAGGACTTGTTGACTTGCATTGGTTCATCTCCCGTGGAAGGAGAAGGAAGGAGGAAATCTGGCCTTGGACATAATTCGCTGTTTAGGACCCTTGGTTCTATAATTTTTCAGCATATGTTCTCGATACCTTAAGTCTATCTTATTACACAAATATTTCAAGTTGTTCAACCTTGAGGGAAGATCACAAGTTGCTAAGTCATCTTTAATTTGGTCAGAGAGTCCATTCCAAAATGCTGCAATAAGCGTGTCCTTGTTCCAGCGGAGCTCCGAGGAAAATGTGTGAAACAAAATGATGTATTGACTCATGGATCTATTCCCTTGTCTAAGTCTAAGAATCTATAGAAGAGGAGGCAGCTATAAGGTGTTTGATGAACAGCAACCCAGGTAGAAAGTTATCTACTGCAATTAGGAGCCTATTTATGCCAAAACATATTTTTGGGACATCTCTTAAAAAAACATCTATTTTCAGAGGGTACCTGGAAATATGAAAGATCCTCAGGATTTAAAATGGAGGAATGGTAGCAGATACCTATGATTTCTGCAGTAGTCCCTCCATTTCCAACAGAAGAAACAGATCCATTTTGGGGGCTGCTAGGTTATAAGATTTACCAAGGTCTGGAATGCCTTGCCTTCTGGACCTTTGCCCTGGCAGCTAACTCCATTTTAAGATGGCATTAGCAGCTGTAGCCTATGTGCAACATAATGCACAAATTACTGGCAGAGGGTTTTATAGGTAACCTCTGTGTCAATGGCTGACACATACAGTATGTGTGGTCAGCAGACCACACATGCACACAATGCAGCCAGGGTCCCAAACAAGTGATGTCCCTGCATGTGTTTTTTTATACTTTTAGGTGGTATATAATTTCTCATTGCCACAAATAATGATGACAAGAAATTATAATTGTTACAATAGGTCTAAAATCATATAATTGATAAATATGTCCATTAGTGTTTGCCTCTTGAAGTAGCAACAGCCTAGTACAGCAATTAGCTGCTGGAAGATCACATGCACCTCACATGTCTCCCATCACCCTCCAAATCAATAAATGTGCCTTATAGAATTCACACTTGATCACAACTTATTATTTTACATCTGAACATCTCTTTACAATAACTGCTTTCACCAATTTTGACATTTACCTGAGACTGCTGGTTCACACGTTAACCACACTCTCTAAATAGCCCCACATAAAGTGGCTTCTGCCACCCGTCAGACTTCACGTAAACTAATATAACAGCGATGGCTCTCCACAAACACCTACAAAAACTGCCTCTTAAAGTAGAAGTCAGTGGCGTAAATCTTAATTCAAATGACTTCCACACATACTGTAAAATAGGAATCCAGCCATCTGTCATCCTAACCCTCTGTCCCACGCTCACTGTCTACCCCATCTGTGTCACCCCTGTCTGTCTGCCCATCCCCTTTAGAATGTAAGCTCTCACGAGCAGGGCCCTCTATCCTCTTGTGCTTATCCTTTCTTTACTTATACTATCTGTTCTATACTCAAAAGCACCTAACCCGTGACTTTTGCCATCCTGCTTCTGTTGCAGCAGTGTTTATATACCATGTACTTGTCTTATAGTGTCTTAAACTGTATGACACTGTTTTCTTGTTCTGTTCAACTGTTTATGTACTATGGGCCTGATTCAGACCCACTTGCGAGCGGCTGTCCGCTCGCAAGTGGGTCAATGTTATGGACTGAGCATGTGCACGATGGAGGGAGCTCCGTCGTGCGCATGCGCCAGACGCGACGAGCGAAGGAAAGTCCTTCGCTCGTTGTGTCCGATCAAAGGGGGCATGCTGTCAATGTTGATTGACAGCACGCCCCCTTTGGTGGGCGTGCCGGGGGCGTGCCTCCCTGACAGGGGCGTTCCCACGGGAACGCCTCCCGTCAGAAGCCGGCCCACTGACATCACTAGTGATGTCAGTGGGAGTGATTTTGGCTCTGATAGAGCCAAAATCACTCCGGAGCTTGCGGTTGAAAACCTCAACCGCAGGCTCCGGCTCGCAAATTCGATGGTCGCGATGGTCTCGACCATCGCGACCATCACAATGCACGCTCGTATAGCCTGTGGGTGGTGACCCACAGCTATACGAGCGTCCAGGAGGACGCTCCATGAAAATGGAGCCCGGCCCTCATTCAGAGCGTGCGCTCTGCTCAGAGCGTACGGCTCTGAATGAGGGCCTATGTTTCTGTACTATGTAAGGCACTGCGGAACCCTTGTGGCGCCATCTAAATAAAGGATAATAATAATAATAATAATAATGCAGGCCTCTAAGACTATACCTGTGGTGTCTTTCTGTATGCTTTAATCTTAACCCATGATCCCAGATTTTACTAGACTTTGAGGAAGCAGGTGAAGCTTAGCAGGTCATAAAATAGAGAATCTAGCTGACTTGATCTTATTTCTGAAGCAGACAACTTCCACATCACATGGTCTCCTTATAATGCAGTGGTGGGGATAAACAGGTACTAGCAGCAGTATATCTGATATCAGAAGAGGAAATACAAGCATGCTTCATCACATGGTTTCCCACTTTCCTCCATAGAGGAAATATGTTTTGCTTCAATGTACCACAACATTGTGGTCTATAATTTTACAACCACTTACACTTGTCAACAGACATTCTTTATTAAGGGACATATTAAAAGCAATAAGTGCAACAGGTCAAATGATGAAAATCTCTCTGAAAAATTGTGTTGTGCTTGTTCCAGATTTGCATTCAACATAGAAGTCATAATGAATTTGCTGGTTTGGTTGGGATTGCTGCTAACAAATGTCTATCTTAGTGTAGATTATGCATGCTGATATGTTATGTTATGTTCAATGTGGGTGTGCCCTCACAGTAAAGGTGCATGACATCACATAACACTTCATCAATTTCATCACACTTAGAGTATGCCAAGCATTCCCCAAGCAGCTGGGCTGCCCCAAGGCTCAAACCCCAAACTGTTTACATGTGTATCTATTAAATATTTACTCAATGCTCTGATGTGCACAGCAGTGGTGGTCGAGTCCTCCCCCAACCTCCCAACTGCTCATCAGACACCGTGGCTCATGGGTGGGACTGCGGTAGAGTGCCCAATAAGTGAGACTGTCCCACTTAAATAGGGATGGTTGGGAGTTATGTAGATTGGTGTTTCTTTCTTTAATTAAATGTATTATTTCAATTTATTTCTGAGATTAAGGATAATATGCATCTCTATTAAAGGTTATAGAGATGCAAATGTGACCCTTGATGTCTAGTAGGTTGCCACTGGCCTAGAGAACTGTCAATGTAAAGTGTGCTTTGCAAGGTTGTCAGACAGAAAATTAATTGGATAAACCACAACTTTCTCTAAGGCATCCATTAATTTAGTGCAATTAACCTTGAAAACAAACCATTAAGCTAACTTATCACTAAGAATAAAGACAATTACACCACTGCATTGGATTAAAGGTCACAGCTTTTATTAATTGTAAAGACAACATTTTCATTCAAAGGGTGGCAAAGAAAACACTACGAAGAACCAGCTCTAGCCAATAAAATCTCTTAAAAAATTGGGAACAACTAAAATGCTTCCAGCTCTATAAAGGTATTACCTGCATTGTGAAGGACTCACCACCCTTTAAATATGGCACAGAATGAATATTCTTGAAAAAAAAGCCCTCTGTCCCCCCACAGGGGTAAGATACTCCTGCCGTCCTTCAAAAGGGTAAGTGCCTCATATCGACCACTTAAATCACATGTGGCGGCTGGCTAGTAATGCCTTCCTGCCTTCTTAGATGTAAGTAAGTGTACTAAAATAATTAGTAAGTCAAACAAACAATTAATAATAGCAAAGGCTTTTGCTTCTAAACTGAAAAGGGGTTGTACCAAAATCAAATCTTCCTTTAAATAGCCCACTAAAAGGTGTACGCCCCAAACTAATCCCATAGGCTAACAATTAACCAATTAAGAACTAACAAAACAACAATTATACCTAGCAACAGGTTCCCAACAATTAATCAATTACAAAAAATTAGGACTCATATAGCTCATGCATATACAGTCCTAAACTAGACTAATCAGCTTCTTTTCACATGAATGCAGGGAGCACTTTGCTTTCTGAATACAGTACTTAAGGTTACATGCACAACTTGAGTTGTAGCTTTTCTTGAGAAGCTATGGGACCCTGCGGATCTTCTTATTTAAATGTTACTGTCTGAATAAATTAATCTTTAATAAGTTTAGATTTACTTGATTTCACTATAAATTTACTCCAAAGCATATGTAATTCTGCACAGAAAGGTTTTTCAATAACGTGTTGAAAATTGTTTTTTTTTATGATTTACAGGTTGATTTCCTAAGCACCATTTCTATTAAAGGCAAAAAGACCTAAACATGATAAGCTTTCTAAATTGTTTGCAATTTTGAAAAAGAAAAATGTACAATTTAGTAAACCAATTTTGTAATTACAAAAAATGTCTTCACTATTGTAATTCAAGACACTCAAGGTTATTTCAGAATTAGTAAAGAGAAAAAGTGTTACAAGGTTTGAAAGGTTAAAAGGTTTTAAAAAAAAATACAAGTTCAGAAGTCAAAGTAGCTCATCAGTGTCGACATTTTTGAATGTGTGGTCTATTCACCTACAGTAGTTGTAGATTCATCATGCACACATATTAAAACCCAGGAAACAATAAAATATGCCCTTATAAGGAGATACAAATCTGCTACTTTATATAATCTCAGTTTGATTGTATTGCAAAACATTGCTAGTGTTCAATCAATAAATAAAACTATTTGCTATGGTTATATAATAAGGTGCAAACAATACTGATTTGCAAATATTAAAATATACAGTTCTTTACTATTTGAAAAAATATGCTAATTTCATTAACCTAGTAACATCTATGTTGCCCTTTCACTCACTAGCACAGTGGTTTTGCTTTAATGAGTATGACGGCAGCCAGTGTGTTGATAAAACTGATTTGAAGATCTGCTTAAAAACATGTTGACTATGTAATTATAAAAGCTCCTATACATGGAAAATTAGAAAATAAGAAAAAACCCCTAACGGTTCTGTCCCTCTAATAGACCTAAAAGTCCAGGGTCAATAACTGAATGTCTACTGTGGGAATTGCAGTTTTTGTAAAACACACAATATAACCACAAAGATAGTCACACCCTATGTATCCAACACAACTAAAAAGTCCTATGAGATTAATGAACACATCACGTGCCAAAGTATAAGAGTGATTTATCTCATTGAATGCCCGTGCAATTTACAATACGTCGGAAGGACGACCAGATCATTTAAGATCCGTATATCGGAACACATTAGGAATGTGAAAAAAGGTCTAGAGACACATAATCTCTCTAATCACTTTAAAGAGAAACATGACAAAAACCCAATGGGCCTGGAATTTGTAGGTATTAAGCAAGTCACATCGAATTGGAGGGGTGGTGCTTTTGATAGGAAAATCAATAAGAAGGAACTTAAGTGGATATATACTTTAAAAACACTTAAACCACATGGATTGAATGTGGATAATGAAATAAAGGCATTCATCACAGGTTAAACCTATAGCATCCACCCAAGGTCCCATATATATGCAAAAATACATGAATTTGCAATTCCTAGGATTAGCCTATTTTCAGCTAATATAATGTGATGTTGAATATTGTATTATGTTTGTATATTTTTTTTTCATTCTTATAATCTTTTTATTATTATATATATTTTTCTATTTTTCAATTCTTTTAAAAATTCTGCCTCATTTTTGATTGTTTATTTATTTAGTTGGTTACTTATTGATTGTCATTTTAATTTCCAAGACTAAATTGAAGCCCTAGAATAAGAGAACATATACTCTCTTAGAATAGTCATATTTATTTTGGATTTAGGAATCAGATCCACTGGAATTATAGAATGGGTTAATGCATATTCAGCACTTATTGTCCATTTTCCTAATAACGGACAATGGGCCAATCACGATTTGGATGACATCACACTTGTAAGACTTTAATGGCCACATTCAAGATGGTAACAATTGACTCCCTGACAAAGGCCCAGACAGGCTTATATTCATATGAGCACCAGCATCCAGCACACTTCTTAAACCTACTTCAACAGAGAGACTCTGCAATAATTGAGGCCCTAGCATTTACACTGGTGGAGCTAGACCTTAGCCTCTGCCTGCCATCACATCTGCAATCACATGACCACATCCATGATACCTGGAATTACCAGAAGGCTAGCGGCAAAGGCAACAAGCAGTGGACGGTGCTTGTTGTGAAGATGGGAAAAGACAGAGCTCAGGACACCCTTGGCTGGACTAAGGTAAGACTCTGTGTAGGAGGGGGTGGCTGGTGGATAGTCCTTGTAGGGTTTAAAACTAGCGACATCCCCTCCCCAGATTGACACTGCATTTTAAAGGTACAGGATCAGGGAGATGCTTACACATAGGCATATCACTGATTACCTGTCCTTTGGATAGACAGCAAGTCCAGAATCCTAACACTGGTACCCCTTAGCAGTCCCACCTGCCTTTACACTTGTCCACTGGCCAGTGCACTCTAGGGATACCCCCATCAAGATCTCATGTTGAAGCAAGAACATCAGCTTTAATAGGAGCCTCTGGAAGTCATCTAATAACTAAGACATTTTCTGCATTAGAGTTGTGGGACACCACTTTCTAATTGGATACCCATTCATATATTTTAACATTTGACTTTTACCACTTGAAATAAATATTAAGATTCTAATACTTTTTTTGTAAATCATTTTATATGTTTATGATCCCTTTATGATTTATGTTATTTTTAATATTTGTTTACATTTTTTGTCTATTTGTTTCGTTATTGACCATGGACTTTTAGGTGTATTAGAGGGACAGAACCATTAGGGGTTTTTCTTATTTTCTAATTTCCATGTATAAGAGCTTTCTTGTTTTGCATTTAGTTACTCCATCAGTAAAAGCTGATATTTTAATTTATTTGATTCAGCAATGTCATTTTTACATAGCACTAAATATTAGTACTAACCACATCAGAGTTTCAGAGATGCAATTTGCATCATTTGTCTATTCAGTATACTGAAGGATTCTGGGGTTCCTTTATCTGCATCTTTGCTGCCTATATAACACCCTTATTCTGTGTGTGAGGTGTCTTTTATCATTTTACATAATTATGAAGTTGTGTAATATGGCATTCAGAAAGTAATATTGTGATTAGGGATGATGAGAGGTACTGTAGGTGGGGCCCAGGCTTTACCCTGCCAGTCATGGAGGAGGAAAGCACTCTACTCATCATGCACCTTAGCCCTATGGTACACAAAATGTTTTAAGCTCAATTTTTAATATGCAGGTATAGCTACAATTACTGTCTCGCCACTCCCCTGGAGATTCCTTATGTCTTGGCAGCCTAGATTGCAGTTAGTTTGCTAGGACCCTGCACTTCTCTGGCAACAAAACAATTGTTCTCATAACATCAAATCTCCCAGTAATCTAACACAGTTATTGCTGATCATAACACACTCTATTGGCCCTTAATAAATAAAATGGTGCCTACAGTGGTTTTAATGGCATATTTATCATAATCCACATTTTTATTGCAGATGTGTTAATTTTAACTTGAATTTATTATCAAGCTCTTGCCAGGTGATGAGTTCCATCAGAAATCTAGAAGCAGAGAGCTTACTCTATAACTTTGCTTCCTGGTCTGGCTTCAGAGCGCATTCTATGCAAGGCCATCAAACCAAAGAATCCCCAAAACAGTAGCCTTTAGGCTAATATAGCTAATGCTATCTTCAGACGACTATAGCTACTGAGGAAAGGTCTGGAATGCTTCACAATTTGGATCTTTGTAAATCCAATTGTATAACATCCCCCATATAAACCTATGGGGGAAACTTTGTGGTCAGAAGTGGAGGAACCACGGTAGATATTGGTGGTATCTGCTGAAGTCCCTATTTGTTAAATACCAGGAATCCTTAATAATTGTAATATTGTGTGGGTATGCCGCAAATATTGATTAATATATATGCCCCTTAAGGAGGCATAGTATTAAAGTGTCTACTGAATATTAAAATACATTCAGGGGAATAAATATCAGACCTTAAAATTGGGGAAATTGCCTCAACCAACCAGCTTTTACTTCTCATTTTATAAAATGTACTTGATAAGTGATAGCTTGAAGCTAATTAGTTGCAATGGACAAATTCTTAACTTGTCCACTCATCCACTTTTTAGGAGGCTGATATACAGTATATCCCCTATATTTTCAAATCAAATTATCATCTAGCCGCAATTTTCAAACCAACAGATTGCAAACCACAATGCCACTTTTGTTACCGATGATCTAAACAAACGGGTTGGGTACTGGATGGTGATGCTCAGGATCATAATCCTGATGCTGGCACCCTGACAGGGTTAGGATACTGACCCCTGTAAGTCAGTATTCTAACCCTCCCCTCCTCTTGCCACTACCCCTAACCCTCCCTCCCCACTGCTTAAATCTAACCTCTGCCCTAGTGCCTAAACCAAACCTCCCCCCCACCCCCTAAATCTAACCATCCCCCCTTAGTGCCTAACCTTAGCCCTCCCCCTAGTGCCTAACCCTAACCTCTAAACCTCCCCTTAACATCAGTACTTACCGCCAGGATGCTGGCAGCAGGATTCTGACAGGTGTCAGGATTTTGGCGCCAGCATTCTAAGCACTGGCATCTGCACTGTTGTTATGGCCACATCCCAAACAAACAGTGCAATGATAAAGCATCAGTTCTCACTGTTGTATGCATTAACAGTGTGATAGCTATAGAATAGGTGCTTGATTTACATTTGATCACTAAAATGCTACAGTACTACAAACTAGCCTCCCAAAATATACATTTAGACATAAATCTGGTTATGTACATATTGAAATACAGCATATAAATACATCAATAACACAGATGTGACAGTCATCATCACCAAGAAATCCTGGCTATATATATAGAAATACAAAATATTAGTAAATAAAGTAGATGCACCACAAATATTAGGAGCAAAAAGTTTGTGTCTGATGCTTGTTTGCAAGCCATCTGTTTAACACAACGGCATGCAGTTTGTTATAATATAAACCACATATGGTCTGCTTAAAAGGGGGAGATTCAAATACGAAAACATTTACGTTGGATTCATTGAGCAATTTGTGGCTGTTCGTCTAATGGAATGGCGGATGGATATCTGCAAACTGTGCATGCACTATAGAAAGTGATCACTACCTATGCATACATACATGGGGGCCTGATTCAGAGACAGACTTAGAGGTGATTGCACAAGCAATTGAGCAATTGTTTGTCATCATGCATGCATATGCGATCACGGATGCATTAAAAAAATCAATATCAGAGTGAGTGACAGGTTGTCAACGTTTGGGGGTGGTGATGGGGGGTAGTCTGAGAAATGCAGGCGTGTCTGTCTGTTTAAACACCATTACATGGGCATGCAAAAATTAGCCACTGCGAGTGCATACACAGCTCTGCATGCCTGAAGAGCTCCCAAGTCTGTGGCAGATCAGAACTGCTGCAAGGCCTAGATGGCCACCAATGTTGCGGCAATGTTACAGATATTTACGCAGGCATGCATCATTGCACACAGGTAAGAATGCAGCAGTGGGTATCCTTATACTCGGGTGATCTTTGCAGGCATTAGCATATTTTCTCTGTGTGTGAAATCGCAGCTGCGATCACATTAGCGTCCATTTCTGAATCATGCCCTCAGACTGCAAATTCAAGTGGATTGATCCATCAGGTGATGCATTGCTTTCTGTGAAATGGGCTTTCGAAGCCGGATGATTGGCTGAGACCAGATCTTAAAATTAATATCGAGCGACGCCATTTTAGGTTGCCCCTGACCACACCATCTTGTGTCGTCAGCATGAAAACATTGTGTGTGATGCTAATATGCTATTATTAGCATCGTGCGATCACATTGCCACCGCATACTGTTTAAATTCATATCATACCCCATACGTATGAATACACATTAAATATATATATATATATATATATATTTATAAGACTTCATATATTCAGAGATGACAGACAAGTTTGTGGACATGTTTGTGACAAATAATTAAGAATACAAAAGGATACTGTGAGTGTTTGCTCTGCATACAGATACAGTGTGTCTGTGTCAATTGAAGTATAACACAGACACTGATATGCTAAATGTGGATTTGGAAACAATGGTCAGATGTTTAGCTATCATTTAACAATTGTAGGCCTTGTATCCAATGCTGATGTGGTTAAGTAGAACTAACAGTTGAATTCTGGATAAACATAGGATAGCCTTTTGTTAAAATTATCAGACTGAAGTAATATTAATAATAACCAGTTTGAAGCTATGTATATATATATATATATATATATATATATATATATATATATATTAGGGATGTGCAGGCTCGGATAGGTTCGAGTTTGCACGTTGAGTTCGGATTTTTCCCTCCAAAAAAACGGAACTCAGAAAGAGGCTAAACGTCATCTTACATTTACGAACATCATCATTCCTGGACTTTTGTCCAGGAATGATGATGTTTGTCCATGTAAGATGACGTTTAGCCTCTTTCTGAGTTCCTTTTTTTTGGAGTGAAAAATCCGAACTCAACGTGCAAACTCGAACCTATCCGAGCCTGCACATCCCTAATATATATATATATATATATATATATATATATATATATACTTAAATGATCACATGGGTATCCACAATGCGTGCACACACACATATATATATATGTACAGTTGCATTTGTAAATACAAACACACACACAGCGCACCTTTTATGCTGCATGAAAACACAGAATGCACACTTACATATAATCATAAATATACACGCACTCATAAAAGGTTCCTGCACATGATGGTTTATATTAAAGTTATTAATTATGATGTAAAATGCATGTATTTGATATTAATGGTATACAACATAATATACATGGCATGTTTAGTACTAAACTGACATACTGTTTATTTCCAGATATCTGAACCTATCAGCGAGGGAATCACATCTTGTGTTTGATGGTTATGGAATATAGGAAATTATTGGTTAGAATGTATACACTGTAAGGTAGTCTCTATCTAGTTTAAATCAATTAAAGACAATGTAATTTGGAGAATTGGGACGTACCCCTAGTGAACTGTCCTATGAACTACAGCATACTACAAAGGCCAAGAGCAAGAACCAATTTAATTATGTGTGTCTGTCTACATTGTTGTTATCATGATCTGTTAGGGTATATAGCCTGTATCCCGGTCCCAGTTAGTAGCCATTCTCTTGGATGACCACAGACCTCAGGATTGATAACTGTAACTGGGACCAGTGCACCGGCATATGTATCGACTGTACCTTGTTTATGTATTATCTGTCAGATATTTGTCCAATCTGGCTGGTTAAAATGAAAATCTGGTAATGTATGGGAGCAAATGACAATCGAACATTTGTTCACAAACACTGAAAAACAGACAAAAATTGACGTTCAGCCAAATTGGTTAAATTAAACAAATTTGAGCAATCGTTTTTGTATGTTTTCCAGTGTTTAAAACCATATAATGAAATTGTCATTTGCTCCAGTACATTACCAGGTTTTCATTCTAACCAGCCAGATTGGACAGATATCTGACAGATAATTGTATAGTGTATGCTCAGCAATACGGTGGGATTTCATTAGTCCTGTTAATGGAATGGGTGCTAATTGATCGCCAGCCCATATTCAATTAGTCCCGCTTATCAGGCATTTCTTTTCAGGTCTCTTGAGAGCCAAGAATAAATCCCTGTATATTGTGCAATTAGCGGATGATAACTGACAGCTAATGCACAGGTTTGTGTATTTATCAGGGAGCCTGTGCTTTTATTCCCGATAACCCATTAATTGCAAAGCAAATTAAATCAAGTCATGCACACTATTCTCAACCTCTTTTATAACAAAGGTATATGGACGCCTGAAGCAATTTTCACAGTACTACAGGAACAGTGCATATTTCTCCTGGCAATTCCGTAAGACGCATCTGTATCAACTATCAACTATACTACTTTTCTACATTTGCAGTTCACAATTCACCCTGTCTGGCTTAATGGCATTCTCTGTATAGAGAGTTTTCCTCAGATATCCACAGATCAGCAGGATGACTCCATATCCTATTATAATCTGCCAGGTAGAAATAGATAAATCTATTAGCCTGCTTTCTGCTTGTTTCATCATTCTGACAGCTTCCCATGAGCATGAATTCATCAGCTCCTACAGAACAGCCAGCCCTGCATCTTCTGACAGCTAAATCTCTATGACAGAACTTCAGGTTAATAGATCTTTAATCTCTATTTAATTACTCATTAATAATCCAGCTCCTGATTCAGTTTTTAATTAATTGGTAGTTGTTTATTGGAAGAGTAAATTGATATAAAAAGTTGCAGCTATGATTCTTATATAGCAATTTTAGTATAATGATTAAAAATGGTGAATAGATTCAGATAGTTGTCAAATTCTGCAAAATTTGCTTAATAGCTCTACCCAATAGAAACACAAAGGGCCTGAATCACTACGGATCGCAATACTGTGTACGCTCGCAGTTCAATCAGTCCCAAAGTGCATTGAATGTAAAGAAGCTAATCAGCGTTGATCAATAAGTGTAATATGACTGTAGCCTTATAAATGCAGCTTAGATACCCTCTGTTAACTCATTCTTCTATATTGTTCTATAACACAATAAAATCATCTGTGAGTGCTAGAATATATGATTATGGCTTGTACTGTAAATTATGGCAAAAACAATGTATTCAATATTTGGGGCTTTACCCTAAATATGATATACTTCAACCCAACTTAAATCATACTCAGGTGATATAAACCTTTGTAGTAATATATCCTTACAAATAGTATGAATTTTCTTGCAATACTTTTTATTTCACACCATATATACTGTACACAATAAAAAAAAATAAAAAAAAATTATATATATATATATATATATATATATACACACACATATAATTAATCACAGACCATACATAGGATCACATATAAGCATAATTCCATAGGGTTCTATTTAAAGAAGTCTCACCCTTACTGGGGATTGCGGTGGGCTAGCTCAAAATGCAGGTATGGTCCCGGGCACATAGCACAGCACCACCACAATGAGATGTATGTAGAGCCCAGTTCAGGATTCAGTTTATAGGCACTGGATAGCCAATTCAGTGAACCAGGTCCAGGCATATAGGCCCTGATTCAGAGCCAGACGCTCTGACAGAGCGCTCACTCTGAATCAGGGCCGTCCTTCCTGATTTTAGAGCAGCCTCCTGGTCACTCGCATAGCTGTGGGTGGCCACCCACAGCTATAGCGTGTGGCCAAAAAGATGGTCACGATGGTCAAGAACATCGCGACCATCAGGCTTGCTACAAGACCCTGTTTGTAGGGTCTCGTCTGCCGCAAGCCCTGGAGTGCTTTTGGCTCTATCAGAGCCAAAAGTACTCCCACTGACATCACTTGTGATGTCAGTGGGGCTGGCCGCAGATGGTAGGCAACTAGCCAGCCACATCCCTGGCACAACCACCAAAGGGGGCGTGCTGTCACTGACCATCGACAGAATGCCCCCTTTGTAGCAAGACCCATAGCGATGGCTTGCCTGTCGCTATCCAGGTCTCGTGCATGCGCACGATGGAGCCGGGTCCATCGTGCGCATGCGCACTGGCCCATCATCGACCCGCTTGTGAGCGGGTCTGAATCAGGCCCATAGTCCACACTGAATTGGATATTCAATGCCTATAAGATGATAGTAGTTTGGTGGCCATCGATGTTCGCTGATCCTTCGGGGAATCTGTGAAATTCTTCATATAAAAATCCCCAATTTGCTGATCCAGATCATACAGTATGTTGGTCTCGAGTGGAAACATGTTGGATTTCACCGATGCCCCGATCCTGACGTCTGTGGATCAGAGAACTGCTCCAATACATTGCAGATGTATGGGAGCCTTGATTACTATAGTGACTAGCACTTTATTAAAGTCAAATACATCTGTTTTTATGTTCCATGTTAATATAATGTTATATATTTATCACACCTACGCAGACAAATGCCTCTGTTTGTATCATTCAGTAAGTCAAATTCAATTCAGTGCGATGATGAATAGCCACACGAGGGAGCTCCAGCAGCTATTCAATACAATGCACTGTGTGCCTGGTCAGGAATTGCTCAAGTCAGAGAATGCCGGTTCTCGCGACTTAGCCTGGGTGTTTAGGTGCAAATACCGGCATTCTATGACTAAAATGTTAGCGTCGCGCAAAGCTGGCAAACAGCTGCGCATCCGGTACTTTTGTCGAAGAAGTCCTTTAGCTGCCCAAACAGCATGGTGTATTGAATGTCTTCAGGAGCTACCTCCTGCGGCTATTCATCATCGCTCTGAATTGAATTCGGCCCAATAAGTCCAAAACCTTGTTTCTGTACCTGTCATTTCTCATATGTCAACTCGTGTCATTTTTTATTAAATGCACTGACTTGCTAATATATATATTATTATATTATTATAAGACCATACATGGTAAAGCAGTACAGTACAAATAGTACTACATATCTCTACACTGTCACTGATGCAATGTGTGTAATTGAAAAGTATCAACATCAGCTGAAACCTGTAGCTGTCAGCGTGGGCACAAAAGACAGGTCTAGTTTGTTTGAAAAAACAAAAACAGATAATTGGGATCCTGGGATAGAGAACCCAAGGAGGATGTGTAGCAGGTTTAAGAGGAATATGCAATGAGAATAGGAGGAAGGGAGGCCTCTACTCATGGAGCTTACAGTCTAATGCTACCGAATATATATTTAATATGATATATATGTATATATATATATATATATATATACACAGTCATGTGCATAAATATTGGGACATTGTCAGAATTTTCATATTTTGGCCTCTATTCACCACCACAATGGCTTTGAAATGAAACAAACAAGATGTGCTTTAACTGCAGACTTTCAGATTTAATTTGAGGGTAATTACATCCAAATCAGGTGAACGGTGTAGGAATTACATCGTTTTCTATATGTGCCTCCCACTTTTTAAGGGGCCAAAAGTAAGTTCAAAGCCATTGTGGTGGTGAATAGAGGCCAAAATATGAAAATTCTGTCAATGTCCCAATATTTATGCACCTGACTGTATATATATATATGTATATGTATATATATATATATATATATATATATATAGTCAAAGTATGTCCACACTCACGTTTTTGTAGTCCAAGAGTGCTGGGGTAGCTGCCCAAAAGGGACCTGCAGGTCCTTTGTATAACCTTTAAAGAAAGGGGTGCACTCACCAGTCTTCTAAAAAAGTCCATTATTCCAACATTTAAAAGTAAATATAGGATCAACGTTTCGGTCCCAACCATGGACCTTTGTCAAGATAACAATACAAGCAACTAACATCCCTTATGTACCCTCCTTGCTGATTGCTAAATCAACCCACCTGCGGTGGGTGTGTACCTATTAGGATATGCATCAGTATCTGACTCTACAATACACATTATACAAGTATCTATGTTGCAGGCTCCTGTGTGAGTAAAGGAGAAACTCCTTACCTAGTTTGAATTCAGTGGTTTCTATGCGATGGATCCATCCTCCCCGCTGTTCTGGGAGTATAATGGAAACTGTTCGCGTGCGTGTCACTAGCTTCCTACTTCCTATCTATTGGAATGCACGCTTATGTATCATCATAACCGCTCTGTTCTCAATCACAGCGAGCTGCGGGATCACGAGACGGTTGCTAAGCAACCCCCGTGCATGTTATACTGTTAAAACTTGTAGAGGATTTCAGTCTCTAGGGTCAATAGCTGAATGGTAGAAAATAGATAATCTTCAAATCTCTATCAGAGGAGGGTAAACAAATAGGGGGAAGGAGTTAGCAAGCTATAGCTAGCTGTTAACTATTCGCTGACCAAAAGTACTAATGCATAATAAAATACATAGAGACCTCTCAACTTATCAAAATTTCATAAACCTGTCCAAGAGGCTATGCCACAACAAGCCTCTATTTATTTGCCATACTGACCAAAAAAAAAAATGAAAAAATTAAAAAAATGAAAAGATGTATATTGTTATAGGTGGTGCACCCCTGGATTTAATATTTGTTGGGTCAATCTAAAAATATACCCAAATGTATTGCCTCATTAAGTCCTCTTGGGTAGATGGTATCCAATTTGTGTATCCACAGTGTTTCTTTATGTAGGAGCATCCTGGCACGATCACCTCCACGTCTCGGGGGGGGCAGCCAATCTATGATCATACATTTCAGCAAGGCTAGGGCATGTTGTGCCTCCTGAAAATGGCGAGCAACGGGTTTATCCGAGGATCCAATGGTTAATGCATTCCTGATGGAGGATCTGTGGTTAGCCATCCTCTCGCGAAATGGGCGGATGGTCTTACCCACATAATATAATGAGCATGGGCATATCAGGATATAAACAACATGGTCAGATGTACATGTAACTCGATGTCGTATTTGAATTTTTCGTCCTGTGTGGGGATGATGGAAAAATTGTCCAGCCATCATGCTTCTGCATGTGGTACAGTTCACACATCTGTAACATCCTAGTTTAGTTACATTAAGCCAAGTGGATGCATTCTGTGGCATGATCATGTCTGGTCACATAAGTATATCTTTAAGGTTACGACCCCATTTGTAACTCATTAGAGGTTTGTCAGGTAGTCGTCCTTTTAAAATTGGATCGCTTGTCACTATATGCCAATGTTCATGTGCCGCTTTGTTGATGAATGGTCCTGCTGTGTCAAATGTCATGGATATAACAAAAGGATTAGCCCTTTCTGTCTTATGTTTCTTTGGATTGCCTTCTAAGAAGATCTTTCTTGCCTTTGAAAGGCAATTTTCTGTGGTTTTTAAATTATAACCTCTGCGGAGGAATCTTTCTTGCATTTCCCCAAACTGGGATTCAGCTGTCTCAAGGTCAGAATTATTTCGAAGGACACATAGAAACTGAGAGACTGGTAGATTGCGTTTTAAGGACTCAGAGTGATGGCTTTTAAAATCTAAAAAGGTGTTGTGGTCAGTCGGCTTTCTATAGAGAGTGTAGCCATAGCCCAACTCAGTGGTGTATATGGATACATCCAAAAAATGTATACATGTACAATCGTATGTCATCGTCAACTTAATCGGAGTGTCAAGGTTATTCAAATGATCTAACATACCCAGGAGCTACTCCTCTGAACCCCTCCAAATGAGTAAAATGTCATCTATAAACCTACGGTAAAAACCGATACCACCTCCAAACACCGGGAACACGTA
Source organism: Taudactylus pleione (assembly GCA_031769625.1). Lineage (NCBI taxonomy): Eukaryota > Metazoa > Chordata > Amphibia > Anura > Myobatrachidae > Taudactylus > Taudactylus pleione. Next base: position 16,461,290 of record JAUIMM010000120.1, read on the forward strand.
ATTCCTCTCAAAGGCATCCATTGTAGATGTTTGCATATGCCGGTGCGATGTTACTTCCCATCGCTGTTCCGGACATTTGGAGGTAGTATCGGTCACCGTATCTGAAATAGTTGCAAGTCAACGTAAGTTCCAATAGTTCCATAAGGAACTCAATAGGTGGCGGTCCAGCGTGTGAATTAGAAAGAGCTCTTCTGACTGCCGCCATGCCTTCCTCATGGGGGATCACCGTATATAAAGACGATATGTCTAAAGTTACCAATATACCATCGTTGATCCTAGGTAAAAATCTAATCTAATCAAGTAGATCACTAGTGTCTTTAAGGTAACTACCTATCTGTGTAACACTATTTTGAAGAAAATGATCCAAATATTGGGCCACTGGGGCAAATAAAGAGTTGCGGGCAGAAATTATTGGTCGGCCCGGGGTTTATCAAGTGTTTTGTGTATCTTTGGTACTAGATACAATATGGGACAAATGGGAAATTCTGTTTTCATATATTGATAAGTCTTTTGATCTATCCAATTGTTGTTTAGGGCTAGGTCCAATAACACATCCAATTTGTTTTTAAACCCAAGAACCGGGTCTCCACCTAATAATCGGTAAGTTTTAATGTCTGAAAGCTGTCTCTTGGCTTCAGTGTCATAATCTGCAGTATCTAATACGACCACGGCTCCCCCCTTATCTGCTGGCTTTATGGTAATGTTGTTATTCTTTTTTAATTGTTTTAATGCAGTTCTCTCTAACGATGATAGATTATGTCTAATTTTTTGTTTTTGTTTTTTGCCGGCACTCAGTGGGTTAAATCTTCTGGCCTCGGTGTCCAATGTCAAGAAATATATATCAATCCAATGGGGAATAGACAGGCACTCAGAGGCCCGATTGAAGATGCTCAAAATAGTGTATTAACGTCTACGTTTCAGGGCACCAGCACCTTCGTCAGGACACACTTAACAACATACAACATGAAATGAACATTGAACAGCAATAAATACCTGAAAGAGAAAAGTAGCAGCGAACCACATCCAGCCGAGTGCAGCCCTGCTTCCACGCGACACACCCTTCCATGTCCCACCGGTGGGCGTTCCCTAGCAACCACACACAGCTTGCATTCCAGGCAGATAGACACGCATGTTGGCACAGAGAGAGCCAACCCAGCAAGCGGCCAGAAAACATGTTTTAATAGCAAGATCGAGAAAGTAGCACTCAACGGGTTAATAAAAATATTTCAAACAAGTTCCATTAAATCAATGTTTTGGGTTTATTTCAATGCATCATCAGAACACATACAGTATACAGTACTGTACACATGAATAAACCATACCTTAAATACCCCAACACCTGGCACTTGAATCCCCACCAGCTCCTCCTGCGGCACCTGCCCCCACCTCCAGAAACTTCAGGCAGAGTGTGTGCTAAGCTCTGCCCCTATTGCCATGGTGACCAAGTGCAGTGCACTCACAAATGTAACCCTGCACAACAAAAAGCAGGGCGATTAGTTCCTTCACAAAAATGTTCCTACTACAGTACTTAGTAATACCAATATAATGTGAAAAACAGCATAACATCATCAAATGAATATTGCACATTCACAACAGCATACATATACACAATATCGAAAATAGCAGCAGAGAAAACATCACCAAAAAAGTATGCCCACAACAATATTCTATAGGGCACAATTTGAAATACAATATACAGTAAAGAAAATCACCTAGCCAAAATTATATAGATATATCATATATTTCTAAGATCATAATAAAGAATATAAAAAAGCAATCTAATACTTAATATATGCTCAATGATAAATTATATTAAATAAATATTAAATATATTAAATATATCAGACAATGTAGCTCTCACTAGCTGGATCTCAAAATTATCATATGTACTTAAAAAAATCAACCTCTCTGAAAAAGGAATAATATAGATAACAAACAATAAGTATCAAAAAGTAGAATATAGTTACTGATAACAAGTTTTAGAAATGGCAGCTCCTACTATATAATTACAAAAAAGTTAAATGATAAGTGGTTATTAAGACCTCTTGGTTTAATAGTGTCCAACTGGAAGATCCATTTGGCTTCTCTTTGTAAAAGTTTCCTATGTCGATCACCTCCCCTGGGGCTCTCCAGTACATGATCTATGATCATATGTCTAAAACTAGACAGACTATGTCTAGCCTCTGTGAAATGTCTTGCTATGGGTTATTCCAAATTTTTACCCCTAGGGTGGCTTGTATGGACAATCTATGTAATGCCATATGCTATCTAAAAGAGCGTATGGTCTTACCTATGTAGCACAGACCACACGGACATTTGACCATATATACCACAAAGGTACTCATAAAGCAAACCTAATTTCAAACCGTCGTCCTGTATGAGGATGGAAAAAGTGTTTTTCCGTAGTCATAGGCCTACAGGTTGTACATCCAACACACTTATAGCAGCCACCACTTTTAAAAGTGGTGGCTGCTATAAGTGCAACCTGTAAATAGATTTTGCACCTTTAAGAAAAACAGACTTTTATCTTTTCACCGTGAATAATCCATTTAGCACCTGATGTCTTAACCTGATGTCAATGGGCAACACCCATTACTTGCATAAAGCTTAAGACATCAGGTGCTAAAAGGATTATTCAGTGGTGAAAAGCTAAAAGTCTGTGTTTCTTAAAGTTGCAAAACCTTTTTTCTGATTGTACCCCTGAGGAAGTCCCATTCAAGGGACGGAATGTGTAGGGTTAAGGTGTCATACCCTTCTGTCCCAAGTCAGGTTTCCACCTAATAGCTCACACCCTTTGGGGTGATTGGTGGGGTACATCTACCTTATGAAGACGTTGGTATTCTGATGTAAGAAATTGTTTCTAAATTATTTTTAATAAAAGACAAAAGATACATTCTTGTATCAGTCTCTAATACTTAGGCCTATTGGCCTTCTTTCTTGGGTGACATTTTGGTGTCAGGGTATATTTCAGGACATTCCCTCCCATCGTAACAGTTTCTCCACATCTTATGAAGAAAAGTCAAATGAAAAATTTTCCTGGACTGATTTTATTCTCCCCAAATTGTAACAAGCACAATTATTTCTTATAAAGCTATGGACTATTCTAAAATTTTATTTTAACCAATTGTTTTTCATTGTTGGAAAGCGCCCTTGGATTCTTTATTATATTGACCTATGTATATGTCATATGTGTGCCCTGATGAAGGGGTGCAGGACCTCGAACCATTGCATTAAAGCACCATTTGCGTGCCACCTTCTTTATGTTTTGAGATATATATATATATATATATATAAAGAAAAAGAGGGAGGGCGCACCTTTTGAGTAAAGTATAAAATGCAAATGTTACTGTATCAATGCTCACATCAAGAAATAGAACAAGCAGCCTCACAATCATCCTCTGGTGCCTCCGGAAAGATCCTGGTGTTCATCCTGCTGGCTTAGTATGGCAACAACCTTGCCTGGTCCTCCGCTAGCAAAAACCTGGCTAGTGATGTCAACACGTCCAGCTCCCTTCTAACCTTTTCCAATGTGTTTTGTCAACAAAGACTGCATCAGGGGTGTGGCCTATCTCAGATTAGTTCATTTTATATCCTCAACTAATCATATTTACATATAAACAGTGGAGTATATTTTAACACTTAATTGCAGTAATGTCCCAGCATAAATACTATAATAAAACTCAGTAAACAACTCTATACAGAATAAAAACTACAATAATACAACATAATACATAGTTTTACAAATAGGGTGAATTATATCACTGATTAGTCACCATTTAATTGTAGCCCTTCATATATCAACTATAGTAATCCAAACTAATATAAGTTAAAGGATACCCATTACAAATTTCCTCATTGATTATCATCACTCAATCTTTTTTCCTATCACAATAAAATTTAAATCTAATAAGGGATACATTTTCTCATAAATCACCATTTTTGGTTAGATCATGTGGTATAATTATACCTACTAGTTAAACACATGCAAAACAACCTATTTCATATTTATTTTCATAATACACATAACATACAATTAAGATTAATTCAAAATTAGCAAAAATACATGTAAAAAATATATATGAAAAACCATTATAAAAAAACAATTATTAAGAAACATTAACAACACCGATTGCACTAGATTCCTGGTCACACTAACCAACTATAAGCAAAGTACCAGGACTAAATAGGCAAACAGCAGCACTCAGCCATGGGAAAAATGCATCCAACAACTTGCAGAAAAGGAGTGATGGATGTCATAATTCTCGTTGAAACCATCAGGGGTGAGAGTTTTTATGGATCCAGAACATCTCCCTTTTACTATATAGTTTTAATAAATCACCACCTCTTTCATCTAACTGAATCTGTTCAATGGCTTTAAAGCTAAAATGTGCCAAACTACACCCACATTATTTAGAGAAATGTCTCGGTACACTATGATTATTCTCTTTTCAAAGGATGATTCTTGTGTTCTCTAATATTCTAATTTAACTGACGTTTTGTTTTCCCAAATTTCGAGCTCCACATCTACATTCTAACATGAATATCACACATGTTGTTTGACAATTGATCATTTTCCCGGATTTCGTGTTATCCGAGTTTGAAAGCTTTTTCCTATCTCTACTCACATATCTACAAATTTTGCAGTGATTACACAGAAAAAAGCCATTTACTGAATTAATCCACTTCTCCTCTATCATTATTTTCAAATTAATTGGTGCAATAATGTTTTTCAAAGTCCTTTCATGTCTAAATACTTGTGGGTCTTGGGATAAAACTCCCTTCAAGACAGGGTCTAGCTTTAAAATAACCCAATCAGGACCAGTGCTACCATTAGGCAGCTCTAAGCAGCTGCCTAAGGGTGCTGACTCCTGAGGGTGCCATTGAGGTGACTGAGGTTGCTAGCACAAGAAGTCTATGAAAGAGACATCCTTTTGCTACTTAGTATAGACAGCAAAAGAAAATTATACAGCTTCTGCACCCATACGTTTCCCCTGCTCATGTGTAACATGCTTGGCTGGTTCAGCATTGCAGGCCGGAAGCAGTGTCTGTCCTCTTCCCCTCTCCCCCTCTTTGAAAGTACACAGGTGACCAGAGGTATTTATAAACATTTGTGGAATATTCAACCCAAACTACAGTCAGACACTTTCTCGGGCAGCTCACACATCATGTGGAATAGTATTATTACAGAAATTGCATTGAATATTAGATGGATCATAACTCTGCAATCAATCTAATATTCAGTATGAATTATAGTGCTCATATGGTGTTGAATGTATACCTGTTTAGCATACTGTATGTTATGTGAATTTACACTGTGTATGCTCAAAAAATGAGCATGGGCAAAAGCGACTGTGGACAGTCATGTGCACTTTGGACCCTTACCACCAAAGAGGTGTAACTTGGAGTGTGGATGGGGGGGAATATGTTGAAGCTGTGCCTAGGGTGCCAAGAAACCTTGCACCAGTCCTGATCCCAATGTTTAGTTAAATGTTTCAAAGCTCTTTATTTCTTAAATTAAAACTAGTGATAAAAGGAATAAATTAATCTTCCTTTATTTCTATTTTGTCCTTTTCTACACTTCTAAATCAGTTCTTGTGGGTAATTATTTTCCTCAGATCTCTGACTATATATCTCTGTCTGTTTTTCATACACTGAGCCTTCCATACAATTCCTACTGACTCTAATAAATTGAGAGTAAGATATATTTGTAACCCATCTCCTTAAGCAGCAGCTCTCACAGTGAATATAGCTATTGCTGTCCAACTTTTTTAAGACACATATACTGTAGGTATTGATTTTATTCGGATCCCACCACTCACTCGTATATAATATTAGGTCTAAAAAGTAAATTCTTGCTTCTTGGATGTTTGAAGTGAAGCTCAAATTATGTGTGTGTCACAAGCCACAGCTGCATCTTGTCTGACAGTAGTGCTCTGGGTGGTTCTCTCAGGTCCGTTGCTAAGACACCGGGAAGCCGGGCAGTCAATCCGTGAGGTCCGCTTACCTTTCTACTTCATTATCTCCATCCTGTCCTGATTGGATCCCTCTCCTATTTTACCTCTGCCGAGTCTCTGCTCGAATGCTGGCTATAGCATTCATTACATGGCTTCTGGTTCTGTGTGTGGTTTCATCCTCATGTTGTGTTCCAGTCTCTCCTGTCTAGTGCACATCTTTCCTGTCACTACCATACTGTGGCATATCTCAGCCTCACTGCAGTGTTCAGGTGAACTATTTGTTTTCAAACTTACAGCTGTCTCAGCCACACTGCTGCATCTGACTGGACTATTTATTGCCAACTTTACTACTGTTTCAGTTGCACTGCTGCATCTGAGTGGAAATTAGTGATTACATCACAGCTGTCTCAGCCGCACTGCTGTGTCTGACTGGACTATTTGTTACCAACTTACTACTGTGCAGTCGCAGTTACATCACAGCTGTCTCAGCCACTTCCCAGCCAAGTACACATCAGCCCTGAAGGCTGCAACATGGCCACAAGGCCACATCAGCCCCCAAGGCTACAAATTGGCCATAAGGCCAAATCCCAGCCAAGTACACATCAGCCCTCAAGACTGCTACTTGACCACAAGTCCAGCCAAGTACACATCAGCTCATAAGGCTGCAACTTGAACACAAGGCCTCATCCTAGCCAAGTTAATATCCGCCATCAAGGCTGCTACTTGACCACAAGACCACAAGTCCAGCCAAGTATACATCACGTCATAAGGCTGCAACTTGAACACAAGGCCACATCCTAGCCAAGTTCATATCCGCCATCAAGGCTGCTACTCAACAACAAGACCACAAGTCCAGCCAAGTACACATCAGCTCTTAAGGCTGCAACTTGTCCTTCCGGCCACACTCCAGTCAAGTGCACTCCGGTTCTCAAAACTTCTTTATTTAATCAATTCACACCTCTAATTCTGAGCTTTTTTATTCTTGATAAACAATTCTTACTGTGAATCTTCTCAGAGATTCATAACAATGTGTTGCAATTCAGGTACATCATAAAGTTGTCAAATACCTCTCTTCCACCTTGCCAAATTATTTTGTCATCTATGTAATGTATAAATAGACAAATATTCTCACTAAAGGGATTATTCCTTTCTATCACCTCAGCTTTCCATCTCCATAAATGCAAATTTACAAAGCTCGGAGCATAAGGTGTGCCCATTTCTGGTAATATAACTGCCCCTGAAATTTGAAATAGTTGTTTTTCATCACATGTTTGATGCATTTGATAATAAAGACCATAGTATCCTTTTTCAGAGTTTTGTCTATCACCAAATAATAAAGCACTGCTTTTAGACCCTCTTCATGTGGTATGCTTTTATACAATGATTCAACATCGGTTGTACACCAGCTATATCCCTCACTCAATTCAAACTTTTCCAATATTCCTAATATATGGGTAGAATTCTTTATTTAAGAATTTGTTTATATGCCCAAACTTGTCCGATCTTGGAAACCAAGCACAGTTGGGCCTGGTTAGTACTGGGATGGGAGACCCCCCGAGAATACCAGATACAGTAGATACCTCCACCCTGATGCAATAAGTATCTCGCCCTTCGAAACCACCATCTGAAGAGATGAAAGAATGAAGAATTTGAAATACCCCAAGAAACGTGGACATAAAGAAATAAAGAAAAAAATGACAAGTAGTGAAAATGAGAGAAGGAAAATTAAAATGACGTTATGTCCCTTGAATATGAACTTTTTTGCATACACCGTGTGTCCCTATAATAACAACAATTATGAAAGAGAGAAGACCTTGTTCACTGATTTTTTATGGTTAGGATAATAGATGGACCTATTTCTATATTTTTTAGCTGTAAATAGGTCTTATATACTTTCTAATGATATGCTGATATATTGATTTATACACAATCTGATCATCAGACCTTGTACTAAGCTTGAAGTTTTAAACTATAATTTATTTACTATATGGATCACTTGTCCGTACCAGATGTTATACCTTTTTTCTTCTCCCATTATTTATGACATATTTTATCTTTAGAAACAAACAACAGAGGGCGCTCTATAAACATCAACAGCCCATATGAATATGATATGGGAAAGCCGGGTGGATGTGATGTGACATCATGGTCCAGACGTAGACCCGGGCAGACGTGACGTGGCATCCTGGTCCAGGCAGAGTGCGGAAGTCGGAAATACGTTCCACGCATAAACACAGGAGCCGCTTGGAAGCACTATCCCATCAAGGAGTATGTCAGTGTGCTGCTAACACATGGAGTTCCTGAATGCCAGAGATGACACGGGCTAATGGAAGTCTGGGCTGAAATGACCGGTGATTGCCTCTGGGCGGAAGTGATGCTGGCAACACACGTGATGAGGCTATCCAGTATTCTTCCCTCAATTATTTATATTTTTTAGGATATAATGTTCTATGCATACATTTATTCAGTTCATAGTACCAATATAAAGTGATACACTCGGTATTTAATAGTAACCACGTTTTGCTAAAGAACAGAAACCGGAAGTGATTAAATCAATGATTGATCCTTAATGAGCACTTAGTGGGGCATAAAAGGAAAGACACCCCACCAGAGCAGTATCCCCTTGATGAAGTCCCTGCTGGACGAAACGTGTTGGAAGCATTTGACCCTGGCTGCATGAACTATTAAGAAATGTACTCATTTATCTCATATAAGCGGACTCTTTTATCCATTACTTATTTTTTATTCTGTGATTCTGTTGTCTTTTTTACGTGAAGTATTAATTATGCATCCTTTAAACGGAGGTGGTATTTTAATATTTTGTCAATCTTGTATTAATACAATTATATATGTTTTTTAAAATATTCTTTTAGTATATGCACATTTTTTATGAGAACAAATACACTGGCATATTAGCACTTTTAAACAAATATATTCTATCTCAATGTTTTTGCACATGCATATACATTAGCACTTTATTCGCATAGGCATTCAATATCCTATTGCCTTTTTTCACTAAGTCACTTTAGAATATGCAGATTTCACATTAGTATTACTAAGTCGCTCAACAAGTAAATTCCATTATATATACTGTATACAAGAAAAGGGGAATATCCCCTGAAAATGTGACAAGTTTTGAGTCGAATACATATAAATTATGGACCAGTGAATACCCATGATGGCAGATCAAATGGAATCGGAACTTGTGGATATCTGTCTGTACGAGCGGTCATGAATACCAATTTCCTGCCTCCAACTCTCAGTAGGCCAATGATTGCTTTCCATCACAATTATAATATTTAACATTATCCAGCTAGGGTCAGCCTTAGGCTAGAGATTGTGTTACCACTAACCTCCAGTACCGATGACTCAAGTGGGGAATCACCCTTCATCCAGCCACTATAAGAACCACTCAGTGTACTTCTCCAGTGTATTGTTTTGAGATTGTCACTGTTTCCATGCTTGTATGTACATAGCTTCCTGAATAGTTAGGAAAACTGTGTTTACTACAATGCATCTACTCACTGGCAAACTCACTTTTCAGGGACAAATGTAATACAGTGATATTTTAGAAATGTGAGAGTTTAGCAGTAAACTCTCACACTTTTTAAACTCGGCCAATGTAATAGAGTCCGAGAACAAGCAAACTCACTTGTTTATAAAATCAAAAAATGGTCACGATTTAAACTCTCAAGCAGATGTTTTCCGAAGTAAATACTAGACCAAAACTCTCACATTTTGTAAACTCTCACCCTATTACGTTTGGCCCCATATCATTCTGGCTCACTTCACTGCAAATGAGTAGCTACACTGATCAACACTGAACTGTCTTTTATTCTTATATCCAAAGTGTAAGACAAATATGGTAGATATTTAATAATTACTGGTCTACTTGAGGACAAATGCTTAAATGTACTGTAGTACTGTTATATGTACCAAACTTCAGACAAGTCCCTTTACTCAGTACAGTCTACGTATAAGAAAGTACATAAAACTTGTGTAAAATGCTATTACAGTCAGTTATTGTAAAATACAATGTCTCAGTTTTACAGACTATTGACATACACGACCGGAGTGGAGTTACTGCACACACTGGACCAGATTCAGATGTGAACACAAACCAATATTTACACAGATTTAGTTATTGTTAGCCACTGCACAAATGTTGGGTTTGATATCCAGCCACTATACTGCATCCCGATGCTTACAATCCAGACAGGGGAATGGTAAGTACTCTTCCCCTACCCTATTTAGTCCCTAACCCTCCTTTCCTGCACCCCAATACTAAACCTCTCTACCCCGCACACTAACTCTCCCTGTAAGTGCCTAAACCTAACCCTCCCCACTAAGTGCCTAACTCTAACCTTCCCCCGATAGTGCCTAAACCTAACACCCTGTCTGGAGCCTAATCCTAACCTCCCCCTCCCAGTCTATCCCTAACTCACTCAGGGTTGCCTAAACCTAACCCTCTCCCTCCACAGCAAACACCTACCTGCCCCGGCTATATGTATATTCAGGATGCAGCCATGGCCCGTATTCAATTTCTGCAGACCCGCAATACTTTTCCGCCTACTTCGCAGGTAGAAAAGTATCGCGCATGCCCGCATATCCCTGTATTCAATTTGAAAGTACGCGAAAATGGGACCCAGCAAAACTTAAACAAGCGGAAGGTACTATCAGATTTGGGGAAATCAGCCTGACACCCCCCAAAAGATGCTCTGACATGGGGGTTAGCTATGGTTACCCCCGATTTGGCTTGCTGAAGGTATTTGGTGTTTTTTAAAAGGGCTCAATAGCTGCTAAATAGTGTTTTTGTATAAGTGGTGAAGAATAGTATTCAGGAGATTTTTTTTGCTGATTATAACTTATCCCAACAAATTTGGGGTACTTGAAAATGGGAGCTAGCATAATTAAAAGTTGGTAAAGTTAAGTTTAAAAAAATTGTGAAGAATCCACCTGCCGCAAACACCTGCAATGATAAAAACACCTGAGGCATACTTGGGGACCCCTCAGGAGTCTAGTTCGCTAGTTTTTAACTTTGTCCCACAACATTTTTTTTTCGCCCCAAATTGAAAGTGATTTTTTTTAAGGTGTTCTTAAGTTTTTTTTTTTATTTTGATGCAGTTTACCTTTGGCTGTCTGAAGGCTGCATGAGGGTTCCCACAATGTTCCACCCCAAAACCCAATTCTGCACTTTTTTCCGCCTGCTATTCATAGGCAAAACTTTTTCGCCTATTACATTGCACTGACTAGGTGGAAAGTCTTTCAAATTGAATACAGCAATACTTTTCAGCCTGGTGAAATGACATCATCGGCGAAACATTTTCGCCGATTCCGGCTTTTTGCTCCAAATTGAATATGGGCCCATGTCGGGATTCCATCACCGGTCTTCCCTAGCTGATCGGGATTCTGGCGTAATTATTCCAGCAGTCAGCATCCCGGGTGTCATTATATTAACTGCATCCCACTGCACAAGTGTGTAAGCCACACTGCACTTGCACAGTGATTGAATTGCGATTACATTGACACAGAGGATTCACTCTCACAATGAATGACAGGTAGTCAGTGTTTGGGAGAGTTAATAGTGGGTGGTTAGAAAAATGCATGTTCGTCGGACTGTTTAAACTAAGGATGTATAGGCTCGGATTAGTTGGATTTTCCCACCAGATTAATTTTTTTCCTGCCAAAAGTCGGGTTTTAGAAATAGGCAAAATGTCATCTTTCATTGACAAACATCATCATTCCTGGACAAAAGTCCATGAAAGATGATGTTTGTCCATGAAAGATGGCGTTTTGCATATTTCTGAGACCCGATTTTTGGCGGGAAAATCAGAACTAATCTGAGTCTGCACATCCCTAGTTTAAACACTGTTTTCTGCGTGTCCATAAATTAACTACACATGAGAGTCCTCTGTTTGTTTTGAGCATACTTAACTACACTATTGGAAGTGGTGGGAGGCTCACTTTTCTGGGTAGCCCCCAGCACCACCGGAAGTGAAGGCAAATCTCCCGCATCTTGCCCACTTCATAGTGAAGTGGGATGGGGAAATTTAATGGGGAATTTTCATGTTTGTGTTGAGGGGGCTGGGCTAATTGGCATGATTTGTATCATTTAGCCTCATCCCCTCCTCACAGACCCATAATACAGGACTTTTATGGGTAAAGGGACGGGGCCTTATTATGCCACCAGTCTGGCCCTGCCCCCGATAGTATGGTAATGCATTGTTATCGCTATGCTTCTGCAGCACAACATTAGGATGCCCACTTTACCTTACATGCATCCGTAATGTTTAGCAAGACTGCAAAACTATTAGAACTATCGTGTACCATCGCAGCTTCACACACACTTGCACAAGCTCTCACCTTACTCAGGAATTGCTAACTTCAGTGCACACTATGAGTCCTCAAGCTGCAGAAGGCATTGCAGTCAGGGCTGCCATCAGAAATTTTGGGGCCCGGTACTGACAAAATAGGCAGGGCCCCCAGGGGTATAGGGCAGACTTGGGTGGAGTTGTGGATAATGTGGGTGGAGCTACTTCAGGGGTGGTGCATTAATTGGTATGTAAATCAGGGATGGCTAGACATGGTGGATGGGGGGGCACAGGGTAGAGAAGGCTGGGTATTAATGGGGACACAGGGAGGGAAGGCTAAAAATTCGGGGGCACTTGGCTGGGAAGAGTGGATTGGGGTGGCAAAGGGCAGGGAAAGCTGGCTCGGTCTGAGGGGGGCAAAGGGCAGGGAAGGCTGGCAGGACTAGGGGAGAGGCAGGGCAGAGAAGGCTGGCTGGACTAGGACAAGGAAGACAGGCTGGCTGGACTAGAAGGGGAAGGGAGTGCAGGGAAGTCTGGCTGAACTGGTGGGGTGGGCAGGGAAGGATGGCTTGCTAGACTAGGGGGGTGGATAGGGAAGGAATTCTTGCTGCACTGGGGGGAGGGTGGGCAGGGAAGGATGCTGGCTGCACTGGGGGGAGGGTGGGCAGGGAAGGATGCTGGCTGCACTGGGGGGAGGGTGGGCAGGGAAGGATGCTGGCTGCACTGGGGGGAGGGTGGGCAGGGAAGGATGCTGGCTGCACTGGGGGGAGGGTGGGCACGGAAGGATGCTGGCTGCGCTGGTGGTGGGGGTGGGCAGGGAAGGAAGGCTGGCTGCACTGGTGGGGGTGTGGGCAGGGAAGAAAGGCTGGCTGCACTGGTGGGGGGGCCTGGAAGGATGGCTTTCTGGACTGGGGGGATCGGTAGGGAAGGATGGCTTGCTGGACTGGGGGGGTGGGCAAGGAAGGAAGGCTGGCTGCACTGGGGGGGTGGGCAGGGAAGGATGGATGGCTGGGATGGAGAGGGCTTAGGGAAGGCTGGCTGGACTGGGGGAGGGGCAGGGAAGGCAGCATGGCTGGCTAAACTGGGGGGGAGGGCAGGCTGGCTGGACTGGGGGGCAGTGCAGGGAAGGCTATCTGGACTCGAGTGGGGGCACCAAACATGTAGAACAGAAGTACCTGAGAAAAGGGCCATCTGATAGCGGCGAGTAGTGCAGCAGGTGGAGAAAAAGAGCATCTGCGTTGCATTAAAACTATGGAGCCGGTCGTGAGCCAATCATAGCTCGCGAAACAGCAGCCAATCAGGAGCAGCCGATCCTGATTGGCTGCTGTTTCGCGAGCTATAATTGGCTCCCGGCCAGCTCAATACTACTATTGAGCTGGCCGCGAGCCAATCACAGCTCGCGGAACAGCAGCCAATCAGGGCGGCTGGTCCTGTTTGGCAGCCTTTCCGCGAGCTGTTATTGGATCGGGGGCAGCTCCATTGTAGTTCAAATGCCGCAGCACCACTGATGCTCTTCCTCACCGAGTCGCCGCTGCCAGCCGGGCCCCCTCTCTCCGGGCCCGGGACAGGAGGCCCGGCAGTCCCCCCCTGATGGCGGCCCTGATTGCAGTAGCTAATTTATGCACACCCCTATAATGCCTTTCAAACGCACTGGCATGCTTGTGTTTCTCTGACCACCCTCCCTTCACTACTCCCAAACAGCACTTCCTGTCAGTCACTCTGTGATGGGTTTTCATGGTCACTGCTCATGCGGTTGCGCACGCGCATGGCCATGCATACGCATGCTCAGTATGCAACAATCAGCTAATTGTGTGCATATTAGCAACTGCGATCCAAGCTGAATCAGGTGCAATGTTTCCAATTTTGTACATGAGGGGGTGGATGTGCGATGCTTTTAGTGGGAGTCTTTAAGCACTAGATGCCAAGTAACTCATTAGCATAATTTTGCAATTGCAAATTCATGAGAGACTGCAGCTGTTATAGCATTTGTATCCACATCTGAATCAGGCCCACAGTCTCACACACAGACAAATGGGAGACTGTTGATGACATTACCTGTTGTGTTAAATGAAAACAGCATGATATACAATAATCCATTACATTCAAATGCATTAAAGACTTTATTTTTCTAAAAATGCATTTAAGCTAGGTGATGAGTCCTGTCATTAGCATGTCTGCAAGGTTGTCTTCACTTGCAATGCACTACACATTAATTAGGCTATTATCAACTAATTCTCTAAATTATTTCTAATTGCAATGTGCTTTGATCGCCTGTGGTGCTTGGTACTTTGAGATTAATCAATTGCAACTTTGTTTTCTTAATAGCATCAGACCTATCTCATATAAAGTCTCTATGATCTACATGGCTTCTTTGGCAACCATTGTAAGAGCCATGCACTGTATTCTGCTTCAGTTATGACTAAAACCACAGTGGTTGTTTTTTACTACCCAGCTGACAGCGCTATCTGCCATTGCAAAAATTTCCTGGATCGTCAGTCATCCTTATTGGATCCCCAGTCAGCATCACAGTGTTTTCAACACTGAGTTTTCATCTTTTGAGAACTTTCATTTTTATGAAGCAGTAACTGTCAGGTATATCAGAATGCATTTAATTGTGATCCAGTGTTATTTTCCAGGTTTAATTGCAAACTGGCTCAAGCAACTTACTGCATGTTGGATTTCTGAACTTGTGCTGATACTTGTATTTAGTACATAAAAATCCTAACAACTATTTAATTAGAAATAGATCTAATTTTCTCAATATCTGCTTCTGTAGTTGGACATATATCTTTACATATCTTTACACTTTTATCTATAGGTATATTAACCATCTGTCATTCCAAACATTAAAAGTATCCCTTCAATGTACCATTGCTGGTCAACTAAAAATATTCCTGCTTGCCTGTTTTGTTCATTTCTCAGATTTAACAGGTAGTTTTCTAGTCTTGCATTTTTTATCTTGAATCTCTCACTCAACAATCCCTAACATGGGTTATTTGTTCCTCCTGACTTGCAAACAACATGTTATAAACATACAAAACTATGACAAACAACCACTTCTAGTATAAGCAATGTCTCTGAATGTATAAAGTCCATCTCTAGTAATACAGCATCCAACATTACAGTATGTTCATTTGTGGATATTTATTGTTTCTGCAAAGTTCAGGGAGTTCCTTGTAGATTTCTTATCTTATTTCTCCATTTTGAAAGAGTCAAAATATAACTGGTATAACTGATGCAGTGCACAGTGCCACAGTCTTTGATGTCACTGCCAGTGCAATCTTCCCGAAGATGTCACTGGGAAGATGACTCCACAGCGGAGGAGGGACCTGCTTGCCAGAGTGAGGTAAATATACTTTGGGTTTAGGGGTCCATGTGCACCATACACCCTGCACCCATTATAAATATGCTATGCCAAAGACCAACTCTGCACCACCATCTCCGCCCAGGCATGGTCTCTGCACACATGATGGTTATGAACAGAGAGACCCTGATGTTCCATCTCCTACTTCACGTCCTAAACACAGAAAAAAAAAATGTGTACATTTTTATTGCCATTTATGCTTACCACCAAATTATGTTTTGCATAATATCTTTCTACCATGTTATGCTTTACAAAAATATGTTGAGTTGAGGCACACCAAATTTTTCATTGTGTTATACTACAGTATTCTGTTATCAAAAATATGTTTGAAGAAACAATGGAAATTATTTGAAAAATGATCCTCAAGTGGACTTTATGGTTCTGATTCGGTGAAGCATGCATTGCCAATGCTTGCGCAGTTGAGCGTTATTTGGTACTGTGCATGCACAAAATATTCTGAACCCCTATGGTCCACTGGAATTAGATATGTGGAGGCAAACCATGGGCATTCCTGGGTGGTGATGGTGGCATGAATTGAATGCAAACAAAAGCCATCTCATGGGCTTGTTATGGGAGTATAGTGGGCATGTCAGTAAAAGTGGCTACGTTCTCAGATGCAGAGATGAAATCACATAGCCCATGTTTATACGGAGTTCATGAGGAGACACTTCACCTTCCATAGGTTGGTGCAAGTGTTGAAGGGGTAATTGATAATGCGCTGATGGTGGAGTGTTCAGGACAACCAGTGGATTTGCAGCATGCACGAGCATTGAAAGTGAGCATCTCAGGGCTTGCACACTCCAGCACACATTAGTGCTCAAGGAAGTGCTGAAACTTTAATTTACATATTATCACTGCTACGACTACACAAAAAGACACATCCATGACTGCTTTATTGTGCACATTTGAATCTGGCCCTCTGTCTAAAAATCTGTGGCTGAGCTTTGATGCAGAACACATTTAGGAAACACTATGTTATGGTTGCAATTATTTTGGTAATAGTAGAAAAGCACAAATGTCTTACATGTGAAGAAATTGTTAATAAGTAATTGCCTCACCCGCCTCCCAATTTCTGTGCTCTAAGAGTCGCTTGATCATAAAAATACCTCTACTTACTCACTGTCTATTGCATAAACAGGTGGAAGAGGTTGATGCAATAGAAAGAAGTAGAGTATAAACAAACACCTAGCTTGGACTATTATTATTATTATTATTATTATTATTATCCTTTATTTATATGGCACTACAAGGGTGCCGCAGCACCTTACAAAGTACAGAAACAGTACATAAACAGTTGAACAGAACAAGAAAAGTGACATACAGTACAAGACTTTTCAGGACAAGTATATAGAATATAAACATTGGAGTATAGAGTAGTGAACAATATAAGTAAAGGAAGGAAAAACACATGAGGTAAGAGGGCCCTGCTCGTGAGAGTTTACATTCTAAAGGGGAGGGACAGACACACAGGTGTGACACAGATGGGGTAGACAATGAGCATGTGACAGAGGGTTAAAATGACAGATGGGTGGATTCCTATTTTACAGTATGCGAGGAAGTCTTTTGGAGTAAGATTAACACCACTGACATTCTACTTTACATGACAGTTATTGTAGGTGTCTGTGGAAAGCCATGGTTATTATTTAAGTTTAGATAAATTTTAATGGGTAGCTGGAGCCACTTCATCAAGGGCTATTTAAAGAGTTTGGTAAGGTGTGAAACCAGCAGTCTCAGGTAAATGTGGAAATTGGTGAAAGTAGTTGTTGTAAAGAGATGTTCAGATGTAAAATAATGATCATTTGTGATCGAGTGTCAAATCCATAAGGCACATTTATTGATTTGTAGGGTGATGGGAGACATGTGAGGTTTGCAGGATATTTATTACATAGTAAGTCTGCTGTATGTGTATATATATATATATATATATATATATATATGACTATAGAACAAGACACCACCAGAGGAATCAAGGTACTTGAACTTAAATTTGAATACTTCAAAGTATGCCCTGTCACTGATCTTGTGTCTATATAGTATATGCCTCATTATACTTATGCTCAGCAGACATTTTTGGAAATGATAACAGAGTCACAAGCCAAGAGCCACAGCCATAGTTAGAATCACCTGTGCATTGAATTAGCATAAAAAAACTACTACCACCACAGATTGTTGTTTAACTTTGAGATATCATACATTACAGGTAAGTTACCAGCAGAATCCCTCAGGCATTTATTCTACCTTAAACTTAGAGAGATGACTGTTTGAGGATAACATTATTGTGACATGAACCAGGATAGCCAGCTACAACACTCACACATCACCTGCATATTTGTAGGATTAGATATGTGCATGAACCCCCATTTTTTTGTTTTGGTTTAGATTTCATTAAAAATTTATAAAACAGCTAAATTCGTGTAAATAGGACATATTTTGTTCCTATGCCATTATTAACATAAATTTTCAGTCAATTTTGACAACCTCACAGCACCTGAATTCATGGTTGAGGGACTTAAATGCAATCCAAAATACAAGATTTGCTTATTCTGAGTTCCAAATTTTGAGACAGCCAGAGTCAGGACTCTGTTCTACTCAGAACCCCAAAGTCATTCCAAACTGCAATCAGTTTGACTCCTAAGTTTGGTTGTGTTCAGTTTTCTCATAAACCAAACTGCTCATCTCTGTGTAGAATGGGCATGATGCCCATTGGTTTATATTTTTGCCCTGTTCTTAGGTGGTCTTAGCCCAATGTGTGTGCAGTTTATAGCTCCCAGGACACTGCAACTCCTGTCTGGGCAATCAAACAGAGGAATAGGAGAGGATCTTCAGGGCATGCATGACCTGGGTGAGATGGCGCAAGCTATTTTTTTTCTTTGTTTTTAAATATGTTATGCCCACTAAAGAGCTCACAGCAGCTTGTCAGGCCTATTACAGTTTATGACCTTGCTGTATCTTGCTCAAGGTGGTTCAATAATTTGGTGCGATTGAGATGGGAAATCTGTTTGACTTTGCCATAAGAAACAACATTGAGATTCAACCACCCATGGAAGAATGTAGGCCTTTGTAGTCTCTGTGCTACCTCAGAAAGCTGCTGTTGTTTCTCTGTGTCTGTCTCCTTGCTCCTCCTAGTCAGGTAATGGAGTGCTGCATATATCATGTAAGTAGTAAGCATAGACTAGCCTTGATACACCATAAATCCTACAGCTGCATTGCAGCACATGTTTTTTTTTCCTTTTTATAGACATCATGATGAAGCATTGACTAATAGAATATTTTTTTTGCACAAACTTGTCGCTCACTTGGTAACCTATTAATTGTTGTAGTTTTTTTATTTATCAGTTATTATCAGATTTGGAATCTGCCATTTCGTAAATATGGATACTGGCTAAAATATTGATAGTCAGTCGATGTTCAAATAAATTTTAAAGATGTACATTTTGTTTTGACTTTAGTAAATGACAGGAAAAAATTGAAAAGACAAAACTGATGTTTAATAAATTTACACCCATCTCATTTTATTACTGTGCTTGTTCAAAATTATAAAGTGCAAAAGAATATGCTGGTACTAAAAAATTTATATAAAATATTTTATTTTACTATTATTATTATTATTATTATTATTATTATTATTATTATTATTATTATATAGCGAAAATTCCATTATTTTACATATACTTCAATCTGTTAACTTAAGCCTTACAAACATTACAAAATATGTTTTTTCCTATTTCCAACAGCCGCACAAAAGTGGCATTTAATGCATATTACTTTTCAGAACATAGTTAAATGAAAACTGCTGACTGCACTTTATAATACTTGTGCATTTTCATGATGTGTTTGACAATTCACCTCTCTCTCAAGAGTACTTCATAGTAATCTCCAAAATCGCATCTCTTCTATTTATTAGGATATGACAAGTTTTAGTGAATTTGGGCTGGGTAGGCAATCTTTTCATATATTTGCTGAAGCAGACAAACAAAATTTTTGAAAAAAAATATTATTCTATGTGAATAAGCTGCATCTATTTGTAATAATCACAAACAAGCTTTATAGCTGTTCATTTTAATCAAAAATAAGATATAACTTACAATCCTGTTTTAAATAAATTATTCAAAACAAAACTCTAAACTGTCAGCTATTTATCAGAGCACTGAAATTATGTTGTTTGTTTTATGCTAATTATGCCTTCACAATCAAAAATCTGTAAACATTATGGGTCCTATTCATCATCACTTAGAGCTCTTATCATTATGTTAATTATTGGGGTCCGAACAGACCCCGATTATTAACATTCCTACTTCTGTGAGCACCGGAGCAATTCATCATCACTTCAGTGCAGAGACAGCTGATCTGAAAAACAGCTGGTTCCACGGGTTTTTCACTTCTCCTTTTGGAGCAGTGTATCTTTCACTACTCCTTTCAGAGCAGTGAGCATGTGTGACCTACAGGATATTACTGAGTTCCACTTGCAAAAGTTCCAGCAGCCTATGGACAGGTAACAAAAAAGTGAACCTCCACAACTTTAGACTTTAGCAACACAATAAAAAAGAATAAGGTTACTATGTTCACCAGCACTCTTACAGTATTTCCAGGGTAATAAATAAATATATTTACAACAGTATATCAAATCAGGTTTCCCCTTGTCTGGTCTCATGACCATGCATTCGCTGTGATGATGTATCTGCATGGAGTTTCCTTACTATTTTAATGGGCGGACATTATCCTCTCTTGGTCCGATCAAGTGGTCTTAACCACCAATCAGATGTAGCCGGAGTCTGGTCAAATGAGCCTGTGGTTACCATGGTAACGCATGGGATACTAATTAGGTCACCTGAGATCAAGCATGGACATCATTAAAACTGGGACTGTTAGGGTGCCTTGAGGACTGAGGGCCCGAATTAGACCCGGACACTATGCTGCACTCGCATTGAGTGATTTTTTGCAATCTGCGCATGCGTATGAGTCACAATGCACATGCGCGAACCAGCCAGTGCAATGGGAAAGTGCTCGCCCATAGCCCGCAGTCGGGCCGCTATTTTGAGTGACATTTAGTCCCGTTTGTGGGTGGTGACAAGGGAAGGTGCTTGTAAACAGAGGTGTGGATGTGCGAATGCAGGCGTGCCTGACTGTCAGAACGGAGTTTAATGGGTTTGCATAATTAGCAAATTAGTGTCATTACACACGTGACTGTGTTGTATTTTAGCCTGAACTGCTTGCAATGTTGTGGTGGGAAAAGGCTACCACAAGCACTGCGAACAGCTCCAATGGCTCTCGATGTTCCTGATTAATCCTAAAACTGCCGGAGATGATGTGTGTTGCGAGTGGCAAAGGGGCATCTTTATACAGGTGTGAGCGCATAGTGCGGCCGCTCGCTATTACTTAGTGGGCGGCTTTACACAATGCAGTGTGAGCACATGATTTTAGCCAGCGAGCAGCTGCAAACAGCGTCCAGGTCTGAATCAGGCCCTGAGTTAGGGAACATCTGGTTTAGAACATTGATCTTAGTGTACCAAAAAGAGTTGTATAGATGGGAGTACGGTAGGATCTAGGTGTATTTATGATGACAGACAGTTTAATAAGGCCAACCAGATAATTCCAGATTGGTAGCCACAAAGAGAAGGCATAGCAAGAATAAGACGTACTTATCATAAATGAGACAATATGTAGGTTAGAGGCAGATTTGAGGGTGTGAGGGATGGCAAAGAAATCCTTAGATGGGTAGCTGCATAGGAGAAATCTTGTAATGAGAGGAGAATGGTGGGTCTGAGGCAATCTAATAAGACACAGGGGAGAACATTTAAATATTAGTTTTGAGATATATGCAGAGGTGGTTTTGTTGAGAGGGTTGCAAATGAAGGTGACTAATTGATTTCTATCATGTAAATGTTCTCAAATTTTAAAGCGGGTTAATAGTATTAACCCATTCACTGTGTAGGACAAACCTGACTTATCCTCTTGATATACATGAAGACTGCAGAGAACATGTATTGCTCGCCCTCCACTTTGGTGGATTGTAAAAAACCTTGCTGCAACTGCCAATACTGAATTGGGAAGTTCCACAGCTGTGCACATGCGCATCAACATCACTTGAAAATAAGAATGAATGTAAGTACAGGGAATGAACTGTAAATCCTGCAAGTTCCACAACGCTGGCAGCTAAAAATATGGTCGACCCCTGATTTGAATAAGATATATCCCCTCTTTCAAAAAATGTATCCCCATAAAAAATAATCCATGTGATCATCATACAGTAATCCCTGCACTAAAAAAATATTATAGAGTCCATGGATGGGATAAGATCTCCCTCAACCTGGCATCCAATAATTAAGGGGCACCAACTTTTGAAATAGGGTGGTCTACTCTTGCAAATGATGGGGCCCCTTAGTGCTTATTGTCTGTTGATCACCTATGATCACCAGACAAAATGATCATATGGTATGTTAAATATACATTTTCTATATGTAGGGCTGGATGGCACTATGGACATCATTCAGAGTCGGTCGCAAGCACTGAATGCTCACAACCGACTCAATGTTGCCCCACTGGGCATGCGCACAACGGAGCTGGCTCCGTTGTGCACATGCGCGAGACCTGGTTAGCGACAGATGCTCCGTCGCTAGGGGCTCGCACAAAAGGGGGTGAGCTGTCGATGGTGAGTGACAGCTCATCCCATTTGGGAGGCGGGCATGGGGCATGCCTGCCCAAATGGAGGCGTTCCCGCTAGAACGCTTGCCGTTTGGGGGCGGCTCCACTGACTTCATTGCTGATGTCAGTGGGTAGCTTCCTGCTTGATCAGAGCAGGAAGCTCCCTGGGGCTTACGAGTGCCCAGACCCAACCATCACCCATGTCGATAGCTAGAGCTGTGGGTGTTAACCCACAGCTTGGCGTTCGACAAGGAGGCGGTCGTTCAGGATGCAAGTGGCCGCCCTGATTCAGTGCGACCGCTTGCAACTAACGACCGCCTCTGAGTGAGGTCCTATGTACTCATAATTTCACCTGTACATATGAAGGTAACCAAATTTGACATAGGAAAGTATCCTATGTCAAATGATGTGGCCCCTGCAATCACCAGAAAATATAAGCCAGTGCAACAGAAAATGTTGTTTTCTATAGATTGGTGGAGGCCACATTTTGCCCTAACTCTACAATACTGGTCTGAACACATATGTGGTCTTCCTTGTTTGAAAGAGGGGAGTCTCCACTAACCAACAATGTGCCCCCTCAGTTTTTATTGATCACTTGACAATGACTTAAGCAGCACCCACAGAAAAAAAATATTCCATACATCGTGGATCCAAATCCCAGATCCCCCCCATATTGCAGCAAATTTAAAAAAATGCACTTATTTAATGCTGTAGATTTAGATCTTTGCTGGCTTCAATACTATTCCTACATATGGTTTGTCTTTAAATACGAGAGAGTGAAAATTTGCCCCAAAAAAATGTATTATGATTTTTTTTGTGATAACCTAAATGTTGAATCCTGTGGTTGCAATTTTGGAACAGTCATTTAATGTTGAAGCAAGAGCCACAATAATTTATACATAATGTTTATTAATAATAAAAAAATGTCTGCTTTAGTTACACTTTCTTGAAATTTTAAGAAAAAAATATTTTTATTTTACAATTGTTGGTTACATTTTGATGTGTTAAAATTACCCAAAAGAATAATGGTATTTTCTGAAAATACAAAGTGTTGTAAAAAAAACAACAACATTATATAATGTGTGTTGCAATAGATAGTATGTGTGGGTACAGCATAAAGAAATAACAGGAGATATGGTAAGAACTTACCGTTGTTATCTCTGTTTCTACGAAGTCCATAGGGTCCACAGGGTTGACCTTGGGGTATAGCTGGATCTGGATCCACGGGCACCACGCAGTTAAAGCTTTGCTGCTCCCAGGATGCACTTGGGTCCATCCTCCTCTATACCCCGCCCCCGAGCCACAGGCACCTCAGTTGGTAAGCAGCCAAGGCCGGAGGAGGAGACTAAACAGAGAGAAGGAAGACTGGAACACACAAGAAACCATACTCACAGAAATGGGAGACGGAAAACCGGTGACCAGCCACACAGCCCATATGAAGTCAGGTGCATCAGGGCGGGTGCCCTGTGGACCCTATGGACTTCGTAGAAACAGAGATAAAAAAGGTAAGTTCTCACCATATCTCCTGTTTTCTACTTCAGGGTCCATAGGGGGTTCACTGGGTTGACCTTGGGGATGTCCCAAAGCAGTTCAACTAAGGGCGGGGATGATCCTGTGCTGAAAGGAGTACCCGGCGCCCGAAGGATGCATCCTGAGAGGCGAAGGTGTCAAACGCATAGAACCTCAAAAATGTTTGAATGGAAGACCAAGTGGCCGCCTTACACAGCTGAACAGTGGAGGCGCCACGTCTAGCAGCCCAAGAGGGACCCACAGAATGAGTGGAATGAGCCTTAACAGAGGCTGGCACAGGTAAACCCTCCTGTGCATAAGCCTCACAAATAACTGAACGAAGCCAACGGGCTAACGTTTGCTTGTTGGCAGGCCAACCCCTCTTGTGAAAACCGAAGAGGACAAACAACGGATCCGACTTCCTAACCGAAGCAGTCCAGTCCACATAGATTCTAAGTGCCCGGACTACATCAAAGGAAGCCTCACCAGCTGAAAGATCAGGTGACTGAAAAGCTGGCACGACAAGCTCCTGATTAATGTGGAACTTGGAGACCACTTTGGGCAAAAATTCAGGATGAGTGCGGAGCACCGCTCTGTCCTGATGAAAAATCAGAAAAGGGGGATGACAGGAAAGCGCCCCCAACTCTGACACCCTCCTGGCAGAAGCAATTGCTAGGAGAAAAACGGTCTTGAACGTCAGCCACTTGAGGTCCACCACCACCAGAGGCTCAAAAGGAGGACCCTGCAAGACCCGTAGCACCACTGCCAAGTCCCAAGGAGCCACAGGAGGCACGAAGGGAGGCTGTATCCTGAGAACACCCTGGAAAAAGGTGTGAACATCCGGTAGTGTAGCAATCCGTCGCTGAAACCACACGGACAAAGCAGACACTTGAACCTTCAGAGAGGCCAGGCGTAAGCTGAGGTCCAAACCTGACTGAAGGAACTCCAAGATTATGGAAACCCGGAACACATGAGGATCATAGTTTCTGGATTCACACCACTGAAATTAAGTGCGCCACACCCTGTGGTAAATCCGTGCGGAGGCAGGCTTGCGTGCCCTAAGCATGGTACCAGTGACCGAACTGGAGAAACCCCTAGACCTCAAGACGGCTGTCTCAAGAGCCACGCCGTCAAAGACAGCCGACCCAGATCCGGGTAAAGGCAGGGCCCTTGAGACAACAGGTCCCGACGCTGAGGAAGAAGGTACGGAGCGTCGAAGGAGAGACACCTCAGATCGGAGTACCAAGGATGTCTGGGCCACGCCGGAGCAACCAGCATGAGCGTGCCGCCATCCTGCTTGAATTTCCACAGATACCGAGGAAGTAAGGATATCGGAGGAAACAGATACGCCAGGTGAAACGTCCATTTCACCGCCAGTGCATCTACCAGACTGGCGCCTGCACCTCTTGTCCTTGACCCGTAAACGGGCAACTTGTGATTGTGATGGGAGGCCATCAAGTCCAGCTCCGGCAGCCCCCACCTGTCCACGAGTAGCTGAAACACCTCTGGGTGAAGCGACCATTCCCCGGGATGCACGTTGTGACTGCTGATGAAGTCCGCCTCCCAATTGAGGACTCCGGGAATGAAGACTGCCAAGATCGCTGGAATGTGACACACCGCCCAAGCAAGGATGCGAGACACCTCCGACATCGCTGCCCGACTGCGAGTTCCTCCTTGGTGGTTGATATACGCCACCGTGGTGGCATTGTCGGACTGCACCTGAACCGCCCTTCCGTGAAGAGCGGGACCGGACGACTGCAGGGCACGATAAACTGCCCGCAGTTCCAGAATGTTGATGGGAAGAAGAGCTTCTTCTGCAGACCAACGACCCTGAAGTGACAACGAGCCGGTCACTGCCCCCCAACCCCGAAGACTGGCATCCGTCGTGAGCATGACCCAGTCCGGGATCCAAAAGGGGCGCCCCTCGACCAGATGAGCTGTCTGAAGCCACCAAGCCAAAGACTGCCGAACCTCCGGGGACAACACCAGCAACTGAGAGTGGATCCGGTGAGGTAACCCGTTCCATTCCGATAGAATCAGCCCCTGCAGGGGCCGGGAATGGAACTGGGCAAATTCCACCATGTCGAATGTTGACACCATGGAGCCCAGAACCCTCATAGCCGAATGGACTGACAGGCGGCAACTGCTCAGGCAACTGTGTATCCTCAGCTGCAGGGAGGAGACCTTCTCTGGGGTCAGGAAGATCCTTTGCTGATGAGAATCCAGCAGGGCTCCCAAATGAACCATCCGCTGAGATGGAATCAGGGAGGACTTTTTCCAATTTATCAGCCACCAGTGCGCTTGCAGGCAAGCGACCGTCAAGTGGAGATGTTGAAGCAGTACCTCCGGGGAGCTCGCCAGCAACAGGAGGTCATCCAGATACGGTAGTAGCCGTACATTCTGGTTCCGTAGATGTGAGGCCATGACCGCCATAATCTTCGTGAACACCCTCAGTGCCATGGAGAGACCAAAGGGTAGCGCCCGGAACTGGTAATGGTGTTGAAGGATAGCGAACCTCAGATACCGCTGGTGCGAAGGTGCTATCGGAACATGGAGGTAGGCATCCTGGATATCCAGGGACACCATGTAATCCCCCGGTTCCACCGCTGGAGGAGTTTCCCACTTCCTGCAATGAGCCTCCGGAAACTGATAGTTCGAAGCCAACCGCTTCTGCGGTTGGAACCTCTTGCTGGGCAACTGCCAGGCCCCTGCCATATGATCCATCAATTGATCAGACAGGAGAAAAACCTTGGCTTTTTTAAAGTTTGGGTATTTTGACCTGGGGGCGGGCACATCCTCCTCAATGTGAAGGATGGCCCGCACCGCCCTAACCAATGCCGGCACATTAATGGATGACTTAGCCTCCATCTCCTGGGCCCTGGCATCCGAGTCAGAGTCTTCATGGATCTCCCCATCATCCGAAGACATGTCCGTGTCCGTGAACTGAGCCGCCAATGAAGCCAGAACGGAACGCTTGGACGCCCGTGGGGGCAAATCACTGTGCAACATATTTTGAAAAGCCGATGACGAAGCCGCCAGACTCTGAACAGAGCTGGAGAGGACGTCCACCCAAGGCGGGGGTACTGCCTGAGGATACCCCTGAAAAGGAACCATCGACTGCTGCTGCACCATGGGGGATTGCACGTATACCGGCAAACCCGCATAAGGACCCTCAGTCTGAGACCCGGGAGGAGACTGCACCAGACGAGTCACACCCGGGGAATGGGGGATGGTAGGCTGGGGCAACGCCCTAGAAGGGGCCGCAGTCAGGACCGCAAGTCGGTCCGCGATTGACACCAGCACTTGTGTAAACATCACCCATGGAGGATCCTGTGCCACCGGGGGTTTAGAGGGTCCAGGTACCAACTGGCACCGCCCGCACAGACCATCCTGAGACAAATCTGCCCCGTCAACCCCTTCCGAACAACGTCGGCAGGAAAACAACACAGGAGCCTCGGAGCGCTCATTCCCCTCATCAGACATGACACAAACTTTTTTGCAATAAAAGTGTCTCACCGAAACGAGGTAAGGCGTATAACACCCACGCACTCCCAAGTATGCAACCCAAACAGCCCACAATATGGTACTGAGGAGCACACTGCAGTATGTGACGGACCTCACAAATACGTAGATTTATTTAAGTGAGGTTACACAGAAAGAACACCCCTCCCCCACGCACCTGCAGGCCGTAGGAGAAGGAAAGGGATAGGTAAAAAGTTGACAGTTAGTAGAAAAAAAGCACAGACAGCAGCACTAGCAAAAGTCACATACCATGCAGAGAAGTATTACTCACTGCACCTTCCGCTACAATCAACCTCCCAGATTCAGTTTCTGGGAGGGCTATAGCACTGCAAACACCGTCCTGATCAGGGGAGAGGTACGCAGGGGGACTGGTCCACTGTAAGCCTGCCTGGGAGCTCTGCGATGCTGCCTGAAGATGGCCGCCGGAGAGCACTGAGGAGGAGTGGCCAGGAGATAACAGCCCAGCGATGCCAGCACACATGAGAGAAGGCGCGCTGGGCAGAGGGGAGGAGCACTGAAGCAGGGAAGGCTGCCTCCCCTGCTAGTATGAAACCCCCAGGGAAGCCGGTTCCCCGCCGGTCTTACACCCTGGAGGTCAGCAGACACTCGGGGTATTCCACATTGTGGGGGAGCCCGCCACCGCTACTAGCGCCACCGGTCTGTCCCCAGAGACCGGCAGCTACAAGACTGCATTATCCCCGCGCGCCGCGCTGACAGCGCTGCACGCGGCTTACTTGGCTCCTTCTGTCCGGCAGCAGTCCTTGGGAGGTCCCGGAGCCATGCTAGTACTGACTCCGGGGTCCCGCTATGATCCCCGGATCAGTACCGGCGTCGCAGCTCCAGCAGGGCTGTTGGAGTGACAGCGTGGACGTCCAGATGGACAGTCTGATGCTGCTGCTCTGAAGATAGTAAAAATAAAATAATAAAATCTTCTTTTCAAAAAAAAAAATAAAGCTTAGGGGCTGCTTATGCAGCCCCACTGTGCAGGATGACCCAACTCCGGCCGGGCACCAACTAAAACTGAGGTGCCTGTGGCTCGGGGGCGGGGTATAGAGGAGGACGGACCCAGGTGCATCCTGGGAGCAGCAAAGCTTTAACTGCGTGGTGCCCGTGGATCCAGATCCAGCTATACCCCAAGTTCAACCCTGTGGACCCTCTATGGACCCTGAAGTAGAAAAGTGATATTAATGTTGGAATGTGACGAGTGCAAATGTGAAAAAATTACCTCAGTACAGGGGTAAGAAAACCCTCAGAAGAAAAGTGGATAAAAGCCTCTGATTTTTCCCTGCATATTATGCAGTGTGTTTACTTGTATGCAGTATAAAAATACTGTATTCTCCTATCCCTGTGACTACAGTAAGTGATTAATTAGTTAAGGGGACTACCTTTCCAAAAAGTCCATGCTGTAGTGATCCATTGTATCTATTCCAATATTTCAAATACAGTTGGGTCTCCTAGACAGCTAAGGGTATGGGGATAATTGTTATAGTAGATGTTCTTACATTACATAGGAAAAGTTCAGCAAAATGTAAAAAAAATATGTCATAACATTAAGGTGTAGGTTGAAATTATGAATAAAATAAATTCATATGAATGTAGGGGCTGTAAATAAAGGCAGTTATCTGTCATTGAAAAAAAGTCTGTCTTGTAATACAGTTAAATCTTTACAATTATTACAGATGTTCACAAGTCTGATTTTTGCTGTGAAATAAAATTAAAAAACTTTTCAACATTTAACATTTTCACTAACTTTTAAACTAATAATGAATACACAGTTATTTATTTTTCTAATTTGCACTCTTCCTTTTCAAAGTATTTACACAAACACATTTTCTTCTCATGTAATTCTTAATTATCTATCCTTTATAAGTGTCCTTTATTTACACTTCCTAATTTCACGCATAACACATTTATTTCTAAGACATTGTGGGTGATGCACCTGAATGGACTAATAAATAAAGGAATAAATCAGATCCACGTTTTGGTTGTGATGAATAAATACAAGCCTATGCGAAAATGCTTCTCTGAAAAACAATGCATATTTTCTATGGAAATTATGCATGTATTTATTTGCTTTACAAAGAAGAATACTTTACAATAGCTATTTTTGCACAATAAATTTGGCAAGACTAGTGTGACATCAATGTGTCAGCTGTATCAACATTGTGATTTAACATTGGCAGTAGGATTCAAAGCAACACAAATCTGCAAAATAAAATATTAAAAGAATATAATCCAATAAACAAAACATATTCAAAGTTAAAACTGTTGGGCTTGGAGCTATTAAGAGGAGATATAAGTTATAGATTTATATTATTTGAACTCTGATGATTTACTGGCTTTTAGGCAATCTTGTAAACATCATTTGAGAACATTTTAAGGCAGTGTGCAGGAGATAACTCCTAAAAGGCGAGCCAAAAATAAAAAACCTAACTTGATCAGCTGATGCCAAAGATTAGGAAAGGATCTAAGGCAAACTTGCCTACATTCAGCTCCTTCCTTTTGGGAGGGAGCTGAATGTCTGAGCACAGCGGGAGGCGTGGCTTGGTTATGATGTGACATTGGGGCGGAGCCAAACAATTGCATCATTGTGGCTCTACCCCCTCTTCACAATGCCAAAAATATTTGCATTGTGAAGCAGGGGGTGGGGCCACGATGATGTGATTCAGCGTGAATCGCGTCACTGACCCCCTCCGCTGCAGGAGTTTCTATAAGTGACGTAGGAGTCAGGCGGCAGCTGGGAGGCTTGTCTGCCTTTCCGGGGGGCCGGGAGCGGCACCTGATATTCGGGAGGTTCCCGACCAAATAGGGAGGGTAGGCAAGCCTGATCTAAGGTGATGGCATGGCAACTTCTAATCCTGAAAAATGATTAGGGGTAATCTTGCACCAAACTAAACTATGAAGGTATATCTTGGACCAACATATCATTCAAATACTGATTAGATATTGTGGTTGGCGGTGCTTCCTATGAAAATGTAAGCAAATACCTATAACTATACAACATTTAGCAAGAGGCTAGAAAGAAAAAAAACCTTTTCGGGGGAACTCATTTGTCTATAATCTATAATGTGTTAGAATGCAAAGTAATTATACTAAAATATAACCTTTATTAGTTCCATTTAAAATACAGGGGTTTAATAATCAGACTCAAACTATGAAAGAATGGTGAGTCTGCCACAGAACAAAAAACATATATCAATTATAAATAAGACAATATAAAATGGTGTAGCAGTGAGTATTGTAACCTCAAATAAATACTCAATTGTACCTAACCACATAGGAGCAAAAAAATACTGTAATGTAGAATAAAACCTTTCTTATGCATCAATTACACAAAAATGTGTTCTTCCATACATTTGTCTACACTGTATCAAAACAAGCACAGTCCATACGTGTGTTCTAAATAATTCAAGACCTAGATATTGGTTTTACTGTATAAATATGTTCACAGATATCCTGCAAAAAATCACAACTTTAGGCTATTTATTTTTTAAGCATATATTCTCTTATTTGCGGACATAAATATCATGGTGCTGAATAATCATACTGAGGGCCTGATTCAGACCCGATCGCTAAAGTGCGTTTGCACACAGGGTGTCAGCAGCCTGAGTATGCAAATCCCGCGATTGCTAGCAAGACATTAGCACGCCTACTATGTCTTTCTGTGCGATCACGGTATGTATTTAGATGCCCACCAGCCAGACACAAAATGCCCACTTTCCATTAGTGACATACATCATCTCCAGGAAGTGTATGAAACAATTGGTAACATCGGACCCATACGCAACATCTGTGGCTGATCGTACCCTAACGCAAGCACTGCAAGAGCTGCTGTGTTTAATTCAGCCATGTGTCGTGTATGCTGATGCTGCGTCTTAATTATACACACCCATGAAACGGCGTTCAGATGCTCAGACACGCCTATGTTCGCACCACCACAGCCCCGTTACCATCGACCAACCCCTGTCACCACCCACAAATGGCTTGTCCTGTCACTCATGATTGCGGAGCATCTGTGTACAGGTTGTGAACTCTTCCCTATCGCATGCACTAGTTTGCACACGTGCACTACATCTTGTACGCATGCACAGATTGCAAACATCGGCAGGCTTTATTTGAGAATCAGAATCTGAATCAGGCCCTGAGTTCACATTTTATTTAGCAGTCTTTAAATAGCTCATCCACATATCACAGTGATTAAATCAAATATGTTAACACTGTTCCCCACTATGGCTGAAATATTTGAGAATTCTCAGAGACAGTGTTTATTAACATGTTAAAATGACCCTTAATTTGATGAGCATAGATGAGCCCTTAAAGTAACATATTATCACTTCTATGACATCAGCTGTATTCAATCAGACAACTTTGTTTACATGTTATAATCAGGTTTTGAAGGAGCATGGTCCCCTGACAGAATCAGTCTGTACTGTGTTACAATGTATCAGATGAAATCAATCAAAGACTTAGATTCATGTATCTTAATCATGCATAATCAAAAGCATTTGAAGTGAAAAATGTAACAATTTACTGTAGGTTGGTTCATAAAGATAGGACATGTTATTCTGCAGATGGTCAAAGACAGTGTTCAACCTGCATAGCGTTTACCTGCAGGTTTTGCGGGTATTAGAATCAGCTAAAGTTAGTAGCAGTATGGCACTAAGATGTTTAATAGATAGGAGGACTAATGATTGAGTATTTCATTTGCCATGACACCTGTCTGTCAACATCACTACCCGGGGATTGGTTGTGTGTCTGCATATGATAGTGGCACCCAGACTCATCATCAGGCTATAGGTATGCAAGCTATTAAGGTGAAAACACATCCTTAGAATCCCTCAGTCAGACACTGTGGGGCACGAACACTAGCAATGACAGGAGACCTCCAATCCATTTACATACATCAGGTATCTTCTTTCTGTGAGAGTGACTCTCCCACAGTAAATTTGGTTTCTGCAATGCTGGCAGCAGCAGAGACCATCTAACACCTGGCATGGGACTTCTCACTCAAACTCAAATTTTTTTTTCTATCAGCACTGTCAGAGTCCCTCTCTCATCTGGTGTCCTCTCCAGCAAGACACCTGAAAGCAGAGGGGACAGAGCCATCTTAGTCCTTTACTGTCTTTTAAGTTTAGCTGATTCTAACACCCACAACACCTGCAGGTAAATGCATTGCAGATTGAACACTGTCTTTGACATCTGCAGAATAGCGTGCCCTAACTTTATGAACCAACCTACAGTAAATTGTTACATTGCTCACTTCAAATGCTTTTGATTATGCATGATTAGGACACATGAATCTAAATCTTTGATTGATTTCATCTGAAATATTGTAACACAGTACAGACTGATTCTGTCAGGGGATCATGCTCCTTCAAAACCCGATTATAGCTAGAGATGAGCAGGTTCAGATTTCAGAGATCCAAATCCACCCGAATTTAGCAGATCCGAGTCGGATCCAAGCAGGCTCGATTTTTCCCGCCTGACTCGGATCTCAAACCAAGGCAAAACTATAAGTCTGAAATCTCGTGGTTCATCTCTATGATCAATGTAGTATATAAGGGACCATGCAAAGGATGTCATTTCACTCTGGATGTGGAGACTGAACAGGGAGGGTGGGTAGTGTAGGGCTGGGAGACTGTGCTGTCTGCTGTGTCCATCTGGGCTGTTGCTGATCCATCTGGGCTGTCTGTGCTGCCTGTTGTGTCCTGGGCTGGTGGTGCTGATCCATTCTGGGCTGGTGCTATGCTATCTGCTGTGTCCATCTGAGCTGGTGCCGAACTGCAGATACATCTGGGCTGGTGCTGTGTATATCTGGGCTCAAGTTCTGGACTCAAAAATAAATATATATATATATATATAGTAAAAAAAAATCAATCAAACTGTCTTTTATATTTTTCTGTGTGTGTGTGCGTGTGTGTGTGTGTGTTAGGCTTAACCACAGTACCACACAAGCACCAACCAGCAACGCAAGTTACAACCTAGTACTGCCTGACTCCAGTTGTGCTAAAAAAAAAAAATCAATCAAAGGGTGTTTTATATTTTTCTATGTGTGTGTGTGTGTGTGCGTGCATGTTAGGCTTAACCACAGCACCGCACAAGATCCAGCCAGCAATGCAAGTTGCAACCTAGTGCTGCCCAAGTGCAGTCATGATCAATCTGTGCTCTGGGCCCAAGTTCTGGAGCTGAAAAAAAATAAAAATCAATTGTTTTTTTTTCTGGTATTGTCTGTGTGTCTGTTCTAGCAAGTCGGCAATGCAACATAGTGCTGCCCGACTCCAGTCGTGATCAATCTGTGCTCTGAGCCCAAGTTCAGGAGCATAAAAAAAATTTAAATCAATTGTCTTTTTTTATCTTTTACTGTCTGTGTGTGTGCGTGCATGTTAGGCTTAACCACACAAGATCCAGCCAGCAACGCAAGTTGTAACCTAGTGCTGCTCCACTCCAGTCGTGATCAATCACTGCTCTGGGCCCAAGTTCTTGAGCATAAAAAAATCAAAATCAATTGTCTTTTTTTTGAACTTTTACTGTCTGTGTGTGTGCGTGCATGTTAGGCTTAACCGCACAAGATCCAGCCAACAACGCAAGTTGCAACCTAGTGCTGCCTCACTCTAGTCATGATTAATCACTGCTGTGGGCCCAAGTTCTTAAGCATAAAAAAAAATGTAAAAAATCAATTGTCTTTTTGTTGTCTAATATTTCTGTGTTTGTCCACAACTGCACGTGTGTGAGTTTTGTAACCACACCTTGGCTACACTATTGGTGCTTGTGACACTGCTTCAAGAATGCAGAAAATATGGAGGGCTGTCACATGACAGGAGAGCAAGGCCAAGAACCACATGTTGTAGCTGCCACCAGCAGTGCAAGGCCGTCAACTTCCTTGTCTTCTATGAAGGCCCATGCCCCAGGGCTTAAGTCACACCACCAATATGGTAAAGCTACTTGTATTGAAGTTAAGAAAAAAAATGTAAAAGAAATTTGCCTTTAGATAAACAAAAAATTGGCATTATGCCCTTCACTACACGAAGTGGCAAGGAAAGGATAAGGCCTTGGCCTTTCTTTAGGAAGCCTGCTGATTCTGATAGCCCTACGGAAAAAACAACTGTGTGCCCTGAGAAATCAAAATCACAAATCCCAGAGGAGAGTGCAAGTGTGTCTGCGGTTGCCATGTGTAAGCCAGACCTAAAAACTATTGTATTGGAGGATACTCCAAGTTCCAACATTTGTGTGCCCTCTGTAAATGTGGGGAAGGGCAGTCAACATCTTGCAGATGTAGTCACTGAGGATGCCTCTGTGGAATTGCACATGGAGAAGGAGGATATTTTGGTAGTTGAAGGTGCTAAGGATGATGAAGATGATGGTGATGAGGATGTTGATGCCGATGATGTTCTATGTGTAAGTAAGACAACAGCGCCGGAACAAAAGACAAAAAAATATACTTCTCATGTGTGGAATTATTTCCACCCCGATCCGGACAACAGTTGTCAAGCCATATGTGACCATTGCCATGCAAGAGTGAGTAGAGGGAGGGACCTAAACCAACTAGGAACCTCCTCCTTGTTATGTCACTTGGAGCACATTCATCAAATATCAAGGTGTATGTCGCCAGGTTCAACACGTAACTAGTCCAGTGTCACCTACCTACTCCCTCTCTTTGAGATCCAAGCGCCTTCGATCTCAAACACCAACACCAGCATCATCAACATCCTCATTCGTTATTGGGAGTAGTCCTGCTGCATCCAATGTTGGTATTCAAAGCATGATTGACTCCTCTCGTATCCATGATTCCTCAGAAGGATCCTTGATGACTATGCCTGTTGCTGCTGCAGTTGCTGTGAGTGGATCTTCATCCCTGAAGGGGACCAGGAGGAAGTCTACTTGTATTGTATCCTCCAAAACAACAATTAACTGTCAAACAATCGTTTGCAAGGGCAAACAAGTATGACAGCAATCACACAATTGCACAGCGGATTACTAACGCCATAACAGCTATGCTGGTATTAGATGTGTGTCCAGTATCCACCATTACTGCAGTGGGGTTTCAACAGTTAATTGAGGTCATGTGTCCTCTCTGCCAAATCCCATCTAGATTCCGCTTTGCTAGAACAGCAATTCCAAATCTGTACAAGAATATTAAAAAAAACCTTATTAATGTCCTCAGAAATGCCATTGTACCCACTGTCCACTTGACCACTGATATGTGGACAAGTGAGACAGGGCAAACTAAGGATTACATGACTGTGACAGCCCACTGGGGAGGTGTATTGCCTACAACAGCAACAGCAGCATTAACCAAAAGACAGCTGATACAGAGGCAGGCTACTCTTTGTATAAGTGGTTTCACTTAGAGGCATATCACTGAGAACCTCTCAGAAAAACTCAGGGAAATCACTGCTAAATGACTTACCCCACTTGAACTCTCCTCAGGATTTGTGATTTCAGACAATGCCACCAATACTGTGCGATCATTACATCTGGGTGAATTCCAGCACATCCCATGTTTTGCTCACACAATTAATTTGGTGTTGCAACGTTTTTTAAAAAATGACATGGTCATGCAGGAAATGCTCTCGGTGGCATGCAAAATATCCAGTCATTTTATACATTCAGCGACCGCTTGTGGAAGATTGCATGACCAGCAGGTACTGTTAAATTTGCCCTTCCATCAGCTGAAGCAAGAGGTAGTAACTCGGTGGAATTCTACCATCTATATGCTTCAGCGGATGGAGGAACAGCAAAAGGCTGCACCAATGAATTTATTTTTATTATTAATTATTCAGCAAGGAACTGCACCAATGAAATGTTTTTTAATTAATTTATTATCAATTTTACAGCCAGGGGCTGCACCAACTATCAACTATCAGTTCTTCAATCCTCAAGGGTATCCCAACCACCATCTTTGCACAGTCCTCAACTCTATTAAAAAGTATATCAATGTTTAGAGCCAGCAAGCAGGATGCAACCTTTTGGCCCTTTAACTAGGTGAAAAAAATCAATATTGTGAGCTGTGAGGTGGTCAATATTGACTAGAAATGAGTGGAAATAAATTTTATTGAGGTCATTAATACTGTAGGAACAAAAAAGGTCCATTTTATGTGATTTTAGCTGTTTTTTTATTTTTTAAGAAAAAATCCAGATCCAAAACCAAAACACGAAAACAAAACACGAAGGTGAAATTTTGGCAAAACCAATCCAGATCCAGAACCACGGGAGATCCAGATCCAAAACCAAAAATAAAACACGGTGGTCGGCGCACACCTCTAATTATAACATGTGGACAAAGTTGTCTGAAAGACTTTAGCTGATATCATAGAAGTGGGAATATGTTATTTTAAGGGCTCATCTATGCTCATCAATCAAGGGTCATTATAATGTTAATAGACACTGTCTCTGAGAATTCTCAAATATTTGAGCCATAGTGGGGAACTGTGGTGTAAGTTCATCCCAGACGCAAGTTATAATTTTGTGCCCCACTGACACTGTAATGTAGCAATTTGCATGCAGACAAGCTATAGGTAGATGAAGGCAGCAGCTGATTGTCTGACATGGAGCTCTCCACTAGTGTGTGGTGGCTTCTCAGGTGCAAGGAAGAGGTGCCATGTATTGGGTGGGTACATAATTACAGCCCTAAGTGGGGTGAATATGAGCTGGAGCCCAGCAGTAGGCACCTCTATTGTCTCACATAGCTCTGCCCCTGGAGGGGAACATTGTTAATGTATTTGATTATTATCACTGTGATATGTGGAAGAGCTATTTAAAGACTACTAACTAAAATGTGAACTCAGGGCCTGATTCAGAGCTGGACACTCTGACAGAGCGCTTGCTCTGAATCAGGGCCATCCCTCTCTTTTTTTAGAGCGGCCTCCTGGTCGCACGCATAGCTGTGGGTGACCACCCACAGCTACAGCGAGCGGCCAAAAAGATGGTCGCGATGGTCAAGACCATCGCGACCATCGGGCTTGCGATGAGACCCTTGTGGTAGGGTCTCATTGCCGCAATTCGTGGAGTGCTTTCGGCTCTATCAAAGCCGAGAGCACTCCCACTGATATCACTTGTGATGTCAGTGGGGCCGGCACCTGACGGTAGGCATTCCCATAGGAACGCCTCCATCTGGGCAGCCATGCCCCTGGCACACCCACCAAAGGGGGCATGCTGTCACTCACCATCTACAGCATGCCCCCTTTGGTACGAGACCCATAGTGACGGCTTGGCTGTCGCTATCCGGGTCTCATGCATGCGCACGACAGAGCCGGGTCCATTGTGCACATGTGCACTGGGCCAACATCGAGCCACTTGCGAGCGCTTAGCGCTCGCGAGCGGGTCTGAATTAGGCCCTCAGTACAATTATTCATCACCATGATAGTTATGTCCGCAAATAAGATAATATATGCTTAAAAAATAAATAGCCTAATGTTGTGATTTGTTGCAGGATATCTGTGAACATATTTGCACAGTAAAACCAATATCTAGGTCTTGAATTATTTAGCACCCACATATGGACTGTGCTTGTTTTGATACAGTGTAGATAAATGTATGGAGGAACACATATTTGTGCAATTGACACATTAGAAAGGATTTATTCTACATTACAGTAATTATTTTGCTACTATGTGGTTAGGTACAATTGAGCATTTATTTGAGATTACTATACTCGCTGCTACACCATTTTATATTGTCTTATTTATAATTAATATATGTTTTTTGTTCTGTGGCAGAATCGACATTTT
Source organism: Taudactylus pleione (assembly GCA_031769625.1). Taxonomy (NCBI): domain Eukaryota; kingdom Metazoa; phylum Chordata; class Amphibia; order Anura; family Myobatrachidae; genus Taudactylus; species Taudactylus pleione. The sequence goes on from JAUIMM010000120.1 coordinate 16,499,319, forward strand.
TTCCTAGTTTGAGTCTGATTATTAAACCCCTGTATTTTAAATAGAACTTCTAATCCTGCCTGTGAGCTTTAATGAGTTAAAAAATATAAAATGTTATTCCTTTCCTTTGCTGTGACATACTGTACATTTGTTGTCACAACTTGAAGCTTTCTTAGGGAGTCAGTTCATTTTATTTTCCTTTGTTGGCATTAATATGTTCTGCAGTTTCCCTGTAACTTTGTTAAATATTTATTTTTTAAAGAAACTTTTTGAAGGGGCTCCTGCACCCTCCACAATGGCTGTTCATTTTAAACCCTCATAATAGTGCACTAGATCATGTTATTCTGTTATGCCACATAATAGTGCCACTAGTTCATGTTATTATTATCTTTTATTTATAAGGCACCACAAAGTCTGCAGTGCTATACAGGGAGAAAATTTAAAACATCAGAATTACCATTAAGCATGAGTACAATTCAGGAAAGCTAGCTGTAGCGTAAGTCAGTGACATCTCTATGGGTGGTGACACCCAGTGTGTCACTGAGTTAATCCTCATGAATACCATAGTTGCCATGACATTGTGCCCTGTGAGGCAACACCCTATTGTGTGACAGTTTGGGAGCATGACACTTGTCATGCCCCCTGTTCTCATCACACTGGGGGCTCATCCAGTGCTCGTGGAGCTGCTGGGCAGCCTCAGCCTCTCCGGACCCAGTGCATAAAAATTTTATAAAATAATATAGTATCTCAACATGGCACCGCATTTTAAAAAATAAACAACCTATCAAGCTCATCTGAAAGGATTATTTGAATAACTTGGATGCAAGTAAAGTAATTAATGTAAGGTTTCCATAGTTAGTAAGTTTATTATGGTAGTGTAAAGCTAGCAAAACCTGACCAATGGAGAACAGGAAAAGTGGATCATGATATCAAGGAAGCCTACATAATTTTCTCTTTTAAATTCCCATTCATTTTTACTACATGAATGGGCCAATGAAAAAGATTTAATTGTCAATTTATGACCTCAACAACTGTAAGTGTGCAAATTGCACATGATGGGGTGATTGACACTATGCCTTTCTTTCAATGATGCCTCCCAACTGTGTGAATTAAATATAACCTCAGTACATATGTCTTGGGAACATGAAGCAAAATAAGTTTTTCAGTACCACCATGTAATTTATAATTAGTTTTTCAACCAAAATACTTATTACAATTACTTATTTAATTCAACTTTAGCATACATTAACTACCTTGTCATTCTTGAGTAATTGTTTTTTGTTTATTACAACTTTTAATATTAAACCGTTTTCTTTAACATGCTCTAGTGTATCCCTTGTAACAGAAAAAAAGCACTGAGATATTTTTCCCTTGAAAAAAAAAAAGAGTGATAACCATGCAATGACATAATTTATGTTGAACAATAGTGCATGAAATTATTTGGAAAATTACAGGCTAGCTACTGTACATCTGGATACTTTTTTGCCTCAAAACAAAATACATATAATTTTTGTTCTAAACGTGGGCTTGTTTTTTATGCAGATAAAATGCTAGACAGTATATGCATTTCTCAAATTGTGATATAAATGTCAAATTATTCAGCAAATTGATTTTATTCTACATTAGTGCACATTATAATGTTGAATGCAGTCAGCTAACTTACTTAAACTCTAATTTAGATAAAATTCAGAATTGTAGTCAGGCACACTGCTCAAAATATTAATCTCAACTTTTATTTGAGACATTAATATGTATGGAAAAAGAACATGTCTTATCTTCTTATTGAGATGACTCATGAGAATGAACCTGTATGAGAATTATTATGATAACCTAAGCTTTCTTATATGGAAATAGTCTTAGCACTCTTAGCACTATGCAGCATAGCTTTGTAGTTAGCAATAAAACAAGAACAAGTCAATAATTAGTTATTAATTTAGGCTTCTTTGTCTAAAATCTATTTGCAGCAATAAGGACAATTGCTTGAAAATAACACGCAATAAAATTTATTTTGTTTCTTAATATCAGAAACTTTCTTTAGCTTTTAGACAACCTGAAAATAAACTTATCAAAAATTAAAGTGAAACAAATTCCAACTTTGAGAATGGGAGTTAGACAAATAACCCTTCTACTTGTGTGTAAGTCTTATTGCCCAGATATATTTGAACTGGTATGCAGTCATCATGTAGACCACGGGTGTCAAACTCATGGCCATCCAGCTGCTGTGGGACTATATATCCCAGCATGCCCTGCCATAGTTTTAGCATGCCTTAAGAAAGTGGTTTCCAAACTTTTTTGAATCACGGCACCCTAGAGTGTCAGCATTGTTTTCACGGCACCCCTAAGCCAAAAGTTTGTTATTGAGAAATTTAGAAATAAAATGTAGTGAAGTAGTACAGTGAAGTAAATTGTGCTTACCTGTCATCCTTAGTTCCAGTTGTGTGGTGGTGAACAGGTTTGCACTTCTTTTTGTCCATATATTTACATTACATTGACCATAAACAATTTGATTTGGTGCTGGACAACCAACCTAAGGCATCCCTGTAAGTGTCCCAAGGCACCCCAGGATGCCACGGTGCACAGTTTGGGACCCAAAACTGTGGCTGTACATGCTGGGATGTGTAGTCCCACTGAAGCTAGATGGCCCAAGTTTGATACCACTGATGTAGACATTCAGAATGTCAATATTTCAGACTATGTCACCATAATTTTGACATAGTGTGAAAGTCAACAATAAGGATATCAAAATGTTCAGAATGTTAATATTCAACAAGTCAACATTCACAATGTCAACACTAACAAAATGTCGACAAAGTCAGAATTTTGACAGCCACAATGCTGTCAAATGAATTTAGGGTTAGGGTTATATTGCAACTAGTGTTAGGGTACAATTAGGGTTAGGGTGAGGTTTTGGGTTAGACTTAGAGATACTTTAATGCTAAAATTGCATTTTCAACATTGTGACTTCAACATCCACAGTGTCAACATTCTGATTGTCAACATTCAGGACATGTCAACATTATGCTGTCAACATAATGAATATTGACATCCTGAATGTCTTACTGTACCCTGTAAAACCCCTAACAATCAGCAAAGTAAAAGAAAGTTTTTATTTTCTTTTTTCTAACAGTTGAGGAATACTGTACCCCATAGAAAATATTGGGATGACTAGTGGGGTCTGTAACTCTAGCAGGACCCAAGCTGTCCCATAAGATTAATGCAGCCACTGCCTGCTGATATCACTAACTCTCTGATTACCCTCCAAAATAACCCATGGTGGCCTACTGCATTTGTAGAATATAAGAAAATGTGTGGAATAGGAAAATAGGAAAAATCTTATTGTAAATATGCAAGAATTTAAAGAGATATAGACAGTTATAGAAAGTCATTGGAGTATGACTTTGGCCAAAGTGATGGTGTACAATGATTTGTAGACCAATTGTGAACATTTTTGAAAGACCCTCTCACTATTTAATTCCTAAATGAACTAGAGATGTGCGAGTTCAGTTTTACTCGGATATGTTCGGATCTCAAAAGCAGCATTTTATTGGCTATCGGCTATCATGTGTTTTCGATAGCCAATAAAATAAGTCCGAACTTGTGATAATTTTGGCGAAAAGAACCGAGTAAATCCGAACCCGCACATCTCTAAAATGAACTATTAATATATGTAACAGCAATAAGCAGATCCAGATTTATTGTCAGCTTTTTCCATTAAATACACAGTATTGAGCTATTTTGTGACATGTGAGAAGATATATATCAAATAGATTATTTATCACAAGGAATCAGGTTATTTTAGTCAGCGAAGTTTGCTATTAGGTAGGCATGGGCAGCAATGGTTATAGATACTGGAAAGAATCTTGTTGCTTAGGGAAATTGGAACACTGATATAGCTAAATATCTACTGTAAATCAGGCGCAAAAATGTATATATATATATATATATATATATATATATTAATAATCAATTGTTACCCGTATTGCAGCTCCCAAAAAGGTTCTGGAAACACTAAATATACCACAGAAAAATTACACACAAGGGAGCGCTATAATAAAAAGTTACAAATTATTTTAATATAGCATAATTGTTAGAATATATTTGACACCTTACATATGTAATAAAACCACTTAATATGGACAAAAAAAACTAGTATAGAAAAAGGCAAAATAGCCTCAAGATGAACAAACATAAAGTCCACTATGCCTTTAGAAATGCATTTAAAATGCAGGGATCCACTTTGTGAAATAACATGTACATTTATCCAGGTACACAATATAAGGATCAGTAAGCCCAATTACTGGCTTTTCAAGCTCAACCTCCTCACCGTGAATCAACCTTACCAACTTGCAGATCTCAATCCCCAGAACTCTATCCCAGGGTAGCAGTAGTGGTAGGGCAATACCTCAGTGAATTACGCACCCCATGAGATGTACATGCATCCACCGGATGTTGAAGATGGAGCTGTGTCAGTAGGAGTAACATATCATCGGCCGGTGTTTAGGGAGGGAGATGCAGATGGCATAGAGTAATAGATTCAAATTGCTTGTATCCATTGTTCTCATATAAATCACCGGAATCTGTGGCAATAGTGGGCAAGCCTGCGGATAAGTCATTGACCGGTTTCTCCTTTATAAACATGTAACGGTTTCTTCAGAAGGGTAAAAGACTAAACAAATCACTGATTTAAAGCAGATGAAAAGCATCTATATGTGCCTACATGGTATGATACGTAAAATAGCTTCAGGATATGGATGAATAGATGGGTGCAGACAAGGGCCAAACTCATGGACCACATCTTTAAGAAAAGCATGTTTTAAGGCAGGTTGTAACTATAAATGGTCTTTTACCCACTGTTAAGTCCCAACTTAACTTTTGCAATATATAAGGAGTAAAGCTGCATACACGTGGTATGATCTGTACCACCAATGACTTGAAAGATATTTCAAAGATATCTTTCAATGAAGTCATCCTGTCACATCTCTGAACAGGCAAAGTTGACAATATTGTGCAAGTTGGCCTGCATGTATGGATGATCATAGATATCGTTAATGCAGGAACACGCATCGTTGGTCGTTCACTGCATAAAAATGCACTATATGAATGATATATCGTTGAACAATATCGTTCATATCATTCATAGATGTCATACCATGTGTACACACCTTAACTGAATGCTAATAAAGATATAAATATTTTAATTAATCTACATCAGAGCCCCAAGGCCTGAGGTCAGGTAAATAGAGGTGGAGTATATAGTGGAAGTCAGGTAACGGATTGATTGATTGATTTATAGATTGATTGAATAGTGACAGTACTAACAACTATCAAGTAAATCAAGTTAGAGAAATAGAGAAAAAACTATTCAAAAACAAGCTTTCAGCATCAATATTTAAAAAAAAAACTTTCAAAATTCCAATGGGGTTTTTAAAGAGGGAATTGAATTAAAACATTAAATTGCATGCCTCAAACATTTTAATTATATGATTTGGTGAAACTACTCTGTATTTGTGGAGAATTTGCTGGAAATGGGACCTATACACTGTCACAACCCAGGTCTATTTCCCCTGCTGCCGGGTCACTCACCATTTCTGCCAGCATTCTCTATCACATCCCAGATGCACAGGCTTCAGTGTTTCTCAGCCTGCAAGGCCTCAAGCAAGATCTAAGCCTGCTACAGAGTACTTCAGTGACAAGTTCCGATCACCTGTCTGCAACCACCAATCAAGTGATAGCCTGAGCCTTACCGTACAACCTGTCTCTGCTCAGCCTATTCCAGGTAACTTAGGGGTATATATCCTTGCTGCTGACTCTACCTAATTGCCAGTAAAATGTCTAACCTCAGTTCCTACTGAGTGAGCTATACTGAGCTCATGTTGCTTACTTGTTTCCAGTTTGTGCAGTCTTGCTTCCTTCTGCTTAAAATGGATTCCTGCAAGTAATCTACACCTGGGGCAGCTAATTCACTGGTTGCAAAGAAAATATCAACCTGTTCCAGCTATCCAAACCTGCAACTCGCCTGTGTATACCATTCTCATTGCATGGTGAGTGTTTGTCTCCAACTTGTCTCCAACACCAACGTCCTTGGTGGTGTAGTGGGTACGGTCAGGGAAGTGTTCTATATTTCATGCCAGGAGGTCTCCTTAGGTCTGTCAGCTTTCGTTACACATCTCTAGACACCCATACAGATGAATATCAGACACCAGGTTCACAAACAAAGTCTGACATGTAGCCGGCAAAAAGACTTTGTCTAACTAGACCTCCTTAGCAATATTGTGGGACGTCTGGAGGGTCTGGAAGTCGCCAGCTGGTGCAATGTCTTCAGGATATCTCCACTCGTCAGGATATGATCCTAATTCTACAGCAGGACCTGGAATTTCTACCCCTCCTTTGTCGACTACTACACCTGCACCCAGACTTCACCTACCAACTCCTAAAAGATTTGACGGGAACCCCAAGTTATGCTGCAGGGTTCTAAACCAATGTGATGTGCACTTTACCCTGCAACCTGCCAATTTCCCATCGGATAAAACTAAGATTGAATATATTGTATCCCTGCTATTGGGTCCAGTCTGCTTATACTGACTTTATTAACACCTTCCGTAGGATATTTGATGAGCCTGGAAGATCTACATCAGCAGCTAGAGACATATTTTGGCTACACCAGGGCAATAAAACCATGGGACAATATGTTAATCAATTTTAGACTTTAACATCAGAATTGCAATGGATTGAGGAAGCTCTCATTCTAGAATGGAGGATCTGACAAAATAAAGGATGAATTGGCAACCAGCTATCTTCCATCTAAATTGGAGGATATTATTTCCTTGTGCATCAAAATTGATTTACGCCTCCAAGAACATTCTTGTATAAGAAATGAAAACAAGGTTTTTTCATCTACTCGTTTTAAAAGTCCTATGCCTTATACAGAACCCATGCAAATTGGTAGGTCCTGTCTCTCGCCTGAAGAACATAAGAGACAACGTCAGTTAAATTTATGTTTATATTGTGATGAATTTGGACATAAAATTTCTTCTTGTATCAAATGACCTGGAAATGGTTGCTCTTAATCTCTCAGAGAGGGAAAAGATTAGGAGGAATTCATCCTTCTTCTCAACCACTTGACTCTGTGATTCCTTTGACTCTTATTCTTGCCAATAAACATTTTTCTATTTCTGCTCTCCTGGAATCTGGTTCTGCCGAGAAGTTTATAACACAAAGATATGTCATCAAGCATCATATACCCACTGGGACTTTGTCCCATCCATTATCACTGTCGGCTGTGGACAGCAGTCTGATTCCTCATGGTTCCATCACTTACTGAGCATTACATTTTGAAGAGATTTCATTTTTTTTATTCTTAAAGCTAGCCATGCTATTGTACTTGGACTTCCTTGGCTACAGAAACACAACCCCCAGATTGAGTAGTCTACCATACATATCCTGTCTTGGGGTAAGAACTGTACTAAAGCATGTCTGGAGAAAGTGGTTCCCATATGGGTTTCTGATACCACTCTGGCTGAGAAATTACCATCACAATACCATCCTTATCTGGATTTTTCAGCAAGCAGGGGGCTAACACTTTGCTTCCTCACAGGGAGTGGGATTGATTCCTAGAAAAACAGCTCCCCAGAGTCATATCTAACCATTATCCATGCCAGAGACAAGATCTATGTCTGAGTACATCCAAGAAAATCTAGACAAAGGTTTTATTTGTCCATCATCCTCTCCTGCCGATGCAGGATTTTTTTGTTAAAAAAAAAAAGATGGTGGACTTTGCCCCTGTATTGATTATAGGGGACTCAATGAATTTACCATAAACAATCATTATCTATTCCCACTAATCACAGAGCTTTTTGATAAAGTGAAGGGGTCCACTGTCTTCATGAAATTGGACTTAAGGGGTGCATATAACTTGATCCGTATTCGCCTGGGTGATGAATGGAAGTCGGCATTTAATACTATCGATGGGCACTTTGAATACCTCATCATGCCCATTGGTCTAAGTAATGCCCCAGAGTTATTTCAGCATTTCATGAATTAAATATTTTGTGGCCTTCTGTACCACTCGATGGTTGTATACTTAGATGATATCCTTACATTCTCCAGTGATTTAGTCACTCATCATTACCAAGTGAAAGTGAAAGGAGTCCTCAGATCTCCATCACTACAGAGTTCCACCCAAGTGAAGCTCCTCTATACCATCCTGAGGGGCTAGCCTCATACTGGACTCGGTGGTCCCTACCATATTAACTTTTCTGTGTTAAAGACTATATGGGGGGTTTTCTCCTTTAGTCATTATTGCTTATGTGAACCTCAGTGTTGTTGAGACTTTATGTGAGACGTTGCTATTATATTTCTCCTGTGAATATAAATCTCTATTTACTTTTATTCCGTGCTATCGAGATTTCATGAAAAGGTTATTCCTAAAGCCACCCCAGTTTATTGTGCCTAGTAGGCCTGCCTCCTCTCAGGAGTCTCAAGTGTTGGCAGCCATGACACGAAGACTTCGTACTAACCAGCTCTATTGCAAAATTTAAAAATGTGTGTTTGAAGTACCGGCCTGAATATAGATCCTGAAAAGGTTCAAGCAGTGCATTCCTGGTCTGAACCCAATTCCTTTAAAGCCATTCAAAGATTCCTGGGTTTTGCTAACTACTATAGGAAATTTATTAAAGGATTTTCTACACTGGCAGCTCCTATCTCTGCATTAACTGGGAAGGGTGCCAACCCAACACAGTGGTCCCCAGAAGCAAATTCACCCTTCCAGCTACTAAAACAATCATTCATTTCAGCTCCTTTACTCTGCCAACCTGACATCACTCAACCTTTTATCCTTGAGGTGGATGCATCCTTTGAAGGAGTAGGGGCCATGCTATCACAGAGATCTGAAGAGAAATTAAACCCATGTGGTATTTCTCTAAGAAATTATTGCCTGTGAAAAGAACAATCACATTGGTGAGAAATATCTTTTAGCCATCAAACTAACCTTTTTAAGAATGGCATTATCTGCCGACCACAAGAATTTACTCTCCCTAAAGACTGCCCAATGCCTCACACCCAGACAAGCCTGATGGGCATTATTTTTCTCCCAATTTGAATTTAAAATTTCCTTCTGTCCTGGCTCTCGCAATTGTAAAGCAAATGCATTATCTCTGTCTATGAACCTCGAGGACGAATCTGAAGTTCTTGAACTGTATCCAATGATAAATCCTACTGTGTTTGCTACTACTGAAGTGGTCAGACCTCCTCTAGGGAAAACTTTTGTCTCTCCTGAACTCTTCAAACAACTACTATTATGGGCTCATGCCTCCAATTTCTCCGACCACACAGGCATTAAAAAGACTTTAGTACTTATAAAAAGATCCTATTGGTGGCCTTCTATGCATTCTGATGTACATGAGTTTGTATCTGCATGCTCTCAGTGTGCCCAATATATAATTTCTCGACAGTTGCCTGTTGCTCATTACAGCCTCTGTCCATTCCTCTACAACCGTGGACCCATATATCCATGTATTTTATCACCTACCTGCCCTGAAAATGTTTAGAACACACTGTGATTTTCCTTATTGTTTTTTAAGTTATTTAGATGTTCATTTATCCGTACAGACAAGAAAAATTTGAAAATGAAACAAAAATTGACGTGTCACTCAAAAGGAATGATATATCTGTTAACCTGCCCTTGCGGATATCAGTATATAGGAAAGAAGATACGCAAATTGTCCGTACGGATAAATGAACATCTAAATAACATAAAAAACAATAAGGAAAATCACAGTGTTTCTAAACATTTTCAGGATAAACACAATAGCGATCCTTCGAAATTAACTTTTCTAGGTCTAAAACAAATATCAATTCCATGGAGAGGTGGGAACTTGAATGACAGTTTACTAAAGGAAGAAACTAGAATGATCTTTGAACTAGGAACATTGCACCCTAATGGCCTCAATATCGACTTTGAGCTGACACCATTTCTCAAATCTTAGACTATTGCCTATAGTTGACCATTTCTTAAATCCCAAAATATTGTCCATAGTTTATTATTAACACCTGTCTAAAATAATAAAATACATTTCTTTTTAATTATTTTTTTTTTAATTTATTTTGTTTATGATGTTTGTTTCTTATGTCGATTGTCTGTGTCTAATGACTTTCCATACGTATCTCTAGAATATAATCAAATGAATTGAAAGATGATTCTTCTTCTGTTTGAAACATTATTATTTTTATTTATCATTATGACAGAATATAAAGTCAACTTTTGAATAGTAGGATTTTGTTCACCTGTGAAGAATTACTCTGAATTGATGGAGAACATGGGACACTTATTGGCTATCACAAGTCCTAGCATATTTATAACAGTAGCGCTGATACTGAGTGAAGCACGACGGAAGACCACGTGCTTGTTTCACTCCATAACTGTAAACCGGAAGGGACGTTGATGTCATGGCGCTGATATTGAATGGAAGCACGATGGAAGACCACATGTTTGATCCACTCTATGACCGTAAACCGGAAGTGATGGTTACATCATGGTGCGATGGACCGGAAGTTTATGCAGGACAGAGGAGTAGGTGATTGCTCCACCCCACTACCGGAAGCCACAGGAAGTGATGAGGATGCTGTAGTGCCGCTGGCCGGAAGTGGACTGAATGCGGCTGAGCGGAAATTGCAGATCGAGGGGGTATAAATAGGTTGGTAAGAAGGACATCCGCATACCATCCTGAGGAAGCCTAGTAGTAGGCAAAACGCGTAAATGACAGTGGAGGGGGTCCTGTTTCACGTCTGCAGTACGTAGGGCACCCCCAGTTTGCCGGCAAACTATTTCTACCGATCTATCACCCTCAGAAGTTACTACGTGGAGGATCATCACCCAGTGCGGTAAGCACATGTCCATACTTACTTGGAACTATTACCTGAGATTGACATTACCTAGGAGGACATATATTTTTCACGAGCTCCATTATCTGGACTATCCCTGATTGGATAAAAGGATCAATTAGCAGAGTAAAACGCACATCTAGCATGTATGCTGTCCCACATACAGTTACATTTGTTTTATGTTTCATGTTGAATGTTGTTAGTGAGTATGTCTATCTTTTAATGGCTATACCTATATAATATATTTGCTTATATACACCATATATGCTTATTTATATTTATGGTGCCCTCTATTAAACTATTTCAGTTTTACTACGCACCTTGTGATAATTACTTTTGCTATATACGGGACCTATAAGAGGCGCCAGAGGATTCTTTTTCTTTCAGTGTTTCTTGGCCTGCTAGGCCTCAAGCAAGATCTAAGCCTGCTACAAAGTTCTGCAGTGACAAGTCCCGATCACCTGTCTGCAACAGCCAATCAAGTGATAGCCTGAGCCTCACTATAGCACCTGTCTCTGCTCAGCCTATTCCAGGTAACCTAGGGGTATATATCCCAGCTGCTGACTCTATCTAATTGACAGTACAATGTCTAAACTCAGTTCCTACTGAGTGAGCTATACTGAGCTCTTGTTGCTTACTTGTATCCAGTTTGTGCAGCTTTGCTTCCTTCTGCTATAAGGTTTCCTGCAAGTGATCTACACCTGGGAAAGCTATACCACTGGCTACACAGAAAATCTCAAATGGTTCCAGCTATCCAAACCTACAACTCACCTGTGTATACCATTCTCATTGCATGGTGTGTTCCTGGTTCCTGGACCATTGATGACGCTCCTGGTATTTGCATCCACTATCCATTCCGGTGTCCAATCAGCATCCGGTTCTGTCTATGCCTGAAGCAGCTATCCCACTAGTTGCACAGAGAAATACCTACCTGTTCCAGTTATCTGAACCTACAACTCACCTTTGAATACCATTCTCACTACATAGTGAGTGTTCCTTGTTCCAGCTCCATTTGATACCATTCCTGGTATCATCACCTACTACCCATTCTGATGTTTTGTCTACATCTGGTCCTGCTAGCATCTGAGTGCTCCTGGATCCTAGACTACAGCAACAAACCAGTTTCAGCCTGTGAATATGTTGCCAAGATCTACCACTCCAAGCATTCCGGTTTACAGTAGTGTTATTTTATCTTTCTATAGTATTAACCCAGTATCAGCCTGGTCAATCTACTGCCACTCTCTCCACTGTTTGCACATACCAACTTTTCTCCAACACCGACGTCCATGGTGGTCTAGTGGGTATGATACGGCATCTCTCCGCTGAGACTCGAGCTTGATTCCCGGTCAGGGAAGTGTTCTATATATCAAGCCAGGAGGTCTCCTTAGGCCGCCAGCTTTCATTACACATCTCCAGACACCCATATAGATGAGTATCAGACAACAGGTTCACAAATAAACATGAGTCTGACAAACACCTGGAAGAGAAGCTGGTGGTAGATGGCCTTGCAAGATTCAAAAGTACATTAACAACCCAGTAAAGTATAATTAGATTTGCTGCCTGTCAAACACACACAATCTTGGCAAAGCCCATAATGAAAATTAGTGCACAATGTAATTTTCCATAGGCTCTACCACCCAATGTAATAAAAAGGACATGCACAGTTTAAAAACCAAGCACTCAGCAACAGGGATTGCCACTTTTGTTACTGCAGTGCTTGGTATGTTTGCCTCTATGCAACTGTATGAAATAACGTACTGTGCTCAAGCACTACATTTCTTTTGTATTTTAATTTGCAGACTGCAGAGCTAAGGCTGAGGACAGAGGCATGACCTGAGCATTGAGCAGGAAAGCTGCATGTAGAGTAACTCTGTATAGCCATGCTCTAGAGCACTGCTCTGCTGCTGCCTGCCTGTGTTAACTTGTTACTGCCGCATCACCAATGGCAGAAAGTATGTGCTACCCTGACAGGAAAGCAACTCATACTGACTGCCACAGTTTGTGTGGTGGCTGGCTGAACCCTGGAACATCATATCGCTGCAGGCGTCTCTTAGTTGCTGGGGCTACCCCCCTCTCCGTAGTACTACATCTGCTGCCACTGACTCCTGCACTGCTCCCTTCTCACCTCCTCATCATGCTTCCAGGTCCCTCTCCAACCAACCTCAATATCCCTTTCAGGCAGACCAATTCCATCTTATAACAGCCCATCTGGAGAATGTCAGCTATGTTACAGAAGCTATCAAGTGGTGATTAATACCATCAGTTTTTATTCCTGTGTACCCCACCACCACTGTGTACCCCATCACCCCTGTGCCTCACCACCACCCCTGTGTGCCACACCACTCCTGTGTGAATCACCACTTCTGTGTAGCTCATCACCTTTTTGCATTCCATCACCTCTGTATACCCCACCACATTTTTTATCAGTGTAAATGTGTGTGTTCTTTTCATGCAAAGCCTATATGTGTGTGCTTTTTCATGCAAAGTCTATGGGGGGAATTCTAGTCTTTTGGGTGGTGGCTGAAGTAATGGGTGCTCAATGGTGCAATCCATTTGTTCGGACGCCTATTACTTTTGAAGCACCCAGAAGCACTGGGTTTAGCCATGCATAGTTTTGACTTTAGCATCCAAATTGCAGTTTGAGCACCCAAACTACAGACTTTCTGCACATTTTTTCTCAACAAGTCCGGAGGCTGCAAGAAGAAATGTGTCTCCCACAGCTAATAGGCATCCAATGGAGCAGCAATTCAATTGCTCTTTTGGGCACCCATTAGCAAATGTATTTCTCCTATGTGATTTATTTATTTCAGGTGTGAGCATGTGTGTTTCTTGTTTCTTATTGTTGCCAATTTGTATGTTTTTTTCATAGAAAGCCGATATGTTTTAATTATTTCCAGTGAGGGCCTATGTGTTTGGTTTTTCTTCCTATCAGTGCCACTGTGTGTGGCTTGAGTGATGGGGCAGGAAGCTGGAAAGACAGGGGGCATGAGGCTGTAAAGACATGAGGCTGGAGAGACAAAAAGGGCAGAAGGCTGGAGGGGATAAAGGGGGCAGGAGGTGACACAGGGGACTTGAGTCTAGTTGAACATCTGTTGTATGATCCTGACATTGGTTATATCCTTACACAAACAGGCATCTTCTCGACCATGTGATCTCCTACATGAATAGTGAATACTGACTTAAGACACTGTTTATCTATGGAGGATCCCTTTTTCAGAGGTTCCCTGATGCAGAGGAGCCACCATATAGGTAAGGTGTACTTGGAATGGATTGGTGAGGAATGCTCCCAAAGTGATAAGAATAAGTAGCATGTCATGCTGACATGCCCCTGTTTTGATTGCCCATGGCCATTTATTCACACGCCTTCAACACATGCTCATATTAACACTAAGACATTGTTTCTACTTGCAACTCTGCCACCAATTCTGAATTTTCAATACACCCACTTCAAAATTCCCACTTTGACCACTGGTGCCTACAAAAAAAAAAACATCTTGGGCTTAAGGCTACCAATGGGCTTAAGGCTAACAGTATTGTTAATCATCATCACAGCTGGAAGTTGTCATTATCATTCACATCATCACCCTCATCACTGTTGCAAAGGTCTTACTCGTATATTTTGTAGTTCATTGAACAACAATTTTTGCCATTTTTGGAAAGTGGCTTCCTACACTGACTAATCGCAAGGTTCCCATCTGTGCTAAACACTCTTTCAAAGTACACACTGGAGGATGGGCATCATAAGTAAACAAATAACTAGTTTGTAGAAGGTGCTCAAAATTGGCTTTTTTCATCCCAGTATACAAAGGGACTATGTGGCATGCAAATTTGTTACATTATCTTTAAAGTAATCCTCTACTTTTCTATTGATGCTTACTGTGTCAGGTTAGGTCATGGTAGAGGAGTCAATATATGTTGGCAATTATTTGACAACTTAAGCTTGGCCAGATGCCAACATGTTTTACTCTGGTGTGCCGAGTTGACATTTCATCATTACCAGGTCAGTTCTTTTCTAGGTAGCAGCATTTTCAGGAGAAACTGAAGCAGGACATTTATTGTCATGCCAAGTGCCAAATGAGCTATCAACTTGCTGGCATGGAGTTCCTTGCAATTCTTAAGATCTGTGTAATTTGGAAAAAAAATATTAAATATAGGATCAAGCATGGTTGCCAAAATGTACTGATCCAATTGCAAGATGTTGCAAATCCTTTGGTCCTGGTAAAGCAAAAAGTCCAATATACAGATGTGTCCACATACATCTATATCCTCCATAAGTCACGCTACACATAACGCTGGAGCTCCATGTGACTCAGTAGCCTGAAGCATTTTTTCATGCAACTTTTTATCTACAAATGCTTATTAACTGCACATGGATGAGAATAGGTAGGACAAGCAATGTATGCTGATTAAAATGATGTGCATCATGCCTGTATTCCGTGTGCAACTGGGGGTGTATCTGCATGCAAAATGATACGTTACAGTGTTACAGCCACTGACACTGTAATGTAGCATTTCACATGTAGGTACACCTATAGTCACTCACAGAATATAGGCATGCTGCATAATATTTTAATCAACAGAAGCTGTTTGTGCTACCTATTTCCATTGCTGTGCAAATACAGTAAGATGCTTTTGAAAGTAAAAAGTTGCACAAAAAGATATTTGGTGCTACAAAGTCATGCCATGGCATGGCAGATATAGAAGGGTTGTTTAACATTCAAGGAGGCTAGATGCATGAGGACATATCTGTGCTTAGCAAAATTGCTTCATTGCATTTCCTCTTTCAGCCTCTTTAGCTGGTTTTCAATAAAGTGTATGACCTGACTCAAACTGGCAGTGTCTGGACTCATTTCATTGGTTAAAATTTCAAATGTTTTCTGTGGCTTGACTACAACCCAGAGTATTCTAAAGTTTGCTGGACTAAGGTAACATGCCTCCCCCTCTACCTCTCTCTGGCTTACATTTGGATGGCTTGTTGCTGTTTTTTCCAGTCCCTGAAGCATATCCTGGGTGGAATTTCACCTGGTTACTACCTCTTATTTAATTTAATGGCATGGCAAATTATACTGCTGTTGCAGCTGTAGCAATATTCTACATGTTATTTCTGAATGGCAAAACTTCTCAGAAATTTTCCATGCTGCAGTAAGCATATCCTGCAAGCAGCTTCTTTTTTAAATAAATTCTGAACTACATTGTTTATTGTGTGCACAAAGCATGGTATGTGTTCTAATCAACTCAGTTGTAATGCTCATAATGTTACTTGCATTATTGGAAATTACAAATCCGGAGGAGAGTCGTAGTGGGGTAAGCCATTATGCTATTACATCCCTACATTTTCCAACAGATTGACACTGATATGCCTCATAGTAAAGTTGGTAATACAGAGAGTAGTCTGCCTGTGAAAGAGCTGGCATTCTGTGTTAGATACTGCTGCTGCTAGATGTGATACACCTACTCAGTGGGTTGTTACAGACATGTAATCTCTTCCAGTTAAAAAATAAATTGTAATGTACCATTACAGATGAGGAACTGCTGTTAAAATAGAATCAACATGAAATTTGATAGAATGGACACTTGACCTCATCTAGTTTACTAAAACTAGATCCATTAATGGTGGATACTGGATGCAGATTTAGGGCCTGATTCAGAGCTGCTCACTAGATGCGATCGCTAACACAATGTGTATGCAAATTGCATAAGCAGTGCTATCACACAACAATGCATTAGCACGCCCAGTATTTCTTAGAGTGATCACATAGTGTATGCAGACACCCACCAGCCTGTTTTAAGATGCCCACTTGTGCATGTCATGTTCAGGAAGTGTATGCAACCATCGCTACATCAGATGCTATTGCAGCACTTGAGGTTGATCATATCCTGCTACAAGCACTGTGAGCACTTCAGTGTAAAAACAAGCTAGGTGACGTGTACTGTGATGCTGTCTTTTAATTATGCACACCTCTAAAACGAAGTTGAGATGCTCAGGTACATCTGCATTTGCACCTCCACTCCCCCGTTTTTAATGGCCAGCCCCTGTTACCACCTACAAATGACTTCCCCTGTCAGTCACTCTGCTGGGCTGTCTATGCACAGCAAGCGAATGCATTGTGAACTTTCACTAAGGTATGCAAATGCGCACTGTGATGCATGCGCACAATGCATACACACTGCATACCATCGGCAGCAGCTAGAGTATGCATCTTAGTGAGCGGGTCTGAATCAGGCCTTAAATGCAATTGCAGCTGTCATGGCATTAGTGATGCACTGTGCAACAGGATGGCAGCTATTATACTTGGTTCCTCTTGCAAATGATTGTTTCACAGTCAATTGTAATATGAAACTACGAGTCTTCTTGGTCCCCTTTTATGATGAAGATACAACCCAAGCAGCAGCAGCCCTAGCATGCAACAATTATTTTTGGGACTCCAGGATAGGGGAGGAGTCAGATTACCTTTGCAAATTTGTGCAGGGCTACCTCTGACCATGAAAGAGGAGGATGATGAAGATGGTGTTTGCAGTAAATTTTGTTTATATATATATATCAATGCTGCTGGTAGCAGATGCTGAAATGCTTGATAATATTTTACATGATTTTCAAGAATATTATAAATAACTTGAACTCACTGCAAATGATGAAATAGGGGAAAGATGCCTAAATATTTTACTTCCCTACCACTACTTACTTTGGTATTACAAATGCTACATGTGCTTTGGAAAATGTTGTTAGGATTTGGGTAAAACTTATCCCTCACAATAATAATTTTGGGCATAAGACCAAAAAAAGCCAATGTTCTTCTTCTTGTCACTGTCAAGAACTGCTATCACTGGTGGCTGACTTACTTTGACACAAAAACATCATCCTCCTGAATTTTATCATCTTGTTGCTGTCCTGCACATTCATCAACAACATCCTCATTAGTGTCAGGTACACAATTATCCCCCTCATTCTGTTGCACTTCCACAGTAGCATTCTCAATTTCTATGTCTAAACCATCATCATTATTTATTATTGTGTGTGTTTTAGAGAGGCAGCATATTTTACTGTAAAGAACTTACGGGTGTGGTGGTGTCACCGTCATCTGCATCACAAAAAATATTAAGTGCAAAAAAGTTTTTGTTTTTTTTGCTGGTATCAACTTAAATCTCCATTATTTTAATAAAACTACATGGTAAAGGTAACATTCCCTCATTCCCTATCTCATTGTATTGTACCTACACTTGGTGTGGTGCAGTTAAAGTCAAATATAGTAGCTAGTTTAATTCCTGTCCTGGAAGTAAAAAATAAAATTATTAATGTTTCAGTCAATGGAAGAAAAGCAGCCCAGTACTAGTGGTGTTGCTCATAGTACTTAAACATCTACTTTTAAAGGAGGTCAAGGGGAAAAGGGTGTAAAAACTGGCACCTCAAATCTAAAGCATTTCACAATCTTAAAAACATCAACTATGAATGGAAAAGATACTGGAGAAAAATGCTAAATTGCCAACATGCCACACACCACATACAATGGCAAGGAAATAATTAAACCATGGCCTTTCTTTACAATTTGTGGTCCTCCTTTTGCTTTTTCATGCACTAGAATGCCTATTGCTAAAGCCAGTTCCAAACACAGTCAGGTATCTTCTGCAATATGGTAGGTCAATGGTAGTGGTTAAGTGAGATAACATCAGTCATAAGGGTCTGGTGGTAGAACATATAACAAAATTAATATTTTTTTGGGGGGTGGGTGAATATTCAGAAAATGCAGAATTAGGACATAAGGAACATGTCTTAAACATCAAATGGTACCAGGAAGGGAGCTACTGTATTACTGTGCAGGTAACAGGTGTTTCAAAAATTATGGAATGCTTGAACCTTTCCATACAGATGACTTGTAATTTACCCCATAGAAACCATGTACAGTACCAGACTTTGTGGTGGCATTTATGTGGTAGACTGTTGCTCCCATTCTGTAGACATTGAAAGTCTAGCCGCATTACAAATATGTCTAAGTAAATTGTTTGTGTTACTTGGTGATAGAGTGAAAACATTGTCCCAAAACTGAGGTATTGCTGGGCTGTCCCACTATATTTCAAGGAGAGTATAACTTAGGCCACAATTTCTCTAAATAAAAAGTTGGTCAGGTTTTTAAAAGATCTGCCAACATATATAGACACATCTACTGTAATTCATTCTGATACAGAAAGCATCAATAGAATGGTGGTGGATTACATTAATAATAAAGTTTCAAATTAGCATGTCACACAAAAACACAGGGATAGGAATAGCTCACCAGTGCATTCACATAAGTAAATAAATTGGCATATCAAAAAGTATGTACAGTAGTCATTGGTAAGGAGTTAAAATTCATCTATAATTTTCCAATGCAATGAGAATGATTCCTGGATCAATTTCTTCTTAATAGCATACCATCATGTAGCCATAAAAGATAAAAAGGGTATGTATAGTGTAATACAGTTTTTTAATGTATAAAACATGCACATATGGACAAACAAATTGTTCCTTAACATAGGAATCCCTCTGAAATTGCAACAATTACCAGATCTATGAAAAGAGGTGACACCAATCAGTTCTTTAAAAGCATGTATGGGTTACAGTCACCAGTGTTTGTCCTGGGTCAGCAGTCGGCCAAGGTTCCCATCTACTGAGGTAATTGATCACAGCATGCAGCAGGGTCCCACGTTCAAAACCATCAAAGCATTTCAACCCTTTCCTAGGGTCTTTATCAAGGTGCAGCAACAAACAGAATGGTCTCTCCAGTTGTATGTAGACCAATAAATACTCAGTCAGACCTATCAGTATGGCACTAGCACAGCTGATCCCTATACATAACTCAACTACAAATCTCCTGACCCTTTGCTGTGCTAGGCCTATCACAATAGACTTCTGGAACACATTTCCTCTTCTCCCCTCATAATTCTGAAATTAGAGATGCCATCTGTGTCTGCTGAATTCATCCAGCATAGCATCATGTATCCGGTCTGTCACTGTGTAGACTATCACCCTGGAGATCTAGATGCTACCTATGTATTTCCTCTGCACCACATAACGTCATTACCAGTTTATCTCCACAGTAACTGGAAGCATAAGGGTGGGGGGCCAAGGACAATTCCATTGTGCACCACTTTCATTACCATCTTTGCCAAAATTTTGTGTTTTTCAAGATGCATATATTACTGTACTTTACTGGAGTACTCATTTTCTTCTGTATCTTGCAAAACCATCCATCATCATCTTCTCATCCAGGTGTATAGGGCCCATTTCCTTCAACTTCTTCACAGATAAAGAGTAGTAATCATATAATAAAAAATATTGCCCTAGACTAAGCTGCTACTCTATCTTGAATCTCTTGTAATGTCCTTAGGCCTGTAATTTGCTATTTGGATTCAGTTTCCATTTTAAAAATCTCATTGGGATTTTGGAAGCTTGTTTTTAATAATGTTTCAATGTCTCTTATTTACTTTTCTTTATGGTTAACAATTATAAGTATTGTTGCTATACAATTAATCAATCAATTAATCAATCCTTTACCTGGCTTCCATTAAATACTCCACTTTCATTTACCTGTGCTGGCTTCAGGCCTCTGTAATATATACATATATATATATATATATATATATATATATATATATTTATATATATATATTATTTTTTTTTCTTGTAGTAGGCTGTTACTTTTAGGCTATTTGTTCCTGACTAATGAAACATTCTATAGGATCATATAGTTTGTTAAACTGACATCCTGCACAGAAACACACATAAGTGTGACAAGTGCTTCTAAAGTGGGGCACACACAATATCACAGCATATCACCAGGTCTATGACATTAACATTTATTAAGTAATTGTTTTGACCTAAATTACAGTATACTAATAATAGAATAACAAAGAGAAGAAAGGACAATCAAAATCATAATGGGTTATCACATATTAATTAATCCAGATATTGACAGTAATCTCTGTATAACTCTGGGCTGGTTGCCCTATTGGTAAAATAAAAAAAATATATCTTAAACCAGTTTGTTTGGAAAAACAGCAAAAATATATGTGAAGGAAACAGGAATGTAATGAAAGTTAAAATACACTCAATTAAACAATACTGTATATATATATATATATATATATATATATATATGAGCCAATATCTGCATTAAAAATGTCTTATATGTCTATAAGATTTAGGTCATTCTTTAAATATACAGAGTTATTCAGCAGTGTGATGTCATCGACTTATAAGTGCTCCACTCTTTAACCTATACCACTACATTGACAAAAGGCAAACATGTTATCTGCTAAGCACTATTACACTATTAAATGTGATTAGTGTTCTTTGTGTGTTAGCAAAGGTATGTATGTATACTGACTAAGCATCGATGTATAACACATAGATCCCGATTATAGGCTATTCTCTTGGTAGACCAAAACCTGGAAAATACATAAAACATGCATTATCTGCTACAGACAATCTATTATGATCTAAATGGCATGCTCATGTCTGGGATTTATTGAATATTTGCTTGTAATTTACCTGTGTTTCACAATTGAAAATGTGGTATGCACAGGACACACTGAACACATGCCCTAATTACTTGCATACATTTGGTCGTACGTAGTTTAACAGTTTCTAATAAGAACTCTATTTAAATATAGAGCCTCATTACAGGATATTCTTTGGTATGTTTAAACCTGGGATATACTGAATACATACTCTAACTGCAACATCTGGTTTCCTGTGATTCTTTGATGATTAACATGATGTAATATGGTATGCTTAGACGTCATGACCTCATAGAACAAGCAGAGAGCAAGAAGATGGGTGATGGGTGTGCTATTGGTGACCTGCATGCTTTTATGTAGCAGGTATCTCTGCAAACAGCCTGCAAGCTGGAGATGTTACCATTGCAGCTGTGAATGTGTGACCCTCTCGGTCCTGTGCAGTGGCCCTTGATATGGCCCTGTATGCATTTGATTGTAGATATTATAAGAAACAAATATTATAATCCACTTGCTATATAAAATAATGCCTACAACCTGACAGTCTTTCAAGATATGTCATTGAGGCACACAACGCTTGCACCATGTCATCCGAATATCTTCATTCAGAGTTCGATTTATATTGTTAAGAGCCAACTGGCAATATGATTAAAAAGAAAGATTTTGTTTTTTGCTTCATTTAGACTTTTAACAAAAGTTGTATAATACTATAAAGAGATATGAATTAAATGTAATCTAATAATGTAAAGCATTTCACAGTGCCCTTTTCAGCAAATATCACCTATATACTAAGGTTGGGGGCTTTGCAACTGGAAGACTAGACTATGAAGCCACACAAATTAAATTTGTTTTAAATATTAAATCTAAGTAACACTGGTTTAGCTGCAGGTTTTCAGTAATGAAATTCTGATGTGCGATAGCTCATTATTTTACAGCTATTTATAAGTTGCTTCTGGCTGCAGTGCTCTCTGAATATATACTAGATTTGCAGTCTGGCCTTGGAGGAGAAAAGTAAGGTTTGAAAAAAATATCACAATAGTTCAAGTGAATTCCATAAAAAAATGTGTACCTA
Source organism: Taudactylus pleione (assembly GCA_031769625.1). Classification (NCBI taxonomy): domain Eukaryota; kingdom Metazoa; phylum Chordata; class Amphibia; order Anura; family Myobatrachidae; genus Taudactylus; species Taudactylus pleione. The sequence continues at coordinate 16,521,739 of JAUIMM010000120.1, forward strand.
TTTCCCTTTACATGCATTGATTTAATATAAAATATGATTGAGCGCAGGAATAAGACTGTATGACTAATGAATGGAAATGTATAGAGAGTCTGGACTTCAACATTAATTACTACATTCTGAAGTCCATGTGAATATATATATATATATATATATATATATAAATAAAATTATATATAATATATATATATATATATATATATATATATTCACATGGACTTCAGAAGGTAGTAATTAATGTTGAAGTCCAGACTCTCTATACATTTACATTCATTAGTCATACAGTCTTATATATTATATATATAAACCTCAAATTAGAGGTCAAGGATATAGGTTTTTACCGCTGCCTTATAATATTAAGTAATTCTCTAGCACACTCAATCTGAAGGTTTATAACTTTACATCAAATGTATGTCCGTATTTTAAAATCACAAAGTTAAAAATAAATAGCAATATAGGGAACAAGCAGAGGTTATTTTTTACAGTTACAGTAGAAAGCACTTTAGTTGATTTAAATTCCTGAGCCTCGAATGTCGGCGACTTTCTTTTCTACTATCAGCTGTAAATAGCAATATTTTCCAAATCGCTGTATTGTCCCACCGACATTATTTGATTTTTACATTTAAGATTTAACAGTGAATGTATTATACAATTTGAGTAAAGGCTCTGCATACATGAGTAAAAATTGTATTTGTTATTTCACAAATCAGTGACTGTTATCAGGGTCTTAATGAGAGGAATGAGACCTGGCCTGCTGCCCAGGGCCAAAGATGCCTCTACCTTTAAGCAGCTTAAGGCAACTACTTTGGGCATTGGGATCTGTGGGGCATCCCTAAGTATGCTTCCCACAAAATTAAGTAGGTCTCTGGTAGAGGCTTCCTTGCTGTACTTAATGCAGATGGAGGCTGTGAAACTTCTAATATGACCACCACCACACTTTCACCCAAGGGGATGGAACATATGTACTGGTATGGGGGGAGGTGGGAAGAAGAGGCAGTAGGTTGAAGTTTTGCCTAGGGTGTTGAGAAACCTTGCACCGGCCATGCCCAGGACACAAGGCCAAGGAATCTACATGGTTTCTGTCCTGATAGCACTTTTTTCTAGCTTACAGGGTGCCTGGAGAGATACTCCACTACATAAAAAGTTGCAGTGCGTGTCCTTTAGGACATCCCCAGGACCCATATTCCTGTTCCTGATGCTTGTTCAATTACATCATCATGTCATAAGTTGTAATATGGCATGGCAGGGTGTACTGAAAGTATATTTATTAAGGAATTTACAATATCTGGGGTTTGATTTAGCAAAAATCTTGCCAAGACAGCCATTTTTTCACAAAAACTATTTTGGGCTTAGAATAACAACGATTAAAATGAACATATAGCAGGTGATTGTTCACTGTTTATCATCATAATATTTATTACAGTTTAAAAAAGTGTATTTTTTATTGTTTATCACAGTAAAATTATTTATCATTGTAATTTACCATTATTTTACAGCCACAACATGAAACATCCCAAAGAGATAATACTTGTATTTTCAGCCTGCTCTCCACCACATGAGCATGGGGAAATATACAGTTAAAGTCAATTGACAATGTCAATTGATTATTTGTATATAGATACTTATTCAAATATAAAATAGAAATAAAATGAGGCAAAAAATACATTTGGTTTAATTCATTTTTACTTCATTGTAAATTCATGTTACATGCTAAATAGATTTATAAAGGAATATAGATGTAACTTGCATTAAAACTTTTTTCTTCTTAACTGACATGTTAACATTGTTAAAAAAAGCACTCAGTAAAAAGCACCATGTAAGAGACACGAATGAAATATTTCCTATAATTTACAGTTTACTGCTTCAGCAGGAATTCAGTGCAGCTGTGGATAGCGGAAATATACACTTATGCCTCAGTTAATCTCCTAATTGAAAGATTAGTGTGTAAGATACACTTGATTATAGATGGTGCTAATGAAATGGTAGCTGAAAATGAGAAAATAGCATGTTTATTGATGCCCCTTAGCTACATCAGCTGTGAAGTAAAGAATATTTGCCCACTGCAAATGTGTGAATTGGTTATCTGAGGTGTGGCACAACATCTGTTAACAGAAAATGAGAAGTACTGTAGGAGTTGTATGAATTCAGCTATAAAATCGACTGAATCAATAGAATTCTTACTATAGATTTTCTCCTCTGAAGTTTTGATTAGAAGGATTAGTATACACCAGCCTGGAGGTGATAAGTGGTTAAGGGGTCTATTCATCATCACTTAATTTCTACAAAAGCATAAATTAAGTTTTCGGGCCATTCATCAAAAGGTAATGCAGGAGATATCACATATATCTCCTGCTTACCTATCTCTCATGGAATGACCCACTGTCCCCATATGCTAGTATGGGGACAGAATTCATCATGATCGGAAAATACAATGTTTTTGAAGCTTTACTGCAGGAGCATTTCACATTTTCAGATGGTGTTTGCTCTCACAACCTGCTCCTTCTGCCAGGCACTGGGGATTTTTGTGTGCGCCTGCTTGACATATAGGTCACGTAGGCACACTAGTTTCACTGCTCCAATGCTCATGTCGAGTTGGAATGTTAATTATCAGGGTGCATTTGGACCCCGATAATTAGCATAATGAATAGAGCCCTTAGACTTTTCCACAATTTGGCATCACAAAGTGCAAAAACCCCTATGCAGTTCAGTAGAGCAATAGGGGTTGTAAGGCTCACAGCAATATTACCATTTTGCAATTGTCACCATAAAATTATATTCACTTAAAGAATTTCTGTTGCTACAAGTCATATGTGTTACTAATGTGGGAGTTTAAACATATTATGTTTGCTAAAAATTAAAATATCTGCCTGCCCAAGGTGCCCATTCATTATGTTTAGAGATGTGCGGGCTTGGTTTTTTGAAAGCTGTGCCCACCCAAACTTCCTCGATCTGAGTGAATACTAGCAGCAGCTTGAGTGTTCCCACCTTGCTCAGATTCCAAATCGAGGCAAACTGTCATCATCTCAGGGTCGTATTCTCACGGCTATTAGATCTTATATAAGTCCCTCCCGTGGTGATGTGGGTGCAATTTTACAGTGACTTCAGTCTATGTTAACATGTCCAGTGGCTGTTGTGCTGTGTCTATTCTCTCCATCTCCAGTGTCTGCTGCTGTGTTGTGTCCACTCCAGTCCCTGTGTCCAGTTGCTGCTGCTGTGTCTATTCACTCCCTTGGTCAACTGGCTGCTGTGTCCATTCTCTCCACTCCAGTCCCCTTAGTGGTAAACACTGTTAATATTGGCTGCTAGATTTACAGTACAGGCAGATAGCCAATTATTGTTTTGTATTTTTTATAGTGCAGAAATTATTATAGTATTATTACTAGCCTAACTGTCACACAGTGGTGATGCACTGTGACTCTGCAGGCCACACCACACTGTGATATAACCAGTGTGACTCCACAGTTGTAATTTGCAGAATAAGTATACAACTTGTGTGTGCTATCCCCCAGTGCATTTGTTCACCTACATATCTAAGCTCTGTGTCTCTCCATGCAGTGTGAGCTGATATGTGAATTAAAGTTTAATTTTTTTTCTTCTATTGTTGTTTGTACTATGTCTGTGTGCGGTTCCCAGTGTGCTTTTAGTAGCAGCATTAGGATACAGATTCACTGGAGCAAACATTGATCTCATGCAGAGACAGCTAATCCAAAAATAGCTGTCTCCAGGATCCCTTTCACTGCTACTAATGTAGCAGTGAAAGTTAGTACTGTTGAGTCTGACTCGGCAGTGCTACTGTGCCTGCATGAACTGGGCTTCATGTAGGTGCACAAAGCCCTGGTGTCAGGCAGAAGGAGCCAAACAGGGGTGAAGGGATTCAGAAGCAACCCTCTTCACCAGAGCTGTAACTTGACTTTTTGGTGCCCTGTGCCAAAAAGAGCATTGGCACCCCCCTCATTTTTCAAAGGGACATAATGCACCCAAAAAAGGGCCATTGCTTCATGGGGAAGGGCCAGGGAAGAGATAGGAGAGGTCAGGAGATGCTGGGGATGAAATAACAGGAAGCTACAAGTGAGAATGATAATAAACAGAAATTTGACAGGACCAAACAGTGCCCCCTGACCAGTAGTGCCCTGTGCAATGGCACCGGCTGCACTACCCTAACTACGGCCCTGCTCTTTGCAACATCATCTGAAGATGGCGATTGCTCACACAGTCAAGCTCTGAAAATATTGTAATTTCAGAGCTTGATGAATTTAGGTCCCCATACTGATGCATGGGGCAGCGGGCCAGATTGGGGCTGAAAGGTAAGTAGGAGATATCAGTGATATCTTCTGCATTATCTTTATAATTAATAGCCCTGATACTTCATTTCTATAAAACTAGGTGAACATTTTATGTTTCACCTGCTTTTGTAGAAATTAGGTGACAATTAATAGACCCCCAACTGTCTTATCACTCACATATTTACTTGCCAAACAGGAAATGTAGATCATTTTTTTATTGATACTGGGCCTGATTCAGACCAGGTTGCAAGTGACCCACAGTGCATGCACATGACGGAGCCATCTCCATTGTGCGCATGCGCGAGACCTGGCTAGCAACGGGCACTCCATCACTCCGGGTCTTGCAACAAAGGGGGCGAGCTGTCGATGTTGTGTGACAGCTCGCCCCCTTTGGTGGGCGGGCCGGGGGGGTGGCTGCCCAAACAGAGGCATTCCCATGAGAACGCCTGTCATTTGGGGCAGCCCCACTGACATCACTCGTGATGTCAGTGGAGAGATTCCGGCTCTGTTACAGCCGAAATCTCTCTGGGGCTTGCGGCCACGAGACCCTACCACAAGGGTCTCATCGCAAGCCGGATGGTCGCGATGGTCTTGACCATCGCGACCATCATCATGGCCACTCGCTGTAGCTGTGGGTGGTCACCCACAGCTATGCGAGCGGCCAGGAGGAGGTTCTCAAAGAAAAATCCCTGCCCTGATTCAGTGTGAGCGCTCTGTCAGAGCGACTGGGTCTGAATCAGGCCCACAGCTCTGTAGGATGCTTAAGAAAACAGTATCAAAAAATGGGCAGAAAAAGCCTAAGGGCTTGACTTCGAATCCCAGTACTTTTGTGCAGTGTAAAGATATAACTAGTTGCAACACCACTGCACTCACATGTGCCCAGATTTTCTCTGAATTTTTAAATACATTTGCTACTAGCTGTAAAAATTGCTGTTCCAGAAACTACATGCAAGTTTTGGAGTTGATGACTGATGTTTCCCCAGCAAACATATATATGCTAGGTTCATGCAATTCAAAATGAAGTCATAGAAAACACACACGTTCCTATGTGAAAGACTCATATTTACACTAAACTCTAATGAGGACCTATGTGTGTAAACAAAAATGGGACATGAGATAATATCCATTATGGAGCATGAAATGGCTGCTGTATAGTATGCTGCTCAATTATTATGTTCTCTTTATCAGCATTCATTGCATACAATATGTTGGTATGAATCGAGAAAAACAGTTTAATTTAGTGAGCTGTCACAGAGCTGTATAAAAGTCATTTCATTATTAAACAAAGAAATCTACAGAATCATAGTTTTTTACAGTGCTCTTATACACTAAAGCCGAGCACTTGTTTTCATATGAATTATTTTGTTGTTGCCTTTGTAGATCACACTCTAAAGGCCATGGCCCAAAAGCTATGCTTCCGGTAAAGCATATGCTTGTATTTGTTAGTTATGGATCATTTAATTAAGAACTTACAACGGATTCAAAATGATGATGGGAATACATGGTTCATTGCATCCAAAGAATTGGAAGCTAATTATCTGTTAATGATCCAAGAATATATTCTGTCTGCAGAGCCGCTGTGCATATCCGGCTGCTAAAATTGTGACCATTACTGTCAGAGTAGAGTTTGAGGTTTCTGGGTACTCAGAACACCACCCTTCCTTCCCTGCATGCACCACTGCTATCTGCAGCTTGTACATTATGTAGGGTATAAACATTCATACACATTTCTTAAAATGTTTTAGGCCCCCTACTTATTGATGATTACCTAACATATGTGACTGCATGTCAATTTGTGAGCATTGTGAGTGCTAGTCTACAGAAGGCAGGCACCCTTCAACACACAGTTACTGAAGCACCATGCACGGCTTTGATGGTGCAGTTCATGGAAACATAGCTACATGTCATGTTTTATAGGCATACAGTATGCTCAACTTAAGGCTCATGGACTGGGAATAAAAGGAGGGTTGAAGAGACATGTCACATGTGATTGTATTTAGAAAAAAATAAGAGCAACACACATTGTTTATGATGGATAAGATATGCATTTTGTTTGTTTCTCAGAAGAATTGGTGGGAGTGCTGCTTGGTACGATTACACGTTCACTACTGTATTTTAAGTAGCAGTCCTTTTAAAAGTATGGATTTGTGTTAATACTTACATACAGTGGGCAGGAATGAAAGTTCCAGTATTGCCTTCAGGAAAAAAAAACTGACCTGGGAATTTCTTTGGAAAAAACTGAGCTGCAATGAGTACTGTATATGGTAATCTTAAAATACAACATAGGTACAAACTAGCAATACAAGTATGAGAAACTATACTGTCCTAGAACACTGTTAAGACACTGTCAAAGAAAAAACAACCTGATCCAAAGGGGTTCTTAGGTTAATTTTTATGTGCTATCTGTGCCATCAGACATCACAGCAATGTCCAACTGTGGGTATTACTGCATATTACAATCAGATATCTTGTTACATAGAGCCTGATTTAGAGGTGTATGCTATTGTAGACATCACTGTCTTTTTGCTCAGTGCAACTGAGCTGCTAATGCTGCAGCCAATGGGATTCATACAGAGATGCTCACTGGCTGGAACTGAAATCCGTCACTTTGAGCAATCATTTGCGCCATCACCACCATTGGGCACACATCAGTTGCACCACCAAACTTTAGATCAGCCCTATGGTTGCTCTGCATGTCCGTCCGCTGGTGCCAGTGCAACTATGAAAAAAGATGCAGTCACTTGCCACAAGATGCCCATGTTTAGTACCTCTAAATCAGGCCCATAATCCTTGCAGGATGCAAGGAAAATTAGTGAAGATACATCAATGCGGAGTGCCTTCCTGATTGTTACAGAGGCACTCTGAGGTACATTGTACAGAACTGAAGTTTTCAGAACTTACACCTTATCTATTTCTGGAATCCCATGCCAGTCAAAAACACTGGTTACTAATTTTTGTTTTCAGTGTCCCAATACCATATAACTATGACTCTCCACAATGTACACAAAACATATATGAAGATTTTCTCTCTGTATTAAACAGTGGGTTGTATCATATCAGCACCGCATCCAGTACATTGTTTAACTAACTCAATACTTTTTACAAAGAACATCCATGCAGTCGATGGACACATAGCTGATAATTTATGAATAAGACTTCAGTTCTCTGTTGTTGTTGAACAAAAGAACTGTACACATAGTACTTTTCTGTTTCTATCTACCTCCAGACAACATAATGTTTTCCAAGCAAAATCCCTGGATTATTTTCACAGAGCATGCTATGCACTTGCTGTTCTGATTAACTTTATTTTAAAGCAAGGCCCTTAGGACTTTTTAACCCAACTATCTGTTAATTCCTTCAATGAATGTTTACATCTTGACACTAGAAAGCAAAATAATCAATAACCCCTGTGAAACAGAAGGGGTTATAGGGATTGTATGTTGTCTTTCCAATACCCTGTAGTAAAACTATCAAAAAAAAAAGAAAGAATAGAAAAGAAAGAAAAAATGTCTCTAAAGGAAGTTTTCTATAGAGAATGAAACAAGTCAGAGAGTACAATTACAGACCTACTGTACAGTAACACTTACACAGTGCAACATGCACTTGACAATATGAAAACAACATTGTAATTCCATACTGTTTTGCACTTTACTGGACAGGATTTAAAAACAACAAACATTGCAGGTTGCAACTATAAAATGCTCTAAAGATACTTTTATATTTGAAGTTTTAAAATAGTTTAAACCAACAATGCCAATGCATTGGCATTTTATTTCACTGGTGTGCTCAATAGATGTGAAAAAATACAACTAATTTTTAATTTTTCTCTTTTTTTTTTCAACAATAGTCAAAGTATATATCTTTGATTATTCAACAATAACACGGCTACTGTAATCCAGTTTCTATACTTGTTTTGTTGCATTATTTATCAAGACTTGCTGAATGTGTCTGTATTACTGTACAAATGTATTTACAATTAAAGACACTCAGTCACATTTGATTTAATCAATGGTTTACAAGGTGACTAGTGCACAAACTATGTTTTCCTTGCTCCCTCCAGACAGTTGTCTTTTTACATTAGCACCACTGAATGAAGGCAGCATTGGAAAAAAATATAAACAGTTTGTTTTTTTTAAAAGCCTGCACACTTATAGTACATATTGCACTAATGCATACTGTAGGACATATTTTATTTTGGAAAAAAATGCCCCTAAGCTATATTACTGCTACTGTTCAATTAATTTATATGCACAGACTTGGTAGAGCATTGATAAACAATTTAACTAAAGGGAATTTTAAGACTAGTGTGTGTGTTATATTTAAGGCATGGGTCTCTAAAGTACCCAAAATACCTTATCCAGAAAACACTAAGCATATCATGGGTATTTGTAGTGCATCAACGTCAATCCAGAACTCAATGCCAAGAGACAACCATGAGCAAAGTGTCCCTCAAAATTATATTAATTGGTTGGCAACTGTGTACCCTTGGGCCACATTAATATACTTATAACCCAAATATTAGCAGCCTACCATATAAAAACTATAATTTGTATTTTACTACAGAGCATTTTATAATAGCACATGAAATCACCAAAGAGGAGAGCACAGTTCTGGTAGATAAAATGATATTTCCAGAACACTTTTCTCCCTTCCCCAAGATAGCCTGGGTCCTATAGTTGGTCACATATTACATACTAGCATCTGGGATCAGAACAATTTTTATATTAATTATATGGAATATGTAAAAGATTTCACCTACAAGATCATTAGAAAGAGCAAATAAAAAAATAAATAAAAAAATAGCCAAGTAAGCCGCCAGTTTCCCACCAACTTTATTAATATGATAATGTATTATACTACTAAAAAAAAAATAGTACAGAAATTACAGCAGAGTAGTATCAGGAGATTATAATAATATGCGGTATTCAAATATCAAGTACTGCTCAGCAAATGGCTGCTACTGTATATTTTTAGACATGAGTTTCAAGCCACCCATTTGAGTAATGGCAATAAGAGTGAGCCATCCTCATTCTTCTCTGTAAGGTAGTAAATAATTAAAAGGTATAATAAATAGAACAAATGTTTAAATATACCATACATGTCTACCCTCCCGGTTTTCATGGGAGGCTCCTGATTTTTCAGGTAACCCCCCACACCGCCGGAAGGGTAGGCATTTCTCCTGCATTCTGCCCAATTAATAGCAAAGTGGGCAGAATGGGTAGAATTTCTGTGGCGATCGTGGGTCCCCGTGTAGGGGGCAAGGCTTAATGATGCAATTCTCCATGAATCGCGTCATTTAGCCCCAGCCCCTATTTAAATTTATGCCAATCACGGAATTTACAGCAAAGGGGGTGGGGCTTAATGACGTGACCCATCCGGCCCGACCCCGTCACAGCCATACCTGCTTGTCCTCCCCAGGCTTTTCCCGGGAAGGACAAGCAAAAGGTAGGCAACTATTAAATATACATAGCATTTATGCAATTTAAAGCAATTGATAGAAAAAGTAATGTTAGCTATAGAAACATATTAAAATCATATTAAAATGTTTTATTTAATACCTGCTAAATATACCCATGGGATATAAACCTGTACCGTGGATCTTAATCCTATAGATTGTAAGCTTGCGAGCAGGGCCTTCCTACCTATATATCTGTCTGTTATTACCCTGTTTTGTTCTATAAATGAGTCCAATTGCAAAGTGCAATGGAACTGCTGCGCTATATAAGAAACTGTTAATAAATAATACATGGGAAAATTTGCTACCTACTGTAAATTCTGTGGATATTAGAAATCAAAAAGTAATCATATGACCCTGTAGAATAATGTGACTGTAAGCTGCCTGCTTTCATACCATTCAAAAACAGAGATAACTTCTAATATCCATAACAATTACATTATAATGTAAACATTTGATACATATGTTTTGTTGACATTGATGCTCTGAACAGTCAAAATCTGAATGTCATAATGCAGACAGGACAATACCATCATGGTAGTAATATTATTTAAATCATGTTAACTGTGTCAGCATTATAACTTTAAACATGATAGTAAAGCATCATGTTTAAACTTATAATGCTGACATGATTAACATGCTTTAAATAACATTACCACCAAGTCAGCCTTGTCCAGTCAGCATTGTGCTGTTGACATTTTGACTGTTTACATCATAAATGCCAACAATATAACTTCATCCCTTCTGTAGGAACATTTTATTGATTACATTGGAACACACTATTTATGCAGGTATAATTTTGCTATGTGTTCACACCACTGGATTTTATATATATAAATAAAGTATAAAATAAAATATAAATAAAATATATCAATGCTAGAAGATTACTAGAATGCGAGAAGACCCAAACTTGACAAGTGGTCGCTGTTGGCATTTTAAAATCCTCATTGTATAAGGTAAATTTTACTGTTCCTGACCCCTGCCATAATTTATTAAAGGGCCAAATGGTCAAATGCTGTATTTATAATTGATAGTCAACATAACCAAACATTATAGCAAACTAAGAATGTCTATAAATTACCAAGCAGCCACATGTACTATAATTTGAGTTACATTTTATATATTTTTTTATAACATTCAGCACCATCCTATTAAGCCTTATATATACAGTAGCTCAAGCAGTGAAAGACTGGACAGAAGGAATAAACACACTACATTGTACTGCCTATGTTTGATTTAACTGCTTTAACCCTCTTATATTAGCTAGCTATTAACATATTTTGGTGCACATTGGAGGAGACATTCATAAGACTGCTTTCCAGAGCTGTTTAAACTACAGAACTCCATGTAGAGACATTATTCTTTCTAATAAAGGACACAAAACCAAGGTAATACTGTAGCTGGTGGTTGTGATGCTGAGAGCCACATGCACAGTGCATCTCCATATTTGCGGAAGGAAAATGTTGGTGATGTACTGTAATCAGTAAGAGTCGCAAGAACTGGCAGTCTCCCCCTCCCCCAGTAGATCAAACTGCAGTGTTAGCTGCTATGAACAGAAGCTTTGACTAAGAACTCCAACAGACATCCAAGTAAGTTAAGATATGGTGACAGAGTAAGATTAATATATATATATATATATATATATATATATATTAATGTCACAGAAAAAATAGAGATTGTGTATTGAGGGAGGGCATAGTGTGTGGCCATGGCAGACTGGGTGCATAAAGTCAAGAGCATGGTGGAAGTAAATAAAGTGTATCAAGGGGAAGAATAAGAATACATAATTTGTGGCAAAGGCACCGTGTAGATAAAAGTGAATGGATATGCCCGTGCAAGCAAAATGCTCCTGGTGGAACAATGTCGGCAAGTGTTATAAAGTAATGAATTTACACTTTTCAGATCAGATGGACGTGTTTGGGTTTGTCGATTGCCAGGAGAATGTCTGATGCCAGAGTATACAGTACCTACAGTAAAGCATGGAGGTGGTGGCGTTTTGCTGTGGAGCTGTTTCAGCAGGCTTGGCAGGGCTGGCTGGCATCTTTAAGCCTTAGGGGCAAACACAAGCATGTGGCCTTCAATTTTCTACTAAATATCTGCGACAGAAAAAATAGCATAATAAATTTCTCATAGGTGCGGTGTATCTAATGTGGGTGCGGTTTATATAGCCATAAAAAATACTTATTATGTTAAAGAGTTGTAAACAAATACATAACCTACCAGCCCCATCTGACAAAACAGAAACTATTCTAGTGTCCTTTCTTCCATAACAGTGACACTATAGAATAATTAGACATACAACCAGAACCGCAATCTGGCCGCCTCTCCTTGCCTCATTAAAAATCTGCCCACTTTTTAAATTAGGCCCCAGATTTCACCGACCCAAACCTGCATTATTAAAATTCCTACCCCAGATATGAACCCTCCAAACTCCTGATTAAAAACTGTATCTGAAATATGATAACTCCCCATCTCCGTCATGAAATATCAAACCACAGATTTGCTCACACACACACACACACCACACAACTCCATTATTACCATCCCACAGGCTCCCCCACCCAATGCCTTGATAACTTTGCTGTCTGACTTCCCCACTTCCTCTCTGCTGACCTCCCCTCTATAATCCTTGGTGACTTTAACATCCCTATTGACATCACAAATCCTGCATCCACCAATATTCTTGCCCTCTGCTCCTCGTTTGGACTTTCTCCATGGATCTCCATTGCTACCCGCTGTCTCAGTCACTCCCTTGACCTTGTCTTCACCCATCTGTGTGCTCTCTGACTTCTCTAACTCTCCATTCCCCCTCTCTGACCACATCTACTCTCATTCACTCTCTCAACTCCTCCACTCCTCTCCTCACCCAAATCCACCATCACCAGATGCAATCTTGAGACTCTTGACCCTGCTGTCCTGTCTTCCTCACTTGATACTCTCCTCTATCAACCATGGCCTGCCCTAACTAGGCAGCCTCCTTCTACAACTTCACCCTCACTTCTGCACTTGACTCCATTGCCACTACCTCCTCTGTCCCCCTCCGTCAGTCTAAACCCCAACCCTTGCACTCCATACTGACCCGGTTTCTCCAGAAATGCTGGCGCACATTTGAGCACCTCTGGAGGATATATCACTCTCTGGCAGACTTCCTTTACTTCAAGCTTGTCCTCTCTTTCTACAGCTCAGCTGTCTCCCTCACCAAGCAATCCTTCTTCCAGTCGATCATCTCCTCTCAGTCCTCCAATCCCCGCCATCTCTTTGGTACTTTCAACACTCTCCTTTGCCCCTCCCATCTGCCCTTTCCATCATCCCTCACTGCATTTGACTTTGCCTCCTTCTTTTCTTACAAAAATGAGGCAATTTGTCACAGTATATCCTCCAAACCCTCTACTGCAACACTACCTACCCCACCATCTGCACCTCCCAGCCACCCCACCTTGTGCTCCTTCAGCTCTACCATGGATGATGAGGTCCACTCCCTCATCTTGTCCTCTCCCCCTCCATCTGTCCCCTTGACCCCTTCACTTCTTGCCTTTAATGCTCCCTCTCCTCCACCACCTGCTCCCACCTTTTTCACTTTTTCAACTTATCTCTCTCCACCGACATCTTTCCCTCATCATTCAAACATGCTCTTGTCACACCTATTCTAAAATTAATCAATTACCACCCCAATTCTCTTCTCCATTTTGCCTCTAAACTACTTTAGCAGCTTGTCTATAGCTGGATCACCAGTTATCTCTCTGATAACTCCATCCTTGGTTGTTCCAATCTGGCTTTCGCCAACTTCACTCCACTGAAACTGCCTTAGACAAAGCCACCAATGACCTGCTTCCAGCCAAATCCAGTGACCATTTCTCTCTGCTCATCCTCCTGGACCTCTCTGAAATGTTCGACAACAAGGACCATACTCTCCTCCTTCGCAACCATCAGACCTTTGGCATCTCTTACACTGTCCATGCCTGGTTCACCTCTTACCTCACCAACTGCTCCTTTTATGTAACTGCCTCTGGCTCCACCTTCCCCCCTTCCACCCTTCCCATTGGTGTCTCGCAGGGTTCTGTCCTGGGCCCACTGCTCTTATCCCTGTACACTTCTAAACTAGGAGAACTTATCAGCTCCTTTGGCCTTCAATACCTCCTCTATACTGATGACACACAACTATACCTCTCCTCTCCTGAACTCTCCCCTTCTGTCCTCTCTCAGGTATCCAGTTGCCTCTCTGCCATTTCTTCCTGGATGTCCGAGCGCTCTCCGAAGCTCAACATGGAAAAAACTGAACTCATCATCTTTCCCCATAATAGAGAGTCCACTCCAACCAATCTTCTTATCACTGTTGACAACACCAACATCTTGAGAAAGACAAATTAGGTATTAGAGGAGGAGATACCATGAGGATGCTCTTGATGAAAGAAAGTGAATGGACTTTCAGGTTGTGAGCCCTACATCAACTACTCAGTATTCGTAAATTAATACATCCCTTCAGTTTTTACCACAATAATTTTGATTACTCCCCCCATGTTTTTCCTCTTCCCCCCTCTTTTCTCCTCCCTTTCCGCCTTCTCTCCCTTGAAGATTGTATCCATCAGGAGAGATAATCTGGCTATTTGCATCTTTTGCATTACTCTACATATGTTTTTAACATAGTATTGTTTATTTTCCATTTATCGTCTTTTAATACATTACTTAAACACTGTCTAATTCTCTTTCTACAGTATTTATTGTGATATTTCGAGTCTATTTTTTAGCTAGACCAAAGTTAGGATCTATATTTAGGTGACACTGTTTGGTCACTATTTCACATCTTATTTTTAAGTTAATTTTTACCTTTGTCTATATATGATTTAATTATCACTTTATCGATGGTTAGCCCACATTGTCTCCCATAACATGTCACCCCTTTATAAATACTTTGCACATCATTTATTCTCTTACACTGAATTCACACCTGTCTAATACTCATTTGTGATCAAATTGTTACTTATTATGCACTCACATTTCATTAGTCCTTGACTCATTTTCTTATATCTCCCTAACTTTTCCTTTTTTTCACTTTTTTAAATTTGACACCCATACACACACAGCTTCATCTATTTATTTATTGTATAACATTACAATTTTAGTATATTATGATCTTACTTTTAGGTTTAGTGACACCACAACAAATCTATTGGATCTCACTTTCTATTGATAGGTTATATTTTCTTTCACAAGACAGAAGCAATTTGCAGTTGTATAATTTTTATTAATAATTTTTTAAACTTTTATATTCATATCACATTCGTTTTTCTATTGATACACATCCTGTCCATAGCGGGACTTTTTCTATTTTTCTTTGATGAGGAGACTGTTCTTTTTCTTTTTATTCATATATAAACTTATATTTTTATTTTTTCTTATGTGTTTCTCATTGTGCCCATTATTTATTTTTCTGTATTGACATATTATTTATTAGAGTTTATTTAATTTAATAGTGCTATTATTTACCCAATGTCTCTTATTATTAAAGCTCTGGAATGGGCAATGGACTCTCCCACCAATCATTGCACATATGCAGATAACCAGCCCTCTCAGTCATAGTATACTCCTAAAAGATACCGATCCAATGTGATTCTATACATCACATAGAGGATTGCTCCATTTACTACCAGTTTAAAACAAACCCTTAGTGATTGGCTGGTGCCAGCCACATGTTAAATTAATTCTGATTGGCTGAGTTACATATCAGTGAAACTTTACTGTCCGGTGATTGGCCATGTGTTTCCAAAAGACACTGCTGCTTGGGAACAGCATCAGTGTCACAGGTGAACAAGCTTACCCGGTGAAACACACATCCTACTTCTCTCCCCACTCAGCACATCCTCCATGTGGGGACATGCTACCTTGGAGCAATAGGAGATCGTATCCTGCATTACACTCCCAGGTACTCTTCCTTCTGTGTAAGCAGTCCTCTCCCAGTGCTTCAGACTTCGGCAATGTCCCACTGACACCAGAAGTCACCTAACACTTGGCATGTGAATGATAGTTTACATTTGTCTTTTACTTCC
Source organism: Taudactylus pleione (assembly GCA_031769625.1). NCBI lineage: Eukaryota > Metazoa > Chordata > Amphibia > Anura > Myobatrachidae > Taudactylus > Taudactylus pleione. The sequence continues at coordinate 16,537,518 of JAUIMM010000120.1, forward strand.
ATCAGCAAAGCTACTGGCCCACCTCTCATCCAGCATTCTCTCCTGGAAGAGGCTGCAAAGCAGACAGGGTCAGGGCACTTGTGTGCTGTACTTTATTCTACTTACTCTGCGCTATTATACCTCACACTCTAAGTAGGCTATTACATGTTACATGACCTTGCATGGTTTTTTTTGTTTCTATCAGCAGTCACTGACACCCCTCTCATCCAGCCTCCTTTTTTACAAGAGGCTTGAAAGCAGACGGTTTCAATGCATCTTTGTGCTGTACTTATTCTTTAGACTTGAATACCTCTACACAAGATGGTTTATATTTTGTATGACCTACTACATGTACACTATTTGGCTATGTATACCTATTGAAGTAGTGCATTATAAGCCGATTGCGATTGGACACACTATAAATCAAACTTGCATCAAAAGTTTAATTATTGGATTTAGTACCTGAGAGAGATACACACTCATATTGTTTCATTATTAATAGGTTTATCTCCATTGATGCCAAATGACAAGATTTATGTTTTAATTATTATTGAATTATACTTCACCGCTATACAATTTATGTTTTAAAATTTATCTCCAGTGATTTATAATTTGTACTTATTATTGTTGGGTGGGCTCAGTATCATACAAGAGCCCAGATTCCCTATATTTTAAAGAAACACTAAGAAAAGGTATGTCTTAATATATACCATATCTCCAAAATGTCATATATCTGATATTATTAAATTAATATCAATTTGTCTTTAATGAGTGCTCCCCAAAAATGGAATTTTGTTTTTTTTAGCTCTCGCTAATAGTATCTGTCTAAGTAGTTCTACTTTATTCCTGGGATCACCGCCAAATCACGCATGTTTATTGGATAGTTTAATCTACCTACTTCAAGCAATTATTTGGTATCTTATATATGAGTTAACCTTTAATAACTTATCAGTCCAGTGCCGGATCATACAATATTTTTTCAATATATACCTGCACCCTGAGTTTCTTTGCTCAGATCTGAGATCCAGTAGCATGGACAATGTATTTATTACTTACCCTACAGAACATGGTTCAGATACACTAACTATAGATAATTTATGCCATAATTATGACCAGTTTTAATTTACTATCTGAATTCACTACTAAAAGGAAAACCAATGATCTAATAAGTATTTTTCCAAGCACAGCCAACTTCACAGAACCAGAACCCAATTGGGAAGGAGATTTCTTGAAGCTTAAAAGATTGTTACAGAAACAAAAATGGACCAATTGGGACCTGACCAGCCTCGAGAATTATCTTAAAAAAAAATAATTCCAAGAGGTCTACGTTCAAAGATTTTTCCAGCGTTTTAACTAAAAATGGAAAATTTTAAAACAGAAAAAGGAGAACTCCTTAATGAAATGCTCCTTTGAGTTGATAAACATCCTCATTAAGCATAATCATTTAACACTTGAAAAAGTTGAGAACGATTAATACTGTAGGCAAGAAACTTGAAATTTGTTAACAGAACAGTAGTTTCCAAAAGTGTTTTGAGAAAAATAAAAAAGATCTAGAGCTCTATGAAACAACAATTATTGAAAGAAAAAACAGAAATTTATTAGAGACAAGAAGGATTTTGATATCGGAAAAATCTTCAGGTGGAGAAATAACAATGGAAAAACAATTAACATCAATCCCACAGATGAGTACTCCTCCTCTGAATTTGATTAATCAGGAACTGAGGACAATAGAGAACAGGATCAAGTTAACCAGACACCATTTAGGGGAGGTTTAGACACCAAGTTTCCTTTTTTAGAGAACACCCGGGGATCACGTGGTTGACCCCTAAGAGAAAAATGAGGAGGGGGGCAAGAAGAGGAAGAGAGTGACAATGATGGGAATCCACATCTCCAGCCCCATACCCAATAAGGAATTAAAAGAATCACTAGGAAACTCCACTGGACTCAATATCATTAATCTTTCTCAATGCACTTTAAACAAGGATCAAATGATGTATTAAGTAAGGGATTATCCTTCTTTCCATCAAAAAAACTCAATCGTTTCCAATGGGAAGAAAACATGGCTATTTGGGAGGAATTTATTTTTAACAAAGTTCTTTGCAAATAAAGAGAACAAACTAGATATCATTACTCAACAATCTTCAAGAGGAGATCAATCTGATACAGACTGGATTATGACCACACAGGAAAGAGAAACAGTGAAAATTTTCAAAGACCATTTCATGAAACTCAGTAGCACAGGATAAAAGTAAAATATAATTTATTCACAAAAGAAATATAATCAGCAAGGTCTCATATAAAGTCTCAAATAGCTCAAAGGTTTACATATGCAATAATAAGTATAGGAGGAAATCCCCAAATATATATATATATGCAGTCTTTAACATATGAGAACTAATGTGGTAGGGAACCCCGAGTCCAGTATGAGGCTAACACCTCACGATGACATTGAGGACCTTTGCCAGTGTAGAACCCTATAGTAATGGAAATCCGGAGCAGAGCAAGCCCTGAAGAATAATATAGTCCTGGGACAGGGCCAAGCCCTGCGGTGCAGTGAGAGTTGAAGCAAACTTGAGCCTTGTGGTGTAGTGAAGTCGGAGCAGGGTTAAGCCCTGTAAGGCGATGAGATTCCAGAATAGGGTTGAGACCTGCGGCGTGACTAGGGTTCAGAGCTGGGTTGAACCCCACAATGCAGAGAAGTTTGAAGCAGGTTTGACCCCTGTGATGTGATGATATTCCGGAACAGGGATGAGCCATGCGACATAGCTAGAGTTCTGAGCAGGGTTGAGCCCCATGATGTGAAGAAGGTTATAGCAGGGTTGAGCCCTGTGATGTGATGAGATTCCGGAACAGGGTTGAGCTCTGCAGCATGGCTAGAGTTCAGAGCAGGGTTGAGACCTATGATTCGGAGAAGACCATAGCAGGGTTGAGCCCTGTGATGTGATGAGATACCGGAACAGAGTTGAGCCCTGCAGTGTGGCTAGGGTTTGGAGCCAGGTTAAGCCCCATGATGCAGAGATGATACTGTAACAGTGCAGTTGACAACTGTAACAAGGATGAGTTCAGTATCCACAGGAATGGAAATACAACAGGCAAAGTAAATAGTGCAACAAAATGATGAAACCACAATGATGGAGCAATAAGCAATACTTAGACAATAGGAATGCTGGGCTCTGTAGTGCAGCAGATAACTGGCATCAGAAGTTCATCTGGAATATAACAAAGTCCACAGCAATCCACAGGCACAGCGTGGATCTGGCAGGAGTCCAAGAAAGACCTGAAAGCAACGTTACACAGACACTGAGACACAGTTAGTAACAGGCTTTATACTAGAGGTCGGTGATCCATAGGAAGTTTCAGAACATGTGACCCAAATGGAAACAGGTTTGAAATAATGAGCAATATAGGAATCCCACAACCTGACGACACCTGGGAAACAGATGCTCACTTTAACACTCTATCCCCTGAATGAGAAGCATGCCAGCAAGCAGGATAGCTCCTCCAACAACCACAATGGAACTTTGGCAAAAGTAGTCTATCTTTATGTACTGAAATAGTCATAGTCCTGACACTTGGCAAGAGTAGATATGGGGACAGATGATGTTAGTGTAAATAAAAGACATTTAGAAATGGTTTCTAAAGAACTGGATGAGATATATAAAAAGAAAAGATACCATACACTACCACATAATCTTACTTTCAAAGAGAGGAAAGCAATAGAGGAAAAAAAATGGGATGATCTTGTTATCAAACCCTCTGATAAATGGGGAAATACAGTGCTCTGGCCCAAAGACATGTATGTCAAGGAGGCTTTGAGCCAACTGAATAACACATCCTGCTATCATCAACTGTTTTCTAACCCTACAGTAGACTTCAAAGAGATCTATAACAATATCATAGATCGTGCAGCACAAAGTGGAACAATCACTAAGCAGGAACTTGAATTCCTCAAAACTGACAACCCAAAAACACCTACCTTTTATCTAATTTCCAAAGTCAACAAGAATTTGACAATTCCCCTGCTAGGCCAATCATCTCAGGGATTGGTGGCATATCAGAGAAGGCAAGTATTTTTGTGGATACCCATTTAAGATCATTTGTATTGGAAATACCCTCTTACATCAGGGACACTGCAGATGTGATAAAAAAAATTGATGACATAAAACCTGAGGAGAACCAGTTTTTGGTGAGTATGGATGTTGAATCCTTGTATTTCTCATGATCTAGGACTTAAAGCTGTTGAATATTTTCTAACCTAGAGAGGTCTGGGTGACTTTGAAATCTTCATCTTAAGGTTATTGAAATTTGTTCTAATCAAAAATTATTTTATATTTGATGACTGCCACTATCGCCAGGTTAGAGGTATGGCAATGGGGGCAGCTTGTGCCCCCACCTATGCCAACCTCTTCCTGGGATGGTGGGAGAGAGAACTGGTCTTCAGAGATAATGAGGAATTACAAACATCACACATTGTCAACTGGCTCTGCTAAATCGATGATGTACTCATTATATGGGAAGGAACTGAAACTCAACTCATTTCATTCATGGAAGACCTTAATAACAATGAACTCAACTTAAAATAAACCTATGATTACAGTAAGGAAAGCAACTTGTTTCTAGACCTATGGATCTACAGCGATAACAGGAACATGTTGGCCACAGACCTTATTCATAAAAAACAGCTACTAACATTCTATTGCTCCACTGAAGTTCCAATTTCCACTCCACAGTCTGTAACATACCCAAAGGGGTGTTTCTAAGACTCAAATGGAACTGCTCAGATCCTCAAATATTTGAAGAGAAATCTCAGGACCAGATCAACGAATCTCCGAGACCACATTGTCCGAAGTCACTTCTGCAAAAACATCCGCAAACCACCAATTACAAATGGTAAATTTATGTGTGGTACATGTAAATCATGCAAATATATTTTCTTAACACAAGAGAGGTTATGGATAAATATGGAACAACCCTCCATATTAATGAATATTTCAATTGTAGAACCACCAATATGGTATACTGTATTACCTGCCCCTGTAAGAAAATGTATGTAGGGATCACCACCAGGATTCTCAAACAATGCAAGCTGGAGCATGCAGGGAACATACAAAATGCCTCAAGAGACCTTGAAAATATGAAAAAAATAACCACGGTGGCAAAACACTTTCATGCCCACAGACAGGATAACACACATCAAATGAGAGTTTTTTGTCTCGAGAAAGTCAAATTAGGTATTAGAGGAGGAGATACCATGAGGATGCTCTTGATGAAAGAAAGAGAATGGTATTTCAGGTTGGGAACCCTTGCCCCAGGAGGTCTTAATGAATACATCAACTACTCTGTATTCTTAAGTTAATACATGCCTTCAGTTTTTACCACAATAATTTTGATTACTCCCCTCATGTTTTTCCTCTCCCCCCTCTTCTCCTCCCTTCCCCCCTTCTCTCCCTTGAAGATTGCATCCATTAGGAGAGATATTCTTGCTATTTGCATCTTTTGCATTACTCTACATATGTTTTTAACATAGTACTGTTTATTCTCCATTTATCGTCTTTTAATACATTACACTGACACTGTCTAATTTCCTTTTTATTTATTGTGATATTTCAAGTCTATTTTTTATCTAGACCAAAATTAGGATCTATATTTAGGTGACACTGTTTGGTCACTATTTCACATCTCATTTTTAAGTTCATTTTTACCTTTGTCCGTATATGATTTAATTATCACTTTATCGATGTTTAGCCTACATCGTCTCCCACAACATGTCACCCCTTTATAAGTACTTTGTAATTCATTTATTCTCTTACACTGAATTCACACCTGTCTAATACTCATTTTTGATCTAATTGTTACTTATTATGCACTCACATTTCATTAGTCTTTGACTCATTTTCTTATATCTCTCTACTTTTTCCCTTTTTTTCACTTTATTACATTTACACTTTTTTGCTATTGACACCCATACACAAACAGCTTCATCTATTTATTTATTGTATAACATGACATTTTTAGTATATTATGATCTTACTGTTAGGTTTAGTAGCACCACAACAAATCTATTGGATCTCACTTTCTATTGATAGGTTTTGTATATTTTCTTTCACAAGATAGAAGCAATTTGCAGTTGCATAATTTTATTAATCATTTTTTTTACTTTTATATTCATATCACATTAGTTTTCCTATCGATAAACCTCCTGTCCATAGCAGGACTTTTTCTATTTTTCTTTGATGAGAAGACTGTTCTCTTTCTTTTTATTTGTATATAAACTTATAATTTTATTTTTTCTTATGTGTTTCTCATTGTGTCCATTATTTATTTTTCTGTATTAACATATTATTTATTAGAGTTTATATAATTTAATAGTGCTATTATTTACCCAATGTCTCTTATTATCAACACTCTGGAATGGGCAGTGAACTCTCAGACCAATCATTGCACATATACAGATAACCAGCCCTCTCCATCATAGTATACTCATCAAAGATACTGATCCAATGTAATTATGTACATCACATAGAGGATTGCTCCATTTACAACCAGTTTAAAACAAACCCCATATTGATTGGCTGGTGCCAGCCACATGTTAAATTAAGTCTGATTGGCTGAGTTACATATCAGTCAAACTTTACTGTCTGTTGATTGGCCATGTGTTTCCACAAGACACTGCTGCTTGGGAATGGCATCAGTGTCACAGGTGAACAAGCTTACCCGGTGAAACGTGCATCCTTCTTCTCTCCCCATTTAGCACATCCTCCATGTGGGGACACGCTACCTTGGAGAAATAGGAGATCATATCCTGCATTACACTCCCAGGTACTGTTCATGCTGTGCAAGCAGTCCTCACTCGGTGCTCCTGACTTCTGCAATGCCCCACTGACACTAGAAGTCACCTTACACTTGGCATGTGAGTGATAGCTTACATTTGTCTTTTACTTCCATCAGCACAGTTACTGGTCCACCTCTCATCCAGCATTCTCTCCTTGAAGAGGCTGGAAAGCAGACAGGGTCAGGGCACCTGTGTGCTGTACTTTATTCTACTTACTCTGCACTATTATACCTCACACTCTAAGTAGGGGATTACATGTTACATGACCTTATTGATTACAATTTTGGTCATAGGGGATAATATATTACATGATCTAATTGATTGCATCTCTGGTTATAAATCATACAAAGGCATACTACATGAAATTATGTTCTGTACACTATATCTGTACCAGAAAGACATTTAACAAAGATAATTTCCCTACTGTGCAGATCTCACATGTGGGGTCTATACCATTCTACTACACTAGGAGAGTATACTTTGTACCAATCTCCTAGATCTCTTTATTCTTTGCAGACAGTCCTCACATGGCACATCTGACCTCTGCAATGTCTTTACTGTGACCTGGTATGTTAGAGATACTTTGCATGGTTCTTTTTGTTTCTATCAGCACAGTCACTTACACCCCTCTCATCCAGTCTCCTCTTTTACAAAAGGCTGGAAAGCAGATGGTATCAGGGCATCTGTGTGCTGTACTTATTCTTCAGACTTGAATACCTCAACACAAGATGAAAATAGAAATAGAAAATAGAAAGTGGATAATGGCGCTTCATACAGTAAAATACTTAAATTTAGATGTAGTAAATTATGAGTTATTCCTGTAGTCAGATGTTATTCCTCTCTTTTTTCATTCTTCTTCCATTAAAACTCCATATAAATGAAAAGGAGACAAGAATGTTGATGGTATAGTATGTCTGATACTCTGATTACACCCTCAATTGTATGTTACAACAGTGTTGATGATATTTCCATCCACCACAACATGCAGGAGGATGTACCTCACTAACATAGCCATAAATTGTAAATAATCCATAAAGGTATATTTAAAACACTGACATATATGCAGGCACTGTAAGGACGTTTTGTACCCCACTCACAATAAGGGCATAAACCTCCTTATAAAATGGTATCTTTTATATGTAGGAGCCCACAGTTGTTTCACCACAAGGAAAATGCAATCTGGGGTGTACCCTTACTCAAAAAGAAAATACTGTAGGCACTCTCATAAAGGTTTCTTTTATGGAATATCTTCCCTCGTCACATATATATATCACGGTAAGGGATGTTGCCTCCTAAAGTCCAAAGTGCTACTGGTACATGAACTGGCCTCCACTCCACCGATGTGTTTCGATCCCAATCCGGGATCTTTTTCAAGGTGTACTATGGTGTTGCCGATGCGTTGTTTAAATACCGCTTTCAACCAATAAGTCCGGGAGTGTGTGTTTGACCAATGTTCCCATCTAGGTCACTTCCTGTTACTTCAGTTGTAAGGGAAACTATAGCTTAATGTCGCTCTGCTGTTTCCTGTTTGGTAATGTAACCTTGGAGATGGCTCAGTTCCCATTATTATAACCATGGTAATATATACACAATTCCCAACTGGAAGAGTTCTTATAAATTACACGGTATAAATATATCAAGCTAAAAAACAGGTAACAAAAATTTGTTAAAAACAGTTTAGATAATATATATATATATATATATATATATATATATATATATATATATATATATATGGTAAGAAATACAAGAAGTACAAATCACATAAACCATTTTAATTTCTAATCAATGTTTAATCCCTTCGGTAACAGTGTTTGGCATGAGTGTATAAATTTTATCTCAGTTTTTGCTAAATTACAGGCTATATCTTTAGATCTCATGTTATTTTTAACTTGTTTGAGACCAAAAATTTTTTTAATATTGTTTGTTGAACAATTATGTACTTCTTTAAAATGTGAGGAAAGTGCATGCATGTCTATACCATTTCTTATATCATGTAAGTGTTCTGTAATGTGAACTTTTAACATTCTAGAAGTGTGACCAGTATATTAATTACATGAACCATGTATCGCATAGACAATATTTTTAGACCAACATGTAATAAAATCTTTAATCTTAAGTTTGTATTCAACTATTCATTGATTAAAACTTCCTCAATTTTAATATTTTTAAAACCACTACTTTTTATTTTCTTGCAGCAAGTGCACATACCACATCTATAAAAAAAACTGAAGTGATATTGGTCATCTTTTTAGGTTATTCTACAGATGTGCCCAGCTAGCTTGTTGCTCCATATGCTATGTAGTGCGCTACGCAAGGCGTGCCACACACCACGCCATAAGTCGCGCCAACCAGAGAGTTTCATAATGTAGCGTAGTGCTAGAAAAAAGTTATCATGTGTAATATAACTTTTTGTCCACCAGGTGTCACTTTTCCTGCGCTACATAGCGCATGCGTCCAATTTCCAATGCATGTTCTGTATCACCATCCAATGATTGGCTGACAGAAGCGGTGATTCAGTACCACTATACAGTAGTACAGCGTTTTCCACATGGAGTCAGGAATATATAATATAGTGGTAGAAGAATGTCTAATAAATTTTGAAATCATTAAGCTCTGTATTACACACTGACTGTGCAGTTGAAATTGCACACTTGCGCCAATGTAAGTACTGTTGGCACTGTCCCAGACTTAGACATTGTAGTGATTTCATTACTTTAGGAACTACTGTAGTACTAGTAATGGGATGAGGCATGTGGCCTAGGGGGCTAATGCCTAGTCTCACTGCTTCTCCCATCTTCTTGTCCTGTGGGTTCGAGACCTTGAAAATATAGTTGTTGTTTTTTTTTAAATCTTCACTTATTCAATATTCAATACATGTGGACCGCATGCCCAGTGGGTTGGGAGTCAGACGCAGCGAAAGTGGGATGTCTGAATTACAGTACATACTTTAGAGCGCAAACTTGCATTAATGTCGGCGCTGTCCAAGACTAGGACACTATAGTGATTTCTCATTCCCAATAGCTGATAGTGGGCTCTGTTTGAGAGAGAGGTCTCTCCATTACAAACTGACTGTGTGTTTAAAGTGAAAACTTGCTTCAATGTCTGCATTTTTGGCGTTGTGGTTACTGTCAGCCTGCTCCGAGGGGTTACAAATTGGATCTCTGGCACATGCCCAGTGGAGGGGTTGCAATGGGATTTCTGGCACATGCCCAGGGGAGCCAAGCCATATAGTACATCATGTAGCGATACAGTATGCCAGCCATGTCATATGGAAGATCACAGCACTGCACATGCCCAGTGCTTCAGGAGTCAAATGCAGCGAAAGTGGGATGTCTTGCTACAACAGGCTTGTGGACAAGCAGTTAGGTGTTCCATCTTTCTACCTGCTTGTCCCATCTGTTCTATACCTTAATTTTTTTATTTAATTCTTCCTAGTTCAGAATTGTTATCCAGCCCTTACTAAACTCAATACATTATATATACTAGATGTGCCCAACAACTGTAGTTTGTTGCTCCATATGCCATGTAGCGCCTTGCTAGTCATGCTATGCTGTTGAGTCTCATAGTACTGTGCATGCCTAGTGGAGCTCATCTGGATTGAGAGTGCAATCAGCACTACTGTACACTTACTGTATGCACTGCTAGTTGTATACAACAGGTTTGACTGTGGGTTAGATGTTTAGTAATTGGCCATGGCTTGCAAGAGTCATCACCTTCCTCAGCCAGGCCCCCTCATCACCTTCCACACCCAGGCCACCTCATCACCTTCCACAGCCAGGCCCCCCCATCACAGACGGATCTCAACTTCACCAGCCCAAGTCCTCACACTGCTGTACACTCCTCCTGCCTTCTCAGTCCTTACCCCTTCAAGTCCCAGCTGATGGAGTAAGCAGTGCAGCATGTGCCCTGACCGCTCCCTGGCCCTGCTGTGAAGGGCATCTACAGTAGATGCTGCCATTAGGAATGTGTCACACTTCACTAAAGGGTCACGTGGATGCCCAGTGCTACCAAATCCATACTGAGGGCCTCATTTTGGGGTCTATTTACTAAGCAGTGTTAGGAGAGAGTGCCAGAAATCCCATTGCAACCCCTCCACTGGGCATGCACCAATTTGTAACCCCTCAGAGCTGGCTGACAGCAACCACAGCACCACCCATGCAGACATTGACGCAAGTTTGTGCTTTAAACACACATTCAGTTTGTAATGCAGAGACCTCTCTCTAAAACAGAGCCCACTACCAGTTACTGGTCATGAGAAATCACTATAGTGTTCTAGTCTGGGACAGTGCCGACATTGCCGCAAGTTTGCGCCTTAAATGCACAATCAGTTTTTAATACAGAGACTATTCTCTCAAACAGAGCCCACTCACTACCTGTTTCTGAAGTCATGAAATCACTATAGTGTCCAAGTATGGGACAGTGCAGAGAGTGGCGCAAGTGTGCAAATTCAACTGCACAGCCTGTTTTTAATATACAGTAAAAACACATTCATAGTGGCTGTCAGCACTTGATTGGAGCTTGGATCCGGAGTGGAGACAGGAGCAGAATGTGGGTATTGAAAAGATGCTGGTCTTAAAGGGGTGTGACTCATGAATGGAGGAAGGTGCCGAAAATTCAGACTGTGGTAATTGAGGGAGACAAGGTACGTCAGACACTCGAGCCAAGACTGGAGGTGTACAAGAACACAGAACCTTCAGGCATGGCAGGACCCTCTAATGGACAGGCAATGGGAGAATGCAATCTGGACAGAGTCAGAGGTGGAACGAGCTGGAACATGGGCAGAGAGATAGCAGGCTAGACCATGAAAGACTGCAGCAATACAAGCAAGAGAGCACAGGAAGTAACACAAAGCTAGGCTGTGTAACACATTGCACTGGCAACTAAAGAGCCTCTTGACAGCTCTTTAGTACCACAGGTAGTGCAGGATTGGTTGCTAGCCCTCCAGCCCAAGCTGCAAGCTGATTTGTCAAAAATAGACATGTGACCTGGAGCTGAGATGGCGGTGCCCAGTGATCGCTAGCGCTGCACAGGAATGCACTGCCTGTTGTTCAACCAGCCACTATGCCCGATCTCCAGGCTCAGGATCATCTCCAAAAGCCAGGACTCATGCAGGAAGGGCCCTGCCAGAGCATTCTGAGAGGGAAGGTCTGCACTGCACAGTGCTGTGATCTTCCATATGTCATCGCTGGCATACTGTAGCACTACATGGCGTACTGTATGGCTTGTCTCAACTGGGCATGTGCCTGAAATCCCATTGCAAACCCCTCCAGTAGGCATGCGCCAGAGATCCAATTTGTAACCCCTCGGAGCTGGCTGACAGCAACCACAGTGTCAACCGTGCAGACATTGATGCAATTTTGCACTTTTAATGCACATTCAGTTTGTAATGTAGAGACCTCTCTCTCAAACAGAGCCCACTACCAGCTACTGGTCATGAGAAATTATTATAGTGTACTAGTCAGGGACAGCATCGACATTGATGCAAGTTTGCACTTTAAATGCACAATCAGTTTGTAATAAAGAGACCTCTCTCTCAAACACAGCCCACTACCAGTTTCTGAAGTCATGAAATCACTATAGTGTACAAATCTGGGACAGCATCTACACTGACACAAGTTTGCTCTTTAAACGCACTGTCAGTTTGTAATACAGAGACCTCTCTCTCAAACAGAGCCCACTAGCAGTTTCTGAAGTCATGAAATGACTATAGTGTCCAAGTCTGGGTCAGCTCAGAGAGTGGCGCAAGTGTGAAAATTCAACCACATAGTAATACAGACAACTGAGCATGCGCCGTTGAATGATCTTCCATACACCATGGCATAGCGCTACATGGTGTATGACTTGGCTCCACTGGGCATGCGCACAGATCCCATTGTAACCCCTCTACTCGGCATATGCCACAGATCCCATTGTAACCCCTCAGAGCTCACAGCCACCACAGCGCAGACATTGACTCAAGTTTGCACTTTTTAAATGCACAATCAGTTTGTAAAGCCTTACTTTTAAACAGCCCACTTCTACAGTAGTTTCACTATATTGTACAGAGCAGACAGTGCCAAAAAAAAAATATTTAGCAGGGCTCGAACCCGGGACAATCATTGTTGCAAAGCGATAACCTAACCACTAGCCCACAAGCCAGCTCCAGTGTATGAAGAACAGCACATACTGTAGCGGGGTCATCCTTGGGCACTCCACTCACACTCTGCTGTTTTAATAATAAAAAAGTCTTCCTTTCCAGATATTATACAGTACTAGTACATACTGTATATACAGTACACAGTATCCCACCATTAGAGAATAATCCACCCCATCTCATTGAAAGCTGTGCATGCATCTCATTAACTACAGTATCGGTTATACCATGATAGCAACTCATGCAACTACACTACTATACAGTTATGTACAATATTTGTACTGATTTGCATCCCATTCTAAGAGCTTACTGTATGTACTGTATGTGATATTAAAAATATTGGTTGTGCGAACATGCAAATACTGTACAGTGTGAGAATGTGATATCCATCCAATTTAACAGTATGGCAGTCAGTACAAATTACAACAGTGGAGCACTTGCCACCCAGCGGTTAAGCACTGTATTACATGCCATAGCGTATCCTTCGTTGAAGGTATGCCACAAGTCCAGCCATCATGTAATGTTCCATTGAGCGACTCAGAGCCCTGAATGGCCCACCATGAACAACAAACTAGCTGGGCACATCTGTATATATGCACTTCTGACCAAATGGTTTCATAGGTTTTGTACCTTCCAATATATACTGACTGGTTTAACTGGTAGGAGTTTTCCAATAATTGGGTCTTTCTGTAAAATAGACCAATGTTTACGTAAAATACGTTCAATCTGTTTGTGTTCTTGATTATAGTCTGTAATGAATGCCTATTGGAATTTGTCATTCTCATTATCCTTCTTTTTAAGTTCTAGTAGATTGGTCTGCTCATATTTAAGAGCCTCATCATACCCTTTATCCATACACATATTATTATAACCACAATTTTTAAACCTCTCCTTCATCTCAAGTGCTTGTGTTTTGTATACTTCTAAGTCTGTGCAGTTTAGGTTACAGCTAATCTATCTGCATACATTGACTATTTTCTTCAACCAATAGTCATTGAGAATTGGTCACACTTAATAGACACAGGAGACTTTATGAAACTTATTAAAGATATCAAATTATTATTATTACCAGTTATTTATATAGCGCACACATATTCCGCAGCGCTTTAAAGAGAATATTTGGCCATTCACATCAGTCCCTGTCCCAGTAGAGCTTACAATCTATATTCCCTAACAGACATTCACACACATACGCACTAGGGTTAATTTTTGCTGGGAGACAATTCACCTACCAGTATATTTTTGGAGTGTGGGAGGAAACCGGAGTACCCGGAGGAAACCCACGCAAGCACAGGGAGAATATACAAACTCCGCACAGTTAGGGCCATGATGGAATTTAACCCACGACCTCAGTGCTGTGAGGCAATAATGCTAACCATTACACTGTCTGTGCTGTGGGAAACAGGCTCTCTACTAGTAAGTGCAGATGTTAGTTCGCTATATACTGTTATGGTATGTGCTCTGGCTGCAAAACAATAAAAAGTAGTTGTTTAAAAAATGGTAAAATTGAGGAAGTTTTAAGGTGTGTACACACTGGGTGATTAAAGTGGCTGACTGAACGATAACGATATCGTTATCTTTCAGTCATCCACTTTATCGTCCATTTTTAACACAAAAAACGATGAAAGATAACAATGACATGCATTCCCACGGGTCCTTTGTCATCATCGCTCATTAGGTTAACATGCAGGCCAACCTGACGATGTCATCAGGTTGCTGCATGTTATGGAATGGGGGAGAGAGCCCGACGCTGAATGATATCTTTAATGATATCGTTAAGGAGTTGTGCTCAATATCATGAACGACATTGAGCACACCCTGCCAGGGACACACTAGACGATATCGCTCAGGGAGCATATCGTCTAGTGTGTATGCACCATTAATTAATGATTACAAACATAAGTTTAAAGATTTTGTTATATTTGGATCTAAAAATATTGTCTATGCGATACAATGTTCATGTAATTAATATTATATTGGTCGCACTTCTAGAAAGCTAAAACTTTGCATTACAGGATACTTCCGTAATATAAGAAATGGTATAGACACACATGCACTTTCCTCACATTTTAATAAAGTACATAATTGTTCAACAGACCATATTAAAAAATTTTTGGTCTCAAGCAAGTTAAAAATGACATGAGATCTAGAGATATAGCATGCAATTTATCAAAAGCTGAGATTAAAGTTATACACTAATGCCAAACACTGTTACTGAAGGGTTTAAACAGTGATTTTGAATTAAAATGGTTTATGTGATTTGTACTTTTTTTATTTCTTACCATATATATATATATATATATATATATATATATATTATCTATACTGTTTTTAACAAATTTTTGTTATCTGTATTTTTAGCTTGATATATTTATACCATGTAATTTATAAGAACTCTTCCAGTCGGCACTTGTGTATATATTACCATATACAATAGGTTTATCGCCATTGCTGCCAAGCGACAATATTTATATGTTTTAATTACTATTAAACTATACTTCGCCGCTATTCAATTTATGTTATAAAATTAATCTCCAGTGATTTATAAATCTACTTATTATTGTTGGGTTGACTCAGTATCATACAAGAGCCCAGATACCATTTTTATTAGAGCTTCTTTAAAATATAGGGTATGTCTTATCACCATATCTCCAAAATTTCAAGTTTTCTGATATTAATAAATTAATATCAACTTGTCTTTAATAAGTGCTCACCAAAAAAGCAATTTTCTTTTTTTTAGCTCTCGTTAGTAGTATCTATCTAAGTAACTCCATCATCTCCCCTGTCCCTAACTTCGCTGCTTGGGTGTCACCCTTGACTCCACCCTCTCCTTCACACCCTACATTCAATCTCTGGCTAAATCCTGTCGGTTCCAGCTACACAACATTGCTCACATTAGGTCTTTCCTCTCCCAGAATGCTACCAAACTAATTATTCATTCACTAATCATTTCTCAGCTCGACTACTGCAACCTTCTCCTCGCTGGCCTCCCACATTGCCATTTTGCTCCCCTCCAGTCTATTTTCAATGCTGCAGCTTGACTTATGCTCCCCTCTGCCGAAAACCTGCACTGGTTCCCTTTCCCCTACAGAATCTTCTTCAAACTCCTCACCTTCACATACAAGGCCCTCTCTAATTCTACTACTCTGTACATCTCCAACCTCATCTCCTTACATACTCCATCCTGCTCACTCCAGTCTGCCAATGACTGTTACCTCTCCTACACCCTTTGTTACTTAATCACATGCTTGTATTATAGATTTTGCTCGTGCAGCCCCCCTTCACTGGAATGAGCTCCCTCACTCGATCAGGCTCTCCATGACCTTGAAGAGCTTAAAACATGCACTAAAAACTCACCTGTTTATCAAAGCATACCCTTCCACCACATAACTGTGTAACCAAGTCTCTATCCCTGCTGTCTTTACCTTGCCTACTTCCTGCACTCAGGTCCCCCTCTACACACTCATGCCTCATGTCATCTGTCTGTCTCCCCTCTCTCCAAGATTGTAAGCTCCTAGGAGCAGGGTCATCCTCCCCACTGTCTCACAGCCTTATTCTCTAGCATTTCTATGACAGCCCTCACCTTCCCAGCTGTATTTTGTATGGAGAATTGTGTTGCTAATTGTTACTTGTGTTCTGCTTATAATTTGGTTATTGTTATGTAATGTTCTGTGTACCCTTTACTGTATGTATGGTGCTGCAGACCACTTGTGGTGCCCTATAAATAAAATTTAATAATACTAATAATTATTAAAACTTATGGACCATATCTATTCTCCTCCCTCCCTCATTGCAAATATTGCCCAGAGGGACCTCTGACATCACAAACATGTGACCCACAGCAAAAGGGCAAGGTTTAGAATGGGGGGGTAAAGTATCCCCTCATGGGCTTGCTTCGCTCGCCATATGTTGGGCACGGTGGCTTGCTTCGCTTGCCATAGGTTTATATTACCCCTCTATATCCTCGTGGATAGTAACATTGGTAGCAGTTCGTAGTGGTCACATGGTTGTGATGTCAGAGGTCCTTTCTACAACTAGGATCTAGCAACAACCATAGAACATACTAAAAAGTTATTTTTACATAACAAGAAACGCATTTAAATTTGACAAAAACTATATTTATTAAAACAAAACAAACATATCTAAAAATTCCTTTGTAGAAATATACACAGTAGCATAAGAGAACATTCTTACATGATCTACTGTATGCTCTAACTTTACTATTCAGAAGAAACAGATACCCGTTATAGCAGAGAAACATGTCAAGGATTCAGGACCCCCCATCTGTATGTAGCCACCTGTGAATAGCCATCTTCATTCACAACTCCAGTCAACCAGCCAGAGAAATAAAAAGTCTTAGATGAGTGACATCACCTTACAGATTCAGTGTCCCCTATAATATTATGCGAATGGGGAATGCACAGCCTATTCGGATTCTTACAGTGGAAGTGGTAAGATCCTAAGAAAGGAAATGAAAATATTTCTGCAAAGGTTTTTTAGTTTCTTATTATACCACCTTATACTGTGGGCTGCGGTCTGGAACCATGTGCTGCTGATTCTAACTGTGTAACAGCAAACAGAATTAAAGAGAGGTTGAGTATTTACTATAGCCAGCATCTATACTTTGGAGAAAAGGGTTAAATTAGAACTTTATAGCTTTCTGAACTTTTAATACTTACGAGAATATAAAGTGGCTACTCCCACTGGGGCTTATACAAGACAGACTTTTCTTCTTTTTCTGAATAGTAAAGTATTATATATATATATATATACAGTCAGGTGCATAAATATTGGGACATTGACAAAACTTTCATATTTTGGCATCTATTCACCACCACAATGGCTTTGAAATGAAACAAACAAGATGTGCTTTAACTGCAGACTTTCAGATTTAATTTGAGGGTAATTACATCGAAATCAGGTGAACGGTGTAGGAATTACAACGGTTTCTATATGTGCCTCCCACTTTAAGAGGCCAAAAGTAATGGGACAAACTAAACAATCCTAAATCTAACTTTCACTTTTTAATACTTTGTTGCAAATCCTTTCAGGCAATTACAGCCTGAAGTCTGGAATACATAGACATCACCAGACACTGGGTTTCATCCCTGGTGATTCTCTGCCAGGCCTCTGCTGCAAATATCTTCAGTTCCTGCTTGTTCTTGGGGCATTTTCCCTTCAGTTTTGTCTTCATCAAGTGAAATGCATGCTTAATTGGATTCAGGTCAGGGGATTGACTTGGCCATTGCATAACATTCCACTTTTTAGCCTTAAAAAACTCTTTGGTTGCTTTTGCAGTATGCTTCGGGTCATTGTCCATCTGCACTGTGAAGCTCCGTCCAATGAGTTCTGAAGCATTTCACTGAATATGAGCATATAATATTGCCCGTAACATTTCTGAATTCATTCTGCTGCTTTTGTCAGCAGTCACATCATCAATAAATACAAGGGAACCAGTTCCATTGGCAGCCATACATGCCCACGCCATGACACTACCACCACCATGCTTCACTGATGAGGCGGCATGTTTTGGATCATGAGCAGTTCCTTTCCTTCTCCATACTCTTCTCTTCCCATCACTCTGGTACAAGTTGATCTTTGTCTCATCTGTCCATAGGATGTTGTTCCAGAACTGTAATGGCTTTTTAGATGTCATTTGGCAATTTGTAATCTGGTCTTCCTGTTTTTGAGGCTCACCAATGGTTTACATCTTGTGGTGAACCCTCTATATTCACTCTTGTGAAGTCTTCTCTTGATTGTTGACTTTGACACATATACACCTACCTCCTGGAGAGTGTTCTATATTTGGCCAACTGTGAAGGGGTTTTTCTTCACCAGGGAAATAATTCTTCTGTCATCCACCACAGTTGTTTTCCGTGGTCTTCCAGGTCTTTTGGTGTTGCTGACCTCTCTGGTGCATTCTTTCTTTTTAAGAATGTTCCAAACAGTTGATTTGGCCAAACCTAATGTTTTTGCTGTCTCTCTGATGGGTTTGTTTTGATTTTTCAGCCTAATGATGGCTTGCTTCACTGATAGTGACAGCTCTTTGGATCTCATATTGAGAGTCGACAGCAACTGATTCCAAATGCAAAAGTCACCTAGAATCAACTCCAGACCTTTTTCCTGCTAAATTGATAATGAAATAATGAAGGAATAGCCCACACCTGTCCATGAAATAGCTATTGAGTTGATAGTCCCATTACTTTTGGCCGCTTAAAAAGTGGGAGGCACATATAGAAACCATTGTAATTCCTACACTGTTCACCTGATTTGGATGTAATTACCCACAAATTAAATCTGAAAGTCTGCAGTTAAAGCACATCTTGTTTGTTTCATTTCAAAGCCATTGTGGTGGTGAATAAAGGCCAAAATATGAAAATTCTGTCAATGTCCCAATATTTATGCACCTGACTGTATATATATATATATATATATATATATATATATAGTGATACTTGGGGTAATTAGCTCGGTAGACTTGTGTCAGTGGTGCAGTGATTAGGTGCAGAATCAGACTCCACAGATGGCATTCCAGTAAAACCAATGAACGTGGAGCTTTACTTCCAGCATAATCAGGAACAAACAGAAGATAATTAATGCCTAGCCCTTTCTTAGGGCACTAGCTCACTTCTAGAACCCTATCTACAGAGGCATCTACTCTGCATGAAAGTCTCTCACAGTCTCTGAGATTGGTGGTCCTTCCTGCCACAAGCAGGACTGGACACTGGCCTTCAAGCCTGGTATATCTTCCTTAGTTTGTTGGCTGCCACCTCTCACAGTCTGGCCTGCTTCCTTGCAGGTACCATAGCACAGTCCCAGAGTTGGATAGCCTTCCCTGTATCTCACAGGTCTAGGCTCAGGCCTCCTGACCCTCACTGGCTTGCTAGCACAGTGAGCTCTGTCTGACTGGTCTGCCTCAGTCCTCCCTGGACAGGGGGCCTGATTCAGACCCGCTGAACACTCGCAAGCGGGTTGATGGTGCCCTAGTGTGCATGCGCACGACGGAGGGAGCTCCGTTGTGTGCATGCATGAGACCCGAATAGCGATGGCCAAGCCATCTCTAAGGGTCTTGCACCAAAGGGGGCGTGCAGTCAATGGTGAGTGATGGTAGGGAATGCCTATCATCTGGGGCCAGCCCCACTGACATCACTAGTGATGTCAGTGGGAGTGCTTTTGGCTCTGATAGAGCCAAAAGCATTCCTGGGCTTGCGGCTGTGAGACCCTACTGCAGGGTCTCATCGCAAGCCCGGTGGTCGCGATGGTCTCTTTAATAACTTCACGTTTTTTTATTTCTTCCTGCTCAAATGCCATTTTCAAAGACGACAACTCACTGTAACATATTTTCAATTTGCGCATGCAAATGCTTCTCTTTTGTTGACTTGTCCTCCAAGTTGCTTATCTGGTCGCAATAGCGAATAAGTGTTTTATGCCAAACTTCACACAGAGAGTCAACTTTTTCCATGCTGACATTGGCCCTGATTCAGACCCGGACGCAAGTGGCCGTTCGTACGTTCGGCGTATGTGCCGAAATATGTTAATTTAAGCGCTCGCACGTAATTTCGAATGCAGCTAAACTTCCTCCCCAAAGTCTACCGACCCCTCCTCTAGCTAACGAGCGAGCCAAATTGCGAGCGCACATCCCCATTGTGGCTTGCAGGGAACGCACGCACAAGTACAAACCGGAAGTGGGCCTGTCAAATTCCGATTACCTGCTCGTTCATTCTGCCTACCTCCTTCAATCGTATCATGCCAATCAATATATCAATTAGCTTAATTGCTCTTCACATGTGTTCGTTTTTTTTTTTTTTCAATAAACTTTACTCTTGTCCGTGTTTTTGTTTACCCGCAGAATACGTACGGTTTAAACAATGGTTTTCTTTTGCCAAAATACATGTTTGAGCCAATTATCCATTTGTTTTCCGTGTTTTTACCCACACATATTTTACTGGGTTCATTTCTTTATTTAAATTAGCTTACGCATGTCACTGCATCAAGCCTATCATAACTCACAATAGATTTTTTGGCCTGTAGAACACATGACTCATACACTAACCAATAGAAAGGTTCCTGTTAATTTCCCAACTACATTAGCCAATCAAAATTATTTTCTGGTCTTTATTAAAACTGTTTTATTAAAAATACACCATTGCCATCATGAGAGCCTCTGCATTCACCAAGCGAGAGCTTCTGGTTCTTACAGAGGTGATGGACAGGCATATCACCAGCCAGCCTCCCCCCATCAGCAATCGGGAGAAGCGTGCCACCTATGCGGAGGTTCGCGGCCGCCTGCGTTCCTTCGGCTCACGCCGACAGATCGGCCAGCTGGAGCGCAGGTGGTCCGACCTTCAACGGTGGACGCCCCGCTTGCTGGCATGTTTTCGCATGCGTATAAAGTAAGTTATGTTTTGTTTGGTTTTCCTGTTTATCTTTGTGGCCCTATCTGCGTGTGCATGTTTTCTTGTTTGGTCGTTTTTTTTTTCACTCATATCTGCGTGTGCATGTTTTCTTGTTTGGCCTGTTTCTTGTTTTCACTCATATCTGCGTGTGCATGTTTTCTTGTTTGGTCTGTTTATTGTTTTCACTCATATCTGCGTGTGCATGTTTTCTTGTTTGGCCTGTTTCTTGTTTTCACTCATATCTGCATGTGCATGTTTTCCTTTTTTTTGGTTAAACAATTAGCGTTTAGCAAGGTGATGTTCTAAACTAACCTCAATTTGTTTCCCATCATTTAGGGGCTGAGCGAAGACTACGGCATCATCGCCGGCAAAGACGTCGCTCTCATCCCCTCTCCCCAACCCCCAGCCAAACCTCCTCTCCCCAAAATTCCCCCTCCACCCCAGCCTGCCCAGACCCTGTCACCCATCCCTCTTGGCAATTTCCCCTCCATCCCAATTTCCCCTCCCCTCAACCCACCCCTCTCTTGACCACCCCATATCCCGAGTCAGTTATAACCCCTCCCACCTCCTTGGGAAATGTGACCACCTCCAAGGAGGACGATGGAGTGGTTTTGGGGCCAGCCGTCATTCACAACGGTATGTTTCCCTTTTATCCTTTTTTTGTAAGGAAAATGTGTTGATGTAATCCTTTGTCTGTGCCTTTTCCTTTTTTTATTATTTTTAATGGTTGGTTATATATCTGTTTGTATTTACATTTCACAGCTGATTTCCCCATACACATATCACACATGTCAAAACAGTCAAACTTGTATCTCTGGTTTACGGTTGCTAGATTTTTAAGGTTTTTTTTTTTTTTTTGATTGTTCATGTTTTTTTTTTAATGTGGTTTTTGCAACACTATTTTCACTTTTTGCTAAGTCTATTTTGCTTGAGTATTTTTTTAGATTAATAAATTAAGGATTCATTTTAGTAAGCACCACAATTTTCTAACCCACAGAGGACCAGAGGCGTTTGGCGGACCTAGCCGGGTGTGTCCAACTGATGCGGGGGCACGTGATCGGCCTGCTGGTGGTCCTGGATAGGATGGCGGGGATCCTCCGCCCCTAATTTTTTTTGTTTTCCACAGAATTATTTTTCTACAATAAAAAGTTAAATTTTGAATACAGTCTCATTCCTTGTCTGAAAATCTTAGATTGTTTAAACTTACATAAGTAGACTCTTGCAGCAAGTATTTGAAACTAATGTAACTAAGATTGTTATGCTGTTTTTTTAAAGCAGGCACATGAAACACCTAACACTAACAATAGGTTTGGAGAGATACCAGATGTTTTTTTTTTTTTTTTATTTACATGTAAAATTTTTTAGGTAAACCTGCTTAGGCCGAGATTCAAAAACATACTGATTCTACATAATACCTTTTGGTGTTGGTTTTTACCCACAAAGCATAGTTAAATAATGAGCAAATTGACACATTACAGTATTAGCCATTAAGCAACTTTTCCTTTGGTGAACCTGCTTACACTTGCTTGTAATGTTGAAAAGAATTGTTTTGATTCAAATAACCAAAAATGTATTCACCACAAAATAAAAACACAAAGTGTTGGGTCACAAACAATACACACAGTGATAACAAACTGTAAAAACCAGCAAACACCATAATAAAAAATAAGCTAAAAATCAAGAACTGGTTGACGAATGAGCATGCCAACATGATTCCACAAATGTTGGATTTCAAAATTGGGTCCAGAATATATATCCAATGTGGCCCCATGAAGTCATTTTTTGGGAGCAGGAAGTAGTCATCGTTTCATTCCAAAATATTATGAAATAAAACACAAGATGGGAAATAAAAAAATGATTAATTTGATTGAAAAAAGATTTCCTTTTGACATTGTGTCAAATAACTTATTTTGTGCCAATAATTACCTAAAGAATCTGGCCACCACATCATCGCGTATGGTCCCCCCACATACTGACCTCTGACCAACCTCGGGGGGGCCATCCTCAGGCAAGGCATCCTCTGGCTGCATTGGGACACCACTCCTTATGGCGATGTTGTGAAATATTCCACACAGGACCACAATTTTTGAAACCATATCCGGCAAATACATGAGTTCGCCACCAGAGCGGTGGAGGCATCTGAATTGGCCTTTTAAAAGGCCGATACAGCCACCAGGCAAGTGGTGGAGCACTGTAAGTGCGGAATTAAAATCACTTTATGGGCCTGGTGTGGGAGCCAAATAAGGAGTGAGCATCCAGGGCGTGCAAGGGTAGCCACTGTCTCTTGTGAAAAAGAAGTGACAACATCAGGAACACTGTATATCAAGCTTTGCATTGGTATCTTCAAAAGGTCTCCACTTACCCAGAAGCCACATATCACCAGCTTGTAGGTTGTTTCATTTTTGCCAAATCCCTGATTGCCGGATGATGAATGAGTCATGTGCACTCCCGGGTAATTTTGCATTCAGGGACAGGATCTAGAGGGAGGCATCACATACCACCATTACATTCAGTGAATGATAGTGTTTTCGGTTCCTAAAAATGGCCTCCAGCCGTGCTGGAGGCTGAAGTGGTATGTGAGTACCATCCACAACCCCTATGATGTGTGGGAAGCAAGCTATTTGGTAAAAATTGGCCTTGGCCACACTAAGGGAACCCATATCCAAAGGCATTTTAATAAAATGATGGAGGTGCTTGAAAAGGGCCTCCATCACTACCCTCAGGATCCTTGAAAAGGAGGATTGGGAGATTCCCGCAACTATTCCCACCGTGGTTTGAAAGGATCCTGAGACACAGAAATGTAACACCGCCATAAATTGCGCAAGTGGTGGTATTGCTGTAGGACTGTCAATTTGCCGCTCCAGATCACTCTCTATTAATGAGAGAGTGTCTATGATGATTTGGGGTGGAAGACGGTAGCGCCTTAACACCTCATCATTGGGCATTCCAAAAAGGGTGACACATGTTCTATATATCTGGGGCCTTGCACGCCTATGATGCCTACGCCTGGGATGAGATTGAGGTTGGTCGGCTTCCGGGAGCATGGCCACAACAATCCGACCAAGATCAACCTGAAATGGCAAGAATTGAAGTTAAGGTTTGTTTCCCCCCAAAAAGACAGAAAAATACTTATCTTTATGATACAATCCAAAGATGCTTACATGCTGGGGTATTGTCATGATTTCCCAAACCTAAAATTCAACAGACCAGAACAAGGACAAAATTTGTGATGCCCATTTTGTAAGCTTAATTTTGTAAAAGACAAAACATAAAAGGGGATAAACACACATTTCTAAAAAGAGCAAACCGACATTGCGCCGACTTCCACAATTTGGGCCCCAAACAACAACCCAGATTGTGAACGGTAAATGTCTCCCAATTTAACTAGAGAAATCAAGCCGACAAAAATGCGCTAATTAGTTCGCAATTTAACTAGAGAAATCAAGCCGACAAAAATGCGCTAATTAGTTCGCAATTTAACTAGAGAAATCAAGCCGACAAATGTGCGCTAATTAGTTCGCAACTTAACTAGAGAAATCAAGCCGACAAAAATGCGCTAATTAGTTCGCAATTTAACTAGAGAAATCAAGCCGACAAAAATGCGCTAATTAGTTCGCAATTTAACTAGAGAAATCAAGCTAACAAAAATGCGCTAATTAGTTTGCAATTTAACTATAGAAATCAAGCCGACAAAAATGCGCTAATTAGTTCGCAATTTAACTAGAGAAATCAAGCCGACAAAAATGCGCTAATTAGTTTGCAATTTAACTAGAGAAATCAAGCCAACAAAAAAGCACTAATTAGTTCGCAATTTAACTACAGAAATCAAGCCGACAAAAATGCGCTAATTAGTTCGCAATTTAACTAGAGAAATCAAGCCGACAAAAATGCGCTAATTAGTTCACACATTTATGAAAAAACACAGAAAAAATCAGTAATGTCCACAAAAGATGCGTAAAAAAAGTCATGAACATTTAACAAACAAGTGAAAATTCAAACTTTCCAATACAGGATATAGAAGTCACAGAACAAAAAGGTCGTTGGGGCAGAGCCAAAAGAAACCTACAAAAGGAGAATAAAAAATAATTGTTGCCATCAAAAAAACAAAAAAGGATAGCCAAATTTTACAAAAGGAAGACGGTAAAAAACTTACCAAAAAAATACACCACAACTAAAAGAACCACACCAAAAAAAGCGAACGGAAAGTTAAACCCAAAAAACCCCACACAGAACAAATCACCAAACACCGCCAAATACAACTCCCGCCAATAATCCACTCCGACCAACGTAACCTCCAACAAACAACACCCGCCACCTAGACTCGAGTCGGCCAAAGCCATAAATAGTGTTTATTTTCCCGCTCAAATTAAGGACGGATCATGGGAACGCACAATCAATGATGCGGCCGAATAATAAGGATGCGTGTATAAATACGTCACGACCAAAAAAAACGGTCTGGTGTATTTCTTGTTTGGACTAGAGAAAAGGCAACAGACCAGCCAAACAATGGCCAAGAGGTGGCCAGTAAGTATTTCAGGCATTTCTAATCAAGGATTATTTTGAGCCAGAATATAGTGAAAGTTGGCCAGCGAAAATTTAACAATTTTATTATAAATAGGTGTTGAGGATGATATGGAAGAGGCTGCTGGGCTCAGTATTCCGGCCAAAGTAGGGAAAAAGAAAAGGCAGTCACAATTCACAAGAAAGGAGATGGAGGTTTTGGTTCAGAAGTGTGTGGACATCCTGCCACAGGCAGACAGGGATATGGGTGTAAGCCAGAAGTGGAGAATGTGGGAGGAGATAGCCAGTGCTGTCAATAGGCTGGGTGATTATGTCCGTCTAGCCCAGGATGTCAAACGGCGGTAAGTAAAAACCTGACCACCCAAAATTAAAAGTGTCAAATAATGCAGGAATAATGCCTACTTTTTCACCCACAGATGGCAAGACTTCAAATATCGCCTGAAGCAAAAAATGGCTGACAGGGCTAGGCATGCAAGGGGGACAGGTGGGGGTCCCACCCCTGTGTCAATGGAGTTTAATGATTTGGAAGAGCTTGCACAGGGGTGTGTGCAGGATGTGGAGGTGTTTTTCGTGTCCAACATGGATACGGACATGCCAGACTTTGCGGCTCCTCATCTTGTCCCAGGTAAATGTTGTGATGTAACCAACTCTGAAATGTTATTGTGACAATATGTAGATTGTAATGTTCCTCTTTTCTCTTTTTTCTCACAGAGACACAGGCGGATGAGTCTGCTCCAGAGGGGAGCCTTGGCCGCAGAATTTCTGCTGGCTTTGCAGGGGAGGAACCAGTACATCCGGCTGAGGACCCTGCAGAAGCCAGTCCTGGGCAATCCCCCTCGCAGGCAGTGGCACTTCTCACAGAACTCAATTTTAAATCAGATTCCCATATGGAGATTCTGTAGAGGATGGACGCCAGTCTGCTATGGGTGGCTGAGGCCCTGGAGCAAAATGCTGCGGCCAACGTGACCATTGGTCAGGCCCTGGCTGAAAATACCAGGGCCAACATCCGAATCGCCAATGCCCTGGAGCAGCTCGTTCGCAGCACATGGTGGAGCTGACCTCCCTTCCTGCCGGAACATCAGGATCCTCCACCTCTAGCACAACAACAGCCATTCCTCCAAATGTGCCTAGTCCAGAGGCAACAACATCTGCCTCTGGACAGGCCAGCAAGAGGACATCCCGGACCCGGTCTGGCGCCCACCCTACCCCAGCCAAACGGGGAAAGAAACGATGACAGCACTGGCTACTTTTTCCACACTCCTTCTGTGCTTGCCCCATATTCCTTTCTGGCCAAAACTTCCCTCTCCTTTCTTGTGAATTGTTTTTTTTATTTTTGTATTTTTTGTACCAAAAATATCATTTAAAAAAGACAAATGTACCAAAGATTACTGGGTAACAATGACCCCAAACTTGTACGTGAAAATTCACATGATTTGTTTTAAAATGTGTTTTGAAAATAAAACCTACAAATGGTTCTCAACTGTGTTGTGACATTAATTTCAAATTGGTTTCTAGTCAATCCTGTACCACAAGGAAAAAACGAAATCTTAGCTTTGGAGTTCCAAAAAATCAAGGGTTAAAAAAAAATGTTACATTAAGGAACACTTTGGTAAAAAAAAACAAAAAACTCAAGCCCAATGCAAAAGGTTACAATACACACAAACATGATGACAATATTGTTACAATATCCAAAAACACTAACAAAATTGTAAAATACATTCCTACAAAAAACGCAAATTGATTGTGTAATCCTGAAATTAGCAGCCGAGATTTTCAGCTGCGTACGGTATTGTGCTATTCCAAAGAAAACAAAAACAAACACATTACAAGCTGGTTTTCAATACAAAGTTGATTGTTTTTCTGACAAGCCGTGAAAAATCGATGAAACATCGAGGAGGCCCGGGCCAAAGGACAAGGCCATTGCCATTGTGGTCGAGTAATCAAGACCCCAAGCTCTGCGAGCAGTTTGAACGGAAAGAGGATCAGCCAGTGACGTATGACTTGGTACTAACACATTTGACGTTCGCATGAGCTAATTTATGTACGCCCCAAAAACGCCTCGCAACGCCTGCGTTTTTCCATCTCCACCCCCGTCAACGCCCAAAAACGGCCTGTTGACAAAAAGCTTGCAATCTGCCATACGCACATGCGCAGTGTTACACCGACGCATGCGCGGTTTCTCAACATCGGAACGCAACGAGCATACTGCTGTTAACGCGCGGCTCTGAATGAGGGCCATAGTCCTCTCTGGACGGACCTTGCACCATACACTGACCACACACACTGACATCTTTATTCAGCTTTGTAAATGTCTCTTTCCATGTAGTAACATTGTTTACCCCATCAATTTGAAAGGATTCACCACAGAGGATTTCAAACAGCTTTAAATCCCTTCAATGTAACCGACTTTCTTCATATTCAGACTGTAAACTACAGCCCAGATTTTCCATCTCTATAGATTGAGAATCATACTTAGAATATTTATTTTTGTCTCCCATGATTCTTGGCACAAAAAATACACAGGAACAACTTGTTTTTGTTTTCACTGTATCACACTTTGTCTTCACAAGGATTTTTAACACAGCAAAATAATTTGCTTCATGTGGCACTACAATTACCAGCATGTATCAAGCAGTCTCAATAGCCTTTCAATAGGAACCTCTGCTCTCTTAGTACCACAACTTGATTTAACGAGCATGAGCAATTCACCAGGATAAACCACACAATTTCTTTTAATTCTTCCAATGCTAAGGAAGTACAAACTTCTCTTCACAGACAATATACTTGCAGCAATAGTGCACATTTGCAGACAGTTTTATTGTTTAAACAACAGACTTATATTCACTCACCTGCCTGATGAGCATTGTACTGTTGAGTCCACTATGCAGGTGCAGTAAACATCCATATTTCCATTAGCTGCTGTAATCGACTTTCTGTGCGGATCTTTTTGCGTAAACCTGTGTGCGTAGAATCTTTATGCCTGCATTCTCCACCATATGTGATACTTGCAGTAATTAGCTTGGTAGACTTGTGTCAGTGGTGCAGTGATTAGGTGCAGAATCAGACTCCACACATGTCATTCCAGTAAAACAAATGAACGTGGAGCTTTACTTCCTGCATAATCAGGAACAAACAGAAAATAATTAATGTCTAGCCCTTTCTTAGGGCACTAGCTCACTTCTATAACCCTCTCTACAGAGGCAGCTACTCTGCATGAAAGTCTCTCACAGTCTCTGAAATTGGTGGTCCTTCCTGCACATGCAGGACTGGCCACTGGCCTCCTGGCCTGGTATAGCTTCCTTAGTTTGCTGGCTGCCACCTTTCACAGTCTGGCCTGCTTCCTTGCAGGTACCATAGCTCAGTCCCTGAGTTGGATAGCCTTCCCTGTATCTCACAGATCTAGGCTCAGGCCTTCTGGCCCTCATTGGCTTGCTAGCACAGAGAGCTCTGTCTGACTGGTCAGCCTCAGTCGTCCCTGGACTGAGTTCACTCGGCAGCCATTAGGCATCTTCCCACAATGCCTTTCTAGTCTGTGTGGGCAGATCTCCGCTGCCCCACACAGAATCTGCTGCTCACCAGTGCTACCTCTGGTGATACTGCCACAATATATTATATATATATATATATATATATATATATATATATATATGCAAATTGCAATTGTTATTAGAGCATGCAGTAGACTAAGTAAGAAAGTTCACTTGTGTTACTGTATATATTTCTACAAAGGAATTTTTAGATATGTATGTTTTGTTTTATAAAATATCCTTTTTTGTCAAATTTAAATGTGCTCCTTGTTATGTAAAAATAACATTTAATTATTGTTTTAAGCTGGGGTATAGCAGATATACTCTGTAGGAGAAGCTTTATATATAGAGTAACTAATTGACACAACTAGATTTATAAGACCTTGAATCTTATATTCTGTGATTGTTTTTTTTTAATTTAACATACTTACCCTGCCTGCTGCAATCAATCCTTCAGTCTCATCTCTTCCTGCAGCCATCTGAATTCTGATTGGTGGATAGCTTAAGCCATCCACCAATCAGTGTAGGGGGACATCCCACCACTGTGATTGGTGGATGGGACTAGTGCCATCCACCAATCAGTGTGGGGAAACATCCCGCCACTGAGATTGGTGGATGGGAATATAGCCATCCACCAATCAACATTCTGCCAAGCCAAATGCAGCAGATGCGGTGGCTGTATCAAAGGTATCTGACAGGTGACTGGGAGACAGAGATAAGATGCTCCTTGGCCACTCTCACTGTATGAATAACATAAATGGAGAGGTCGGGGAGCATTTTCTCTCTGTCTCTTGGCCACCGGGCATGTGATGAAGCCAGGAGCAGATTGGGCTGGAAAATCAGTCTGGGAAGTTTCTGGAAGCAGCCTAATGGAGGCAGGGTCTGTTGAGGGGTTGGTGTTTGTTGAGAGGCGGGGTCAACACAAATGCATTGACCCCCACAGTTGAAAATACAAACACATTATCCCCTGACAGGAAAAAGTAACACACATTGGCCACAATAGGAAAAAAATTACACACATTGCCCCCAATAGAATAAAATTAAGCACATTTGCCCCCACAGGAAAAATATAAAGGACATAATTCTTCATGTTAAAAAAATAATTTACTTATAACTTGAAAATGTTCATTTAAGAGGTTGACACAAGTTCTGACCTCAGACAGGACAGTTAATGGAGATTGCATACATCTCCTTTAGGATACAGCTGAAAATATGCCACAAGACTGGCCTAGTGGGCTTGCAATGTTTTATATTAAATGTGTAGAAGAGGAGCAGTCCAATAACTCTCTGAATAGAACTGGGAAAGGAGGGGGGCTATAAGCACACTTACCGGACAGGGTACATCAGACGTGGTACTTCCCTATGGAGATTGCACAGGATGCCCCTGGAGCCAAGCTTCCTGGAGATGTTGATGTTGTGTCCTCCTCTCTCCCCTGAACAATGGCAGACTGTCATAGGCAGAGTGAGGGAGGAATCTGTGTCAGCAGCAGGCCGTGGCTGTGTCATGCCAGGTTCAGATGGAGCCCTCCTTAGTAATATAAGGTTTGTCCTGTGAGTGGCTCCCAAGTGGTCCATCTCTCCTGGCTAACAGCACCTGGAAGTGCCTGCCTTTCAAAGCAGATGACAGCTTCCAAGTTGCTATTTCCAGGGGAACGCAATCGTGGAAGCATGGCAGCCAGGTCAGAAGGCAGTAGTGGACTGCTGTGAGCCTCCAGCATAAGGGTACATGGGACCGGCCCACCCGACGGCCCCTAACTTTAAAATTGTAGCAGCCTGGGGAATCATATGTCACTCTGCCCCCCATTCCAACCTGCTCTTGCTTGGCATGTGTTCACTAGTTGTAATGCATTGTCACATTAACTCTGAGAAATATGGAGATGTTCTCAAAAACTCTGTGCTCCCTACATTGTGGCAGTTATTCAGTGTCAAAGTTGGTCACTGTACATAAGGAGGAAAGGGAAAACATACCTCCTGTTGTTGTCCAGGAACTTGTGGATAGTTTGACAAGAAGTGTGTCTGCAGTAATCATTACACATGTTGGACCTACAAAGTATTGTTGGTCCAACATGTTGTTCTATTTACTGTCAGTGTCCAATCACTGTTGTCTATATAGTGTACATATAGAGAGAAAGATTATAGGAGGTGGTCATGCACATACTCATATATCCCAGCAATACTAAGTTTTATTGGACAGTCCTGATTTGGAGGTCCTTCCATTGTTCCAAGTAATCTGACCAGTAGTAACAGGGACTTATTGAGAATTTGAAGTAGCCCTGGAAACGATAAAAGAGTAGGCTCGTAGTAGGTGTCAAATTTTCAGTAGGTGGTGTCAAAGCAAAAGTCAACTTTGTTGGTGTTACCATGTATCATGTAGGAGTTGGTCATCAGTCAACTTCCCCTTCAAACATACTGGTATTTCTGCATTGATTACTGGAGCAGGTGGATCCCCTTCAGCCAGAGTAATGTGTAGAAGAACATAATGTCTGAATGTCCCTATAGTTCAGAAAAGATCCTGAGTTCACAAGACAGTCTAACCATAATTAGGATAGCTAGTAAACAAACTTTATCTTAACAGTTCTTGCTACTTTCTGGTCTCAAAAACTCAGATGCTACTCTGCTGGATCCTGAAATGCTGAGTCCCTGTATGGAAATGGGATAAATACTAGTCACCTCCTTGTAAAGCAGTGCAACAAATACCTTTAACATGAGAAATAGCTTTTACATTTAACAAATAGCCATATTTATCCCAGTGACCAAAATGTTATATTATTAGCATCCCTGTTACATCAATAAATATCCACAACATACACACATTGCAAAAATCTGCAGTACACACTACAATACAGCAATGTGCCCTCATATCAGCACTAGATATGTGCACCGACCCCCATGTTTTGGTTTTGGATCTGGATCTCTCCTGGTTTTGGATCTGGATTGGTTTTGCTAAAACCTCACCTCCGTGTTTTGTTTTCCTGTTTTTGTTTTGGATCTGAATTTTTTCAGAAAATAAAACAGCTAAAATCACATAAAATGTGCCTTATTTTGTTCCTACAGTATTAATAACATCAATAACATTTATTTCCACTCATTTCCAGTCAATTTTGACCAGCTCACAATATTGATTTTTCATCTAGTTAAAGGGCCAGTAGGTTGCATCCAGCTTGCTGGCTCAAAACTGATTGATATAATTATTAATAGAGTTGAGGACTGTGCAAAGATGATGGTTGGTATACCTTTGAGGTTTGAAGAATTGATAGTTGATAGTTGGTGCATACCCTGGCTGCAAAATTGATAATAAATTAATTAAAAAACAATTCATTGGTGCATCCCCTCAATCCCCTCCTCCTTCAGTTTCTCCAGCTGTTTTTGCAAAAGTCTGATGAGGGGAATGACCTGACTCAAGCTGGCAGTGTCTGAACTAACTTCACATGTGGCAAGTTCACAGGGTTTGAGAACCTTGCACAACACAGAAATTATTCTCCAATGCGCTTGAGTAAGGTGCATTCCCCCTCCATGGCCTATGTCATAGGCCATTGTGTAGCCCTGGATGGCCTTTTGCTGTTTGTCCATCCACTGAAGTATATAGAGGGTAGAATTCCAATGAGTTACTATCTCTTGCTTCAGCTGTTTGCAGGGCAAATTTAACAGTACCTGTTGGTCATGCAGTCTTCTACAAGCGGACATTGAATGTATAAAATGTCTGGATATTTTGTGGGCCACTGAGAGCATCTTCTGCAAAACCATGTCAGTTTTTAAAAAATGTTGCACCACCAAATTAATTGTGCAAGCAAAACATGGGACATGATGGAATTC
This sequence comes from Taudactylus pleione, assembly GCA_031769625.1. Taxonomy (NCBI): domain Eukaryota; kingdom Metazoa; phylum Chordata; class Amphibia; order Anura; family Myobatrachidae; genus Taudactylus; species Taudactylus pleione. The sequence continues at coordinate 16,570,722 of JAUIMM010000120.1, forward strand.
GCCCACATGTAATGCTCTCACAATATTGTTGGCATTGTCCAAAATCACAAATTCTGAGGAGAGTCCAAGTGGGGTAAGCCATTTAGCAATGATTTCCCTGTTTTTCGAAGAGATTCTCAGTGGTATGCCTCTTAGTAAAACCAGCTACAAAGAGCAGCCTGCCTCTGTATCAGCTGTCTTTTGCTAGATGTTTCTGCTGCTGTTGCGGTAGGCAATACACCTACCCAGTGGGCTGTCACAGTCATGTAATCCTTAGTTTGTCTCACTTGTCCACATAACTTATCCCAAAGAAACCAGAATATCCGACACAGGAATAATAACCACTGTTATATTTCACATCTAAAAGTAAAACCAGCAATAGGTACCATATATATCATATCTTATATCATAATTGTAGGAAGTTTAACAGAAAATGCCAGCCATTAAGGAGATGCACATCTACAAAAATTCGTGTTACAATTACCCTGTTACACTAGGGATAAAACTGACATTCTCAATAAAATACATCATAATATCGGAATAGAAGCAGTCAAGTACTTCCTAAGCATGGAACGAGAAAATGATCATTACCTATTCTTATGTGAAGTGTTGGAATTTATTCTAACTAAAAATTATTTCATCTTTAATGAGAGATTTTCCTACAGACCCGAGGTATAGCGTTGGGAACTACATGTGCAGCGACATACGCTAATCTGTACCTTGGTTTGTGGGAGACAGAACACGTTTTCAAGGAACAACTAGAAATGTACACAAAACATGTGAATTCCTAGTATAGATATATTGATGATGTCTTGATAACCTGGGAAGGAATACAGGACAAGCTTTTGGAATTCAAAGAAATGTTGAATAACAACAGTTTCAATCTTAAATTAACTATGAATATGAGTCAAAAACAAGTCAATTTCTTAGATCTTCAAATATTAATAACTGACACAGGAGAAATAATGACAGATATATTTCATAAACAGGCTGCCACTAATAGCATAATACATTTTGACAACTCTCACTACCAAGCCACAAGAAAAGGAATCCCAAGGGGTGAGATATTTAGGATCAAAAGGAACTGTTCAGAAGAGGAAACTTTTAATACCAGAGCAAAAGAATTAGGAGAACATCTCCAACAACGTGGATACAGTAAAAGAATTATAAAGAAGGCCTAAAAAAATACCAATAACAAAGATAGGAAGACCTTCTGATTCCAAAGGTCAAGCAAAAAATTCCTGATAAAACCAGATTTATAGGCACTTTTTGTAATCAGTGGAAAGATATACGCCATGTTTTACAAAAACATTGGCATGTTCTTCTATCAGATAAATATCTAGCAAGGGATATAGGTGGACACGTACACATCAGCTGGAGAAAGTCTCCTAACATCAAAGACAAACTAGTACGTAGCCACTATTCAGGAATACATGGAATATCAAGAGATAAATTGAATGGATGTTATCCATGTGGACACTGCAAAGCATGTAGACAGATATGGCTGGAAAAATAACATCAGGGCTACATCAATTGCAACACTACAGGGGTGATTTATTGCCTTGTATGTAGTTGCCAGAAAAAATATATTGTCATGACAAGCAGAAAACTGAAACAAAGACTTCTCGAACACATTGGAAACATCAGAAATGCCAAAAAAGGCCAAGCAAGATTTAAACAACTTACGAGTGTGGCAAGACACTTTTCAAAACACCATGAATGTAATCCAAATGATCTTAAGGCCTATGGAATCGAGAAAATACAATTAGGAATCAGAGGGGGTGATCTGATGAAAGAACTAATGAAGAGGGAAACTAACATGATACTTCTCATGAACACAGTTATCCCAAATGGCATCAATGAAAACAACAACTATACAGCATTCTTAGAGTAACAAATTGGACAAGAACATAACACAAGATTAGCTGCAATATACTCAATTGAATCTCTCAATATATACAGAAAACTAGAAAATATGAAAAGGGAAAATAAGGAAAAGGTTTATTCTATGATATAGACATAGTATCACTTACCTTTAGTATATCCATCTCTGAATATATCATCACCTGTTATATATAAAATAAATAAAAAATAAAATAGAAACATTAGATGAACTGTCAACTCTTGAACTGTTAGAATACAATCTAATATATCCATTTACCTGACAAACTTAGTGATTAGACCATATAATTAGTCTAATACTAATTGTTTTTTTTAAAAAAAGGATATGACAAAATCAGAACCTGTATGAACCTTTATTCTTCAAGTAATTTGCTAACTTTGGTTACATACCTAGGGAATTTGATATCTAATTATTTTACATTTCAGCACTTTCCCAATATATGATAAAAGTTGAATTGGCACTTATCTTTATTTAATATATCACATTTCATATATTTTTTACTTTCTCCTTTTACCACTTGTAATATATTCTTTAATTCTCTAATAAATGTTATTAGTCAATTAAAAACTTATTGACTGTGGATCTGTTTTTTGATCGTCTTAAACTTTATCACTCACATTTTTTAGGCACATTTGGTATTTTTTATCACATTTGGCACTGATTATTGACACATATTATTTTTAATTTCACAATACCTCACAAATATTCTAATCTCTAATATAATAACAAATAATATTTATTATAATCACAATTCTTGACACTGATTATTTGACACACATTACTTTAAGATCTTATTATATATCATAAATATCATAATATTTTCATCTTCAATTTAATGACAAACTATTCATATGCTCTAACATAAAATCAAATAGGGAAATATAAAGGCTCTGATAATTTGATCCTTTCTCTGACAATTAACAAATGAAGTATTTCTTCTTAATCTATTTACTAAATAATTAATAATAACTTCCAATTATTATACTCATTTTTAATTGTAATTAAAAAATATGATTTAACATAAAACAATTGCTGCTTAAACATAATATTATAATTATATCTATATTATTAGAAGGATTTAGCAATACACTATTAGTACGGGTATAGTTTTAACACAAAATAGATGAGAACAGCATTCCCTAATATCCATGAAATTCCAATGATCTCTATCTCTGCAAAAACAAAGAGTCTAACAAAGGAAAAACACGGATTCATACACACCCCCATGAATGACGCAGACAAGGGTATTTAAACCGGATCTGATGAGACAATCGGCTTACCCTGATGAAGCCAAAGGGTGAAATGTGCATTGGGAGTCAATGCCATGTGTGTGTAACAACCGATGAGATAACCTTATGTATGAATATGTTGTCAAATGGCAAAAAAGAATATAGCCGCTATACTTGAGCGGCGATCTAACAAAGCACTCCTACCAGCATTGCTTTATTAGACAGTGTGTCCCATGGGATGCCGGTAAAATTATCCAACTGTCCGGCGGGAACATACCCACTATACCCATTGCAGTATATCTATGTACAATATAGCCACAAACACATCAGCGGCGATACTATGGGACACCTGATACTATCACTGGATCACTATAATGTATTTCCCTAGAGCTCCATAGAATCAGCCCTAATAAACCAATAGTAAAATATCCCTGACATAAGTTATAGACTCTCTATGTCAGTCTATCAGGGAACAGTTGTAATAGAGTGGGACTGATTTCTAACATAGGGAAATCCATTTAATGCATATATTTAGTATTATTAACACAAATGGATTAAATGCATCCTATGAATTACCTATATGTGTATAAAGGGATATCATCTATAGTGACTGGGCAGCAATAAGCCCACAAACAAATGTGAATACTAAAGATATATAGCCCTTTGAGGAATTGTATGAATGCACCTCCAGTTATATCCTCTGAGATACTAGTATCCCTAATAGACATCAAACTTGCATTTACATCAGTGTGATAATATTATACTAATTAGATAGAAATATTTTAGACCTATATGCGATAAAATAGATAACACACTGATCTAACCTGCTGCTTTACAGACAACATACTAAGTATCCATATTTCTCTCCAAAAATGGACATAAATAACATTGTTTGAAACAATTTGGATACTTATTAAACAGAGTGAACTAAATACATACTAGTATATAACAATAAATACACCATAGGTTTTTCTCTTTGGAACATATATGACCAATAAAAGGCATAATATAATAAAAACACACACATGGTAAATTAAGAATAAAATTGTTTAATAAATTTTTTAAATCACTCTTCTTATTATTTATTTTTTCACTTTCTATCTGAATTCTTTATTTTTAATATTTTGCCATCAATATTTCAGACATTTCTCATGTCTTTTATTATATAAACAATAAAGGTTACATTTGAAATGATATAGATGATATAGGATCAATTAGTGATATATCACTATTATAGTGAATATCCTAGAGTGCACCAAAATAACTAATTCTTTTTCCCTTTTTTTCTGAATCATAATTTTATCATAAGATAAATTTTATATGCTGGAGGTGCTCCCTGGAATCGAGTAACTAGAACTCAAAAAGTAACAATAATTGGAAACACCAATCATCAGTATAGTGATTCCTTGATGGGGCACTCTTTTGTACATAAATGATTTGTTAGTATAATTAAAAATTAGCTTTTAATATATTTCCAATAAAAGAATGGGGATTTGTTGAGCTCCCTTAGCAATTAATCTCATGAACTTATAAAAATATATCTATTATAAGAATTAGCATAAATTATGTGGTGACTATGCTTGTTTAAATTCATATGCTCATATAGCTCCTAATGGTTATATAATATATTATAATAGCAGGGTCAGATACAGTTTGCATGACATATAAAAATTGTAAATAATAATTGGAAATAACTCCATAAATTAGAACTGTATGTAATAATAACCACTCGGTCATTTGAGATAAATCTATACATTGAGTGTGATAATAGCGTGTCTGCTGAGTATCATCTTCATATACCATGTATGGCCAAACACATATGCAAATGATCCCCGGCGGATCAAAGACCACCCTGTAGGCATAAATATCCCAGATGACCTGATACTGATTTATATCAGGATAGCAATCCCAGATGACATACTTAAATATTATAAAATACTATAGGCAGATAATATGTTGTGTCACATAACCCTATAGAAATTTAAATAGTAAGTACAGAGTACAAGTACCTGGTCCCCTCTGCTGTCCAGGGTCTTCTATGAGTGGGCACCTGGATGAGAGAGGGATCGATCCTTATGTGGTGTTAGGAAGTGTCTGTCGCTGAAAGCATTGCAGAAATCTGTCTGGTGAACAAGCCCGTTGTGGTGAAACACCAGTTAGTCACTCCCCACTGCAGGAGTGAGCAGCACGGTAGCAGGGTGTCAGGCACAATCCTTCAGTCATTTTAACTCCGGTACTCTTATTCGGGTGGGTCGTGACCTGGTCCGGTGGCTCATTCAGATTTCTGCAATGCTTTCAGCAACAGACACTGCCTAACACCACGTACAGATCAGTGTCCCACACCTCTCCCTTTATTTTCTTTTTAAGTTAGTCCTGATCCCTCTCTCATCCAGATGTCCACTCATAGAAGACCCTGGACAGCAAAGTGGACTAGATACATGCACTCCGTACTTACTATGTAAATTTCTATGGGGTTATGTGACACAACATGATATTATCTGCCTGCAGTATTTTATAATATTTAAGTATGACATCTGAGACTGCTATCCTGATATAAATCAGTATCAAGTCATCTGGGATATTTACACCTACAGGGTGGTCTTTGCTCTCCCCTTTTTTCAGAGTACTCTGCTAGAATTTCAGGTATATATTTATATATTTTTGGTTACATTAGGTAGTATCCAACCTGGCAATAGGATTAAATAATTTGTTGCAGGGCGGGGATCATTTGCATATGTGTTTGTGTTTGGCCATACATGGTATATGAATTTGGGATGATACTCAACAGACATGCTATTATCACACTCAATGTATAGATTTATCTCAAATTACCGAGTGGTTATTATTACATACAGTTCTATTTTATGGAGTTATTCCCAGTTATTATTTACAATTGTTATATGTCATACGAACTGTATCTGTCCCTGCTATTATAATATATTATATACCCATCAGGAGCTATATGAGCATTTGAATTCAAACAAGGATAGTCACCACATACTTTATGTTAATTCTTATAATAGATATATTTTTATAAAATCATGAGATTAATTGCTAAAGGAGCTCGATTAGATATTTTATAACAAATACCCATTCTTTTATTGGAAATATATTAAAAGCTAATTTTTAATTATCCTAAAAAATCATTTATGTACAAAAGAGTGCCCCATGAAGGAATCACTAGACTGATGATTGGTTTTTCCAAGTATTGTTACTTTTGGAGTTCCACTTGTCCACATATCAGTGGTCAAGTGAACAGTGGATACAACAGCATTTCTGATGACATTAAAAAGTTGTTTTTTTAATGTCCTTGTACAGACTTGGAATGGCTGTTCTAGCGAAGTGGAATCTAGAATGGATCTTGTAGAGGGGACACAGGCCCTTAATTAACTGTTGAAAACCCACTGCAGTAATGGCAGATACTGGATGCACATCTAATACCAGTATAACTGTTGAGGCTTCAGTAATATGCTATGCAAATTGGTGATTGCTGTCATACTTGTAAGCCTTTGCAAACAATTGTTTAAGAGTTAATTGTTTTTTGGAGGATACACTACAAGTAGTCTTCCTCCTGGTCCCCTTCTGGGATGAAGATCCACTCACAGCAGCAGCAGTAATAGGCATAGTCATCAAGGATCCTTCTGAGGAATCACGGATAAGAGAGGAGTCAATCATGCTTCGAATACCAACATTGGATGCAGCATGACTACTTCCAATGATAAATGAGGATGTTGATGATGCAGGTGTCGGTGTTGGAGATCGAGGGTGCTTGGATCTTACAGAGAGGGAGCAGGTAGGTGACACTGGAGTTGTTATGTGTTGAGTTTTGGAACTTGGCAACATACATTTTGATATTTGATGAATGCGCGCCAAGTGACGTAACAAGGAGGATGTTCCTAGGTGGTTTAGGTCCCTCCCTTTACTCACTCTTGCATGGCAACAGGCACATATGGCTTGACAACTGTTGTCCGGATCGAGGTGGAAATAATTCCACATGTGAGAAGTGGATTTTGTTTGTATTTTGCCCTGGCATGACAACAATGGGCTTTGGCTTTTTCAAACCATGGGCAACAGCTGTTGCCTTACTTACACAAAGGACATCCTTGGCATCAATATCCTCATCACCAACATCATCATTAACATTCTCATCATCCTTAGCACCTTCAACTACCAAAATATCCTCCTCCTACATGTGCAATTCCAGAGAAGCATCCTCGATGGCTTCGTCTGCAAGATGTTGACTGCCCTTCCCCACATTTACAGAGGGCACAGAAATGTTGGAACTTGGAGGATCCTCCAGTACACTAGTATTTAGGTCTGGCTCACACATGGCAACCGCGGACACACTTGCACTCTCCTCAGGGATTTGTGATTTCGATTTCTCTGGGCCCAAAGTTGTTTTCTCCAAAAGGCTATCAGAATCAGAACCAGCAGTCTTCTTAAAGAAAGACAAGGCTTTATCCTTTCCTTGCCACTTGGTGTAGTGAATGGCATCTTGACAATTTTTTTGTTTATCTAAAGGCAAATTTCCTTTCAATTTTCTTCTTAACTTTGGTAAAAGTAGCTTCATCATATCAATGGCATGACTTAAGCCCTGGGGCATGGGCCTTCATAGAAGATGAGGTAGTTGATGGCCTTGCACTGCTGGTGGCAGTTCAACATGTGGTTTTTGGACTTGCTCTCCTGTCATGTGACAGCCCTCCATATTTTCTGCAGTCTTGAAGCAGTTGTGTTGCATTGCCGACTTGCTAGATCTTGTGCGGCTAAGCATAACACGCACAGACAATTTAAAAAAAAAATCTTTTTTTGCCTATTTTTTTTCAGGTGCAGAACTTTGGGCCCAGAGCACAGATTGATGATGACTGGTAGCAGGCAGCACTAGGTTGCATTGCCAACTTGCTAGATTTTTTGCGGCTAAGCCTAACACGCAAAGACACACAGACAATTATTAGACAAAAAAAGACAATTTTTTTTTTCAGCTCCAGAACTTTGGGCCCAGAGCACAGATTGATGACGACTGGAGTCGGGCAGCACTAGGTTGCATTGCCAACTTGCTAGATCTTGTATGGCTAGGCCTAACATGCACAGACAATTATTAGACAAAAAAAGACAAGTTTTTTTTAATGTTTTTTAATGGCCTGAACTTGGACCCGGAGCACCGATTGATGATGACAGGAGTTGGGCATCACTAGGTTGCAACTTGCTGTATATTGTGCGGCTAAGGCTAGTGCACACACTCACAGAAAATAAATTGACAATTTATTTTTTTATTTTTTGGGGGGGTTTTCCAGATCTTGGGCCCAGATGGATGCAGCAGCCCAGGACACAGCAGACAACACAGCACCAGACAGCACAGCACCAGCCCAGATGGATCAGCACCAGCCCAGATGAATGTAGCAGACAGCACAGCACCAGCCCAGATGGATCAGCAACAGCCTGGATGAACACAGCAGACAGCACAGCACCAGCCCAGAATGGATCAGCACCATCCCAGGACACAGCAAACAGCACAGCACTAGCACCAGATGGATCAGCACCAGCCCAGATGGATGCAGCAGACAGCACAGCACCAGCCCAAATGGATTACTAACAGCCCAGATGACACAGCAGACAGCACAGCACCAGCCCAGAATGGATCAGCACCAGCCCAGGACACAGCAGACAGCACAGCACCTCTCCCCAGCCCTACACTACCCAGCCTCCCTGTTCCGTCTCCACAGCTGGAGTGAAATGGCTCCCACATGCATCCCTTATATATAGAGATGAAGGCTTGCGAGCCGCGAGATTTTGTCTCTATGGTTTTGCCTCAATGTCAGAGATCCGAGTAAGGTGGGAACATCTGAGCCGGCTTGGATCCGACTCGGATCCCCTTAGTTCAGGTGGGTTCAGATATTTCAGTAATCAGTTTCACTGCCTTCACATTACAGTACTGTTCCTCAGACTTTCCATACAAAAAAGCATTACCCCCTCTATCCACATTACAGTACTGCACCTCAACATGGTAGCAATATCATGATCCTCACATGGCAGCAAAACCATCACCACTATACTGCAGCAATACTTGCAACACATTGCAACAAGTTATCTGCCAAATGGCCAGCACAACACTACAGCAATACTGCTACAATACCTTTGAAACAGTACAGTCATACCTCTGCCAAACTAAGGAACTACTTCCACCACATTTCATCAATACATGTGCAATACTACAGCAATACCTCTACCAACCCTATAGGAATTTTACTGCACCTCCCAGATGAAATATAAAATAAGCAAATAATGATATAGAACTACTACAGATAGTACAGTGTGTCATACAAAGAACTATTACAGGCATCAAAATGTAAGTAATTAATTTAAAATACAGGAAAATATATATACAAAATATAGAGGTTCGCATAGTTGGAGGAAGGCAAACAATGTGTGGAAAGGCACAAGCAAATACAAAAAGGAGACACAGAGACAAAAACTATGGAAGGGGGAATATAGTCACTCAACCAAACCATGACAGTAGCATGCTGAAGAGCATAGGTGCTCAGAAGCACAGTACTAAGTGGAGGAGGAGCAAAGTCATAGCATACAATGCAACAGGTGCAAGAACAGCTGTGCCCCTGTATTAAAATAGTGTCTAAGAAAGAGAATAGGCAATTGTGTCCCATTGGAAGGGGGGATGGTGAGGTGGTCACATGTTTGATATGGCTTCTGTAAGTGGCCTCATAACTGGTTGACCCACCAGGAAAATTACACATTGCTTGCTCCTTAAGGATTTCTTTCAGGATGCACTCTGTGGAAAATCCTCAAATGCAGAATAAGACTTTTCCACTAGTCTCCAAACCTTCAAGCATAACATGCAAACCATCAACATAGCCTTCATAAGCTATCCTACCCAATTACATACCCACTATACAGTCCACATATAACTTTACATATTTCTAATAGTAGGTAGTAGAAATCTGTTGGGATGCATTAAAGAAATGTGAGGGATGCTGGTTCACAATTCCTCATGTGCATTGCCCTACCATGGATTTCTGGTCCTCCTTACGACAACAACACAATGAGACATGAACTTCACCCACTCTCTGGTTACTGTTTAGAGATTATACACCATGACTCCTGAAAAGTAGTCCACAAATACCTAATATTCATGCCTGATGGCATAGTGAACTGCATCCAAGATGTGTTCTATAGTGTTCAAATTTAGAGAATGAGGGTACTAACTTTTGATGCCAAGATCAGGGGAATGAATGCTCCTTTAGCTATAATCTAGTGGCTAATGACCTGTGAAGTGGTGCATTGTTGTGCAGAAAGAGCCCACTCCTGCCTAATATGAAAAGGTGCAAATGTCTGAATCAGGGGTCAGTGATGCCTGTATCAGGTGTTACAGTGTGCAGAGACACTGAAAGTGGGCTTTTCTGGACTTGCACATATAGGTGCATGGCAGTACACAAGGGGAAGGCTAAAAGTAAAATTTACATATCATTGCTGCCGTGACTCTGCAAAAAGATGCATCAGCAGATGCAGCAGCATCCACCTTGGAATTAGGCCCTTTATATTTATTTCTTAAATATATATTAAGAACAATCAACAACTCTGATAGATTTTTTTGAAAGAGGTAATGATGAAGATAAAATAAGGTAAGTTAAGTTGATAGCATTTGGTAAGAATAGACAAGATCTTCCTTAGGGAGAAAGTTACAAATGAATGTTGAAAACAGAAGTCAAAAGACCTTATGTGAAACAATTATAATAGAGAGAATAAAAAATAGACTAAAAAAGGATATTACATTCAGTTATTACATTAACCACTTGACAATTTTTTTTTCTACACACTGCTAAGAGATTGTCAGGTTTATGATTAAATTATTCTAAGAACAGCTACAGTATTTTGAACTTATCCAACACAATCTTATAAAAATATATTCTTTTGAAACACATAACATTAATATTGTCTTATCATATTGCCCATTGATATACTGAACTATTAATAATTGAACCATCGTGACTTTGCATTTTTCCATCATCATTTTTCCATCATCATGAAAGATGATGTTTGTCTATTAGAAATGAAGATTTGCCTCTTTCTGAGACCCGATATTTGGCGGGAAAAAATAAAACTTGGTGAGAAAATCCAAACTGATCTGACCCTTCACATCTCTAATATATATTAAACAGATGTGCGCTGAACCCTGTGTTTTGGTTTTGCCAAAACCTCCATCTAGTGTTGTGTATTTGGTCATGGATATCTTAAAAAATTGATAAAACAGCTAAAATCATTGTTTTGGGACTATTCCTACAGTATTGCTAATCTCAATAACGTTAATTTCCAGTCATTTCTAGTCAAGTTTAACCTCCTCAGAGCTCACAATATTGTTTTCACCCATATTGGCCCAAGGCTGCAGCAGCCTAACTGGCTAAACTAATTGACAGAGCAGTGGCACAAATACATGGCAATTTAAAAATAATTTTGCACATCAAGGAATTAAAAGTTCAGGGCAGTGCTGTGTTCATGAAATCCATGCCGCTATTCTATCAGTGAATTGAAGCTGCACTAAAAATTTTAACTGTACTAGTGCAGTTCAAGTTAATCGATGAACAAGGCAATCAGGGGATACAATTAGAGGATCCCACTTGTCAAACAATAAAAAGTGAGAACACAACAGATTTCTTGGCACTAAGACTGCTGGTTGTTTCTGCAGAAGTAATTAACCTCACTTCATCGTATCATTAGGCTATACCTTGTTCCACTCTGATGGGTGCTCACTGCTCAGTGCTTGTTATCAAGTTTAAACCTGGTGATGACCACTGCCCAGCAACTCTGACAGAGCTAGCCTGCACTGCTAATCATATGGGACTATTTATGGAGCAGGTAATGGGTATTTACCAACTGTGCACAGTTCTGAATACACTTTGTTTTCGGTAGCATATTCAATTAGGATTACCCTAACCTCCTCACATCAGTCACTCAAAGGGATCTGAACTCTGGGCGTGGCATTTCCTACACACTTGCTGCTAGGAGCACATAGGCCCAGGAAGATTATTACACTGCCTGATTCAAGCTGCAGGCTATTACCCTTACTACATTGAACTTGCATGTATATTTTTAACAGAATTACATTTTGACCACCCTGAGATTATTCAAGACTTTCCACACAGTCACAACAAGGATTCTGAGTTGTGGTAGGCTCCTTTATTATATTATTACATAATTTTATATCATTTATACAAAGCGACTGGATGATTTTACAAGCTGACCGCATTATATTGATAACATTGTTGTCATAATTATTTTTTCAGCAACACTATTGCCAAGTACTCTTTTTACTGCTGCATTCTATAATATTGTTACCAGATTTGCTAACATACAATTTTACTGATTCTGCAGAAACTAGCACTTGTTTTGCTGCAGGACTCCACTTGTCTTCCTTTTGGTTTATATCATTGCTATTTCTCCTTTATGTCATTTTATTTAATAAGATATTAAACCTTTATTTTTTCTGGATGATCACTAGTACAATTGAATAAATTAGATATATGCTTTATTTGTCAGTGCTCCCAGAGGTATAGTTACTAAAATTCAGGTTTTTAGAAGTGAATATATATATATATATATATATATATATATATATATAGAGAGAGAGAGAGAGAGAGAGAGAGAGAGAGAGAGGATCCGATATCCTGCCTAAAACATTGAATCGTTGACACTTTCACGCCCTGCCCAAACCCCTGGACCTAGAAACATGTGAATTGGGGAGTATATTCCTTGCATGATGTAGGTACCTACTAAGAAGAGATTTTTCAAAATTTGACTGCTAAGAGGGTGAAAGGGGCTAAAATGTTTCCTCTCCCTGTGCAATGTCCTGCCTGATTGTCTCATCATGGTTGTAGCACAGTTCATATTGAACCACCAACTGTCTTCCCAAGTCCTGCCAAACATTACTAGCAGTTGTTGTGGCTCCCCTATTTCAATAATGAGGGAAGGAAATGTGTTACTACAGAGGTGAGATAGTAAAATGTGTTACTACACAGGTGGGGTAGGGGAATGTCAAATATGTTACTATGGGGTGAAGCAAAGTAATGTGTTACAGCATGGGTGATGGAAAGTAAATGTGTTATTACAGGGGTAATGTGTTACTACAGAGTTGAGGAGGGGAATTTGTGAGTACAGGGGTGAGTGGGGATAATGTGTTACTACAGAGTTGAGGGACAGGAAAGTGTTACACCAGGGATGATGGCGGGGAATAAGTTACTATATGTTTAAGTGAGTGTAATGTGTTACTACAGATGTGAGGAAGGAATTGTACTTCTACAGAGGTGAGGGAGTGGAATGTATTAGTACACAGGTGAGGGAAGGTATTGTCTTACTATAGCAGTGATGCATTACTATAGAGGTGAATGAGTAATGTCTTATTGGAGTGGTGATATATATTTATTTGAGATGGTGGGATTACTATAGTCTCAGCAGTATATAAAAAATACTTGTGTTTTGTTCAGGTTCCAGCATTTTGCTTTAAAAATAAAATGGTTCATTAGGTGACAGTGAGCTTATAAGTGCAGTTAGTTGCAGTAGTGTGTAAAAGAAATAAAAATATTTTTTTTGCATGTTCTGGGTTAGGCAGTGGCACTGTGTTACAAAACCCCTCACTAGGTTCCATGCCATCATGTTAATAATAAAACTGCTGTGTGCCCTGTGGCATGAAGTGCAAGGAAATGCACTTTTTTACATAAAAGCAGGAGCAACAACCAAGTTCTAGCGCTGCAACTGCTGCCAGGCATGGTGATACTAGTCCTTCAACGTATACTAAAGTTTATGCTCAAGGGTATAGAGGGTTTAAGATAGTGCACATGGGACTTATGTTTATTGATTCTGAGACTTTGACATTAATTTAACCCACTGGGACTACAATCAATGGCTTATTTTACCACTACAGCTGCTGCACCTGGAAGGTGAGGGATGCCCACCTCTGGCTGATAACTCTATTTATGAGCAAGTAACAAATATTACCTGAACTAATTTCCCCTTACTCCCCACCTTAGCTGCAATCACTAGTCTGATCCAACAGTTAATCCATCCCCTTCTATATCAAGCTCATATGTTATTTAGAATAAATCCTTAGAGCAGTGTGACTCTTCAATAAAGGATTTTTTTACACATTATATGCACCATTGATTTTCCTTTCTAACAACAATAATCACGGTACATTTACTGTTCATGCAGAAACCTTTAAGCAAAAATAATATAGAATTAATTCTTCCAGGTGCAGACCTTAACTAATAATAAAAAATGGTACCATTTGTAAGGCCAAAGTAAGTAGAGGTAGGGACATTTACCATCTAGGCACCTCCTCCCTGTTACATCATTTTCAGTGAGTTCATGCAAGCTATTTAGCAAAATGTTTAAAATCCTGTAAAATAATAGCAAGCACTCTAGCATCAGCTACCAACAGCATGAATAGATCTAGGCACAAGCAAACTTCATCACCAACATCTTCATCATAAACCTCCTCATTTACGATTGGGGTCAGTCTTCCTGCATCCAATTTGCTACTGGTGGAGGTATATATTCATCACTGAAGAAGACCAAAAAGACTAGTAGTTTAAAACAACAATTTCTTGTGAAACAATCATTTGCAAGAGGAAGAAATTAGATACTACAAAGTAGTTTCATCCTCATCATTCTTTACTGTCCAGATTTGTCCACATACATCTAGCCTCCATGTGCATTAAACAGCCCTTCTAATTGTGCCATGCTGTGGCGTGACTTAGTAGTGCCAAGCGTTTTCCATGCAACTTTTTCTCTTCAAATGCTTCTTGTTAGCATAGCTATGCAAATAGAATGCATGAGCAGCTTCTGCTGATTAAAATGATATGCAGCAAGTCTATTTTCTGTGTGCTACTGCGGGTGTATCTACATGCAAAATGCTATGTTACAGTTTCATAGCCACTGACACTGTTACATAGCATTTCGCATGCAGATACACTCACAGTCGCACACAGAATATAGGCATGCTACATATCTACTGTATTTAATCAGCAGAAACTGCTTGTGCTAAATATTTGCATCTTGTGCAAATAAGACACATTTCAAGGGAAAAGTCTCAATAAAACACACTTGTCACTACCGAGTCACACGGCAGTCATGTGTTAGGTGTACTGCGACTTGTAGTGCACAGAGGATAGATGTATGTTAACATACCTGTATGTATTTGATAGATAGCATATATTAGTGTACTTTACTGGGTTAATTGTATTCTTCTGTATCTTGCAAGACTATCCATCTCCAGTTTCTCATAATGAAATCATATAATCTTCATATATTCTTCAAATCATATAATCATATATTCAAATTATATTATCATATAATCTACAGATAGAGTTGTATCATCAATTCATATAATTTTCATATCATATAATCGAATGATCATCTTCAACTAATGCTGGGCATACACTCTACAATTATCTACTAGATATCTGTCCAATCTGGCTGGTTGGAATGAAAATCTGGTAATGTATGGGAGCCAATGACAAACGACCATATGGTCTTAAACACTGGAAAATTGTCAAAAATGATTGGTCATTGGTTAAATTCATTTTATTTAACCAATTTGAATAACTATTTTGTCTGTTTTTCAGTGTTTGTGAGCAAATGGTTGATTGTCATTGGCTCCCATACATTACCAGATTTGCATTCCAACCAGCCAGACTGGACAGATATCTGACAAATAATTCTATAGTGTATGCCCAGCATAAGCTATGACTGTTCCTTAAATTGATTGCATTGGCCTGAGGCTTGTGAATGAATGTTTTTAATTAATTCAGTTTCCTTTGCACTTTCAAAATCTCTCTGGGATTTTGGAAGCTTGTTTAGTAATAATTTCTTCCATGTCTCCGATTTACTTTTCTTTGCAGTTATTTCTGTTAGTAATCAATCAATGCATTAACTGGCTTCTGCTGCCTAAATATTCCACTTTCATTAACCTCTACTGGTCTTGGGTCTCTGATCTAGTTCTGTATTAATAAAAATATCAATAAGATTGTATAGTTTATTCAACTGTCATCCTGTCTGCCAATGCTATACTACTATATTTCATAGATATGGTATATTTTTTAACCTGATGTGTACTTGTACCGCTGCAATGTGGTTATTTTGATTAGTCAGCTTGCTGCAGCCTTTGGCCAATATTGGTGAAAACAATACTGTGAGCTGTGAGTGGGTCAAAATTGACTGGAAAATACTGGAAATGAATGTTAATAATACTGTAGGGACAAAATCAGCCCAAGCTTGTGTTCAAATTCTGAGATTACTAAAAATCTTTCTCCATTGTGTACTGTTCAGTTAGATGCTCTCTGTATTGTAAATTGGTTATTAAGATTG
The DNA here is from genome assembly GCA_031769625.1 of Taudactylus pleione. Taxonomy (NCBI): domain Eukaryota; kingdom Metazoa; phylum Chordata; class Amphibia; order Anura; family Myobatrachidae; genus Taudactylus; species Taudactylus pleione. Next base: position 16,587,204 of record JAUIMM010000120.1, read on the forward strand.
GTTATTAACATACTCTCTCTGTTAGTCACTAGAATGCGGTCTGTATTCAATAAAGATCACTTAATTCTTTGTATAAGATAGATAGATAGATAGATAGATAGATAGATAGATAGATAGATAGATAGATAGATAGATAGATACTCCCACATTAGTCAAAAAATGCTGCATGGTTTTTGTTCCTCCAATATTTCCATTGTGGAGGGCTTGTAGATGTTAAGCATCTTACTTGTGTTTATCCCACATCCCCTCTCCCACCCCAAGCCAAAAGTTGCCATAAACACTAGTACAACCAAGAGCTTCTTACAATTATGCTTCCAAGAGCTATGTAGTGTCCTGTTTCAGCTACTTCTGTTACGAAAGGGTTATGAGCATTAATTTTCCTCCAAAACAACTGATGATTTTTTGGGTAGCAGTTGACTGCAATGCTCAGTACATAAATAACAGTGTATTGTATGCAGCCAATGTACAATGTACTGTACATGTTGTTAAATTAACTTGTAACCAAATGGGTACTGATGTATCACAATATTTACATAGTCAGATTTTATTTTATTTTTTAAATTTCAATGGAATAAGAAAATATAATTTTAAACAAAGCAAGCAGAACAACAATACTGCATGCGAAACAAAAACATTATTTAATATTTTTCAGCTTAGAGAAATATTTAAATAACCACTGACAAAGCTACCAAACTCTTGACAAATACTTTTATCTGGCTGGGAGAAGTCTATCTTAATCTCACATTTAAGATTAGAAAATATAGTTCAGTTGTATATGCACGCAAATGGCTACAATGCACATTTTTACAGATTGCCCTGTCAGAGACAAAAAGTCAAAATCAGCATTTTAATATAATGTTATTTTTCATTCTTTCAAGACTACTGAAAAGAAGTAGAGTTGCTATTATAATGGTGATATTTTATCATATTACGTTAAGCATCACTGCTCACAATGCTGCTCTTATATCTCTCCTTATCTTATCATCTATTACTCCACAGCAGCAGGTAAAGCTAAAGTGTATATTATCATATTTTTAAGTACTAGAAACTAGTAGCTCAACTATGTGAATGACAAATATTGCCTCTATATGGAACTGTTATAATAATGGTGCTATATAGAATAATAATAATAATAATAATAATAATAATAATGATAATAATAATAATAATAATAATAATAATAATAATAAGTTAAACATTATGAATAACAATTCTGAAATAAAACAATAACAAAAATGAATAATATATTTAATTCAGCAAAATAAATAATTTCCACTGTGGTTATTATTACTGTGGCAGTATCACCAGAGATGGTGCTAATGAGCATTAGATTCTGTGTGGGATTGGAGAGATCCTCCCACCCAGGGTAGAATTACTGAGTTTTGACACACCTTTGTGCTGCCTTGTGGAGATAGCTCAGGTGTGGGCTGATGAGAGGGCAGACCAGTCAATCTGCCATTGGAGACAGTCTAAGTGGGACTGTGGCAGCCAGAGAGCCCAGAGAAGCTAAGCCAAGCCTTTAGGGGCCAGCAGGCCTGAGTCCGGACCTGCAGGAAGCAGAGGGGATAACAAACCTCTCAGAATGTGTGGCATTAAAGCAGCTGGGCGGCAGGCTGGGGAGGCCAGAGTCTATACATGGGGGAGACAGGGAAGGCCACCAAGAATGACTGTGTATATTATTCTGCTGGAAGCAGATTGTGTGACTGCAAGCAGGCTAGGAGCCTGAACGTGAGCAGGCCAGAATCTGTGAGAATAACTGTCAGAGACAGGACTGGGACTTTAACGCTGAAAGACTGTGTTTCCAGACTAGCTGCACCATTATAGTCATGGGTCAACCAGTGAGTTAGATGCCTTAAATAGTAACTAGGCTGTTTATTATTTCTGTTCACTTTTGTTTCCCGATTTCCATGCTGGAAAGTAAAGCACCATTCCATTTAATTACTTGAAAGCTGTGTGTGGACCCTCATTAAGCACCTAAACACTGCACCAAACCACCTTCTACCAAGCTAATTACCCCAAGTTATCGCATTACTTAAACATGGTAAAGATATATTGCTTAATGCTTTTGAATCTTATCCTTAGCATTGCAATTCTGGTTGAGCAGTTGTTGCTGTTGTCAGATTGCATAAAATCAGACAACATTAGCAACTACCTACTGAGAATTCTGAAGACAGGTGTGCTAGGAATTTATAGTCTTTTCCCTATCTCTTCTGCCTTTGAGATATAAAACATGATTAACATGAAAACTATATAAGTTTGCTAATATTAAATCCCAGGTACTCTAAACCTAGTCATCAAGTCTGACTAACAAAATATTCTTGGCAGAGGACTTACCTCCAGCAAAGCCTAGAAGATGGAAAATGGGTGTGTGGCACTAGGTTTCACCCCACCCACAGGCATAGTGTCCTAAGCCAGACTGCTTCTTCCTTTGGCAGTAAGGATGAAATTGTCAGTTCCTCGGAATGGAGTGTGGCAGTTGGCTGTGACATCAGTGTCATGCTCCACATTCTCAGCCTAACAATGACATGTAGTAGTAGCATCAGCCAGCAAATTCGCATGTAAGAAGCTGTTGACTGCTAGTCCTTTGTCAGTGGCAGCCACACTATGAATATGTGCTATGGAAACATTTAATATATCTGAAAGAGTGACATTATGGGCTATTCTACTGGTTTCGATTGGCAGTATTGAACACACCCTGTTTGTTCTATGCTTACTTGAGAACATCCTGTTAATCATCCCCATTTTTCTCTCCAGTCATATGTGCAGATACAGTCAGAATGGGTTTGAGTCTGCATATCTGTACATTAACAGTGCAAATTCATGCAATATATGTTACATAAATGGGTGTATTTTCAACTCTACACCAGTTTATATGACACTACTGAGAAAAGGACAAATTAAATATATATTGAGATATAAGTTGACATTTCATAATGCATTTGGTAAAATATCTGATACTGCATGCCTACAGCAGTAATACACTGGCCACAAACAAATGTTTTTTCCTGACATTTATAGTGGGCTGGCAATATTGAATATGTTGCTATTATTTTTCTCTGTGTTGGCTATTTTCAAAATATTTTTTTAAATATAAGCCTAAAGCATCAATTTACCATTGCATATTGGATATGATTTTAATAATCTCACTTCTTTTTACCCCATGAAGATTGTATAGAAAAGCCATTTACTCAAAAGACAGAATAGTGAAAAGGTTTGATTTGTAAAGCATGCATAAAAAAAAAACACTCTAAAAATATAAGATATTTAAAAAATCAGATCATTTCTACTGTAAAGATTATACTATACTTTTAAGGGAGAATAAAATATGGCCCATGGCTCAATAATATTGTTATTCTTAATGATAAAGTGATGACAGGAAATTATATTTTACACATGTTAGGTATGGAGCGGCTCCACTGGGCATGCTCCAGAAATCTCATTGAAACCTCCAGATCTGACAGCCACCACAGCGCCGACGTGCTGACAGTGTCGCAAGTTTGCGATTTAAATGCACAGTTTGTAATACAGAGATCCCTCTTTTAAACAGAGGCTACTACCAGTTTCTGAAGTCATGAAATCACTATAGTGTCTAAGTCTGGGACAGTTCCGCAAGTGTGCAACTTCAACCGCACAGTCAGTTTGTAATATAGAGATCCCTCTTTCAAAAAGCCTGATACTACAGTATTCTATAGTTCCTAAAGTCATGAAATCATAATAGTGTTTACTGTAAGTCTGGGATGCACTGTGTGTGACTCCCGACCCACTGGGCATGTGTAGTATTATGATCCTCCGTACACCATTGCATAGCACAACTGGCATATGAAGTGGCTCCACTGGGCAAGCACCAGAGATCCCATTGCAACCCCCAGATCTGACAGACACCACAGCACCGACGTGCCAACAGTGCCGCAATTGTGCATTTTAAAATGCACTGTTTGTAATGCCTCACTTTTAAACAGTCCACTACTAGTTTCACTACAGCACTGACAAAAAAAATATTATTTTCCAGGGCTCGAACCTGGACAAGCACTGTTGCAAAGCGATCACCTAACCTCTAGCCCACATGCCAGCTATTTCAAGAACTACACATAGTGGGCTCATCCTTGTGCACTCCACCCACCCGCTACTGTTTTTAATAATAAAAAATGTGTCTTCCTTTCAAAATATTATACTAGTACATATATACAGTACCCCTCCATTAGAAAATATTTCATCCAATCTCATTGAAAGCTGTGCTTGCATCTAATTAATCTACAGTATCAGTTATACGACCATACCAAAAATGCAACTATACTACTGTACAGTTATGTACAGTATGTGTACTGATTTGCATCCCATTCTTAGAGCTTATGTGACATTAAAAAGATTGGTTGTGTGAACATGCAAATACAGTGCGTGAATGTGATATCCATCCAATGTAACAGTATGGTATTAAGTACATATTACTACAGTGGAACACTCACCATCCAGCGGTTAAGTGCTGTATAACATGCTGTAGCATATCTTTCGTTGAACAATACCACAGTACGCCAAAGTCCAGCCATCACATAAAACATTCCATGGCACGACAAAGAGGCCTGAACGGAGCGCTATGAGCAACAAACTAGCTGGGCTCATCAGTAGCTATATTTTTGAAATGTCTGATAAATTTTCAGAAACAGATTAGGCTCTTGTGATTTGCAAACTAGGTTTTCATAAATAATCTTTGTCAATTTTTTTTCCCTTTTCTCAATGTCATCCATGTGTTGGTTATGTTAAGACCCCAGTCAGTGGGAAACCTTCCATAGGCAAACACAGGGGGGCCCACACCATGACTACAATAGAAATAGTAATATAATATAATTTTATAGTGCTGCTTGTTCTTCTCGGTATTGCATATGAAATAATTAGCACCACCTGTGGATCTTAAAACATGTGTTAGCCAGTAATAAATATACCTGTGCAAAACTATTAGATCTAAAAAGCATACACTGTTATACATATACTGTACATATACACATATACATACTGTTTGTGTCCAGGGAAGCTCTATGTTCTTCTGCTGCTCCCCCAGACTACTGGACTGCTCCAATGCTCTGTAAGACTGTAATGGTGCCCACGTCTGAAATAAAAACAAACATTCAACTCAGGAAGGATGGTCCTACTGACACATTTAATTGCTACCTGTGATCACTGATCCTGTATATGCTGAAATTATGACTCCCAATACACTTTGTATGATGTATATTAAAGCTGGTTAAGTGCCAATTATGCCCTCTTCATGGACTGGCGACACTCTTAAATCAAGCATTTGGAAACCCCCCTCTAGAAATCCTGCATTTGCCACTGCCTTCACTCCACCCATAGTGGATGTTATTTTCAGCAACTTGTAAAATACTGTACATTTTATTACATTGTTGCTAACTTACACAAATAATTTTTACACAAGTCATAGTCCTCTGAATGGTAAATATCTCCAAGCGCCAGCTCAGCACTTGATGACATTGATGTCATCGACCAGGCAATAAGCCAGGTCAATGATGCCAGCCTAAAAAGGGGTCTTAGCTGGGTCGCACCTGAGATGGAACCGTAGACAAAATCCCCAGTGCGACCCTGTATCTATATGTCATAGGGGTATAGGAAGCAGGAGGATGAGTGGTCACAACACCAACCTCCTCATCATATCAATACCAATATAGCAATTATCTACAGCAGTATAGAAAATAAACAACACATTGGCATGATCATGGCAGCCGCATTAAATCAACCAATTCACACTTCCGTTCCACCATTGTGGCTGTAAGGGTAAATGCATACAAATGACTTAAGATTGACATTTACATGCATTCATAGTCTTGGCAAAAACACACAAGCTATGCCACTCACTCTGCATAAGCCCCTAACATTTTTGTCAGGTATATTTTGTAAACTTTTGCAAAGCAAATTTAAAAAAAAAAAAAGTGTAATGAAAGTTTGTATTAGCCATTAATTTTATATTTCGTGTTTCCATATAAATGTTATATTAACACAAACATTTTTCTTATCTGCATAGAAAACTCAAGTCTTCGAAGTTGGATTTCTAGACTTTAAATATATTGTGCAATGGTGTTTCCAGACTACAACAATGGTGAAAACATTCCGCATGATTCACTATGATGACTTTTGCAATGTAACAACATTTCATAAAATACTGTATATTATAATGTAGAGAAATAGAATAAAAACATTAACAATAATTTGGAAGAAACTAAAGCTCCATCCATATGGAGCGATCAGATAACGATCAGATATTGTTATCTGATTGTCCTGCATGTGCTGAATGTTCGATATCGAACATCCAGCAATGCACCAACCCCCAAACAACTATAATGACCCGCGATTGATGATTGTGGGTCTCTATAGTAACCAGGCTAACCTAGTCGATATTGACCAGGTTGGCTTGCATGCATGAGCGATGGTCGATATTGATATCAACAATCCGTGCCTGCACATCGACCATCATTTGGGGGTTGGAAGGGCCCAAAAACAGGACAATATGAATGATAATGATATGATCGATTTCATTATCGTTCTTATCGTCCTGTTATATCTGACTGTGTGTATGCACCATAAGTGGTTATACCTGAATGTTTTAGAGAAGTACTAGCAATCATGATTTGATCCTTGCTGGCTGTTAAATTTATCTCATCTCTTTGATCATGAGATTACTTTTGGTATGTTACATACAGTATCTCCTTATTAATTGTACTATAGCTTTGTTCTCTTCCTTTTTACATACAACTTAACATAGATGACAATTGAGGGGAATTATTTCCACTCATTGAGTAAAGCAGATGACAAGGGAATTCTTAACTAATTTGATGGTCTAATTTTTTATTATTTTCACGGCAATCATTTTTAGTAAACTTTTTTTAAATATTTATAACAAAAGTGATATTCCCATTAAAAAAAAAAACTATATGAACTGCAGTTTACTCGGGCCATAATAATCATCTATAAATACATTTTTGTCCTCAGTAAAACAAGTAAAATACAAAAATATATTCCCTCTTGTCCTGATAATAAAAGTTGCATCATAAATTTAGAAAAAAATATGTATTGTGAGCTAATACTTTTGTGTGCACTGAGAAAATCAGGCGTCTTGATTATCTTTATTTTATTACATATAGTATATCCTAACATCCAACACTATGGGAGAGGTCCTATAGATAATGAGCATGATGCTGCATGTTATGAAAATTTGGAATGTGTTAGTATGCAAGGAAAATATACAGCTTTGAGACATATTATTGCTCCCAGGAAAGAATGGTGGAAACCTTTATTGCTAGGCTGTAAGCTACAGTACATATTTCTTGCTCCTAATTAATTATAAGCATGGGTCCTGCACACATGCATATTCCCGATAATCATGAAATGCTGAATCAGGCCCTATGTACAATAAGTTTCCTTCTTACAGGAAATAAAAATAAAAACTATATAAAAATAAATATGAATATTAGTCCTAATCTCAATAATTACTTTATGAAAAAATCAATTGATTCCTAAAGTATATTAGTTGCATTAAAAAATTGTCTTATTCAGTAAAATTAAAAAGTAAAATGTTACTATTATGTTTTTATAAACATGCAATGAAACTATGAATATTATATTAAACAGTGAAATTCCTGTGCTGGCCATGGCTTTTCCTGATAAAATACCACTGTTCTTCCTAGTGCCACATTACTGATTGCTGTGTCAATTTTTTATGTTACAATTATAAAAATATACATTTATCTGTGCCCCAATTGAATAAAAATAGCCATCTGTGCTCCCTTAAGAATAATAATCGCTATATATTAGCCCATAAGAATAAAAATTGTGATCTGTGTCCCTTTATACAGTAAATAGAAATATGTACTGCTTTAGTATAGAAAATAAATAATTAATCAACCTATTTTGTATTTGTATTATTATAATGGCAATATGTATTTCTTTAGTGCAGTAGGTGTAATAAATATATACCAGCCATCTTCTTTTTATTTCCAACTTTTTCTATATATAAATAAATAACATCTGCATACATAAAACTAACTGCTCACTTATGGGGTTATTCAATTAATCAGCGAGGTGAATAGCACCGGGAAGCTGGTCCCGGAACGATTCAAATCCCCTTGCTGTTTAGTCCAACTATAACAAATTAAGGGCCGTATTCAATTAGAAGTGACAAGCCAAGATCCGCAATAAAGTATCGCCGATTGCGACTTTTCACCTGTCGGAAACTTATCTCCATATTCAATTCCAATACTTTTCGCTTACGCAGAAACTCAATGCAATGTAATAGGTGAGAAAGATTTGCCACTGAATAGTAGGAGAAAAGAAATGCATTTTTTTATAGCGGGGACGTGCACAATAAGTTTCCGTGGCCAAAAGACGCAATGTAGGTGAAAAGACCAGCTGGCGGAACTTTATCGCGGGTGCAAAACTAATAGAATACCGCCCTAAGCCAGAAAATTATTGTTCTCGTGACTTAACCTGTGTTTAGTTGCAAGTACTGACATTCTCCAACTAAAGTGCCGGCCATGAGACTGTTAGTGCCATGCTAAGCCAGCAAACAGCCTCGCAGCTGGCACTTATGTCGGATTTCTGCTCAAACCCTCAGGAGGGTATGAGAAGCAATAATTTAGTCAGCCTAACAGTGCCATGAATTTATTTGCTCTTGGAACTTCTTCCCAACAGTGCGCTTAATTAAATCACCCTCTTAGAGCTCATTATGCAAAATTAGTTAATGTTTCATATGACAACCTACTGAATAGATAGGCAGCCAATCTGGAGTGATCTCCTTTCTATAAAGCACAATTTTTTCTTTACTTTTTACTATTAAGAAGGCATACAGAACTGTTTTATTATTCTTAAGGGAGATCTTTCCTATTATTCATAAAAGGACACAGACCTTTTCTATTATTCATAAGAGGACACAGATCTTTCCGATTATTCATAAGAGGGCACAGATTTTTCAATATTAATTATAAGGGCATATTTGTATATATTTTATACTGAGGTGGCACAGTTTAATTTTATTTATACAGTGGGACTGTCAATTATTATTTTTTCTCCTAAGAGGACAATCTGATTTTAACTAGTAGTATTCTCCTAACCAAATATTACTTGTGTTAAAATAAGTTGCATGCAATTTCCAAACTGCTGGATAATAAATCCTGCAGTTTGGACATCACCGCTAGTAATTTGTAAAACTGCCCCCAAAAAGTAATTATTTAGTGTAGTCTATTTCCTCCCAAGTCTTTTGCACCTGAGACTGGAATATTTATTAATAAATAAATGTTTTTTTGCATAATTTACCAAGGTGATACACTACAAAATTGGATTACTTTGACTCATCAGATGGAATAGTCCATTAGCTAATTCTACATTAAAAAAATCATAAGCAACATCATTTAATATAATGAACTTCACATTAACTAGAGAATGTACTTCCATGTTTAGTATATTATAAGCTGTATAAAAAGTTATAGGATCTCTAGATTCTCTCCAGTTTTACTCTAGAAATAATTACAGACCTACAGTACTGTACTATAGGCATTTACCTATAGAAAGCCACCTTTCACATAGAGTGCTATATGGATACAGTTACTTTGATATCCCCAGGTCTTCAAGCTACAGTCAGTAGTGACCTATTATATCTGGGTATTGTGTAGTGAACTTGATAGATGGAACAATGAAAGAGGCAGACAAATATTAAAGTAGTGGTAACAGATAGATGGATGGAGCCTACAGGGAATAAGACAGTATATATGACACAGGAGATTGGTTTATACCAAAATAAACATTAAGTATAGATTTAAAATAAACAGGATTTCCAGTACTGACTGCACATGAAAGAACCCTATTAATAATGTAGTTTCAATCTTTTAGTACAGGAACAGGCCTGGAATAAAGTCACAATTACAAGTATGGTAAGTTTATTTTTACTCAATAGTGCTGTAAATAATAGAATGCCCATCTCAAGGATTGAGTTTTTATAATTAAAATTATTAATACAAATGGTGTTCAGATTAAAATTTGCAATATAAACACACTTTCTTCTATTGCCTTGGAGAATAACTGTCATGGTTAATAAAGTACTCTAGCTCACATGGCACCTGCAAAGAGAGGCAGCCCAGGAGAAGAAAGTACAGTATACTGGATACAGCTTCATAGCAACTGCCACTGAAGCTGTAACAGTGGAAGTGCCTGATCACAGGATGCCAGTGGTCTTTGCTATGCAATTATTTTGAGTGCAGCATTGTCTGTTGTAACTCTAATGGGTATATTTACTAACAGGTCAATTTTTAGAAGTGAAGATGTTGTCAATAGCAACCAATCAGATTCTAGTTATTATCTTCTAGGCGTGCTAGATAAATGTTAAGTAAAATCTGACTTGTTGCTATAGGCAACATATCCACTTCTAAAAATCAGCACTTTAATAAATATAACCCTAGCACTCAACATATTGACACTGTTTACAGACCAAACTAATTAAATCCCACATGATATAACAACTTATCTGAGACTGTTGTAGCTCTCGTAATGATAACAACTTAGTTATATGCTGAGTCTAATTTAGTTTGTGAGATAGATATATATATTTATATATATATATATATATATATATATATTGTAAATAGCCTATGTACCCCTCCAATTTGCATAGAAAGCTAATGACTTTCAGGAATGGGTAGCATCAAAGGAGGATGAAAATAATAAATAGCATGGGTAAATGCACTTTAAACATACTTGCATTATATACTGTTAAAATATTAAATATAAGTTACAGAAAAAGAAGTATATCTGCTAAACTTTGATTTTAAGTTATCTTCAACATTAAAGGTATGAGCTGGTTTTTATTAAAATTCATAAGTTATGTATCATTTTATCTACATTTATGTTATTTTCTTGTGTTTTGTACTTTTATACACTACCAAAAACAAAATATACAGAGATTATTGTCAAACAGAATATTTAACTTCTGCACAGTGTGGGATAACTATTTAGAACACAAAATATCTCTATCGCTAGATTTATTTATTTCTACTGCATTTAGGGCCTAATTCAGACCAACTCGCAAGCGCTGAGCACTCACAAGCGGGTCGATGTTGGGCCAGTGTGCATGCGCGAGACCCGGATAGCGACAGGCAAGCCGTCACTTTGGGTCTCACTACAAAGGGTGCGTGCTGTCGATGGTGAGTGACAGCACACCCCCTTTGGTGGGCATGCCGGGGGCATGGCTGGCCAGATGGAGGCGTTCCCATGGGAACGCCTACCATCTGGGGCTGGCCCCACTGACATTACAAGTGATGTCAGTGGGAGTGCTTTTGGCTCTGATAGAGCCAAAAGCACTCCAGGGCTGCGGCAACGAGACCCTACCACAAGGGTCTCGTCGCAACCCTGATGGTCGCAATGGTCTTGACCATCACGACCATCTTCCTGGCCGCTCGCTATAGCTATGGGTGGTCACCCACAGCAATACGAGCTGCCAGGAGGCCGCTCTAAAAATTCAGAAGGACGGCCCTGATTCAGAGCGAGTGCTCTGTCAGAGCATCCGTCTCTGAATCAGGGCCTTAGTACAGTAGTTTATTGTTAATTTTATATGAGTTTTACAGTATGTAATTCTACACAGTTTGTACATATTTTGCCCTTTACAGTCCCTGATCACCACTGAATTCTAGATCCTGAAGATTGAACTGTTTTACTTAGTCTAGTTGGCTAAACCTGAAGACATTTATCATTTTTATTTACTTTTATTTCATTTTCTGATGCTGATTAATTCTGTTTCTATTTATGACTTGTTTTAACTTACTGTATACTTTGTTTTTGCCTTTGATTACTATGTTACTCTGCTTCTTTTAAAAGAAAATTGACTTTTCAACTACATTAGTTCTGAAATCACTTTACAATTCTGTATTTTGTCATATAACTTACAAGGGCATAAGTCATTACAATTTGGGTTAATTCTTGAGAGAGGTGGAACTCATCTTGATGTGTATCCATTAAAGCATTTTCTGTCTGTAATTTTAATGACAGTTACTTCAATTACACCTCCAAGAATTCATTTTAGTTTTATGTCACAGGTAGAACAACCAAAAAATATTACATAAAAAGTAGATGCTTATGAAAAGTGTATGGGAGATTTAATAATAAATTAACTTTTTTATTAAGTATATATGAATATATCTAACTAACTATAATTATTCAAACTTGTCTAGCAGTCTTCATGTTGCCATTCCTTAATTAATCTACCTCTTAGAGTTTGCCTTTACAAAAGAAGAACTTCTGGTCTAATGTGACATGTGGAAAAAATTACTAGTGACCACAGATGATACTCGCAGAATGGTAATACTAAAGGTCTGATTCAGAATTGCATGCAAGTCCACTTTTATAATATCACCTGCAACCCACTGGGAATCAGCAGCTCACAAAATCTGCTGCTACATAAATAAAGCCATATATATGCATCTCATTATTAGGACATATGTTGAAGCCAGAAAACATCTCTGCTTGTGGCTTAGTGGATATAACTGGGCTGCAACTGAGGGTGTGAACTTAGGATAAGGGTGCCGTGACATGGCATGGGTGTGTAGATGCATTATTCAGAGGTAAGCATATGCAGAAATCCATGTAATTTAAGACTACTCTCTCCTCTACCCAAGACTTTACTTGTGCAAGTCTGTACTTTCACAGGTGGATATATAGGTGTGATTAGGGTTGCCTCCTCATCCATTTAAACCTGGGCACATGAGAATTACACAGGTTCTGTGGCTAATTAAAACCAGGTGTAATGGATAATTGAAGTCGGCCTGCCACAGATTCTGTGTAACTCAGGTGTGTCCAGTTTTAAAGGGATGAGGTGACAACCCTAGTGTGATGCAGAAAAGTATTTTCAAGCACAGGTGCACATACTATCAACAAATTGTGTGCAACTAACTGAATTGCTGGCACAGATTGCCATTCCCTGGACTCTCTCATCTTCAATTCTGATGTAATGTAGCACATTAGTATACTGTTAAGTGGTATTAAGAATGAAAAAACAAGCAACCAACCCATCTCTTTGTTAAAATCTTCATTCTCAGGGTAGTCAGTCCTCATTGTTCATCAATATAGTAAAATAATATATAATACAAAAAATGATCAGATCAATTCTTCATCTCTTGAAGTTCATTCATGCAGGCTTATTGGCCCAGGAATAGGAAAATGATTATGCTAGACCATAGGTTGCCAAACTCTGCCATTACGGTACAGGTACCAGTGCTACTTTCTATATGCACTGTGAGTACACTGCACTTGGACTATGTGTGGACCGATCATTATCAGACATGGAGGTTACAAAACAGGTGGCTCAATTCTCCAATACTATAATTGAGTTGGATTAATACCTAATGCATATATAGCTGAATGGGATGTATAAAACAATAACGCATTTATTATTACATAAATTGGCAATAGATACTGACAATATGGGACTAAGTAAATCCATAAAATATAATAAAATCAACAATAGCAGATAAGATTACTGCAACAGTCCGCTACTAGGTGGATCCAAAGTCCATACTTAGATGGGCACTAGCTGAGACGACCAAGTGAGCATTTCCAACAAGTAGGCTCAGCTAATATTTACCAAGTGGGTCAGATGTATACTACAGTCATGTTAGTGATGATCACAGAGGAATTGACTGAATTAGATCCACTTGTAGCTATAGCTCTATATAGAGCTGTAGCTCTATATTAGCTATTAATCCAACTCAATTAATGCACCAATTTTTAGCGCCAGTACCATTTACATTTATCTATTTCTGCTTGGGGTCTGACTAACCCCCTCTGGCTTCTTTCTCTGCCTTCACATTGGTGGGTTTTTTTGGTTTTAAGTTCTCCAATACACAGAGTTGTTTAAACACCTTAATAATACTGGACCAGGAGGTCAGAGAAGGTGAACTAAGACTTTAATTATGTGTATGGATGTCCGGTGAGACTGTCATATTTTCTGGACAGATTGTTTCATATACTGTATATATATATATATATATATATACATTCCCCACAGTAGGGAACTCACATACTAGCTATTGTAGCAGTTGTCTTTTTATAATATAACCAGACTAGTCTGCATAGACTTCTTAATAAAAAGTAGTTTTAATTATTGTATATTGTTACATTGTTACATTTTATGCATATTATATAAAGAACTATTTCTAAATATACATCTGGTGTCTGGATTTTGATTTTTGCAATGTCCAGTCATAATTAAATAATTAATTAGTTATTAGCGCAATACCTATATTTTTTGTTTGTTTTTGTGATTGCCTTGGTAATCTCTTTGGGGTTTACACACACCCTTTGGTGTATGCAGATATTTATATATTTTATTATCAGTTTTCATTGGTGCAAGGCTGGGATTTTTTTGCTGTTTTGTTCGAGTGTATTTTCAGTAGGCTGTTTGTTTATATACTAAACTAGACATGGCAGAATTCACATGTTTTACTGATAGACTCTCTAAGAGGGATCTGTTTATACAAGCAAATGATTTATCAGATTATAATATTATGGGTGAACAAACAGATGCAGAAAATATAAAAGGTTTTTTTTTTAAATTGGAGCAATTACTTAAGGATGAGATCTGCCATTGGTGGGATAGCGTGTCCCTGAAAAAATACTTAGTTAAAAAACAAAGCATTGTCTATACAAGAAGATCCCGTGCTTACAGAAAATTGGAATAAAACATTAGATAGTTGCTCATTCCAGTTAATAGAGCTACTTATTAATGGGGTAGAGGGTGCGGAGGGTGCGCTCGCCCTATGGGTGTAATGCTGGAGTAATAGTGTGTTGTGGTCTTTTGTGTTCGATGTTGTTTGTGGAGTGATGGGGTGTAGGGAGGGAAGGGGGTCTAATGGACTGGAGTTGGTGGGTGAGGAAATGAAGACAGAGGCAGAAATGGGGGCCAAAGGGTTTACTGGAAAAAAACAGTACTAATCCTGTTTGGTCCCAGGCACCCAGGTGGGGTGAGCGATCCACTTGGGGGTGTGTGTGGGTGGAGACTGGGGAGGTGAGTGTACCGTTTTAGGGGGCTCCTTTCCATGCAGTTCAATAGACCAGCACGTTACCCCTGCTGGACCTTTGGTCAACAGTCTTAGGATGTCTCGGGGGGAGGGGAGGGGAGTGGTGGGTTGGCAGCGGGTCTGGCGGTTGTGGATGTACACCCTGGCGGCGTCCCGCGCAGGGGTATAAGTCTCGGAGTCACTTACCTACCGGTAGGATTTGTTGGTGAAAAAGGCTTGGGCTGCTGGTAGCTGGTGTTAGTTTCCTTTTGCAGATGCGGTGTTGGATGGCTGTTGCGGTGTCAGCGGTTGGAGGAAGCTCTGTGTGTGGTAGTGGCTTGCTGGTGCACTGTGGGGCTTGGTGCACCGCGTTGCTGGCGTTCTGTTCCCGCTGCCTGGTGAGTGCCTGCTGGTGTGGATCGCTTAGGGATTGCTGCTGGACGAACAGCTGTGAGTGGAGCTGGTGTTGGTTGCTCCCAGGGGGCGGTGCGTGGTCACCTGGGTCTAGCAGGTGGAGTGGTGATCAAGAGAGGTGCGAAGGGCAGAGCCCCTGCCAAAATGCGTTGGAGACCCCCTACATTCTGACACCACAGCCAGCTTACACCAGAGCTCTTCATTCCTGCGGCAAACTCGGTCGAGCCTTGCTGCTTCCAGAACCCTCTCTACCCACCACCCGCAGGGCCGCGCTGGGCATCACACCTAGTCAAGCCCTTCGCACCTCTCTTGATCACCACTCCACCTGCTAGACCCAGGCGACCATGCACCGCCCCCTGGGAGCAACCAACACCAGCTCCACTCACAGCTGTTCATCCAGCAGCAATCCCTAAGCGATCCACACCAGCAGGCACTCACCAGGCAGTGGGAACAGAACGCCAGGCAACGTGGTGCACCAAGCCCCACAGTGCACCAGCAAGCCACTACCACACACAGAGCTTCCTCCAACCGCTGACACCGCAACAGCCATCCAACACCGCATCTGCAAAAGGAAACTAACACCAGCTACCAGCAGCCCAAGCCTTTTTCACCATCAAATCCTACCGGTAGGTAAGTGACTCCAAGACTTATACCCCTGCACAGGACGCCGCCAGGGTGTACATCCACAACCGCCAGACCCGCTGCCAACCCACCACTCCCCTCCCCTCCCCCCGAGACATCCTAAGACTGTTGACCAAAGGTCCAGCAGGGGTAACGTGCCGGTCTATTGAACTGCATGGAAAGGAGCCCCCTAAAAGGGTCCACTCACCTCCCCAGTCTCCACCCACACACACCCCCACATGGATCGCTCACCCCACCTGGGTGCCTGGGACCAAACAGGATTAGTACTGTTTTTTTCCAATAAACCCTTTGGCCCCCATTTCTGCCTCTGTCTTCACTTCCTCACCCACCACCTCCAGTCCATTAGACCCCCTTCCCTCCCTACACCCCATCACTCCATAAACAACATCGAACACAAAAGACCACAACACACTATTACTCCAGCATTACACCCATAGGGCGAGCGCACCCTCCGCACCCTCTACCCCATTATATCGTTACACAATACCCGGTACTCCTGCTTTTAGGAAGGTGCAGCACCCCAACACAAACAATACATCTCACATCCCATCTGCCCATACAGCAGAGCGCAGTTCTAACCCATCATTTGCAGAGCTACTTATTAATTATAGGGACAAAGAAGTAAAATAAACAGTTACTAAAATTGAAGAAGTAAAGGAGTCCATGCTTAGATATAAAGATACATCAATATTTAAAGAACGAGATCAGATTACCAACAAAAAAGTAGAAGGATTTTTAAAAGAGCTCATCAATACAAAAAATAGAAAATTGGCAAGGGACAATCAGGATTATAAAGACAATCAAGTAAGATTATAGAAAGATGTGGTATCCTAGTGTCAACAGAAGGCAAGGTAATAATTGGGGCATTGATCTTTCCCCCCAAAGATATAAATATACTCGGAGACCCTCCACTGGTCTTAAATTTAAGGGTCCCAATTTTAGGGGTCAGAATAGATCATACCAATCACAGAGACAAGCTACAAAGAGATTGCCTCATAAACAAAGATATGAACAGGATAGCATCAATAAAGAGACTATATCTCCCTCTTTAGATACACGAACCCACGCATCTAATGATAAAGTTTTTTTTAGAAGGACCAAATGGAAGATTTATACTTCCCAATCCACATGCCCCATTAACCCTAGGAACACCCAAACAAAATCAAGATATAGAGGAACCAGGGGGGAAGGAACAAATGTAAGAAGAGCAAGACTACAGTAAATACTGAAGGGATATTCAATTTGACTACTAAAACTTTAACAGAGTCTCAGATATGACTATTACAAAAAGGTTTAACATTTTTCACCTAGCCAAAACCCTAATATGTTTGATTTGTTTGTTGAATTGAATTTATTTGTCTGGACATTATGCAGGAAAAGATTCTTTGCTGCTAAAAAATTAAAAGATAATGAGGATATACCAACAATCTTAGACAATACAGATGTTGATACTCTGTCTATATTAGAAAACTTGTGGGAAGAAAATAATACTTTAGCACCAGAAAAAGAGAAACAGATTTTGACATTAATGAATCTGGTGGCAAAGAAACCAGAGGAAAATTTAGAAAAAAATCTTCCTTTTTTCCTGTGACTCACAAATCCAATACTATTCAATACTTTTATATAAAAAAACATTGATGAATTTTATAAGATATGTTCCATAAGTCCTCTGGGTTTAATTTAAATTGAGAGGAGAGGAAAACCCTTAAAGAACTAAAGCAAGACCTATTGACTGTCATTAGGTCTGCAGACAAAGGGTCGGGTAGTTCTCCTTGATAGAGAATACTACCTATAGGAAGCCCACAGGCAGCTGGATGATGTTTCCTTCTGTAGGAGGATTAAAGTGGATCCAACTAAGGCATTTCAGTTGGAATATAAAAACCTAATTGAGGGGGGCCTCAGAGGAGATGTGATATCCAAAGATGAATTTCTATTTCTCATGGTTGATTTTCCTGTCACTCCTATCTTTTACCATATTCCCAAAATGTACAAGTCACTTACAGCACCTCCTTGGAGACCTATTATTTCAGGTAATTTGTCACAATTCATTGATTATTTTTTACAGAAATATGTGACTACCTTGAAATCACATATACATGATACGATGCACCTATTGAACACTATTAAAAATATAGTATGGAAACCAGGGTATGCTTTTTTTTGTCATTTATATGTGCATGCTCTGTACACCCATATTCCACATGATATGGGTGTACAGACAGTAGCACACTTTTTGGAAGAGGATCCTGGAATGGATCCTGGTCTGAAAGAATTTTTGCTGGAATCAATTACTTTTATATTGAAGCACAATTATTTCATGTTTGAGGATTTGTTTTATTTACAGGTGATGGGAACAGCCATGGGCACTAGGTTTGCACCCAGCTTTGCAAATTTACACATGGGCACCTTTGAACATAAATACATATGGGATGGCCCTTTTGCTGTGAACTAGTGTTCTATGGCCATTATATACATGATTTGTTTATTATTTGGGACAGGGAGTAAAACACTGCTCTAGAGTTTGTTTCCTTTTGAAAACAAAACAAATTATATTTAAAATTCACTCACTGTTTTCATGTTCACACAGTTAATTTTTTGGACCTCACTATCTCTTCTGAGGGCTCAAATCTGGTCACTACCAATTACAAAAAAGAAGTAGACACAAATAATTTTCTGCACTATTCCAGTGGACACTATAGACCTTGGCTTCAGAATGTACCTCAAATCCAGTTCAACCAACTCTGTTGCAAATGTTCCAATGTTGCTAGTTTCAGGATTCAAGCAGATCAGTTGTTTTGGGATATTTTAAAAAGAGGTTACTCTAGAAACCTACTTGAATCTGCTTATAGCAAAACTCTAAAGCTATATAGAGCTGATCTATTAATTCCAAAATGCAAACATCCAGTGCATACCACAAAATTACAACATAACAAAGGTGAACAGTTATACTATATCTCCAAGTTTAATAATCAGTCCAGTATCATTAGGAAGACTTTAGAGAACAACTTTAAAATGATCCTTTCCTTAATGAAACAGCTCAGCTTTGACTAAAAGTAATTTTTAGGAAAAATAAGATTCTTAAAGGCATCCTTGCTCCTAGTCTACTAAAAAGAAAACAAAAAAGTGGAGCAAATGACAATTGCAATTGCCTCCCACCATTACACAAAGGGTGTTATATGTGTGTTGCAACTAGGTGGACATAAGAGTAATAAAACCTCTAAGTTAATATCATTTAAATCAAAGGAGAAATTTACCATACAGAAATTTATTAACTGCAATACCCCTTTTTGTATCTACATATTGCAGTGCCTTTGTGGCCTGTAATAGATAGAAAGAACAACTAGATCATTAAAAATAAGATTTAGGGAGCATAGGCTCAATATTATTAAATAAATTAGTCATCATGGTGTGTCATAGCACTTTGCGGTTGTTCATAATGGAGACCCCACAGGGTTGACCATTATAGGGGTCCAACATATTAAATGTACCATTAGAGGTGGTGATCGATTTACATAATTATGTAGCAAAGAAGCTCTGTGGATGATCAAACTGCAGACTATATTTCCTACGGGGTTAAAAGATATTATAGATTTTTAATAATTTGATAATCAATAAACATCATCTAATTGTATCAATTAATCATGTATGGATTTTCAAGTTTTAGCAGTGTTTTGGTAGAGTTCTATTTTCTACACCCTTTGGGTTTGTACTCAGAGCATATGTCACGGTGGATATTGATTAATATGACAATAAAAATGCGTCATTTGCTTCCTTCTTTTTTTAGGATGCTCTTTTGTCTTTTACCATTAGATCTTACTGAAAGACCAGCAATTCTATGGGGCTTTGTTTTTCACAATTCAGTTCATATCCTTGACAGCAAAGGACGTTTACCATGTGTTTAGTGTTAAATTCCCTCTTTGCATGAGTCCTATGGTGGAGAAGATACAGTGGGGATGATTTTGAGGGTGAAGAGTTATAGGTAGAGGTGGTTAACAGTTCCATTCATGGAGCATCATCTCTTTATATATGTTCTCTCATTTATTAATTTTACATATTTTGTATAAACAAATAAACTAGTGGTAATTTTTGGTGCAATTCCAACATTTTAGTTTTTAACAATTAGTAATGATTACCAACAGATCTATGAGGTATCAATTCTCAATTCTAGGGAGGAAGGTTTGTTCTCCTTGTCATATGACCACTTTCAGTCATGTAGAGGTAATGATATTGATTGCTTTTAATACAAACAGGGCTTAGCAAGTTCAAATCCAAGCCAGATGGATAAAATAGGATTTTTTCATCTGTTTATTTCTGCATCTGTTTTATAATAGTAATCTTATTTTTATGACTTTTTATTAAGATATCTATATACATATTGAATTATAAGCCAATAAGAAATGGTTGGTTATAGGTTTTTAATGTCTTATAAAATCAAGACACTAAAGTATATATGATATGTTTTCTGCTTCTTGTAAGTTCATATACTTAGAGAACGGTATGATTAGGACACATGTGGAATCATGTGGAAGCCGATTATCTAATTAGGAAAGAGGAGGACTGGTATAAAAGGAGAGACATTGTCCCACCTCACTATACTCTTTGAAAAAGCTGATACTTCCTGCTACTATTTTGCATTTAAACCTGCCGGACATTGCCTATGGATTGTTTCTCTGATTCATGAGAGCCGCCAGCGCTACTTTCTCTATGCACTGTTAGTACACTACACTTGGACTGTGTGCAGATTAAGGTGAAGGCGGTCATGAGTTGACTTCATTATAGCCTCCGACACGCTTTTCCTTGGATCACCTGTCAGTATTCTTCAAACGGAAGACACTATACCAGCAGCACTATCTACTGAGCCCAGTAAGTGTCCAATCATTATCAGACCTGGAGGTCACAAAATGGGTGGCTCAGTTATCCAATACACAGAGTTGTTTAAATGCCTTAATATTACTGGACCTGGAAGTCTGAGGTGAATTAAGACTTTAATTACATGTATGGATGTCCGGTGAGACTGTCAAATTGCCTGGACAGATTGTTTCATATATATACGGTCCACACAGTAGGGAATTCATGTACTAGCTATTGTAGCAGTTGTCTTTTTATAATATAACCAGACTAGTCTGCATAGACTCCTTAATACAAAGTAGTTTTAATTTTTGTACATTGTTACATTGTTACTTTTTATGCATATTATATAAATAACTATTTCTAACTAAACATCTGGTGTCTTGTTATTGATTTTTGCCATGTCCAGTCATAATTAATCAATTATTTATTAGCACAACACCTATATCTTTATTTATTATGGTACATGTTGTAAGGATATCCATGCTTGAGTCCAGATGGTTAAATTAAATTGACTGAAATACTAATTAAGTTACCTATGCTCAAATATGGATATCTGTAATACCCTGCTATGTATTATGTTTGTATTATGTCTGATACTGTGCAGACCACAATTCCAAGAAGCTTCTGCAGCTGATTTAGTGGTAAGGTGCTTGTAACATGACCAGTGTCAGGTGGTAACCTCAGTGACAGTTGGAGGAGAGCAGCAGTTCATTAGGGCACAACTGAGATTATGGACCTGAAGAGGAGAGCTGTACTGTGAGGAGGCTCACTGAGGATGGCTCTTTTCCAAAGGCACTCATAGGGGCTGATACAGAAACTTTAGGCAAGCCTTCCATTCATTGCATGAGAGAACCAGCAGACAGCACATGATACAGGACTGGGAGAGACTGGAGGTACAGCTGTGAAAGGAGAGGCAGATCCCAGCTCAGACACTGGAGCTGGCAAATTGCACTAGACAGTAGAGCAAGTGGTGATAAGCACCAGAAGGAAAAAATGCAGCTGATCAAAAAAAACTATACATATAAATTATAGGTTGATAAACTAGGATATAAAACAGAAATTCATTACAAAAAAATAAAAAAATTATATATATATATATATATATATATATATATGTACATACATACAGTATAACTAAGAATGTACAGTCCACAAAACCTTGTTTTTCATAATATTGACACAAGGACATATACTTTTACATCAGATAGAGAACTCAAACAGGTGCATTAGTTGTTCTGGTCCTAGCACCCAAGTACAAGATTGACTTAAATGTATATCAACAGTTATCTCTAATTTTCATGTTATTATAAATATGCATTGGACTGTTTTCTAGTATGGCATTAGCTTGTAGATATTAACCTACTGGTATCAATTTGATAAGAGTTGAGTGTAAGTTATTATGGTTAGCATTCCAGGTATTACAAATAAGGACAAATAGACGTAGTAAACAATACTGAATTGGGATGTTAATTAATCAGTGAGTTATATGTTCTAAATTAGGTTTAGTTTGGTATTTTGATCCTGGTAATCTCCAAAGCAGTCCAGTATCAATAGTAGACCATAACATTATACTAAGTGTTGGATAAAAATATTTTTGAGTGTAATGTATTATTGCGAATTATATGCAAGAGAAGATCTAGAATTGTTGAAGTGTTCCAGCTAAATAAAGTGAACATTATTTTGTTTACTGTGTCATTTGCTGGGGACCACCTGGCTCTCTACCTAGTGGGGGAAAAAAAAGCAACATCTCTAATCAATCTATGGGTGTTACATATCCTAAAAACCTGAACTGTAATGGTGGCATTTTGGAAACTCTTTTGTGGACAGTTTTATGTTTTCCTTCTGTGACTTGAAGGTAAGCAAGCAGTGCACCAAAGCATTGAGGAAGGCAAGACAGATGCTTGGTTCCATAGGGAGAGGAATCAGTAGCAGAAAGAAAGAAGTGATAATGTCACTGTATAGGTCTTTGGTATGTCCTCATCTAGAATACTGTGTTCAGTTCTGGAGGCCATATCTCCAGATGGATATAGATATATTTGAGACAATACAAAGTAGGGCAACTAAAATGGTGCATGGCCTACAGCACAGAACTTACTCAGAAAGACTAAAATATTTTATTATGTATAGTTTGGAACAGAGAAGGGAAAGGAGGGACATGATAGAAACTTGCAAATACATCAAGGGTTTAAAAAAGGTACAGGAAGGAAGCATTCTTCAAAGGAAGAGATATATAAGAACAAAAGGACATACACTGAAACTGGAGGGAGGTAAGCTCAGTGGAAATTTGAGGAAAAATTACTTCACAGAAAGGGTAGTGGATAAGTGGAATAGCCTCCCATCAGAGGTGGTTGAAGTAAAGATGGTGGAACAATTTAAACATGCTTGTGATAGGAATAAGTATATCCTTAGGAGAAGCCTAAGGAGCAAATAGGGTTGAAGTTACTAAAAGGATAAATGAAAAGGGGTAGATGGGCCAAGAGTTCTTATCTGCCATCAAATTCTATGTTTCTACCTAGCTATTCTAGTGTGCAGTTATATTGTGAAAATATGTTTATGTACACTCTCTGCATGCATAATTTGGATTTTAATTTAAGGGGTTTATCACTTTAACTACTCAATATATCAATCACTTACCCTTCCCAGGTTAGTAAATAACAGATGAGGTAAAATGTGTGGAAGGCACTAGTATGTGTGTCTATAAAATTCAATCTAAATATGCTAGGTGCAGCTGTCTATTTAAGAGAGATGTGCACTCCTCCCAAAGTAGAGATAAAAAATAATTACAGACTGCACACTCAAAAGATATTCAGAGCCAAAAAGTATAATGAATTAATAAAAAATACATTCTTTAGTTGAAACAAATCAATACACATAAAAAAGATCCAAAATAGATGACAAAAATAACAGTATTCTATTATACATATTATATATATAAGAATCACAATATCAAAATACATAAAATAGAGTATAGTAAAAATAAACAAATGTAAAAATAGAAAACAGAGTCACCAGCAGCAGTTCAATAAAAAACAATTAAGAAGTCCTGTGAAACAATGTTCACTGTTGACATCTGTAGAATAGGTATGTATCTATTCAAATGTTTGAGAATAGTGTAGCAATGAAAGCAGCAATAATGTTTCAGCTAGTGCTACCAATAAAGTCTGGTCATAGTATTAAACCAATGTAAGCAAAACTTTTTCTGCTTCTCAATATTAGAATCATAGTGGGTATATTTACTAAATTGAGAGTTTCTAGAAATGGAGATGTTGCCAATAGCAGCCAATCAGATTCTAGCTATTATCTTCTAGAAGGTGCTAGTTAAATGTTAAGTAGAATCTGATTGGTTGCTATGGGCAACATCTCCACTTCTAAAAACTCTCACTTTAGTAAATATATCCGGACACAGAAATTTGGTATTGTCAATAACATTGGGTGCTTGACACCATGCTGAGGATCTTGGTGTCTAATAATTAAAGCAGGCTTACCAGTAAGAATCAGCAGTCACAATCACACTCATCACAACCAAGAACCAGCAAACACACAGTGTCCCATGAGAAGGTTTATACTGGTTAAGGTCTTGTCAAAATCAGTTCTGATATTGATAATTGTATAACTTTTATGATATTGGAAGTGAACAGTTGACTAATCACATAAATATATATTGCATTTTGATGTGACAAAATGTGCAACTACATAAATCTGGGTATTGAGGTGCAATATGAGACCTTGCACCATACAGTGTTTAATTACCTCAGTCCACCCCTATGTAAAGATATATGGTTACTCCACTTTGCTGTAGTTAACAAGAATAAATAAAAAACTGGTAAATAAAGAAATCATTCTGCCTCTAGCACAGAAAACAAAATACTAGAAGAATGTTATTTATATAATTAATGATTGTGGGATTAAAACTGGATGATTCTCAGAATTTTCAATTGCCAGTGGCAAAAGCTTCTTTAAAATAAGATCCTGTGCTGTGGAGCTGCTATGGGATCAGTGCTGCTCTTGAAAAGCACAAAGTTCTACTAAAAAAGTAGCAAAATATGTTCAGTGTAGAATCAATTTTTAAAATAATAATACTCATCTGTGTACCTCTAGTGCTGAAGCTATACTGACTCCATTTATACAGTAACTTCTACAAATGTTGCAGCTACATACAAAGTGTCATGTAATTCAGTCATTTCTATAGATCACTGAGGTACAGAAAATTTGAATCACATATTTTGCCTTTTGTTCAATTGGTACTAAAAGATTAGAGAAGTTCTCAGTGGCAATGAGAGATAAATCGAAGTGATCCATGCTGTGAAAGCTTCTACAGTATAGAGGGAATGGAAGCATTGCAAACAAAATCTCTACTCTGCTCCCTTCACTGTAGGCGATTCTTGCATATCTTTTATCTTGAAGTTCTCATTACTTTATGCAGTCCAGTTCTTACTGCATGTAACTCTCAAAATGTCACTTTGAGAACATGTATTTAGATCTTATGATATGTCTTTTACTTTAGCTGTCTCTTTGGTTTATGGATTATCTATGTTCATATCCCATGGGGATGAACATATTTAAATTATTTTTTGGTTTTTATTGTTATGCTCTGTACAACAGTGTAAAATAACTAAAATGAATTTCAATAACTTCATCTCTCACAGTGCTGATTCTGGTTTAATGAAGCCAACATAAAATAAAAGATAGATAAAAAGAAATGGAAAAAAATAGTTTGGTTTGAGAAGTTAAGAATAATAATATATAAGAACAGGGCCATCTAAATCCCTTAATATCCATGAAAAAATGTTTTATGTACAATAATAATAATCACTGTATGTATCCAATTGAAGTGTTATTTATTTATAGCTTTATTTACACATGAATAAAACATCCAATATAATACAAAGCTGCAAATAAAACTCATTGTGAATATACACTGTTTACAAATCCACTTTTAGCAGTCAGATTTAAACCATACAACTGACAAATGTGAAAGTCTGCAAGAGAGATATTAAATATATTCAAAACAAGGAGTTCAATCATTTATGCAGCTTTTTTTTGCACTAGATGGTTTAAATTTGATGATATTGGATATGTGATATTGCTAGAGTTTTCACTAAAAGGTATAAATGTATAGTTTGTTAGAGATTGTATCTAGTCAATGTTTAGTGGTAGGAGAATAGATCCCCTTTGGGATCTATTTAGTTAATTTTACAACCCCGATAAAACTCTAAAACAGTAGACTAAAAAAGAGTGGTTCATTTGAGTCAGGTAACCTGTTTGATTTTGTCCACCTAAATAAAAGGACCTAACAAAAACAAAATCTTAATTACAGTAAATACATTTTCTGATATGTTTCTATTATATCATAAATTTCCCTTTAGTTGTGCTTCTCACTGTTTTATTAAATGGTCCACCAACACTATAAATGTGGAATATAAGATATTTTATTTTAAGAAATCCCACGTGGAAATATGTGTTGAAAATCCATCAAGGTAGTAAATACCATATTCACAACCTGAAGTGGTGACCTCACAATTGGGTGAAGGTGGAAACTAGTGTTTTTAACAATAAGAGCACTAATGTTACAAATTATATATTTTCTGTAAATCAGTATGGTATTGTTTAGTTTCAGTTTATCACATCAACAGATAAAATAAATTGTCAGTTTTTCAATTTCCTTTATGTGTTAAGACATTTTTTTTAATTTATACTAAAATGTCAGACTAGCGGTTCAGCCTGGCTTAATGACAACCAATAATGTCACCGCCATCACGTGTCAACCTATTGCTTGGAGATGAGATCATCTCCAAGTGCCAGGTCTTCCTACTGTATACTGTGAATGAGTCCCAGGTTGCATTGACCCAGGTTACCTGTACACACTGCACCACAAGCCAGGTTGAACCAGTGTTCAACCCTGCTCATTACCCATATTGAAATGCTGGGTCACTCAACCCTGGTAATTTTAACTGAGCCCTTTCATACTAAGCAATATTCCTGGTAGCTGTGCATTAATGTAAAATAACCTGGGTTATTGCTGGCAGTGTGAAAGGGGTATAATTGATGGTGTTTACTAAAGGTCAGTTTTGACATCTCAACTGAAAACCCTGTCAATCCCCGGTGGTTTCTAAAAGATAACCAGATGTGGTGTGTTCTATTCCACCGCAGTTTCTATTGCAACCACTATAGAATATAAGTTAATTAACATGCAAGCACTGCACATAGCACTATGACCTGTGCAGGCTTTATGTATAAAAAAGTTAAAAAGGTGTAAATTTAAAAAAAAGTGGTAATTTTTTCTATTTTAAATATTTCTTCTACTTTTTACATATAACAAAGACTGTACAGATCATACTGATATTCAGCAGTGCGATATGGTCAACCACAAAGGTGGAGCTGTTTCAGGGAGGAATAGGAAGTCAAAGAAATATGACATTCCAAAACATGTGAGATACAAAATTTACAGTATTATGAAATGTTGCCTCTTTTTGAGACCCAAATTTACTGTTAGAAGCTAAGCCATTCCTCAATTCAACTTGGAACCCACAACTTTGAGTGTTTTTCGGATTCACAGAAACCAAACCACTCATCTCTATGGTTTACTACCCTTCCATTGTTCTCCCTCTTCAGACCCTTCTCATTTGTTTAGTCAATCATTTTTAAATATGGCCTGTTTGATGTATGGTGAGTTAGTCACCCCACTGTGAGGGATTATACTTATTTTTTGCCTGTCTATGGGTCATATTCGATAATTGACTTGGCTCTTTTGGATAAATGGACCCTTTGCTTTGGTTGCTGTTTTGCTAATATCCTGGTCTGATCATGCCTCCTTATTTATCTTTGGAACATAGGTATTGTTATAGTTCTGCTCTGCTCTTGGCAATTGAATAAATATTAATAAGGTTTACCTCAAATACTTAGTATCCCCCGGATGTATGAAGGAGGGACCGCAACAGTTATCTCCGATACCTGCTGCGATCCCTCCATTGCCGCCGACTGCCGCCTCCCCATAGGTTTCTATGGGGGATGCGATGATGCCAAATCTATCAATATCGGGAATGCTTCACAGCAGCCCAGAATGCACTCTGGCCACATTGCAGGGACGGGCTCTTTTCGGAGCCTGTCTCCCTGCATGTGCAAGGTCATACATTCAGCCCGTATGATCGCATTTTGTAATGCGATCATGGGCGGTACTGCATGCCCTGATCGAATTGCAAAATGTGATCCTTAATAAATGGCCCCTAAGACTGTTATTGAGGATTTCTGCTCTAGTATGCATCTCACATAGTTAAATCCCTTTGTTCAGTCTGCCTTAAATGTCCACTGGTCAGTAGAAGAGGTCAATGATGCTATAGCCTCCCTGAAAAAAAGCACCAGAATTGTATGACTTTTTCTATAAATTATTTTGGGAGACACAGACTTTGCTTCTCCTGAGAGTATTTAAAGTTTACACAATGGTTAGTTTCTATCCCCTGGAAATGTTGGCGGTCAGGATTGTTGCTATTCCTAAACTGGGCAAGGATCCATGCCTGGGTCAAAATTATTGCCCCATAGCTTTGTTAAGTACATATCTTAGACTATATGCAAAGATGAAGGCTAAACATTGTAAACACTTGCTTCACCAGTTTACTCACCTGGATCAAGTTGAATTTGTTGTGTGTCAGCAAGCTCCTGATTACACCAACCGTGTTCTTACTGTAAATGAATCACATGATAGTTCTGGTGACCTGATTCTTGTGCTCTCTCTAGATTCAGAAAAAGCATTTGACTGGCTCTATTGGGATTAATTAATTTTGGAATTAAGGGTCAATTTTTAGATGCAGTACAGGCACTTTATTCTCCTCCATCAGCTAGGGACTCTGCTAATGGTTTTCTCTATTTTTCCTCCCTTGTCAGTAATGGAACTAGACAGAGGTGCTCTCTTCCTTTCCTAGGTTCAATTGGAATCCATTTTTGCTTGGTCCATTCCCTGAAATTACATATTAAGGGTTGCCCTGTCCCTATGCACACCCTGTTGGACTGTATCTAAGAATACACTAACTATTCTGAATGCGTGTGACCTTTTCCTGTTCCAGTGGATCAACTCCCACTTTCCTCTATAGCCTGTTTAATCTCTAATTTGAATGTGACCTCCTGGCATCAAATGGTTACTGCTGAAGTTTTATTGTCCTTTACTCAACTACAGGATATGTACTGTAAATCAGCCATTATGGGAATTATATAAACAACTTCAGATTTGGCATTCAAAATATTCTGTCTCACATGGCTGCTTCATTATGTGGTATATTAGTTGACAGTTATCGCATCCACATGCTTCAGGTCAGCAGGAGAATGTCAACATAGTTTGATATGTAGGCTTACAGCATGCTTAGGATATCAAAAGTGACCAAGTCAACATTTATCATGTTTACACAGATGATGTTGACATGTTGGAATGTCAGTATAAAATATCTGGTGGTCCAGAGGTCAAGTATCTGGTCATGACAACTACAGGGGCTCTAGCATTGCTTCCAGGTCCTGGTGGTCATGTGATTTTTATGCATATTTTTGATTGAGTGGCTGTTTCAATTTCTACTTAACACTAATTTATGCCCTTAATCTTTATTTTCCCTCCACAGCCTGGCTCAAGCCTTCCCCTAGTATCTAATACTAAACCTCATGGTGGCACCTAAACCACACTTTGGCATTCTAAGAATGTCAATATTTCACATGCTGACATATAAAATGTTAACATTGTGAACATGTTGACATTTTGAGGATGTTGACATGGTGCCTGTCGACATGTTGAACCATGGAGGTGCAATTCTAAAAAAAATGCACCCACATTTAAAAAACATGGAGAGGCCCACCACAGCCATCGTAACCTGGAATTCAGCTGCATACAAAGACAGAGGCCATATGCAGGTCCACTAATGTTAGCAGTCCTGAGTAGCCTCCTGGTCAAGCAGCAGGGCCGGCTGGGCAGACATGATGGGGGTATGATTTCTGAGAACAAGATTGCAGACACCTGCTGGTACCTGCCATTAAAACAGCTCCCTCAATGCCCCAATTTATCCAACCACTCCCCTCTTTCAACCCCCTAATGCTGTCTTCCTGTCAATCTCTCTGCAATCCCACGATTGCAGAGGGACCTTTGCGCTTGCTCATTGCTACACATGCATATGCACAGTCTCTGAATAAACTGTCACCTGTGTAATTATCAGAACTGTGTTCATCTCTGAATGATACTCAGTATGTAGACTTAAACCCATTCAAACTGGTTTAGGTTGAAATGGACAAAAGGGTGAAAGCAAAGGAACCTCCAAGTGTAACACATTTGTAAGAACTTCTACAGTGTTGAGTAGAATTTCAAAAATATATTTGATTTCCATTCCATCAAAAAAGTAACAAATTTGATAACAATTTGTTACGCAAAAGGTTTCTATGATTTATTTGTTTTATCTCCAATTGATTATATGCTCTATGCTTTAATTCCAGAGTACATTGAGACATACAGTAAGACTGCATACATTTCAATTAAAACCAGATAAATGGGAGTGTTCTAAAACTTTTGACTGTTAGTTTATTTTTTTTTTCAATTATTTTACATATAAAATGCATGGGTGCAAACATTATTCAGTACGGTGTGACTGAGTGCAAATAAAATTAGGTACAACTCTCCATCTCATTTGCAAAAAAACTCAAATTTGCCAAAATATGCCCTCAAAAACATTTAGCCAGCATCAGTGCATTCAGTCAGTCACAAATGGTTCACTAATGCTGTTGACTAGCAATATCATTATGTATTTTCACCTGCTCCAAGCAAAAATACAGTTTGGTTAGGCTTATATTCATCTCTATGTCAGTCTGCATTGTTCACAATTACACATGCATCCAAAAAGTATTCACAATGCTTCACTTTTTCCACATTTTATGTTACAGCCTTATTCCAAAATGGAATAAATTAATTTTTGTCCTCAAATTCTACACACAATACCCCATAATGAAAACGTATAAAAAAATGTTTGTGAATTTTGCAAATTTAATTAAAAAAAACCAAATAAATCACATGTACATGAGTATTCACAGCCTTTGCCATGAAGCACAAAATTGAGCACAGGTGCATCCTATTTCCACTGATCATCCTTTAGATGTTCCTACAGCTTAACTGGAGTCCACCTGTGGCAAATTTGATTGGACATGATTTTGAAAGGCATACACCTGTCTTTATAAGGTCCAACACTTGACAGTGCATGTCAGAGCACAAACCAAGCATGAAGTCCAAGGAACTGTCTGTAGACCTCCAAGACAGGATTGTCTGGAGGCACAAATCTGGGGAAGGGTACAGAAAAATATCTCCTGCTTTGAAGGTCCCAATGAGCACAGTGGCCTCCATCATCCATAATGGAAGAAGTTTGGAACCACCAGGACTCTTCCTAGAGTTGGCTGGCCATCTAAACTGAGCAATCGGGGGAGAATGGCCCTAGTCAGGAAGGGGACCAAGAACCCGATGATCACCCTGTCAGAGCTACAGCATTCCTCTGTGGAGAGAGGAGAACCTTCCAGAAGGACAACCATCTCTGCAGCAATCTACCAATCAGGCCTGTATGGTAGAGTGGCCAGACGGAATCCACTCCATAGTAAAAAGCACATGGCAGCCCACCTGGAGCTTGCCAAAATGCACCTGAAGGACTCTCCGACCATGAGAGACAAAGATTGAACTCTTTGGCATGAATGCCAGGCATTCTGTTTGGTGGAAACCAGGCACTACTCATCACCAGGCCAATAACATCCCTACAGTGAAGCATGGTGGTGGCAGCATCATGCTGTGGGGATATTTTTCAGTGGCAGGAACTGGGAGACTAGTCAGGATAGAGGGAAAGATGAATGCAGCAATGTACAGAGACATCTTGGATAAAAACCTGCTCCAGAGCACTCTTGACCTCAGAATGGGGCAACAATTCATCTTTCAGCAGAACACCGACCCTAAGCACACAGCCAAGATATCAAAGGAGTGGCTTCAGGACAACTCTGTGAATGTCCTTGAATGGCCCAGCCAGAGCCCAGACTTGCATCCAATTAAACATCTCTGGAGAGATCTAAAAATGGCTGTGCACCAACGCTTCCCATCCAACCTGATGGAGCTTGAGAGGTGCTGCAAAGAGGAATGGGCAAAGCTGCCCAAAGATAGGTGTGCCAAGCTTGTGGAATCATAATAAAAAAAATTGAGGCTGTAATTGCTGCCAAAGGTGCATCAACAATGTATTGAGCAAAGGCTGTGAATACTTATGTACATGTGATTTCTTCTTTTTTTAATTAAACTTGCAAAAATTGTAAAAAAACTTTTTACACATTGTCATTATGGGGTATTGTTTGTAGAATTTTGAGGACAAAAATGAATGTATTCCATTTTGGAATAGGGCTGTAATATAACAAAATGTGGAAAAGGTGAAGCGTTGTGAATACTTTTCGGATGCACTGTATGTGAACACATCCACAATGTACTTGACCTACATTAGTACAGCCCCCCAGCCACCATCTTTTCTTTCTAGATATAAATGGGCATAAGATTATTTAAAAAAATGAGTGCTTACATGTTCTACATGTTTTATGGTCATGTGCAGAGTAATTTTACATCATTTAAAGTACACTACACAAATTGGAGTACTGTATGTCTCAATATGCACCAGCCCCTAAATATGTGAATGTGCTGCCCTTTATAAAAGATCCAAAATGTGTGCCACTAGAAAAAAATCAAATAGAAGCAAAGGGAAGAATCCACATACTGATAGAAAAAAAATTCCCAGTACATATAAGTCATAATTCTCTCACTAACAACATTCAACAATTAGATTTTAACAGCAAGAGGAATGCAGGGCATATAGAACTTTCCAGAATCTTAAAATAATAAAGTCGGTTTTCATTACTGTAATACTTTCAGATATAATGTGTGACACCTTACCATTTTCACTTTGACATGACAGCATCTTAGAGAACATGGGATGCCAGAACATAAGTTTATACCAATGAACCTTTCAAAATAAAATGATCTACAATATGTATCTTAACACAATTAAATTCATTCAACATGCCACTTGTATATAAAATACATAGACTGACAACTTAACTATTTCAGTACAACATATACAGTGTAATATGTGGACTTTTTTCCAAGTATATTTTTAATTATTTTATTATTTTTAGCTTGTTACCATTGTGACGGCCTATGTACCCCCCCAGCGTGATACAAGCCTGTTATTCAGCCCGTCCCAAAATGGTATACTTTTTACAGCCTGTTTCTGCTTTCCAGTGTATTGGACATTAATAGGACCTTATATCAAGGAGTCTGACCATGTTGTGTAACTGTGTGTAATATGTAGAAACTGTATATATAAGTACTTGTGCTTATCAGTGTGTAATATCTCTAAAGCCTGATATTTTACATATAAGATGCATATGGCATATGTATCTGATGTTATAATGTGTGGTGAGGAGGCAGGAGGATACATCCCCCATCCCCCTTGAATGTACAGACAGAGAGGTATCGGTGTGTGCCTGCTGAT
This sequence comes from Taudactylus pleione, assembly GCA_031769625.1. Taxonomy (NCBI): domain Eukaryota; kingdom Metazoa; phylum Chordata; class Amphibia; order Anura; family Myobatrachidae; genus Taudactylus; species Taudactylus pleione. Next base: position 16,620,676 of record JAUIMM010000120.1, read on the forward strand.
ATCCCCCATAGGAAATTACAAAGCTGATAACCTCCACAGCCCCCACCTCTCCAAGCTCTAGACAGGAAGCTAGAATCAGCAAATGACTATGAGTGGTTAACAGTGACTGGTTTTATTGCCTTGATATGCCAAATCCCCTTGTCAATGTGATGGGGTGGTATTTGTCCAAAGGGGCCTGTGTCAGACAGCTTGGCACCAGAATCCTCTCCTCTGGAGTGAGGTAAGGCATGATCACTAAACTGTACAGAGGATTCAAATCACTAAATTGCAGGGCTCAGGGGTGTCACCTCATGGTGGGTTATAGCAAACTTAGGTATTATGCCGTGAGTTCTGACTTGAGACCTGAGGGGGTGGAGGTCCTAGCCTAAGTGGCAGGACTCAGGCTGGGCAAAGGAGTTGGGATATCCTGCCAGCCTGCCATCCAGCAGAGGACTATCCAGCCAAGCCGCCGGGAACCGCAAGTCAGGGACGGAGAAGCCATTTCCCGAAGAAGCGTGGAGCAACACAGCAGCCTTGCACAAGTGTGGTGTCCCCAGCCCAGGCAGGTAAGCTTGACCCAGTAGCTGTCCACCTTTCTAACACTAAAGGGGCCTCATGCTATAAGGACATGTATTTGGGTTCCCCAAGGTTTAGCTAATGCTACTGGCATTTCTGTATATATTGTATATAGTTGTAGTTGCTGATTTTACATGTAGAAGTAGAGTGTATGTGTAAAATAAAGGTATCATTATACCATTTGCTATTGTGTCATTTCCTGTGCGATCTAAGGGGACTCATAAAAGAACCCGGGGTACTGTGTGAGAGAGAGAGCTATAACCTTTCTGCCTTTCTCAAGGTGATGAATGGTTGAGAGGATGAAAATAACACACAAATAAACTTGGGATCCTCACAACCATATATTTAAATGAAACTAGGATATCAACTTAAATATGCTGTTTTGTGTGAATGTGTATTTGGGGGAACATTGCAAGTGCAGAATAATCAACATTTTTGTGACACAGAAGTAACAAAAAAAACGGTGGCGCTATTCGAGTATTCTCAAATTCCCTATCTATTGAATGTCTCAGCTGCTACAAGAAACCAAGTAGTGTCCTGGTTGGTATAAACTATATAACACAACAAAAAATTTTTTTTGTAAAGCAGCGCTTGGGATATTCAATCAACAGGATAAGATAAACATTTATTTATACATATAAAATATTATGCAGATAAATCCTAAAACATAGATGTATAGGGAAAATTTCCCTATACATCTATGTTTTAGGATTTATCTGCATAATATTTTATATGTATAAATAAATGTATATCTTATCCTGTTGATTGAATATCCCAAGCGCTGCTTTACACCAATTTTTTTTTGTTGTGTTATATATTTTTGTGATACAGGTTGCGTCTCCCATATCCAAAATGCTTGGGACCAGGGGTATTTTGGATATTGGAATATTCTGTATTTTGGAATAATTGCATATCATAATGAAATATCTTGGGAATGGGACCCCAATATACACATACAATGCATTTATGTGTTATATACACCTTATACACAAAGCCTGCAGGTAATTTTATACAATATTTTCAATAATTTTGTGGCTCAAGCAAAGTTTGTGTACATACATGAAATTAATTTCTGTTTAATATACACCTTATACACAGAGCCTGAAGGTAATTTTATACAATATTTTTAATAATTTGTGCCTTAGACAAAGTTTGTGTACATTGAACCATCAAAAATCAAAGGTTTCATTATCTATGTCATGCCAAAATAATTCCGTATTTCAGAGTATTCCGTATTTTGGAACATTTGGATATGGGAGACTCAACCTGTAATATGGTTTTAGATGGAAAATCACTGTCTAATTTTAAATTATAAAATTTAATTTCTTCCTATTATGCAAGCAAAGCATCTAATGGCTTTGGATCAATTGCAACTTTTATTGTGTATATTGGAAGCTGACCTGGAGATAGTCAAAATAATAAGCAGTGTTTACCCCACTATTGTTTCAATTCTATGTACAAGGTGTCTACTGGACATTTTTATTTACTCTAACAGTGAAATATGCATGGAAGTGCTGCAATTTTTTTCAGTTTACATCACACCAGGGATAAACATTTTTTTTATATGATTATCTCCATTATGTGCTAAACGAAACTCACAGGGACAGCAGTAGTGATAACTGTGAGGCTGTGGGATGATCCCTCTCCTTTGAATATGCATCCATAATCATAGAGCAGTTTATGCCACCTGAGGATGGTGTAAAACCATTGCCACCAAATTCCAAAAAGCTAGACCATAGTCCCCATTGATGATGATAGGTGCTCCAGTGCTAATTAGCCTTTTGCTGGAGATATTTGTGAAATCTCAGTCATTAGGCTATTGCTACATAGATGTGATACTGTATATAAAATTATGGAGAAATTGCATTTTATTACAAGTCTACATGTAATAAAATTTTGGAACACAATACATAATATGAAGTCTACAGAATTAATCTGAGAGAAAGAAATTGAGGAGATTTATAATGGCACACCAGAGTATGCATATTCTTATCAATTCTAAATTTTTTAAACTGAAAAATAAAATAACTAGTGGAATTTGTTTGAGATAGATTGAACACTTCCCATTTAAGTTTCCAATATCCACCATATATTTATTGTTTAAAGCATACAATAAAATAATTTAGAATATAGGGATGGTTATACATATTAGGAATCCAAAAAATCAACCACTATGTCTGTGACTATGGATAATACTGTGAGCTTCACTCAATATATCATCACTCAATCAACTATTATTCAGATACAGTTTTAGCTAAAATATCTCAAAACCATGTTCTCATATCCAGGTCACCCTAATTAATGTGCCACCTATGCATGGATCTGGGCAATACAATCCCCTATTTATGCTACATATACTAGACTTTATAGAAATTAAAGGGATAATATTTTTTATTCTCAATGACATAGGTTAAAGAACCAAACAATCCTTCTCTTGTTAAGGACTTCTAGGTTAGTTTAGAGAAAAGCAAACATATTCAATTTTATATTTAATCCATTTGAAGAAAGCATAAAACACACAAAAGGAAAAGTGCAGAAATGGCAAAATAATATTTGCAAAATCTATCAGAAACAAAAGATATCAAAACTTAGAATATAAATTTAGATTTGAGTTAAATACACTATGACTGAGAAATTACATGGAAGTATGGACAGAAAGCACAATAGAATATACTAAATGTTAATAAATAAAATGAATAAATAATTTGATTTTACAAAAGTTTGAACCTTATTTATAACTAGACTATGACTGAACTGAATTTAGGGGAACCGAGTAATAATATGTCAAATCTGTGCATCAAAATTGGACCTTGTCACAAGCCATTATCTCAGCTCTCGTGTTTTTTCGATTACATAATCCAATCCTGAGGTGAAGCAAAATAAAGTATTTTTCTCATAATTCTCTGTGCTCATGGTTTTTTGATCACACACTTTAAAAGGGTACTGTGATGATGCTCATTTGCAATTTTGACGCTTGCACATGTAGGCATAGGTGGAAGGATCACTGCCTGCCAGTATTACAGAGTCAACAATAAGGGGCTGGCTGTTCTGCATCTCTCATTTTTATTATATATAATAGAGAAGATTAAAGAGAGTAGAACAGTATATCCATATTAACCTTTCTTAACAATAAGGACCTTTCTCTACAAGTGGAACCTTGCAATTTTAAGTACCTAGGCGAATAAGTTACCATATTCTATATAATTATCTAATGTATATACCCTGTGGAGAAATATTCTCTCCTTCTGAGTTTCGTAAACTGATTTTTAATTTTAATATCTCCCCAATCAAGATAATTTAAAACAAACACCAAAAATACACAATATTTATTTAGTCTTGTGTACTGTTTGCTGAGTTATATCACAGTTTTCCTAAGAATCTACAAAAGCTTGTGCTACTTTGTTAGTATATTATTTTTGTGAATTGCAAGCTATCAGTCCCCATTTCCCTTTCTCAGTGTTTTTAAAGTAGTGTTTACCTAAATTAATTTTAAAATTATTAGACTTTATTATATTGAGTGATGGATCAGTCTATGGGCAAGGATGATCATCCAAGTACTAGCAGCAATATTTGCACTAGCAGTACTACTAAAAGTAATTCAATGTCTTCTACTAGTGGAAGCAAAGTTAATGTGGGAAGACTAATGTTAAGGCAAGGCCATTCCAAATCACATAAATCTTGCTCAAGGTCAATTAAATCATCAGCTCATGATGAACTGACTGGCAGTGGGAATGTCACTTGATGATTATTTTGACATAGTGATTTGGTCAAATAAATATGGAAAACAGGTGACATTTATACACCACCCATAATGGCAATAAAGGTTCAGGCCAGGGCCATAGTTTGCTAGACATTGTACTACTACTAGTAGAAACAAGCTCAGATCAAAAGTGAGTGGCTAACACAGACATGCATCTCATGCAACTTCCCAAGCATTAGCTTCTCACTCTAAGTGATAGTTTACTAAACATAAGGTTTGCCATTAGTTTTAAACCAATAAGAATCAATGTTGCATTGTAGTCTTAAAAACCATCATTTACTAAATCAGTTTTGACTCTTATTTAAATTCCAGCATTAATACTGAGGCATTTCAATCCCCTATACCATTGCAGATATGACAGCAAACCTGATAATAATCTACTGTGGAGAGAAAGCCCTGCACATGTCACTATGTAATGTGCAGACTTTGTTTGCCTAAAATGTTGAAAAAAAAAATTCACATAAAAAATAAAAATGTGTGGGGTACACCCAAAACTGAACTAAAGCATCTGAGCCTAGACTGGTATTGGAAATTTTTTGGGAAAAACACATGAGGCCCCCCTATTTTCCAAAACCAGCATTAAGCTGAACCAGCCATGGGGGCTCATACTATAGCAGGGGCACACAGTGTGAGGTCTCCTCGAAATAATAGCATTCAGCACCAAATAAGTCATATAAAGAAATATGGGGTCCCCTTTCCAGTACAAAAAGAACCATCTCGGATTTGGGTGCAGAGAGAAAAAGTAAATAAAGAGTTTTAATTTAATAATACATTTTGGTGTGTACAGGTGGCCCAATTCATTCCTATAGGGAGTGACCAGGAAGTGACCTCTTATTTTCAATGGGGCTCCCTGAGAAGCAGTAGTACTATTTTTGTTTTGCCAATTATACCAAAGAGGTTGTGACCCCTTCATAGTATAAGTAATAAGTTGGTGAAAGAGGGATGAGTTGGGGGTATTTATTTAATAAATGTCTTTCCTTTTTAGTCTGTGCATAATTACTTTTTTTTTTTCAAGTGGACAAATGCCCTGTGTGGGAATGCTGACACTTGTGGCTTGACAAGTGCCATCATGCAGAAATAGCCTTGCTGGGACTTATTGGTTCCTGGAAAAAACAATATTAATTAACTCTTTCATTGTCTATAACTGTATTGTACCTCTGCAACAAAATTCCATCAGCAGTGAAGAACCCAGTGAGAGAGTAGAGTAGAGTTTGTGGCTTGCTGTCTCTGGAGAGGGGGTCCCCATTTGTTTGCCAGGTGTCTCTTCTTACTTAGGGACTCTAGCCCTTGGCTGACCAGTTTGGGGCTTGCTGCTGTTATGGCAAGGGGATCCCCATTCTGTGTGTCCCCCTGCTATAGCATTATTGCAAGATAGGAATGTTAACCATCAAGGCACCTACTCACTAGTACGTCATTTGCAGTGTAAACAGGCAAGTGGTTTATCCCATAAAGTAAAATCACATTCAATAAGCAGTCCAGTGTTATGGATGTACCAAATAAACCAGAATCCACATAAATTATTAACTGTAGTAATGGCAGCAGGCAAGGTAGGGGTTAATAGCTGAAGCAAACAGATGCAGGTGTGTGCTAGAGTCTGCTGCTGGAAACTAGTTGGAAGATCAGAAGTCTAGTAATTAACCTGCACAGGTGGACATGCACATAAACAGTAAGGATGCAGACAGAGCCGGCACTAGCTCATTTGGTGCCCTAGGCAAAATTTTGCCTGGTGCCCCCTAACAACATCCCATACCGAGCTGAACAGCCCCTCAGGAAAAAAAACAGATGGCACTCCTCAGTAGGTGCTGTCAACATTTTAAAACCCATCTGTCTTTTCAACAGGACAAATCATGATGAAAAAACTAATGGGTCTTGAAACATCAATAGAACCTATGTGATTTATGACAATATATCACTTTGTTACAACTACTGAGGAGTGCTGCCTGTTTTTTTCCTGAGGGGCTGTTCAGCTCAGTATAGGAATTTGTTTAATATCCTAGGAGGGCACCCTCGAGATTACCAGTTAATTTATCCAGAGTGCCGGGCTGTGTGTGTGTGTGTGTGTGTATATATATATATATATACACACACACACATACACACTATATATAAATATATATATATATATATATATATAATATACACACATATATATATATATATATATATATATATATATACATAAACATCTATATGTACATATATACAGTATATGCACACCACACATTGTGTATATATATATATATATATATATATATACATACATATACACATACATACACACACATACATACACATACAGATTACACCACCCCCTCTCCTCTTATAGTCAGTCACTGCCAGACTCAGCACTGACAAAACCACTTTTTGCTCCCAGCCCTTTCCCCCAGATAGCCAGCTAAATGTAATGATGCTGTGGCTGTGCTTTATAGTTGTCATTAGTTTACTCAGTCTCAGTCTTACCTGCGGGCAGCGGCCTGCCTACTTCATAATGGCTGGCTGGGCCTTAAGATGGAGGCGGAGGCGGAGCCATGAGTTATTACTCACAGCTCTGCTCCACAAAGGCCCATGGGAGGTGTGGCAGTGGCAGGGCATGTGCAGCATGCCCTCCTGTTGCCATCTGGGCTCCACTCCTCCTGTAGACTGTCAGAATTAGCTTCTATGCAGAAGCTCATTCTGACTAAGGGCTGGGCGGATGCAGATCCTGGTCACATGACCGGCCTGGCAACCCACTGTGCTGCCCGATCGTGGCAGCGCACTGGGGGAGAGAGCAGGTAGCTGTGCCGGCTCTGGGGTAGGTGGGACTGTGGGAGCAGTGGCAGTTGGCAGGCAGCAGCAGGGTGGGGACAGACAGGCAGAGCCGGCAACAACAATCTTGGGGCCCGTCACACCAATATTTCTGGGGGCCCCCCTCAACCCCTCCTCCACACAACTCACACACACCTCCCAATACATGTAACTAAACGCATCTACATATATCTACATATCTGTAAATATCTATAATATATACTGTATATATAACATAGGCATGAGCCGGCATGCCTCGATAGATAGATAGTTCAAGGCAGCACTTTTGGGACTTCATGCAAAGAGAAGCATCAAAAGAGCAAAGTAGTCCTACAGGACTGAAATTTGACCTTATATGTACAGCATCTAATATATTTATATATACAATTTGTTCAAAGTGGCACTCTTGGGATGTATAAAGTCCCAAGAGTGCCGCCTAGAACTAACTGTATGTATATATATGTATATAGTTAGATATATCAATAGATATCTAAAGCTAAATATTTATATATATATATATATATATGAAAAAATCAATAGTCTAGGAACTGGCGCTTTCTGATGATATAAAGTCAATTAGTGCCCAAGTGAAAAAAAGTGTCCTTATTAAAAAATTGTCCTTATTTAAAGAATAAAAATACACTTCTCCAAATAATAAGAGATGGCAGCTTTTTCCTCAGGTTGCTGATTTAGGCCAACAGCTAAATGAAATCTAAAGAAATGGGAAAGAGGAAAAGGTGCCTGATAGTGTAGTATATTTAGTAGGAAGATGTTGGACATACAACAAATAAGTTTTATGTGCGTACCAGATTTTTTAGGAGGAGTTAGTAGATATATTCCAATTGCGAATATTCCAGTATTCCAAAAATGTGACCTGTGCAATATAAATATAAAGTAAAAAATTTGAAAAAATAATAATAGTGTATTAAAGAGTGAATAAAAAATGCTCTTAATAAAATTGATGTAAATATATACATTTTTTTAATAGAATATGGGGGACAAAAAGGTTAATAACAACATGGGGTCTATAAAATGGAGGGGGAAGGTACAATAGATAAAAACACAATTACATAAATCGAGGTATATATTAGGTAAAGATAAGTAAAAAAATCATAAAACTTAGCTGAATAAAAAAGTCCAATAAAGTGCTGGTGCAGGCGCTTCAATAGCTGCCTGTTTCTTAGTCCATATGCTGGTGGATGGAGGAGGTCCCAACGCGTTTCGTCTCTCTCAGACTTCTTCAAAGGGAGCAGGAATTATGAGACATAGCTCATCATGGTCCATTTTTATAGAAGTGTGCCTTATGTTTAATTAATTGGAAGATCCAGCGTCACCTGGCCCGTGACCGGAAGTTAAATGTCCGGAGGTTCCGTTTGTAAATACCCTGACATGGAATCTCAGCAAACATGGCCGATTACATAATATGCAGACCTCTTTCAATTCTTCCGCTTGCTGTTGGTACTCCGGAAGCGAGTCCCGCTGTGACACGCACATGGAACGCACTCCCAAAAGTATCACCACACAGCGGTGGAAGTCACGTGTTACTTGAGCTGAATATGCGACCAACAAGCTCCAGAAATAAAGTTTTTTGATACTTCGATTCTATAGTGCCTGTATTCACAATATTTCCCATGGAAGTAGCTTATATTTTAGAACAGAGCATGGCTAACCCATTATACATTCTAGATACTATTGAGCATCTGCAGTGTTTGTATTGTTTTGTCCCATAAAATACAGTTGCTAATATACTGAACCAAACCATCAGATATATTTAATCAGTGTAGTATATAAATAAATGATGTAATAAATAAATAATAATAGAGATGGTAAAAGAAATTATTTGGGGAATAAAAGGACATTTCTCATCAATAAATATTTGCCTAGGGAATGGTAAAAGGCATATTTTACAATCATTCTTATTTTTCGTCTAAATAGATATTTCTTAATAGACACCCTTATAAGTTGTGAGTATTTCATTTGTCTTATTTCAGTAGTTACTTCGAAAGCGTCTCAGTAATCACTATTATACTACGATTTACATTCAATAAACCCAGATCTGAACATAGGAACCTAGATATACGTATATGTAAAGAAGATATATCCAACCTTGGATCATATACAACATAATACATAAAATACTCGACAAATAGGAATAAATAAAAGCATAAATACATAAAAACACCTAAAACTCATTTCAGAGCTTGTTAGGATTCCTTTATTCTCTCTACGGCGATATACATTAGAAAACTTCTTAGTAAGCTTAATATGAGATTGCTCCTAAAAGAGGATCAGGTCTCTGCTTCTATACAACGGATTTTTCCTACAATATCTTCTGCTCCTGGTATTCTTGGGTGGTCTTCCATCCCAGTACTAGCCAGGCCCATCACTGTATAGCTTCCATGATCAGACGAGATTGGGCACTTCCAGTGTGGTATGGCCATAGTTATTTGATACGATGTCCTGTATCTACTGAGAGTTCTGGCTCTTTATAGAAATGGAGCAATCTCGTAGCTTTCGTTTAGCCCATGTGGAGACTATGTATTAAACTCATAGATCCAGTACATCTCCCTTTGAGATAATTTTTCTAGCTAGATCACCTCCCCGGGGACCCAGGGTAACATGTTCAATAGCTCTGAATGTCATATTATCTATTATCTATTGAAGAATTGTGCTTTGTTAGGAAATGTCTGGAAACTGAATGAGTAGTTAGTTTTTTCTTGATATATCTGATGTGTTTCTGTATTCGAAGTTTTAGTGGGCGTTTTGTTTTCCCTACATATTTGAGTCCGCAAGGACATTCTATAAGATAAATCACAGAGGTGGTGTTGCAATTTGCAAATTGTTTTATATGATATTGCTTTGAATAATTGTAATTAAAAAAGGTTTTTCTATTTGGATGAAGGTATCTACAGACAATACAATGGCCATAGTTGTAGGCACCCACACATTTTGTTGTTAAGGTATTTATTATTGTTTTATTTCTGCTAATAAACTAGGTGCTAAAATTTCTTTAAGATTTCTAGATTTTCTGAAAGTTATAATAGGTTGATCTGGTATTACTTCCTCTAGTAGTGGATCCATTTTTAATATGTTCCAATGTTTCTTGATGGTGTTTCTAATTTTTCTTTCCTCACAGTTATATTGTGTAATAAATGCTACTCGATTATTCGGCATACTTTGTTGTTTTTTGGAATTATTTTCGTTCAATATTTCTTCTCTTTTGAGATGTTCACATCTATTGATAGCCTCTGCGATTACTTTTTCGGGATAGTCGCGATCTCTGAATCTGTCTGCATATAGTTTAATTTGTTCATCACAAAGACGATCTGTACTACAATTGCATTTAATTCTGTAAAACTGTGAGAACGGAATATTGTTTTTCCAACTTCTTACATGCCCACTCTTATAATGTAGGTAGCTATTGGTGTCAACAGGTTTAATATAATTCTTAGTTAACACTGTATCTCCAGTGCTAAATAAAACCAAATCTAAAAGTTCTATCTGTTAGCTACTTATATTGGAGGTAAATTTCAAGTTATTAAGATTGATAAACTCTAAAAATTTATTAAAATCATCTTCTGTTCCATCCCAAATTAGTAAAATGTCATCAATGTATCATTTATAAAAATAGATGTTATTTATAAAAGATTTGTTATTATATATAAATAAATCTTCCCACATACCCATGAGTATATTTGCATAGCTAGGTGCAAATATTGTACCCATGGCTGTCCCGCATATTTGTAGATAAAATTTATCTAAAAATTTAAAATAATTGTGTGTAAATATAAATTTAATAATATCACAAATAAAATTAATATGCAGGATAGTTAGTTCTGGGTCTTTTTCTAATATAGCTCGGCATGCTAATATACCTTTTTCATGTTCTATTGAGGTATATAGGGAAGTGACATCAATAGTGGCCCACATAAAGGATTCTTTCCACTTGATGTTTCTCACAAGTTTCAATACACTGGATGTATCTTTTAGATAAGAAGGCAGTTCCTGTACTTTGTCTTTCAGAAAGATATCTACATATTCAGAGCAGTGGGCAGTTAAAGAATCTATGCCTGCTATAATGGGTCTTCCTGGACGATCTAGTAATCGTTTATGTATTTTCGGAAGATGATAAAAATAGGGATGACAGGGTTGTTGTTTAACATATACTGGTATTCGTCTTTAGTAAGTAGTTCTAACTGGAGACCTTTAAGTAAAAGTGTCCTAAGTTCTTCAACATACATTTCTGTTGGATCCTTCGGTTGATTTTTATAGGAATTTGCATCACTGAGTAGCCTAATGGCTTCTTTGATGTAGTCATCTCTGTTTTGTATCACTAAACCTCCTCCTTTATCTGCTGGTTTAAACACCAAATCACCATTTTCTTTAAGAGTTTTAAGGGCATGTTTTTCCGAGTTAGTAAGGTTACTCTGAGTATTACCAGTCTTTTGAGTATCTATGAGATCTTTTTTGACCATTTCGTAAAAAATGTTGATGTGGTTACCTTTAGATTCTAGTGGGTAGAATTTAGAGGTATTCTTCAATGACGATTTCGATGTAGTGGCATAATTACTCATAATAGCATTGCCATTCTTTGCAAAATGTCTCTTAAGCATCAGTTTCCTGACAAATTTATTTAAATCTAGATACATTTGAAATTTATTTGGTTTTTGTGTGGGTGCAAATGACAGGCCTTTACTTAATAAATTGACTTCTGATTCAGTAGATACAGGACATCGTATCAAATAACTATGGCCATACCACACTGGAAGTGTCCAATCTCGTCTGATCTTGGAAGCTATACAGTGATGGGCCTGGCTAGTACTGGGATGGAAGACCACCCAAGAATACCAGGAGCAGTAGATATTGTAGGAAAAATCCATTGTATAGAAGCAGAGACCTGATCCTCTTTTAGGAGCAATCTCATATTAAGCTTACTAAGAAGTTTTCTAATGTTTATCACCGTAGAGAGAATAAAGGAATCCTAGCAAGCTCTGAAATGAGTTTTAGGTGTTTTTATGTATTTATGCTTTTATTTATTCCTATTTGTCGAGAATTTTATGTATTATGTTGTATATGATCCAAGGTTGGATATATCTTCTTTACATATACGTATATCTAGGTTCCTATGTTCAGATCTGGGTTTATTGAATGTAAATCATAGTATAATAGTGATTACTGAGACGCTTTCGAAGTAACTACTGAAATAAGACAAATGAAATACTCACAACTTATAAGGGTGTCTATTAAGAAATATCTATTTAGATGAAATATAAGAATGATTGTTAAATATGCCTTTTACCATTCCCTAGGCAAATATTTATTGATGAGAAATGTCCTTTTATTCCCCAAATAATTTCTTTTACCATCTATATTATTATTTATTTATTACATCATTTATTTATCTACTACACTGATTAAATATATCTGATGGTTTGGTTCAGTATATTAGCAACTGTATTTTATGGGACAAAACAATACAAACACTGCAGATGCTCAATAGTATCTAGAATGTATAATGGGTTAGCCATGCTCTGTACTAAAATATAAGCTACTTCCATGGGACCTCGATTTATGTAATTGTGTTTTTATCTATTGTACCTTCCCCCTCCATTTTATAGACCCCACGTTGTTATTATCCTTTTTGTCACCCATATTCTAATAAAAAAAATTTTTTTATATATATATATACATCAATTTTATTAAGAACATTTTTTATTCACTCTTTAATACACTATTATTAATTTTTTCAAATTTTTTACTATATATTTATATTGCACGGGTCACTTTTTTGGAATACTGGAATATTCATAATTGGAATATATCTACAAACTCCTCCTAAAAAATCTGGTATGCACATAAAACTTATTTGTTGTATGTCCAACATCTTCCTACTAAATATAATACACTATCAGGTGCCTTTTCCTCTTTCCCATTTCTTTATATATATATATATATATATATATATATATATATACATACACACACAAAGCACTACATATATATATATATATATATATGTACATATATACACACACACAAAGCTATTATATATATATATATATATATATATATATACACACACACACACTCGCACAGATTGTGTGTATATATATATATATATATATATATATAAAATCTGTGTGTGTATATATATATATATATATATATATAAATATAAAATCTGTGTGTGTATATATATATATATATATATATATATATACACACAAATGATTCTATATATATATATTTATATATATATACAGATATATAATGTGTGCGTGTGAGTAAGTAAGCCTGGAGCTGCCTATATGTATAATTATGAATAGGTGAGCTATCAACCAACAAAATACACACTGTCTGTCATGGATGTCAATTTCACTCACCTCTATAGACATCCGCTGGGACAGACAGTGGAGATGCAGAGCTGCAGGTAGGCACACAGTCAGCTTCACTCTGTGTGCCGGGCGAGCAAGCGAGCGGGCGGGCGGCGGCGGCGGCAGTCAGTACCTTAGTTCCTGGCCTCCATGCTCCTCGATGGATGGATGTCACAGGTGGAGGCCAGGCAGGGATACAGGGAAGAGGGCCGGCGCAGCATCATGACGCAATATGCACCAGCACTTGCCGGACCCCAGGCAGGTGAGTGAGTGATGTGACTGGCTGGTGCAACGTGGATACCCTTTGGGGGGGGAGCCAGAGGGGTGGCCAATGGGACAGTTATTATTTACTATTAGCCATAGACCAAGAGGTTAATAGTAAACCTGGGAGCCCGGCACAGGTGTATCCCCTGTCGCTGGGCCTGGAGCTCAGCGCTGGAATGCCCCTAGCATTCTGAGTCACCCCTAGGCATATGCTTATAATGCCTATGCCTAGGGCCGGCTCTGGATGCAGATCTGGATTGTAGCAGGCCAAATTTTCAAGATGCAGGCTGGAACAATGCCAAAGCAGCAATGCTGTATTTGAACTTGGTTGTGACAGGCCAGCTACTCAGGATGCTGGTAGGAATAATGTTGTACCTGCAATGTTGTATATGAACTTGGTTGTGGCAGGTCAGCTACTCAGAATGCAGGTGGGAATTTGTAACAAAACTAGTACTTGATATTGTTGAGCTGATAGCCGGATACAGGTTGAAGTTTGTAGCTGAACTTATACTTGATATAGTTGAACTTGGCGGGATGAATCCACAGGTACATGTAGGGACTAGACACAAATCGGAGGTGACACAAAAGGTAAGCTGGAGGGTCTTGGCAAGGCACAGATACATAGCTGGAATGAACATGGGAACAGGGCAGAATCAAGCAGGACACAGGAGTAGTACTCGCAGGGACAGTACACTGAGGACTGAATCTGGGAACAAAAGTAAACAATGGCAGGATACTGGATACAGGAACAAGGGTTTAGGAGCAAGGAACTGCACAGCGTGCAGTGACCACATAAACAGCCACTAGGTGCAGAAACTTAGTAATATCACCGGCAGGCAGGAACTGACTTAAAATCCCTAATGAAGGTAGAGATCTCCTGTGTTTGGTCCATCAAGCTGTGGTTAGATAATGACACTACCAACAGGTGAGTAGCTGCACATAGTAGCCAGAGTCCAGCTAGCTAGGATTGTGACTGAGAGCCAATCAGGCAGAGAGCAGCAGCAGCAGATGTAACATCCAGTAACAGCTACCAGCAGCAGAATCTTCACTGATAACACCCTCATCATTGGCCTCCTCAGGGACAGTATTACATAGTCCTAAATCATTGGATAAAATGCAAACAACTACTTTAAAGCAATCCATAATTCACAAAAAATATCTCTGCATGCTATGTATGGCAGCTGCTGTTGGCTATAAATTACCATCTAAGAAGATGGAAGCAAAGTAAGCCTAGTTTCCATCAATTGTTTGTCAAACAATTGTTTGAAAGGTGAAGCAAGTACAGTATGACAGCCATCACCCTGTTGCACATCCAATCCATCCCAGCCATGACATCCATGTTGGCACTTGATCTGCTTCCAGAATCTACAATAAATGCAACAGGTTGCCACTGATTAGTAGAGGTGATGTGCCCATACTACCAAATTCCATCTCGATTCCATTTCTCTGGCAAAGCAACCCCACAGCTAAGAAAATAAAAAACAAAGTAATTACAAGTACATCTCTTGAAAAGAACATTGTACCCATTATCCACCTAACTATAGATATTTGAACAGCAGCACTTGTCAAACAAAAAATTCATCATCCTCATTCTGACAGCACAGCAGTGCTAGAACATAATGCTAACTCAATCAGTGACAAGTTACTTTATCGCTGATTTTACAAATACATACACCAGTGCAAACTTGTTGAAAAAACTCCATACTGTTATATGCAAATGGCTCCCCTGCTAAAACTGCACTCTGGATTTCTCAAATTTGATAATGAAGACAACATTGTGCATGCAAAATTGAATGGGCAATTTTAAACACATGCCATGCTTTGCTCACACTATAAACTGGTTCATATTTCCCTCAAAATAGAATGGTCTATGCAGGATATCCTCTCCATGGCCGATACAACTTTTGTGGTATTTTCAGCATTCTGAAACAGCCTGTAGAAATCTGCATCATCTGCACAAACAATATGACCTGTCATGTCATCATCTAGAGCAAAAAGTATTAATGAGATAAAATGTTACACTTTATTTGCTTGAGTGACTGGGACAAGAGCAAGAGCTACAGATCTAACCATGATATAGAGAGAAAAAAAGAAAGAGGCATGTTACCTTACTGCAGCACACTGGAGATTCCTTTCTGTAGTATGCAAGCTATAAAATTAATTTGATCATGGCAACTAAATTAGTGTAATAAATTAGTGGAGGCTGCAAATGGTTCATGTTATGAATTGGCCATATGGGTCTCATTGCTATTAAGTGATCAGGCTGGTTATCAGTGGAAAAATGATAATTGTTGTTATTATTTGTTGCCATCTCCTGTAGGGTGTTTAACAACAGTCTGAGACTACATATTAGCTCTGGCATGGTGACTTCAAGAGCTCCAGTGCATAACTCTTTGGAGGGAAGCCAAATAGGTGGTAGCCCTTGTTCCACTATCTGGAACTCTTCTCTTTCTCAATCTTCTAGTATAGGTGAAAAAAATAGTCGGGGACAACCAGGTCCTCTTTCTGTATCCTCATCACCTTTTTTTGGACAGGAAGTCCAGGATGGATAGCTTGGTAGAAGAAGGCCTAGCAACCATTGGTTGGCATGCTGGCAGTGGAATAACAAAGGTCTCTACTTTGTCTATCCCAACAATTCCATATTACAGTTTCCGTTTCAGGTAGAAATAAAGCCAGCCACAGAAAACAGAATCAGTAGAGGTCTGAGGACAGAAGCAGGGCAGGCACGTATCCTTAGTGCATTAAGGCCAGATAAAATCCATGATTTGTCAGAAAGACTTTGGACAGATGAATGCTTTACAGGTGATGATCTTCGGTAATTCCTGAATAGGTAGGTGTTATAGCCAGACACTTTGAAGACTGTAACTTTGAACTTTTTTGTACAAAACAGTTTGGAATGAATCCTTTCCAAACTGCGAAACATGATAGAATTATCACTTGAATTTCAACACCTAGAGCATCTTTTTTTAATATTCTCTTGGTCATTTTCAAAACATGATAGAATTATCACTTGAATTTCAACACCTAGAGCATCTTTTTTAATATTCTCTTGGTCATTTTCTTGTGTACTATAGACTGGACCACCATATTAATCTTTCTTGTTGTCAAGAAAATTTAGAAGTTGTCCAGAACAACCAGCTTCTACCTTTTATTTATAAAGAATGCATTTGCTAAATGCTACCACAAAGCTTTTATTAGATTGCACTATGTGTGATTAAATTGCACATCGCCCACATGTTCTGTTAAAGAGGCAGTACTGTTCCCACTAGCAAAGCATCATCACACACAACTGAGGTCTCGATTTATTCTTATGCAGTCTTTTCAACATCATCATTATTTACTTTTTAAAAGGAGATGGCCTCTAACTCCAACACCATTTAATATCTGTGTGTTGCACAAAAGGACCTTGCTTCTTTTTATTTTTGTATTCTATAGATGTCATATCTGATATTAAACTGCTGTGTGTTTGTGCCACTGATTTATTACTGAATTTTGACAGCCAGCTCCCTGCAGTCTTTGGACAATATTGATGAATATTAAAATATTGACGGATATGAGGTGTTAATTTATACATTTGACTGTAAATTACTATAACTGAACACTAATGATAATAATAGTAACGTAAAAACTGAAAGAAACAATTACAACTGTGTCCTCTCTCATTTCGCTGCAGTCGTGCTAAACAGACTCTCTCGGTGTGCCTGATTTTGCGAGATGCTGCATATTTTTTGTCTTTTATTGCATAAAACGCATTTATGTGGCAGTGTGATTTGATTAGAACACACCAGGAGACTGTGCTAATTAATTTGATAAGTGACTGTTGTATATCTGTATGCGAATGAGTCTCTTTAATCAGCCGCATCTTTTTTACATGTTAAATTACATGTACAGACTCAGTTGCATAGAGATATACAAGTGTCATATATCAAAATAATCAACACAGTCTCCTGGTGCATCCTAGTTGCAAATAATTTTTGCTAGAAAAAGAAGCACGATGCTAGCAGAGTTGCACAGGACCTGGAGGCTCACTCACACCAGGCATAGCACACTGCATAGTGTACTGAGGCTGGATGAGAAAGGACACATCTGTTCATGATTTTACCTTTTTATACCATTTTTAATGAGATTTAAAAACAAAACACAGAATGAATTTTGGGCAAAATCAATACCAAAGAAAAACACAAAAATTGTTTCAGAGCCAAAACTAATACCAAAACATGGGGGTCAGCGAACATATCTGTTGATAATATGCCATGTCCTTATAAACAGGTTTCCTCAGCTGAGTTTTCTATGCTCTAAGGTAACTAGGGAATGCAGTTTATTTATCGGCATCTGGAGTTCCAAATGTCGGAATCCCAACATTGGAAGCCCGACTCTGTACTAAAGATACCCGTCTAAATGCCAAGGCCTATCTTTAGCCAGATGTCAAAATTCTAATGCCCAGCATCCCAAATGATGGTAAGCAGGCACTGTTAGCCATGGGGGGAGAAAGCTTGTTTTAGGCACCCCTGGGGGGAACTTAGGGTTAGGCACCCTCTGTGGAGGGTTAGGCTATGGGAAGGGGGCAGCACAGATGGTGTAATGGTTAGCATTACTGCCTCACAGCACTGAGGTCATTGGTTCGATACCCACTATGGCCCTAACTGTGTGGAGTTTGTATATCTCCCTGTGCTTGCATGGGTTTCCTCTGGGTGCTCCGGATTCCTTCCACACTCCAAAAATATACTGGTAGGTTAATTGGCTCCTAACAAAATTACTCCTGATGTGTGTGCATGTGGTAGGGAATATAGACTGTAAGCTCCACTGGGGCAGGGACAGATGTGAATGGACGAATATTCTCTGTACAGCACTGCAGAATATGTGTGCGCTATATAAACAACTGGTAACAAATAATAAAAATAAATAATAAGCGGGAGTTAGGGTTAGGCACCACCAGGGGAAGGTTAGGGATAGGCACCCCCCTGGGAGGTTTAGGGTACGGGAAGGGGGGGTTATTTTTAGACATTACTGGGGGGAGGTTACGGTTAAGCACCAGTAAGGGAGGGTTATGGGGGGAGAGGGGAGGGTTAGGGTACTTACCAGCCGCAGTTGGGATCCTGATGGTTTGGGCTTCCAGCGTAGGTATTTAGTCCGCTGGCAATTACCTCTGGTGGTATTAAATACCAATTCTATAACTAGGGTAGTGGAAATGCTAATGGTGTTTAGAACAGCCTTCTACTATACGATTTCCACTGCTCACACATTTCTTTCATATAGAATATTCCTTGTTCCATACATTATTGAAATATGATTTGACCTCCAATCACATAGTCATACATTTGCACACAAACACTTATGAAATATAACATTATACCTTCATAAAGGACTTAGGCCTTCAAGATATGTAAACATAAAATGCTATCTTCACTGATTATACATATGTTGATTTTGCTTTGGTATGACTTATGAACAATCTTTCTTTGATGTATTTTGTTTTCCATATTTCAATATAGGTCATGCACAGTTCTACGGCAAGTATTCCATATGAGATTTTATTTTGTAAATCTGTTTCAATACAAAAAGAGAATTTAAATGAAATACATAGGTCCAATATAATGAGTACATACAGTATATTGATCGATCATATTAACTTTATGATAGCATTTATATTAAAATGGTTCAATATTTGATCTAGAGTGCTATGGAAGAATAATAAATTAAGTGAGGTCCTGAGCAAAGGTGTATACAGGTACCAATCATAAACAAGTCATATCGAGTTAAGAGGAATAAGGATTAGCCATACAAAATGTCAAACATAGGGGAGAGTGGGAGGGGGGATTTGGCAGGGAACTGTGGGCCTGATTCAGAGCCGCTCGTAAGCAGCCGCTCGTTCATTCCGAGCGATGTTTGCACAACTGCGCATGCGTACGGATCGTAATACGCATGCGTGAACCAGTCAGTGCGGCCGAAAATTGTTTGTTCGCTAAATAGCGAATGCCTGCTATTTTGAGTGACATGAGGAGGCGTATGTGGGTGGTAACAGGGGAAGGTGCTTGAAAATGGGGAGTGGAGATCAGAACATAGGCGTGCTTAAAGGTCAAAATGGGCGTTTTTTGGGTGTGCATAATTAATACAGCAGCGTCATTGCCCACGTCACTGGGTTATTTTATAGTCAGAACTGCTCGCAAGATTGTGCTAGGAAAAACCAACCACAAGAATAGCGAGCAGTTCATACGCTGGTCGATGTACTCAATTAATCTAATAAATAGTGGACATGACATTGGATGCAAGCGGCCAGGGGGCGTAGTTTTCTAAAAAACGACCGCAAGTTTTGTTCGCTCATTCAGACCTAGAGGCGTGCACAGACCGCAAAGAGCGAACGGTTCATTTGAATAGCCACCCCTTTTTTCTGAACGAGCGAGTGCAAATAGCATCCGGCTCTGAATCAGGCCCTGTAACCCCTTCAGAAAGCAGGGTTTCAAACAAAATCAGAAGGTATGTCAAATATGTGACTCAGGATTCTGCAAGGAGTTTGTGAAGTAAAAACCATTCTGTAGTTTCAAATAATTTGAAGATTTGCTCCTGCACGGCAAGTTCCATTTATTATAGAATGTGGCAATGTGGAGCACCTGTCAAGATATAACAATTGAAGCATTTTTTTGTTTCACTTCATTCAAAGATGGGGATGAACTAGATACCCAGTGCATTAGTATTATTTTTTTCGAGTCGGTGACCAGCACAGTAACTATGGGTGTCACTGATTTTTTTGGGAGGTCAGGTGTAAGTGTGTGGGAAAAAATGTTGTTGATGAAAATAAGAACCTTATTCCAGAGTTTTTTACTCGTATCACAGTCCCAGAAGGAATGGAAAAATGAGGCATTAGAGTGGTGATATTAAAGGTAAAATCTTAGCTCAGACGGAACCACATATTTGCATTGAGCAGGCGACAGGTATGCCCTTTTCAGTATGCGGACATGAACCTCTCGTAGGCATGCTGAGTGGACGGATCTCACAGTTGGGTCATAACGAGTTAGTAAAACCTTATAAATAGCTATATTGGGTATGTCTTGTTGCCAACTAGAAGTTAGCATTTCCCAATTACAGTAGGTTTGGAAATAACTGACATCAATTCAGAATAGATGAATCTTATTTTGTAAGATAATTTGCCACAAAATTTTAACACAGAGTTGGGTCAGGTTCTGTGGAGGTATAATTTGAGGAATTAATTGTGGAGATACAGTGGAGAGCCTGTAGATACATGTAGAAACGTTGGTGCAGGGGAGAAAATTTATCGCGGAATGAGGAGAATTGAAAAATATTGCCTCCTGGGTCAAAGACCTTGGAAGCAGAGCAGTGGCATAACTAATAGGGGTTGATCAGGGCTCATGCCCTTGGTGCCTTGGCAAGCCCTGCAGAGGGGGTCGCCGCCGACAGGACATCGTACCTGCATGCCTGCTCTCCCACCATTGTATCCTGTCTCTCCTTTAACAAGCAGGCAAGTGTGCTGCCTGTAGGTAAAGCTGTAGCAGAATTGTGCAGCCCCTCCTAGGCAGCCTTCTTCCTGGACTAGAGATGCCTGCCTGCTGTCTGCACCAGGTGAGGACTTGGAGTGACTGTGCTTTCATCGGCGCTCTCCCTCTCCCACAGGTAAGTTATTTGGGCAGGCAGGCTTTTCAGGTGGATGGCTAAGCTGCATGACAGGGTGTTGGCGACTGGATGGCTAAGCTGCCGTAGGGGGGAGGAGGCAGGGGATGTGTCAGTGGGTGGATGGCAAAGCTGTTTGGCTCAGGAGGATGGCTGAATTGCTGTGCGGGGGGTTAGTTATTGTGCCGGGGGAGGGGGTATGGGGGGTGGGGACTGCTGGGTGCATTTGGGTGAAAAAATGTGTGTGTCTTTATAGTGTGTATGTATGTGTCAGCATGTGTATATGTGTGTCAGTGTGTATGTGTCAGTGTGTGTGTGTCAGTATGTGTATATATGGGTCAGGTATGTATATATATATATATATATATATGTGTGTGTGTCAGAGTGTGTGTGTGCATATGTGTCAGTGTGTGTGTGTGTGTGTCAGTGTAGGTATGTGTGTCAGTGTGTGTGTATGTGTATCTGTGTCAATGCATGTCTGTGTGCTGAGGGACAACATCGGAGATAGCTAATTGCTGACTGAGAGACAATGCAGGAGGTGGAGGTGATGGTTTGCTGAGAGATGATGCGGGTGGAGGTGATAGTGTATTGAGAGACGACACAGGGAGGTGATGGTGTGTTGAGAGATGATGCGGGGGTGAGGGTGTAGCTGAGAGACGATGCAGTAGGAAAATGATGGTGTGCTAAGAGGTGATGCAGGGGGGTGATGGTGTGGCTGAGAGTTGACACAAGGGGGAGGTGATGGTGTCCCAAGAGACATCATAAGAGAGAGATGATGCAGGGGGAGCAGTGATGGTGTGCTGAGAGATGATGCAGGGGGAGGTGATGGTATGGCTGAGAGATGATGTGGGGGGGAGTTGATGGTGTGGCTGAGAGACAATGCAGGGAGATGATGGTGTAGCTAAGAGACGATGCAGTGAGATGATGGTGTGGTAGAAAGGCTCAGGGGGAAAAAGTTACAGAGGGGGCACGAGTCTGGTAGAACCACTGTTGTATGATGATGACCTTATTAATATTCCTACACAAACAGGCATCTTCCAGACGATGTGACCTACATGAATATTGAATACCGACTGAAGACGTTGTCGTCCCAGGGAGGATGTATTTCTTCAGAGGTTCCACATTGTACGAAACCACCATATAGGTAAGGTACCCAGAGCGACAAAGAATGGGTGGCGTGTCATGTTGGCACATCCCATTTTCAGTAGCCATGCCCCTTCTGGTATGTGACACACCCATTTTTTTTGCGCACGCTGTGGGTGCACAAACTATACTTTTCTAAATGTGGGGGGATGGGGTGCAAATCTTAAACTTGCCCTGGGCTCCAAAGACCATAGTTACACAACTAAAGTAGAGTCTAGTCCCTTATCTCTCCACAGTAATAAATTGGTGTTGGATAGTGAGGGGACAAAAGAGGGGTTACCCCAAAGGTGGACATAGGATGACACTAATGGATTACTGTGAATTTTTTTTTATTAAGCATTAACCATGAATGATATGGGTCATGAAAAATGAAGTAGTTTCTCACTTTGAGAGGGATGCTTCAGGGTTTAGAATGAAGTAGTGCACTGGGTGCGAAAGAGGCAAATAATACCTTATCCATTGATAAATCAGTATAGGATTGTTTATTGAGAAGCCAATCAGCAACTTACCAGTGAAAGGTGGATAGTGAGTAGGAGGAGAAATCCAGGACTCCAAGACCTCCGGATTTGTGCGTAGTTCGCAGTCTAGCCAAGGCTACATTAGGTTTTTTCTCTTGCCATAAGAATCGAGACATGCATTTTTTAAGAAAGGCAATGCCACATTTGGATATGCAAATAGGGAGCCTTTGCATTATATAAAATATTTTGGGAAAACTATGCTTTTAAGCACTGCTGCCCTACCCAGTTAAGAATGGGGAAGGAGTTTCCAGTTATCCATCAGATTTGCCACCTTAGCTAGTACTGGAGTGAAGTTTGCCTCATATTACTTTGAAAGATCTGAGGTTATTTGTACACCCAAAAAGGAGATCTTGGTGGCCACTATGTTGAAGGACAAGATAGATGGGATAGAGGAAATGATTAATGGGGACCCATGCAAAGGGTGTAACTCTGATATGGAAACATTGATCTTGTACCCAGAAATGGTATGAAAAAGGAAATAATCAGCAGTACTTCAGGAATAGAGAATTCAGGGTCTGAAAGGAACAAGAGCATGTCATCCGCAAAGAGAGCAACTTTTAGATCAACAATTCCAATCTTAATACCTCTGATGGTTTCAGAGGAATGGAGGGCAATGGTCAAAGTTTCCAGGGCTATGGCAAAGAGGAAAGGGGAGAGTGGGCAGCCATACCAAGTTCCTTTATTTATAGTAACAAGGAGGGGAAAGTTAGCCATTACAGGATACTTGAGTCTGGGGAGATGAGTAAAGCATTTTTAAGGAATCTACAAAAAAAAATCTGGAAAACCAAAACTAGACAAAGTTTTAAATAAATGTTGCCAAGATATGACTTGGCATCAAGGGATAAAATTAGACTAATAGGTAAGTCTGCCTGAGGTGAGGTTGCAGATATTGCTGATATGACTCGCCACACATTTACTACCGAATATCAGCCTGGTTAGAAGTATTTTATAGAATTCTCCAATGAAAAAATCTGGTCCGTAATCCTACTTTTGTTTTCTGTCTGTTTTCTAGTGTCACACTATGTTTTGTAATATGTTCATGTCTGAAACTCCTCAAAAGGAGACATGTTCTCCCCTACCCCCTGTCCCTTCCATTTTATCAGGAGTGACAGTCATGTCATCAGTGTCCTTCACTGAAACTTTTGCAAACCAGTTGGCCATAAAGTTGGCAGAGATCTTGCTACCCTATATTGATGCCAAATTTGACCGCATGCTGTCACTCTTAGACCATAACCCTGCTCTCTTGACAATCCAAATCCCTGATTCGGGGCATGACCTGGCACATTTGAAAGTCGAAGCCCCTTGTCCTCTTACTCCAATACAGATACAGAGAGAATTGGAGACTGGTGATGATACTCATATTAGCCCTGAAGCTCTGCTTGTTGTTTCTATGCCCATGCACATATTTGAGGGTGCATTATTTACTCCTGTCCCACCATCTTACAGTTGTCTTACAACAATGTACAGTTATGATGCAGATCATGATCCTCATTTTCATGACATTTGGGATTTGTATATGGGTATGGTAGCATCCCCGCAGTAAGCTACCTATGCTTCAGCACATTGGGTGGCATATAGCAGATACCAGTTCTACTTGATTGGTCCCCACACAAAGCATATATTGTATATTTTTAGTGGGCATTTAGGTGCCATTACATAAGTGGTAACTTAAGACCCAATCGTCTGCTTTAAGCAATATGTTACCATATTTCTCAACAATAATTCTCTGACATTATGGGGAAATCTTCCTATGTTTATGCAAATAGTATTCCCGGTACACGAACACTAGGCAATTGCTTCCCTACCCTTACTACTACTCATGGTTTGTGCTATATATATTACCCTGGGTCAGCACTTTTATCCCTGGTGGTCTATATTAGCTTATTGGCTAAGACAAGAAACAACACTATGTTCTATTATCTAACGTTCATACGGTTATCATAACTATTATTGTCTTAACACTGTGAGAGAGGCTGTGTATTTGTTTTTCACATTCTTAGGGTTAATTTAGGTTTTATGATAGTTACATTTTTCACTCTGCCCCAGTAATTTCTGGGTGTAGAGATTTAGATTACCTAGGTGGAAAATTAAGAAAAGGTGACGTTCTGAAGTGTACTCTTATATATACATATACAGTAGTTAATTAAATTTTTTTTTCTCTAGTACTTTGTACTGTTCATTTACATTATTTTTTATGATTTGTTGTAATGCAATACTTATTTGAGATTACACCTTTCAATGTTTATGACTCTTGATCCTTATTTGCATTATAAGAATATGACAGATATTACTGTGTTTCTATTTTGTATGCTTTGGAACTAATAAAAATATATATATAAAAAAGAAAAAATCTGGTCCAGGAGGTTTTGGCTGGTTTCAAGTGTTGGATGGCTTTATGAACTTCATTTAAAGTGATTGAGGCCATAAGGGCTTGTGACATTTCAGAGGAAATGATAGAGTGGGGTAGGTTGTCCCATAAAGATGAGGAAGAGGTTGAGGATGAATAAGGGAAGTAAATCCAGAGGTGGCATTAGAGGGCTCTGGGGGGGAGTGAATATAGCATTTTGAAAAAGGCATGCATGGCCTCAGCTATTTTGGTGTTAGATGAGGTAAGAGAACTTGTTTGGGTTTTAAGAGGGTGCACTACCATAGGAGTATGGTTCCCAATAACTAGATTTGAGAGTAGGCACATGGTTTTATTAGCAAATTTATGAAAAGGTATTGAACCAAGAAAAGGCACCGGTCACTCATGGTTAGCACTAATTCTTCAAAATGGATCTTAGCAGTAGTGTATAATTGTTTGGTGCAGGGTGAAGGTGAGGGTTTTATATTGCCGAAAGGCTTCAGATAAGGAGGTCTGGAGAGACAAGTAGAGAGTGGAATATTTTTTATTGGTAGAAGAGACATGGGATATAACTTCACCCAGATAACAAGTTTGGCTGCATGCCAGAAAAGGATTTGGTCCGACTCCAAATGAGGAAGATTATTGTTTTTATATTCCTCCAATGTAGACTCAAGTCTATTCCTGAGTTTTAGAGATTGTGCAAGATGTGTGGGAAATTTCAAAAGTATGATTGACCCAGGCTCATCAGGAAAGTATATAGATGCATTAATTAAAGCATTGTCTGACAAGGAGATCTCTTAATTGGCATGAGAGACTTTTGAGAAAATTGAATTTGAGAATAGGAGATAATCTATTTGTGGGATAGTCCCTTTAGTGGCTGAGAGACAGGTGTATTCACAATCCATGGGGAAAGGAGGACTACAGGAATTGTGATTCAATCTATCCTAGAATTTTGAGGAAATTAAGTTAAAATCCCTGCACAACAGGTAGGGATCATTATTGAAAGGTAATAAAATGGCTAGCAATTTCTGGAATAAAGATTTGGAGTAAACATTAGGGATGTACACACTGCAAAGAACAAACCTATGCCCTGAACCTTAAAGATACTCACCACAAAGTGGCCCTCTGGATCAGGGATGGTAGATAACACCTGTGCCTGTAGGTACCTCTCAGCCAGAATAGCCACCCCATGTGGCTTGGAATTTAAATTGACCGAGACCAATATGGACCAGCCAAGCATGTTTAGTTATGCAATTTCCACTGGGATGAGGTGAGTTTCTTTGAGAAGAGCTCCATCTATTTTTTGTTTCCATAGAAGGATTTTTCTTCTTTTCATCGGTGAGTTAAAGCCACCTATGTTCCAGGAACCTACAGTTATGCCAGGCATTTGATTTGGGGTAATAGCGGTTGAAAAACCTTTTGGTTAGAAAAGTCTAGCACCTGCCAAAGACAAAAGGGGGAGGGGGGCAAAACAATAGGAAAGGGGAGACAGGGTACATAGAGAGACAAAGTGCACAACGTTCTGAGTAAAGAGATATACAAAAATGTATTAATGCATAAATATTTGAATAACATTTTAATTCCAGAATAGTAAAAAAAAAAGAAATATCATAAAGAAATAATGAAGCCAGCAACTAAAATAGAGCTCCACTTCGTAGCTCAGAACATGTAGGCAGATAAATTTAGAAAAACCCCATGAACATAATGGATAGGATTTAGAACTTAATATATACTCAGATGATCAAGAGAGCCAGTAATATGGTTAGGAGGTAAATGTAACAATTAAGCTACCAAGTTCGGTTAGAAGTATATATATATATATATATATATATATATATAAATATATATATTATTATTATTATTTTTATTATTATTATTATATATTTTTTCTATTTTGTTGAAAGCATAGAAAAAGAACAGGTAAAATAACATTTGTATATTTTATACAATGCATAAAACTTCAAATAGAATAGCACAGAAATATTATTCCGATCACAAGATTCACTAATACGTAAAGGTTAATGGTGGACTTTAGTTATTGAGAGTCCACTTCTGAGGAATCAACCATGATTGGAAGATTGATCAGCTATGTCTGATGAGACAGAATGAGAGAGTTCTCAGAAATATTCAGAGGCATATTTTGGGGTTGTAAAATCTTTAAATGATTTGCCATCATATATGCATAGTCTGGCTCGATACAAGAGGCCACATTTTTTCCCTTCTGCAATTAGGCTTGAAAAGATTTGAGAAAAGATTTTACGGGCCCTTGTCAGCTCCACAGAAAAGTCCTGGAAAATATACATCTTATGACCCTCTCACATGATAGATTTAATCCTGTGTGATGCAAACCAGAATGCAACTTTATGGAGGTAGTTGAGGCATCTGAACAAGGTGATTCTAGGGCAGGGTTTTTACTGTGTAAGAACCAGACCAATTCTCTTTTACCTAATCATGACACTCTGCTTCAATTACCAAAATAAGAGGTAGGGTATTACAACAAAATGGGTGAGTGCAGGTCCCTTTACAGATTTGGGGAGCCCCAAAAATCTGACATTAGTACTATGGGACCTATTCCCCAGATCGTCAACTTTGTTCGAGAGTTGGTGATTATCTTTCTAAAGGTCATTCATTGAGTGTTTTAACTCTGATATTTCATGCAGTGCTGTCCCCAATTGTTTCTCTGTGTCAGTAGCTCTCTGAGTAAGGCTGCCTAACTGAGTGGTGATGTCCACAACAGCTTGTGTATGTAGTGGAGATATTGTTGTCTTAATGGCTTCCACAATGTCTCCATAAAATGCTGGAGCATCTAGGGAGCAGCATATCTGTTAAGGAGAGAAGCCATCCACCTCAGCTGCTGATTTTTTGGGAACCGGAGATGCTGCAGAAGAGTTGGCATCCGGTGCCAAATTAGGAGAGGCGCGGCATTTCTCCTGCCTGGGTGATTGCAGCAGAGGGTGAGATGACACCAAGAGATAGCGATCCATGAGCCCTCTCTGATCTTTGAGTAAGGGGATTGGAGGGATGTTGGAGGTTGGGGAAGCTTGAAATGCTGGTGTCTGAACAGCATGGCGGAGCACTGAGACAGAGCCTCCTTATTACATCAAACCAGAAGCGGAAGTATCCATATTGGATTTTAAAAGAACTTTACATATGCTAGCTCCTTTGGAGTTGTGTCCTAAAACACTTAAAAGGCCATTCTACTAACAAGACCAACACCTTTAAATATAACATCCAGTTCTCATGAAGCAGGGCAAATGGACAGGGGATTGTGTGGATTAGACTCTTGTGCACTTTAGTTTCTCTTTGGAGAGAGCATGCATTAAAAAAATTTTTTTTCAACTTATAATTAGCCCTTATATTAAGGATTAGTTGAATAAATAACATTATAACATATTAATTTCTAAGGGTGGTTCATAATTTTTGAGAGGTTAGAATTAGAAAAAAATCTTATACTATTCAATTTAAAGGCTTGGTTGAAGTGTTTCATTCATATTAAGATTGCTGGGCTGTAGATCGTACAGCAATAATAATCTTAAACACTGATAAGATATTAAATAGACCTGATCATAACTATGTCAAGGATGAGTACTGACTATGCACTGTATGGTAAGTAGAACTCACAATTGTTGTGAGCTAAAATAAATAAGCAATGTCCAACCAATAATGGGCCTGATTCGAACACAGTGGCAATGTGGGATGCAGTGGAGTGACTTCTTTTTTCTTCTGCGTATGCATTCAGATTATGTACTCAGATTTTGGTTAGCAATTGAGGGGCACAAGAGATGCATGGTCTGAGAAGTTTATGAAAATGTATTGGACATTCCGAGGTGGTTACAGGGACTGAATTAGTGGATGCATTGATTTAGTCTGTCTAATGGGCATGTTATGGGAGTAATGTGAGCATGTTGCTAGTAAGTGTTTGCTTATAGTGATGCAGAATTATTCACATGGGAGGCCATATTCAGTTTGAGAATCTGCAAATAGGGCTATTGATGCAAGTTTTGATGGTGCAACTAAAGGTGCATCTAAAGCTGCACCAAGTGATATTTCAGCATATACGGATGCTGGAAGTGGTTATCTCAGTCCTTGTACATTCGGACGCACAGGAAAGGGCTTTGTAGTGATATTTGCATAATGTTTCACACATTTGACTGGCAAAACAGCAAGGACAGCCATAACTGTGGCTGACTCAGAATCAGTACTAATGTGTAAAATAATAAAATGGATTTATTAATAAATATCAAACCAAAACTATAAAATAATATCAATGTAGCATCATGGAGAAACAATCAAATTATAAAAAAGAATCTCAATACTGTAGACAATAAAAATGAATTGGTCAAAATGAAATGAAAAAAATATAAACATTTTTAGCAGTATGACATGGTAAGTATAAGACATTAATATAAAACAAAATTAAAATTAAATCATAAAAGTAAAAAAAATATAACTTGTGTTCTGCAACGCATTTCATGGCTTTTATTTGCTTTCTCTACTTATGAGGAAGTGGCTGGAGGCAAGAAATGTATTATTCAGATAATATATTTCTTATTTGAGATATATCTCCTCAGTTTACTATACATACTATACATTTAATTATCTGAAGGACTTTACCAAAGTTTGTAGTATCTTTATATCTATGAATCACAATATCATGTTAAGGATTATGTCCATAATGTGCATTGATTACCATATTAAATCCAGTGCAGGTTCTGTCCTTTTGTTGTTGTTTTTTTTTAATAGTTTCTTAAGCGTACAAGCAGGGACAAAAACCCTACTCAGTTAGTCATTGTAAGTTTGTATGGTACATAGTGGGGTTTGTTTTTACTACAATTTTATCTAAGTTAATTCCACTACAGAGGCTATCTCCTGTATTTTTTTTGGGTGGGCTACAGCTTTTCTAATAAGATTGCCACTAATGTAAGCTTTATGGGTCTCCCATATTTCAGTTAACTTTGAAAAATTATATGACTGCCATTTTGATCATGTTAAAAATAGACTGATTCAGCAAAATAGATGTCATCCAATCTGTGGTTCCTAGGTTAGGGATTCAATATATCAAGATGCAGATAGACACCTGATTGGTCTGTTCAAAAGAAAGGGGAAAACCCCATATCAAATTGAGAGAGACTGAGAGATAAAAAGCATGTCTATCCTAGAATATAGTTGATATGGTCCACAAAATGTGTTTAATTTAATTAGAGCTCTGAAGGTCCCAGTATTGGCATAGAGCCATCTGTTTAAGGTAATCCATACATATTTTTCACATTTGCACTCATTTATAGAGATGCACAAACTAGTTTTCTCAGTTAAAATGAATTCAATCCTGTATTATGAAATTTTTATAGAATCAATCCAAATCTTTATTGGATAGGATTTAACCAAGTTGTCTATGTCCGACTAGTAAATGGTTTTCTTAAATTCAAAATTCAAATTTGACGTTCAAGATGGAAGTTTGCATTCGCAAGTTACTGTTAGAAAATTATAAAATATTTAATTTTCATGCCTGTTTGGCTACATTTTCTAGTATTTTTTGTTTTTAATTTAAAATTACTATGCTTCACCTTTGGATTAACCTAGTAAAACCAATTAAAATACTACTCAATTCAGCCATTTAAGCTCTAATATGCCCATTAAATATGATATTTGCCTTTATTGATTTTTTCTATTTCTAATGTTTGAGAATTTAAAACGCATTTTTAAACCAGTGCAATAACTTTTTGATACAATTTTGAACAACTTTACTAATTAATGTATTTTATACTTTGTATATGGCCTTTCAGCATAACACATAAAGCAGTATATAAACTTCATAGAGGAAGTCCACATGTTCAGTCATGACTACACTTGCAGCTGTCATAAAAGTTAGCATTTCTTTCAACCAAATTATCATAAATAAAAAATAAACATTTCTCTGAGTTTTTTAACTATACATGGAACACAAAAGCCCTCTTGAATCTCATGGCTCCATTAAAGAAAATGTTACATGAGATTTTCCCTGGAGAGTTTATATCATACTAGCTAAAGTGCCCAGCATTGCCTGAGTTTAAATCAAGTTATTAAGTTTTGTTAAGTGATGTTGTCCAAATCCATCCAGTTAAAAGCACAGAACAGGCTTCCTGGGTTAAAGTTTTACCTATTTCAGTCCGCTGTGAGGTCTGACCAGAACCCTATATACTCCATTAGGCATACTAGAACAATTGCCTCCCTTCTGTGAAGCTTTCATCCAAATCCATCCAGTGGAAGGCCCAGAACAGGCTCCATGGGTCAAAGTTGTGCACAGTGTCCCGTGTAAAAGTTCTGCCCAGCAGATACCAATGGGTGGTCTGACTGAGACCTCAACCCCCTATTATGTCTTCTGTGATCCAATGTTACCACTCTGTAAAGTTTTTGTCCAAATCCATCCAGTGGAGGGCTCAGAACAGGCTCCCCAAATCAAACTCCAGTCCAGCGTACACCAATAGGAGGTACAACCAGGACCCTAACCCCCCTAAAACCTGGCCAGGATCCAACTGGACCACCTCACATTGGTTTCATTCCAATCAATGCAAGGGTGTCCGAATGCATAACCAAACAAACAAACCAACCAATGAATTTTATATAAAATATCAAATTATGTTGAATTTAATGTATGTGGCAAATGTTATAGTAAATTTTAGCTACTATAATTTTACATATGACTTTTATGACTACGGTTACAGCGCCAATTGCGTATTTTCATTAGCTATATTTATGAACAGTATGTAGCTATCTATGCTTGCAGGGTTAATGTAGTTACCTCAAAGGGAGATTTTGTTGTTGTTGGTCTCTATTTTATGAATAAAACAGGTCAGGATATAATTTATGAACATAGAAGGAAAAGTTTAAACTTCAAAATACAGCTACACAAGAAACATTGTACAATGTGGTAATTTTAGGGCAGTTAAATAATATCACTCTCTTTGATGCAAGAATAGTAACTGCCTACTGTATACCAGAGTAAATGTGAAGTGAGTCATGTTGGAAAGTCTGCATACTGTACTGTACATTTGTTATGTTAGCTATCCAAAACTGGTATTTTAAAATCCACATAATCCTGTACATCTGATGCATGTTAATAATCTGCAGTTCTTGATGTGCAGGTATATATTTGAGCTGACAGTGTATTTGAATGTCTGCATAACATATGTGG
The DNA here is from genome assembly GCA_031769625.1 of Taudactylus pleione. Taxonomy (NCBI): domain Eukaryota; kingdom Metazoa; phylum Chordata; class Amphibia; order Anura; family Myobatrachidae; genus Taudactylus; species Taudactylus pleione. The sequence goes on from JAUIMM010000120.1 coordinate 16,653,212, forward strand.
ATTTGCAATATGCATTCACATAAATTGAGTGCACCCAAATGTGGGGTGATGCATGTCGTATGATTTTTTTAAAATAGATGAAAGAAGGTTGTGATAGTGTCACATAGGTATAGTTTAGTGGGGATGTTCTCACTCAAATGTGGACTACACAGACCTAGATATAAGTGCTACACAAGCAGATATAGGCACATCTCATGATACATATAATTTTGCATATGAGTGAATATACAGTGCATGTGTTTCTTTGCACATCTTTTTTTGCAACATACATATACTTTTCTATGAATCATGCCATACTGTAGCATGATTTACAAACAGTATGATTTACAAATATGTATTTACAAACAATATGTTTCCAGTTACATTGGATGCCATGGCACACTTAATAAATGGTGACAGCTTGTGTGACAGGTCTCCCTGTGACTCATTTCAAATGTACAGTGAACAGCTTGGATTACACTTTAGCTGATTGGTTTTGCTCATCATGCTGCATTTTTGCTCCACTTTATCTACATTCAAGTGGGAAGAGGTATTATTCTATGAATCACAAAGCCATTGTAAATGGAATTGGAATGTATCGGTTCAAATGGTATCGGTTCAAATCCCAACATGAGAAGCCCGGCAGGGTTTTTGGTAAGTACTACTAACCCTGCCCCACCATATCCCTCTCATAGGGGTGCCTAACCTTATCCTCCCCCTAGTGCCTAACCATAACCACCCACTAAGTGCCTAAACCTAACTCCCCCATCCCCGCAGCCTAAACCTAAGTCTCCAGGGGGGGTGCCTAACCCTAACCTCCCCTGGGTGTGAATAACTCTAACCCCCCTTTCCTCTAGCCTAATCCTAACCCTCCTGGGGGGGTGCCTGACCATAAGTCCACCCCGGAGCCCTGACATCTAAATCGTGGCTGTCCGCACCCGCCGCCTGGCTTACCTTCATTCAGTATGCTTGGTGTCAGGCTCCCGGTGTAGGTCTAATAACAGGTATTTGGATTTCGACACCTGTCATTAGTACCCTGCTGGGATTTGACAGTCGGGAAGCCGGTGATCGGCATTTCCACCATCGGCTTCCTGACTACATCCCATTATAAATTTGTGAATATGACCTTAGTGAAAAGAAGTCATTTGTGTTGACCAAACAATGCAAAAATATTTGTGGCACTTAAGTATTTTACACATGCATGCTCACATTTCATAGGGCATCAGTGTCTCCGAAATTGTAGGCAGGGATGACATTGTGAAGACTAACCTGATCAGAGCACATTCCATTCATTACTGGTATGCCACATCAAGTCTATCTATAACTATGCTACCTATGGTCCATTTCATCATCACATCAAGCTTCACAAAATACTGATTTTTAACTATTTTTTTCACCTTTTTGTTTGAGTTACTGAAAGTAGTGAATGGACAAAAAGCCTGAGTTTCTGTCATGTCATTGACTTCCTGATTTATTTACACTTTAAATTCGGATTTTCCATGTGTAAAAGCTTCAAACAGCCTGAAAACTGACATAAAAGTCTTATATTAGAACTATGAAAAAGCTCTGTGACCCTTCATATATTAGTGAACTTCTCTTTTCTTTACTTCAGTACCAGGCTTGAAAAGCTAAAGTTTTGTTTTGGAGACATTAGAAAATGCACATTTGCTATGATAACTCATAGAGTTGTCTTTGACAGCCACTGTGCACTGGTATGTATATATTCAGAAATGGAGTCAATTCTTTAAAGCTAATTTAAATTGCTCTAACACATGGAGAAGAAAGTTTATAAAATAATACCTTTCATAAGGCCACTTCCATATGATAAATGATGTACAATGGAAGATGAACAAATATATAACCTTTAACTGTGTGAAACATTCATCAACTGTAAGAAAGTTATCAACTGAGGTGGAAAAGACTCTTTATTAAGAGCTTCTCAACTGAGGGATTGAAGCGAAGGTTATGTTTTCATTTTACACATAAAATGGCCAAGCTTCACTAAATAACTGCTACTGTAGATACATTTTATTTATTTCAGAATATTCAACTTGTAAGTGATCAACAGTATACTTTTATATTGTCTCAGGATTTAAGATTTTGAAGAATACTTATTTAGATAGATCAAACTTCTAAAAACAACATTGAGGAAGAATTTTATCAATAGATTATTCTGGCAGATTAAAAGTATAATTTATTACAAGCTAAAAATAAATGTTGCAGTAGTTTGTTAAATAAGAACATTCTTATATCTAGATTGGATAATTTGTTATACAAATTATTTTCATGTTATACTGTATGTGAGAGACAGATAAATACAAAGCACTAAATGCATTTTGTGTTTATTTACAGAATTTAAAAAAAAATACTTAACTAGTGAATATTTCCCCCCAAAACGGCTCAGAAATTGATTGGGTTTTTCATGATTAAAATAGGTCAAGAACATTTACTCAAAACTTTACAAAATTATTTTATTCGATTTTTGTTTCTTTGAAACACATAACATTAACATCAACTTGACCATTGGGACATCACAACATTACAACTTCACATTTCCCTGATGGCTTCTCCTCTCTGCAGCTGCCAGGTAGGGGTCCTGCAGAGCTGCCCAATCAGCACTGATTGGCAGCACAGCAGACACTGTTGGAGGGTGCAGGGATGCAAAGGGACCACGAAGTCCCTCTGCCATTGGCGGTTGCTGGAATATTATCTTACGGCAGTCACCCAGTGGGCCTTTCTGACTGGTCATATTGTTAGCAATCATGTCAGGTAACGCACAACCTGGCATGGTCTCAAACAATGCAACCACACCAGCCATGTGGTTAAGCACTTTATTTTAGGTCAATTTCGTATGTTATTATTGTTAGACCTTCAAAAAATGTCAGTGAGCAAGAGGTTGCTTTTTGTTTTGTTGGATATAAGAATGGAGAACAATCTTCAACATGCAACAATTATATTTGTATATTTCTTTACATAAAATATTGTTGTGATAAAAATAATATTAAATAAATATTTAAACACACATTTGTGTCATTAATGTCTGGAAACAATATGCTAATTTGTGTATATTAAGAAAACTATATATAATTGAAAGTTTTAGGAAAACACATACACACTATAATGTAGGTAAACATTTAAAATTGATGCGACCGTGGCTGCAATCACATATGCAGTTCTGCTGCAAAAGAATGCTAATAATTATTGCAAAGCACTCGTATGGACAACATGCAGATGCCCACTTCCCTCACACATCCGTAATACCTTGCAATCCAGCCAAAACATTGGTAACATCGAAGTACATTGGAACCACTTGGACATTAGCAGCAGGTTGAACCTCACTCAGAAATTGCTAACCTTCATGTATGCAGTGAGAGCTCAAGCTGTGTATGCCATTGCAGTAGTTAATTTATGCACACCCCTGCAATGGCATTCAAATGCACTGGCATGCCTGCTTTTCTCCGACCACCCCCCATCACCACCCCCAAATGATACTTCCAGTAAGTCACTCTGCAATGGGCCTGTGTAATCACTGTGATTGCAGTCCCATTTGCAGTGGGGCATTTGTTCATGCGCACTGCAATGCATACGCATGTGCAGAACGCAACAATCGGCCATCTGCATATGCTGTTGCAGATGCAATCCAACCTGAATCAGGCCCATAGTCAGATACAATGTCAGGGTACTATATATATAGACACTTTGTAAAAAAGTAATGTCATACTTCCATGTATGTTTAAGGTGAATTCACACACATTAATGTTACCACAATGTCCTACTTTGTAGTGGCAACTATTTATAACAAGCTGCAGTGTTAAACATTATTACTGTACATTGTGAACAGTGTCATTTGTATCTAGCTGTAGAAACATTGGCTAAGTGTAAATTTGTGTAAGTTGCCAATAGCAAGCAAGCAACTTTTAGAAGAAAATGTTATAACAGTTTGAAGTTTTGGCATTATCAAAAATGACATTTTACAAGGAACCATTTCAACACTGCTTCACTTCAATACTATTGTCACTGCTTTATTAATCTACACAAGGGCTTTTACATGATTTTTTCCTTGATATGAAAATAATGTTGAAATTAAGGTGATATTTGTTATGGTGATACATATATTTACTGGAACAAATGTTCTCTGATTAACTTCTGCCTTATCTGCCTCTTACTTTTTGTACTGAGACTGTTGCCTGATGAAACAAATTCCACTGCCTGTTCACTGTTTATTGCAAAATCAGATAGGGTAGGTTGTTGCAAATACAGATTATATATAACAGACAGCAGCTATGCAGAATGTCATTATCTTTAAAGGAGAATACAGCTAAATCCCACCAGACTTGCCAAGACAGTGGAACTGAGATTTCAGTAGCCCAAAGGTATGTCATATCACTGATCTAGTGGTCTTATGTGCATCATTATACTTGGGCTTAGCAAAAGAATTTGGAAGCAGCAACAAAGTCAGATTCCAAGAGCAACATCCATACCCAGAATCACCAAAAAGGCAAACATATACAAATCTTTGTAACAACTAACATATAGAAATGTTGATTTGCATTAAAGGAACAGATTAATGTGTACTTACCCAGCAGCCATCCCTCTGGCATTTGTCCTGCCTCAAATTTCTCCTGGAGAGATGACTGACTGAGTATAAAGGCACTCTGATATGAGCCAGGATAAGCCACCACAACAAACATTAATTTCATGTTTACTTTACAAAGCACCTGCACATTGGTTGAAGGGGCATGGTGATGGTTCAGGCACACATGTGCCCTGGTCCTAGTTGGTCTTAGTCCAATGTGTGTACAATCGCCTCAAGGATATTTGGCATGCCTGTTATACAATAAAAAGCTACCCTGACCACATGCTGCTATGACTCCTAGCTAGAGAAGAAATTATAGGTGTCAGTCAGAGGCAGGAATGCTGCCATAACTTGTGTGAGGTAGCATGAGAATGTGGGCTTTAAGATCCCAAGGACTACACCAGTTAATGAAAATTACCAATACCCAGTGTGAGCATGCTGTCTCATGGTATAAAGTCATACAGATGGAGTAAACTGTTAGATTGAGCCAGATCATCTGAATGACCTCGCCATCAGCCAATGCTTTCAGGTTTAAACATCCTAAAAAAAATAGGCCTGTGCAGCCTCTGTGGTACAAGCATAACCTGTTGACCATTAGAAACATAGAATTTGATGATAGATAAGAACCACTTGGCCCATCTAGTCTGCCCCATTTTTAAACATATTGTTACCTCAACCCTTATTGATCATTACTTCTTCTGAAGGATATCTTTATGTCTATCCCATACATGTTTAAATTGCTCTATTGTCTTAGCCTCTACCACCTCTGATGGGAGGCTATTCCACTTGTCCACCACACTTTCATAAAGTAATTTTTCCTCAAATTTCTTCTGAACCTACCACCCTCCAGTTTCAGAACTGGAGGTAGTACTTGCTCCTAGGTCCTCTCAGCTTGCTGGTAGAGCATCAAAAATCCCATTCAATCTACATCAGAACTCACAAAATCTGCCATGCTGCAATCATAGAGATTAATGCACCTGTTTTGGTCCCTTTTATAGACATCATAATTATGTGCACATTAGTTTAACTATAAACATATGGGAACATGCTGCTGATTAGGTAGTCTATTTGAAATTTAATTTTTGACCCAATTTTGCTCCATTTATTATCATGTTTACAAACACAATTCATGGTAAATCCCTGTGTTTTATTACTGTCTATGGAAAATACTTGCAGGTTGTTTTGATGGTGTTTTTACTTGGATTTGTTTGTTCGGCCAGGTATTGCAGATCAAATCATGTTTTTACACCCATACTTGCTGTAATAAGTCTCCGTGTTTGTAAAGAAGGCAAAAAACGGCCAGTAATGCAATCTCGGACAGACACAAATCAGTAAATATACCTCAAAGACATTCCTGCACACAGAGAAAATATATACAGATGAATGACATGGGGGTAAATGATTCACTTAATATGTTAATTACTGTAATTAATGCTTGAGGAGGTGGATAAGTGATTGTGTGTTATGGATGGGTTGACTGATGCTGAAATTTTTGGCTAGTCTCTAGATGCTGTAGGTGATCAATGTATAGTCAACAAAAAGTCCATCAAAGGAATTGTCCCATGTCCTCCGGTTATGGTAATTCTCCAGTATAAAAAATAAATGGGAAACACAATATAGTGTAATAATGCCACTGTATGATGTGAATATGAGGAGAATATGGTGGTCAATAGGAATCTGCATAATATTACCACCTGATGTCCCCACATTCCATTAAAGACCACAGGTCAAGTTTCCTGAAGCTAAAGATACCTTTATGTGCATCACCAATACAAGTAAACATACATATAAGAAACTCCACACAAGATTTATCCTCATTCACATCTGGGTGACTCTGAGTTGGGACAATATAAAGCTGGGAGAAGATCTTCATAGACCACCATATTGTTCTCATGCACAATATTTTGTAGGCTCAATTTTTTTAGGGAAATCAGCCACATGCTGAATAGGCAGGAACTGCTGGATATTATTATGGCTGAGGACCCAAAGCTGATATGTCTCTCTATTGTGGTATCTTCAGTTACAGCTTATCAATATATTTTTTAGGGAGTCCCATGCTATTTTTCACCCATATTTTTAAACTAACAACTTAGGCATTGACTGATAGTGCTGATGACACCTTGGGAGGGATATCACATTCTATAATTATTATTATTTTTTTATACAAGGTTCCAGGCCAAATAGCTGTAAGTATAACTACAGTATCTTGGTGGCTAGATTCATATTTATTGTTTATCAATTTTTATCTACCAACTTGTAACTTCAACTTTAAAAAGATAGGGACAGTGACTTGGCCAACAAATTGAGACCCAATTTTCACAATATTGAAGTACATGGCTGTTATATAATAGACATACTGTATGCTACTACTGTACTGTATATACAGTCCTATGGAAGTTAAATTTCATACCCTACTTTAATTATTATGTCACCATTTTGCAACAAAGTTATATAAAGGGTCAGATATATTGAAAAATTAGATATATAATGGGTCTCAATTAATTTACAGTAGAATTATACTATAATATTTTATGAGATTACATGAACAATGTTATTTTTAAAATACAGTATCAGCAAAGTTACATTTTCATGTTATAAAGGAGGCTCATAAAAAGTGTTGCCAGGCACCTACTTTTAATGAACATAAAATACTTCATAATAAGCACATATTTTTATTTATGATATCATTTAAATATAGTACTGATGAAAAAAAATGTGTTATCATATTTTTACCTTGCAAATACAATATTCATGATATTTTAAATTTAGAGCTCTTTAACTGCAGATATAAACTTTAAAATATATGGTGTTAGAGCAAAAAAAGTGATCCATAAAATATTTGGTTCAAATTTGCAAATAAAAGAAAACATACAATCAAACATACTGTACATTGAAGATTAATTTTTTATCTAATGACCGATAAAAAAGTAAAAATAGGATTTTTAGATGCAAATTTTCAAATGAAAAATAAAAAAGTCTAATAGGAAGAAGATAGGTTCTTAAACCACCCATATATCTATTTTTGAACTAGTTTACATACTGTTTTAATTCCAAATCTAAAAACTTTTCATAATAAAGCTAAAATTAAGAAAATTGATCTGGTTCAACCTATTTAAGTTGGTTCTATCATGTTTGACCAGAAACTTGAATAGTTTTGACTAAATTCAAGCCAGTTTGAAACAGAGATGAACGGTTTAGACTTTGTAAAATCTGGCAGAACCAATATAGGCATTCCTAGTAGTACTAAGTCAGGATTTGAATCTTCATGCCAAAATCGTATAATGAGGTAAAATGCAATTTTTCTAGATATCAAAGATCTTGTGTGTTTTCGGTCACATAATTCAATCCTGGGGTGAAGCAGGTTAAACCTAATTATTTCTTAATTCTACTTCCTCGCAGTTTTTCTATCACATATTAGGGCACTGTAAATATGCTCATCTGTCAGTTGACACTTGCGCATTAAAGCAAAGGACCACTGTAAGCAGTGGTGGTTCCATAGGTGGATATGCAGCAAAGGCCAAAATTCAAATAGGGAAACCATGCCAACTGCCACCCCAAATGCTGCCAAATATCACCAGCAGGGATTCACTTGGAGTTGGTGTGGCTCCCCTACTTGAATTTTAGACTGTACATGAGCCCCAGATCTGTAGTTGCCACTGTCTGTCAGTAATTACAGATGTCCATGGGCTGGCTGCTCTACAACTTTAACACTTGTCATGGAAATAACATTTAAACTAGAGATGTTCAGGTTAAGTTTAATCAAAACATACCCAAACTTGAAGGTTATGAGAGGAACTGAATCCCGACTTGGGTCTTCCCACCAAGTTAGGATCTCAGAATCGGGTTAGACATAATTTTCCTGAAAATCTAATTTTAAGTCTTTTATATTTAAATTCAAGTTGTATTTAATTTTTTTCAAAAGTCTTAGTTTTGGAGAAGCAGCATATACAGCTGTAGTTACTGGGTGTGGACTAGGGAAGCCAATTATGGGATCAAGATCAGCAGGATCCTGGGATTTTGCCTTAAAATTGGTGGGATTTGAATCCTGGGATTTGAGCTTCCAATCCCGGTATTTTGAGAGTAGTGATCACATGCATGTTTTTTTTTTCATGCTTGTCAGCACTGAGCACCTTCAGTACTTACTCAGATGCTGCCTAGCTGTCCTGGCCTCTGTTTGTGTGCAGCATGATATGACATCAGAAGTCATGCTTTGCAGGCCCATGCTGGCCCGCCCTTTCAGCCACCCCCACCAACCCTATTGACCAACTTAATCCCGGGTTGAATCCAGGGATTGACCATTTTTCAATCCCAAATTCTGGGATTTAAAAAATTACCTGGGATTGTCTTCCCTAGTGTGGACATATCCATGTCAGTTGCACCCCAATACATTTTTTTTGCTGGTGTCAACTTTAAACTTTTAATAAAACTGCATGGTAAAAATTAATGGTCCCTTATTTCTCTATGTCATTGTATGCTCACTTGGTGTGGTGGTACTTAAATTCAACTATAGTAGCTTTACTCCTGTCAATAGAAGAGCAGGAGTAACCCAGTACTTGTGTTGGCAGTCATATTTTTTCTTCAACATCTACTAAATGAGGTCAAGGTGAAAGAGGGTTTAAGGAAGGGTACCAAAAATCTAAAAAGTATTTCACAATCTTAAAGAAAAACATCACCTCATACTATAGAAAATGACTACCCAATAGCATAAAATTACTAACATGACATGTACAGTGGCAAGGAAAGGCACAGAGGAGTATGGCTGTTACTTGTGAGTGGTTGTCTTGCTACTGCTATTTCATGCACTAGAATGCCTATTGCAAAAGCTAAGGACAAACACAGTCAGGCATCTTCTGCAACATTGCATATACTACCTTCTAGATGTGTCACCTTTTTAAACAGACAAATCATTGCACAAAAAGGACAAACTGAGTGTCCACAAGCTTCCTAGAACCTGAAGGAGAGTCTAAAGGGTATATTAACTAAAGTGCAGGTTTTTAGAAGTGAAGATGTTGCCCATAGCAACCAATCAGAATCTTCTTAAAATGTATCAAGCACCTTCTAGAAGATAATAGCTAGAATCTGATTGGATGCTATGGGCAACATCTCCACTTCTAAAAACACACACTGTAGTAAATATACCTCTAGTGGTGTCCAAGAGTGCTGTGTGCGAGTCTGACATTTTCTGAATCCTATTAGAATATGAGGATGAGTAGTAGTAAAATGAATGATGTTGGCATAGAAATTAAAGATGCTTTTGTGGGAGATACAGTCAGGTCCATAAATATTGGGACATTGACAGAATTTTCAGATTTTGTCCTCTATTCACCACCACAACGGTTTTGAAATGAAACAAACAAGATGAGGTTTAACTGAAGACTTTCAGATTTAATTTGAGGGTAATTACATCCAAATCGTGTGAACGGTGAAGGAATTACAACAGTTTCAATATGTGCCTCCAACTTTTTAAGAGGCCAAAAGTAATGGGACTATCAACTCAAAAGCTATTTCATGGACAGGTGTGGGTTATTCCCTCATTATTTCATTATCAATTAAGCAGGTAAAAGGTCTGGAGTTGATTCTAGGTGTGATATTTGCATTTGGAATCAGTTGCTGTCAACTCTCAATATGAGATCCAAAGAGCTGTCACTATCAGAGAAGCAAGCCATCATTAGGTTGAAAAATCAAAACAAATCCATCAGAGAGATAGCAAAAACATTAGGTGTGGCCAAATCAACTGTTTGGAACATACTTAAAAAGAAAGAACGCACTGGAGAGCTCAGCAACACCAAAAGACCTGGAAGACCATGGAACACAACTGTGGTGGATAACAAAATAATTATTTCCCTTGTGAAGAAAAACACCTTCACAACAGTTGGCCAAATCAGGAACACTCTCCAGGAGGTAGATGTATATGTGTCAAAGTCAACAATCAAGAGAAGACTTCACAAGAGTGAATATAGAGGGTTCACCACAAGATGTAAACCATTGGTGAGCCACAAAAACAGGAAGATCAGATTAGAGTTTGCCAAACAACATCTAAAAAAGCCATTACAGTTCTGGAACAACATCCTATGGACAGATGAGACAAAGATCAACTTGTACCAGAGTGATGGGAAGAGAAGAGAAGGAAAGGAACTGCTCATGATCCAAAACATACCACCTCATCAGTGATGCATGGTGGTGGTAGTGTCATGGAGTGGGCATGTATGGCTGCCAATGGAACTGGTTCCCTTGTATTTATTGATGATGTGACTGCTGACAAAAGCAGCAGAATGAATTCTGAACTGTTTTGGGCAATATTATATGCTCATTTTAAGTCAAATGCTTCAGAACTCATTGGACGGCGCTTTACAGTGCAGATGGACAATGACCAGAAGCATACTGCAAAAGCAACCAAGGAGTTTTTTAAGGCTAAAAAGTGGAATGTTATGCAATGGCCAAGTCAATCCCCTGACCTGAATCTGATTGAGCATGCATTTCACTTGATGAAGACAAAACTGAAGGGAAAATGCCCCTAGAACAAGCAGGAACTGAAGTCATTTGCAGTAGAGGCCAGGCAGAGCATCACCAGGGATGAAACCCAGCATCTGGCGATGTCTATGCATTTCAGACTTCAGACTGTAATTACCTGCAAAGGATTTGCAACAAAGTATTAAAAAGTGAAAGTTAGATTTAGGATTGTTTAGTTTGTCCCATTACTTTTGGTCCCTTAAAAAGTGTGAGGCACATATAGAAACCGTTGTAATTCCTACACCGTTCACCTGATTTGGATGTAATTACCCTCATATTAAATCTGAAAGTCTGCATTTAAATCACATCTTGTTTGTTTCATTTCAAAATCATTGTGGTGGTGAATAGAGGCCAAAATATGAAAATATTGTCAATGTCCCAATATTTATGGACCTGACTGTATTTGTGCATCTGATGCTAATAAAGATGATGTTGATGAATGTGTTGGACAAAAAGTAGTTGATAAAATTCAAGAGGATGATGTTGTTTGTTTTAAAGATAGTCATCCACCAGTTGGCAAAAGTTCTTGCCAATGATAAGAAACAGCGCATTGCCATGCCTGGGCATTAGAGCAAAAAAGTTATCTGTTCTGTATATAATTTATGTTTATTCAATTCTGACATTTGTCAAGGCATCTGTTCCATTTATAGAACAAAAGATGGACAAAAACTGTATAGGCACCTCTTTCCTGTGACATTATTTTTAGCAAGTTAATTCATGTTATTTATGAAAACATGGAAAATCATATATAACGAGCAGTCCAGCATCTGCTACCAGCAGCATCGATAGATCCCAACAAATGCACGCCACCCTTAACACATTCTTCATCAACCTCCTCATTAGTTATTGGAGGTAGTCATGCAACCAATTTGCAAAGGCAAACTGATCCTTGTGTGTTTGGGCTGCTGCTGTGGGTTAATCTTCATGACAGAAGAATACCTAGAAGAAGCCTAATAGTTCACACAACAATTGTCTACATTTTCAAGAGGACCATGTATAACAGTTGCCATCCTGTTGCACAGCAGATCAGTAAAGCTGTGAACAATACGTTAGCATTAGAACTGAATCCAATATCCACCATCAATGCATCTAGTTTTATACAGTTAGTTAAGGTTCTGTGTCCTTGCTACCAAATTCCATTCCACTAGAATAGCAATCTTTCATCTTTTCCAGAAAAAATTATTATTTGCAGAGAAAATGCCACTGTGCCAATTATCCACTTAACTACAGATATGTGGACAAGTGGTACTCGTCAAACAAAAGATTACATGACTGTGACAGCCCACTGGGTGGGTGTATCACCATTATCAGCAGCAGCAGTAAGTTTCACTAAGAGGTATAATGGTGCCAATCTTTTGGAAAAACTAAGGGACGTAACAGCAAAATGGCTTACTCCGCTAGGACTCTCATCAGGATTTATCATTTCTGATAATGCAAGTAACATTGAACAAGCTTTTGAATAAATAAAAATATATAATGATAAAAGATTAAAGTGTAACACCCTCAGTATGCCTTTTCACCCTGTGTGTTGCAGTTTATAATATTGAACTGTTTTTTGTTAATCACATCAGTCCCAGCCCATGAGAAAATGGAGTGCCCTTTACAGGATTTAAGGAATCTGAATTACATTTTTAATTGGCCATTATGCTTAAATGTGGTGAAAGTCTCTCTTTTGGCCTTTGGACCAGGAGCTGCATCATTTACAAGCTTGTTAATGGCAGACACTTTATCTCATACTAAGCTAATTCAGTGGTGTGGGAAAGGAAATGGAGATATACAGCCAAAAATATGAAGATTGCTGCTATTTATTAATATATATTATATTATGCAATAATTATAGGGTATTTACATCAGTTCCAGGTCTAGAGGATAAAAATCATACTTTATGTACAACTAAAAATAAGTAATGCTGGCACTATCCTTGACCAAAGGTAGGAGCTCTTTAAAGGATTTAAAGTGTCTTAATTTTGATTACTGACCATTGTGGATGGGAGGTGTCAAGAGGCCAAGAGTTAGACAGGTGTTATTTCGCTTCTCTGCTGACTGCCAGCCCAAATAAGCCATATATATCATGGTCTGATACTAGTAATTAATCTACATTAATCAATTGCCACTTCCTTAACTATTCAAAGTAATAATTTTTAATCAATAAATTCCAATCCAAAAATATTGTCCAGAAGCTCACTGTAAGGTACACCTCTTTATCACCACAAACAAAGTCATCTACAGAGGCCACTAAACACTGCTGTGAGAAACTCCTTCAAAATGAAATTATAATCTTTTTATTCAAATCTAATCTTTTATTTTCATCCAATAAAAAAATTGGATTACCCCAATGCATGTTTATTTTATTGTACTTTTTATCAATAAAAAAATAGCTTGATCTTAGTTATTATATTATTCAAATCAAATTTAAAGGAAGATGTTTAAAGCAGTTAAAAGAGTGGAGAAGTTGCTCATAGTAACCAATAATTTTCTACCTTTGGGGTTTATAGAATGTACTTTATAAGTGCTACCTCAAAGCTTTTAATAGATTTAATTATGGGTGATTAAATTTCACATTGCCTACATGTTCTGTTAAGGTTGAAGTATTATTCTCACTTCTACAGAATTTTCACACAGCACTGAGGACTCTCATTTCTTGATGCTGTGTTTTTAACATCATAAGTTTCTACATTTTTAAAGGAACTGGGCTCTAAATCTGCCACCATTTAATTTTTTGTGTGTTGCAAAAAAGGACAAAATTTGTAGTTATTTCTATTGTATTCTATAGATGGGGTTGGGTATGTAATCCTGGCAACTGCATAGCCACCAGTTGAAATTCTGATGCTGGAAGACCAAACAGTAAGAATCCTGATGGACAAGGTAAGTACCTTATCCCTACCCCTCTTCCCCCCCTAACCCTCACCCTCCCTTAGGGTGGTGCCTAACCCTAAGTCCCCCCAGGGGTGCCTAAACCTAACCCCCCCTGCCCACACCCTATACCTAACCCTCCCGGGGGGATCTAACCATAACCTCCCCATGGAGGTGCCTAACCCTAACCCCCCCTCCCCCATGCCTAATCCTAACCCTCCCTAGGGGGTGCCTAACCCTAAATCCCCTCGGGTGTGCCTAAACATAACCCTCCCCCCTGTACCTAATGCTAATCCTTTCCCCACTTCATTTGGAAACCCATGTGTCAGGATTCTGTCATCGGGCTAAAGATAGGCTTCAGGATTTTGAACCCTATCTTTAGTCCTATGTTGGGATTTCGATGCCGGGATTCCATCATACGGCTTCCCGGGTGTCAGCATTATATATACATCCCCTATAGATATCATATCTGATATAAAATGTTATGTTTGTGATGCTGCACTATTTCTGAGATTATAAAGCCAGCCCCCTGCAGTTTTTGGACAATATTGATGAAAAATGAAAAAAATTAAATTAGTGTAAATTAATATAAATAATATTAACAGTAATATAGGAAGTCAAGAAAACTACAAATTACATGATTTTGTCTGGTTTTGACCATTTTTAATATAATCCAAAACCAATACCAAAACTAAGACACACAAGCTTATTTGTTCAAAACTGAAACCAAATCCAAAATGCAAAAATTGTTTCAGAGCCATAAACAATACCAAGAGTTTTATTCGCAGTTATTAAAACACATTTTTTAGATGAAGTATGATTTAGAAAATTATTATGTATAATTAAGAAGTAGTATATAATATGAAAATGGAGAACTTGAACTGCATGTGCCATAGAATTTAAGCTTTTGAATTTCTCAAATTAAAATTGGGGTATATAGACTATTGTATACAGTACATTTCTGGTCTTGCAAAGGTGATATTTTATAGAATTTTGAACTGGTTTGAAATGTTTTGCAACTGTAAATGGAAACATATATTTTATAGTGGATATTTGTACTGCATGTCTTAACTGCATGCAGCCTGATACATAAGACTTTATTTCAATTACCTGCCATCTTTATTTGAAAATATAAATAAGATAAGCCTATTCTTGGGTGATGATGCTTGGGACATTTTGAGTGATGATGTTTGGGATGATAGCTTGCGCTATTTTGAAATGCTCTATCAGTGTGGTTATTAGAGAATTTAATATACACTTAAAAAGGTGTCAAAAATGCTCTAATACATATTCATGGATATATCATAAACCTATTTATATATCACTCATAGCAAAAATAGCAGAATAAAGCATTTATATAAATCTAGACACTGTACTATATAACAGCATCACCTAAAATAAACAATAATATACAATAATCTGGTCACTTGTGAGGCTAGAGGAATATGTCCATATAATTGAAAAATAGATGGAAAGGGTAATGTTTTTTTGAAAAAATGTCCTGTTATACTGCACTACTGAGCATGGCAAAAAGTGGCGTGGCTATGTTGTAGTCTGAAATAAATGTCCACATCTAGACTTGAGAGGCTGAACTACTGGGTAGTGGTGATTATCATAATATGTATGGGAATAGGATTGGGTTTTTTCATACAATAATAGAAAATAAATTAATATAATATACATTAATATATTAAAATCAATTGTTTTGATCTTATTGTACTATTAGAATATCTATTTGCGCATATGGATTTATCCAGACCTGTTCATTTGGCCTATATATTCTCCTCCTATTTATTTCCATGTAATTGGTTCCTCTTCTCTTTTTTTTTTATATAGTGTTTCCTCATCTCTTTATATTTTTATCTTATTATATCTCTTAGACAGCTTTTTGTGTGGGTATGTACAAACTATTAGTTTAATTCCCAATTAATTGGGTGTGTGTTTAGATCTTAAGTATTGTAGTATGACACATCAAAATCATACATTTGTATTTTTAAATAAAGCTTTACACATTTTTTTTGAATAGTGAAAATATCTTTTTAAAAATTTCTACATTTGTAGCATTAAATTAAACTACTATATGAATATTAATTGCTGTGATACCATGCATTATATGTTGGAATTATGTTAAGCGATATAACCGATTTTTTGGTAGTAGTGGATAAAAAGAGCAGTGTACTACATATCACTTTAAACTAGGGATGTGCAGGCTCGGATAGGTTCGAGTCTGCATGTTGAGTTCAGATTTTTCCCTCCAAAAAAACGGAACTCAGAAAGAGGCAAAACGTCATCTTGCATGGACGAACATCATAATTCCTGGACTTTAATGATGATGTTCGTCCATGCAAGATGACGTTTTACCTCTTTCTGAGTTCCGTTTTTTTGGAGGGAAAAATCCGAAGTCAACGTGCAAACTCGAACCTATCTGAGCCTGCACATCCCTACTTTAAACCTGTGAATATGATGTCAACTAATTTATTAATCACTGACAGATGATTGAGCCCTACCACATGCTACTTAAAGCCACTTGTGTGTATAGACAGCCTATTATGCCTTTTGAGAAAGCCGCTGATTGTGGTGAAATGCATTAAGGATAATCTGTTTTACTTCTATTTTCACATACCTGCACCGCCGGATTTACCCTCATCAGCCGCTATCTGCTCGCCAAGCCGCTTCACTTAGTGTGCCAGTTATGAGGCTATTACACTACTGGATTTCCCCTCTGACTTAGCAAACACCAAGCTGAAGGGCCGTGGCTTTAACACAGTGCAGCTTCTTACATTGGAGGCAGATGGATCACGCAGATAACCAATAAGGTTACCATGCAGCTAATAGGAACAGCAATCGCACTCTACTGCCAAAGAGCTTATTGCTTACAGGACTTACAGATCTGTTTATCCAAGGAGGTGATATCTTTTGGTATGAAACTACATGTGGACATTTGTTTCAGACTACAACATAGCCACACTACTTTTTGCTACACTCAGTAGCGCAGTATAACAGGAAATTTTTTCCAGAAACATTGCCCTTTCCATCTATTTTTCAATCATATGGACATATTCCTATAGTCTCACAAGTGACCAGATTATTGTATATTATTGTTGTCTATTTTAGGTGATGCTATTACAGTGCTTAGAATTGTACATAAATGCTTTAATCTGCTATTTTGCTATGAGAGATATATAAATAGATTTAAGATATATCCATGAATATGTATTACAGCATTTTTTACACCTTTTTAATTGTATAATAGAATTCTTTATTATAAATGGAATTTCTGATTGATGTTTGTGTGTGCAGCACTCTTCTACCTATCTTTAGTATATTTCTTGTTGTTGGGAACACTCATAAGGATATCACCAGATGGTACTTGGTACTTGTGTCTTCATCATGTACCCTACCACTTCTGACCTGTGTTGGAGACACTGTGGCCAAATTGGCATGTTATTTAATACCTGGTGGACCTGCCAAAAATTATATAATTCATGAATATGTTCTCCTCCCTTATATCTAATGTTGCAGCTCTTCTCTCCTCCTTGTCCCCTGCCAATCTGCTTCTGTGTGCTCCAATCAACCATACACCTAAAAACTCTAAAAAAAACTTGTTCTTAACATTTCCTGCCCTGCTAAATATCATAAATAATATAGCCCATAACCAGAAGATAGATACCAGATACTCCAACTAGTCAGGAACTCCTGAACATGATTTGCTTTGAGTTGAGGATGGAGTACATAACTAGCCTCCAGAAAAATACAGTAGACAAATGTCACTCAGTGTGGTTCTGCTGGTATTCTTTTCAAAACATACCAATCCCCAGCCTTAAGTGACACATGATTTCTCACTGCATTCCCAACCTCAATCTTTTGAACCCTCCCCTGGCTTGCTTACCCTCCCACCCCCTCATTTTCTTTCCAAACCATTCTCCCTGTATCCCAACATCTCTTCACATACCTCAACACGTTTACTCTTACCCCTACATTAAGACTTAGGGCATTACTACTCCTACACTCTGCTTCATGTGTAAAATCTTGGTATATTGGATGTTATCCACTATAATGGTTCATCTTACTGTACTATAAAGTGAAACACAATTATGTATCACTATAATACTTTTAACTTATTTATTCATTCTTGTTTGTATTGATGTGTCACTTTTTAGTTGTTGTATAACTGCAAATACACATTAAAAAATAAAATAAAGACATATATCAGATTAAATATAAAGAATAAAATGAAATAGTATTTCAATACAGACTAATACAGTTAGTTACAACCTCAAACCTCAAGTATCCCAAACAGGTCATGTTTTGAGGATTTCTGTCTATAGTAACAAGTAGGATAATTGCTAACCCAGCAAAATAGCTTAACTCACCTGTGCATGATTGGAAAAATCCATAAAATATGACCTGTTGAGGACTGGAGTTAAGAAACCATGGATTAAAATAATAATTTATTGCACATCTGTGTAGTTGAATTATGCAGGCCATTTTTCAAATTATTGTTAACACAAAAGATGCTATATAATTTACACTTACATATAATTATATGTTATATAATTATAACAAATGTTATTTATATAGCTCTCTCTCTCCCCAATGGGGCTCAAGGTGCTTAACAGAAAGAAATCACAGTACAGAGAATATAAGCATAATAAAATAAAAAATAGTTAGGGTCATCAGTCACAGGATTATTCATCCTGCTCACAAGGATCCAGGTGAGGCAGCCATTATAGTCACATTAGAATACTCTGGGCAGAATATGCAATGCCTGGAGGTGATGGGACATGTGTATTACAATTCTAGAGTGCATTATACTGTAGGTTATCCTCAGAAGCAATGCACACATTATTTTATCCATACACTGGTTGAAACTATGATTTTTCGAGGATGAAGCATTGCATGAAATCATTTACACACAAGTCTGTATCTTCCATTTCTATCTGGTCACTGTTTTATCTTCTTTTCTAACTTTCTTATATATGGCACTTGATGTTTTTCAATTTTACAAATGTTTGTCTTGCATATTCCTTTCACCCCTAGCCCACTTGAGAGTTAGCTAAATTATTGGCCCTTGGATCATGTAATTTTAGTGATGGAGAGGTGTTTTGAAGCACAGGAATCCCCTTCTATGTTCATAGCTGCATAAGACATCTTTGTGTAAGTGACTTTATTATTTGAGGAACAGTATAAGAGTACAATCGGAGTAGGGGTGAGGAGGGCGAGTTGCCATTTCAAAGGTGTTGAAATGCCTGCAATGGCACTGCAACCTGCAACTCAACCCCTCTCACTCGATCTCAGCCAGGACTAGTACATTTTTTAATGTAGCCTAATTGTGCTGTGAAACAAAATATGTAAGTCTGGAGGTGCCGTAAGTGTGACATACAGTATAGCTGTACTTACTGACACCACAAGACACTCACAGTAAATAGGTTCACACCCTTAGAGGTAAATTTACTAAGAATCAATTCTGGGAGATTTTGCTTTTTTTTTTCAAATTGATTAGCTTTACCGTAACTCAAGTGATTTGGGGCTCCTGAGACTCTCCAATTTACCAAATAGTGAGTTTAGCTGAGAGTGAATTGGCCGATGGTGAAGCAGAATGAGATTTCTCTCCAGAGTAGCATGTTTTGCTAGAGATTACTCACCCGAGATTGCAGTGTCTTCTCTTTGCAAAACTCTCCCGAGCAAGCAGCCTGCACATATAAGTAGATATTTGTAAGCTGCTTGTGTTCTAGCCTGTAAAAAAAAGGGTTAAAAGTTTTTTTAAGAAATGACACAGGGCACCTATAAATCTTAACCAGCCCTGGACTTGCCAGCCCGTCCTGATTCTTAAAATTACAGGGAACAAAATGTGTAGGGTTCCACAGTAATTTAAGAACCAGCACCAGGCAGCAGAGCCAGACCTGGTTTTAAATATAGGGAGAAAAAATTTGCATGAGGTTCCCCTTATATTTAAAACCAGCTCTGGACCCTTTCTAGCGGGGGACTGATGCCACAGCCAGGGTGCCCTTTCACCAGGACCTCCAGCTGCAGCATCAGCCCTGACCGCTAGTCAGCCCAGGACAGGGATCCCGGGGGAGTTGGGGACCCCTCCAATAAAGGGGTCCCCCTCTCCAGTGCACCCCTAGCCTAGGCTGATAGCCCAGGGCTATCTACACCACCCCTGGGTGGTGGGTGGTGGGTATATGATGTAGATGTAGTGTTAAAAATAGAATTAACAACATTGTCTTTACTGTAGAACTGCAGGTCCCACCAAGCCTCCCCCGCATGCTGGTACTTGGAGAACCACAAGTACCAGCATGCGGGGCTTTAGGGGCCACTGGTACATTGTAGTTCACCTGTAAATAAATTTGTAAAAAAACACAAAACACACACAATTTTTTTTTTTACTTTTAAACTTTCTATTTATTTATATGCAGAAACATACATGGATCACAGAGATCTGTGTATGTTTCTGCCAAACTCGCAGATCATAGGTAGGTGTATTTATTTCATGAGTTTTTACAGGAGAGTTCTTCCATCTCATGAGAGTTTAGAAACTCTCTGCTTGGTAAATTCCCAAATTCTATCTTCACTAGTGAAAAGGTTATCGAGTTTTACCGATGGTGAATTTAAGAGAGTTTGCAATTGTGTGTGGATTTAAATGTATGTGACCGTCTCTCTTGCATAGATTTGTTTTTTTTTCCCTGTATAGTCTGTATTGGTCAGTGATGCATAGTTTATGGTATATATCTGGCCTGGTTTTTGCTCCAACTCAGAGAAATTTATCTCCTTTGATCAGTAGACCAATTGAGTCAGTTGTAGCCTGTCTTAATCAAGGGATACCACTCCTTTATATTCAGTCTAGGGGCAGCTGGGGCTGTTTGCAGCTTGGGTTAAAAGCACCAAGTGTTAAATGCACAAAGTGTGATTACATAACAGTTAATCAAACAGTTGAACAAACATTGACCAACATCTAAGTTAATTTCAGATAAAGAAACTGATTGCTTTAAAATTTGTCTAACAATAACAAACCTAAAACTCACCATGTACTACACATTTCTTTTTATCAACTCCCTCCTTTGTATTTTCTCTAAGGATATAACATCCCTAACTCTCCCTTCATCTCACCTCTCTGGGCACACTGCTGCCCTATTGAGTCACTCACCTCCTCTAAAAACTAATGAGCTTTCTTTTCATCAAAAATTGACTATTACAGCCTCATTGTGTCACTATAAAAAACTTTTACACACCTACAACTATATCTACTTCTCCATCCTTCTGCTTTTATTATATGGTGACATATCACCAAATCCAGGCCCCATACACATACAGCGGTTTTACTATGGAATAAATATCCTGCAAACCTCACATGTCTCCCATCACCCTCCAAATCAATAAATGTGCCTTATAGAATTCACACTTGATCACAACTTATTATTTTACATCTGAACATCTCTTTACAATAAATACTTTCACCAATTTCTACATTTACCTGAGACTGCTGGTTCACACGTTAACCAAACTCTCTAAATAGCCCTTCATGAAGTGGCTTCAGCTACCCATCAGACTTCACGTAAACTGACATAACAGCCATGGCTTTCCACAGACACCTACAAAAACTGCCTCTTAAAGTAGAATGTCAGTGGCGTAAATCTTAATTCAAATGACTTCCACACATACTGTAAAATAGGAATCCAGCCATCTGTCAGCCTAACCCTCTGTCCCATGCTCACTGTCTACCCCATCTGTGTCACCCCTGTCTGTTTGCCAATCCCCTCTAGAATGTAAGCTCTCACGAGCAGGGCCCTCTTTCCTCTTGTGCCTTTCCTTTCTTTACTTATATTATCTGCTCTATACGCAAAAGCACCTAACCCGTGACTTTTGCCATCCTGCTTCTGTTGCAGCAGTGTTTATATACCATGTACTTGTCTTGTAGTGTCTTAAACTGTATGACACTGTTTTCTTGTTCTGCTCAACTGTTTATGTACTATGTTTATGTACTATGTTTGTGCACTATGTTTATGTACTATGTAAGGCACTGCGGAACCCTTGTGGCACCATATAAATAAAGGATAATAATAATAATAATAATAGTTTGCTAACGCTCTACTATTTTCTTGTAGCGAAGGAGATCTCTCTCCCGAGTTTTACATTAGTAAATTTGTGAGTGGGGAAAAATGCCCAAACTCTCTAGAGTTTGCAAACTCTCCAGGACTCAATTCTTAGTAAGCATTTTGGAGTTTGATTTTGGGAAGTGGTGCCATCTCTATATGGTGCTAGTTCATGGTTCCCTGTTCTTTCTTATTGGAAGGAGTACCAGAGTGTGATGTTTAATATAATTTGCTCTATCTTCTTCCTCTTCTCTCTGAGACAATTCAAGAACTCAGTGCACTTACCAGTGGCACACTTAGTGAGAGTTTCTGGGTGCCTAAAAACCCCTCAGTGCTGGAATTACCACTTCCTGAAGTGGGCAGCAATATTCTCTACATGTGGCATACTGCTGGCCATAGAAAAGAAGACAATGAAGCTACTCTGTTTGAGGAGCTCAGACTCCACTCCCCAGCTCTACAATGGGTAATCTGCACTGTTTTCAAGTGTTTTCTGGTCCTTGGCAGATGGGCCTAATAAGAACACTTTTTTCTCCCACATTTTTCTTTTAAAGCCTTCAACAGTCTTTTTCCCCATGTCTGTTCTCACAAGTAGTCAAAAACAACATTCCACTTCAAACTGCATGTGTATACCAATTGCATTTACAAACAATATGTAAAAACATAATAATAATAATAATAATAATAATAATAATAATAATAATCTTAACTCTAGAACTATTTACTTATTTCCAAACTTACTATTTAAAATAATATATTAAAAGTTTCAATGAAGAATCACAACCTACCATTGTCTAACCTCCTCTTTAAGGTTTGTGGAATTTATAAATCACTATCATCAACAGAGGGCAGTAAGCTCTGCTGTCAGGATCTCCTTCAAAGTTAAATTAATTATAATATTTTTAATCAAATCAAATCTTTTCATCAATATAGAAAAGTGTGCTGAAGCTCTACTTCCATCTCCATGTTATAAAAATCCTTTAAATATATCAAACCTACGGATTTTATTTCTATTCTTAATTCCTATTTATTCTATTCCACTCTTCATTAATAAAATGAATTCTTCTTCAACTTAGTTATTATATTATTCTAATCAAATTTAGAGGAAGATGTTTACAGCAGTTAAAAGAGTTGAAAAGTTGTCCATGGTATCCTATCAGCTTCTACCTATCTCTTTAATAGAATATACTTGATAAATGCTATCTTAAAACTTTTATTAAATTAAACTATGGGTGATTAAATTGCACATCACCTACATGTTCTGTTAAGGATGCATCCTCCCACTGTCTTTTTCCCTCCAGTCTATTCTCAAGTAGTCAAAAACAACATTCCATGTCAAACTGCATGTGTATGTCAATTGCATTGACTAACAATAATTATAAACAGCTTAACTTTAGCACTATTTACTTATTTCAAAACTTTCCTTTTGAAGAATGCATTAAATGTTTCAATAAAATTTTTACATTTTAAAATCTACAAATTCACCTTAGATTCCACTAACAATTTATAATGCTGCATTTATCACAGGGAACAAAAATCTTTTTAAAATATATACTGGCTCACTAGTCACAGAAAAAGATAGCTTAATTTTAGTTACCCATATTGATTTGATTTCTGATAGAGTAGTTTCTCAAATTCATGTATCCATACTGATTTTATTTCTGATAGAGTAGTTTCTCCAATTCATGTATCCATATTGATTTTATTTCTGATAGAGTAGTTTCTCCAATTCATTTATCTTTCAAATTGTGGTGATGTTTTCTTTCACGTTCATTAATCTTAACTAAGACATCTGCAGAGTTTAGTAGTAAGACATTACTTTTATGAATTCCTGGAAACCTTGGTTGCTGAAATTTCAACATGGAAAATGGTTTGTCACAGCTTACAAAATTTTTTCAATTTCTAAAACTTTTATGATAGAAATATTTTTTTTTGCTTTTTAAAACAAATATTTAGGGCCTGATTCAGAGCCGCTCGTTCATTCTGACCGATGTTCACACATCTGCGCATGCGTATGGATTGTAATACGCATGCGCGAACCAGTCAGTGCGGCCGAAATTCATGTGCTCGCAATATAGCGAATGCCTGCTATTTTGAGTGACAGAAGGAGGCGTACGTGGGTGGTAACAGGGGAAGGTGCTTGAAAACGGGGGTGTGGAATTAGATCGCAGGCGTGCTTAAAGGTCAAAACGGGCGTTTTAAGGGAGTTCATAATTAATACAGCAGCGTCTTTGACCACGTCACTTGGGGTTTTTTTACCCCGAACTGATCGCAAAATAGTGGTTGAAAAAAACAGCCACAACAGAATAGCGAGCAGTTCATACGCTGTTCGATGTACTCGATTAATCTAATAAATAGCGGACATGACGTAGGATGCGAGCGGCCAGGGGGCATATTTTTCAAAATTACAACCGCAAGTTTGGCTCACTCATTCAGACTTAGAGGCGTGAACAGACCGCAATTAGCGAACGGTTCATTTGAATAGCCACCCCTTGTTTTAGAACAAACGACCGCAAATAGCGAGCGGCTCTGAATCAGGCCCTTAGTTCTCTACTTAAAGACATTTATTTATGTGCAATGTAGGCACAGTTTTGGATCTTTAATTTCACAATTTCTAAAACACTCAAAGCATTTTAAATAAACCTAAAAGGAAATATTTAATATAAAATGTATTATGTGTTATAATTATTATAGAATATTTATTTTGTAGATAAATTCAATGCACATTACTTGTTACCCCATATGTACTGTAAAGGAGTAAGTATTCAAGTAATATAAGCCTCATCCAAGCTACACTAAATATTTCAATTATTTCTGGAACCAAATATATGTCTAAATATTGTAAGGAAAATAATAATGACATAAGTTATCATTTAATATCTAAGTGTGACTGAGAGAGTTCAGTGTAGTAATTGTTTTTCTTAGTTTCTAGGAAGCCATGGCCCAGGCCCACTAGTAAGCCAAGCATGTATTACTTTTTACCATGGGAATCAGTATAAAATCCTGGCAGTCGGTAGTCCTGCTGTCAATATACCGACAGTGGCATCCCAATGCTCAGGATCCTGACAAGCGTCTGGTAAGTATAGTAACCCTTCCCCCCTTCTCCCCCTTACCTCCTTCCTGTATCCTAATCCTAACCTCCCTCTCCCCTAACTTAACCCTAATCCCCCTGTAATGCCTAAACCTAACCCCCCTGAGTCTAAGACCTATCAAGCCCCACTATTATGGTCGCCATCCCGGCCATCGGGATTCTGGCATCAGGATATCCACTACTGTCAGTCTTCTGGCTGGGTAGTGGTATTCTGGCACCAAGATTTCATCAGCCAGGATGCTGGCTATAGGTATGATAACCACATCCCTTATCATACACAGTACATGCCTTGGTGATTATATAAGAGGCATATCATGGGCACCATGCCAACTGAGTACTATATGTATATACTATATGTATGTACTTTATGTCTTCTTGCAAATGGATAGAGCAGGAACCAGCCAAGTACAATAAGATTTTTAGTTGTAAACACATACACACCAAGAAAAAGACGCATTTATGCCTACAAAATACATATTATTTGATTGTGGTCAGGGGAAAGTGCAAATATTAGATGATACTTTTTGTAGGGCTACCATTTTAAAAGTTTCAGATTTCCTGGGATGGGGCATGGCCAAGGGAGTGACCAAAATTGCAGTAAGTTTACAGCTATTTTATTTATCAGAGCCCACTCTTGCACATTATGGGCCTGAGTCTGAGTTCTTCATATCTGCAGATGCGGATAGATGTTGCAGCATAATGCACAAAATAAAGAAATTAGCAATTGCACATGCGCCTGATCAGAATTACACTAACTGACAGAGATCGCTACTGCAAAAGGATTGATCTGTCTGTTGACGGACCACACTTACTTAGGAATGCGTGTTACTGGGCAGTAAATGGGTGGTGCTCATGCATTCATATGAAACAGTATAATTTCATGGGAGTGTCATGGGAGAGCCTTAAGTGGGAAATTCAACTTCATTCATAAACAGCATTTGGAGGAATATAGATATTTTTATGACTGGTCTTTTGCACCGAGGATGGGGCTGGTGCAAGTCCAGATAAAAATGATGATGGTTGCATCTGCAGACAGAATGCTAGTGGTTGGGGTAGGTTTCTACTTTTAGTCTCATGGATCTTCTGCATGCTTAGGAGGATTTGGAGGAATATAGATATTTTTCTGACTGGACTTTTGCACCAAGGATGGGGCTGGTGCAAATCCAGATAAAAATGATGATGGTTGCATCGGCAGACAGAATGCTAGTGGTTGGGGAAGGCTTCTACTTTTAGTCTCATGGATCTTCTGCATGCTTAGGAGGATTGAAAATTTAAATATAAAGGTAAAATGCAATGTTCTTACAGAAAAGTGATTTCACAGGCGTCCAATTAAGAATCAGCCCCTTCATGCAATCATTGACCTGCATGTCCACCCCTTGCATCTTATCTGTCACCACATCCCCCACAAAACCTATTTTATGCCATCTGTTCCACATGTCCCTTTATATACCATCAAATCCCCTCTTTGCTCTGCTATATATGCTATCACATGATATATTGGACAGCACAGATGGTATAATGTTTAGCATTACTGTCTCATAGCACTGAGGTCATGGGTTTGATTCCCACTACAGCCCTAACTGTGGGGAGTTTGTATATTCTCCCTGTGTATGCGTGGGTTTCCACTGGGTACTCTGGTTTCCACCTACACTACAAAAATATACTAGTAGGTTAATTGGCTCCCAAAAAAATAACCCCAGTGTGTAACTATATGCATATGTGGTTGGAAATAGAGATTGTAAGCTCCACTGGGGCAGGGATTAAAATTAATGGACAAATATTATCTGTAAAGCACTGTGGAATATGTGTGCGCTATATAAATAACTGATAATAAATAAATATATATCAGAAAGCACTCATGCCCCTTTACATGCCATCACCCCTCCACCACATTCCACTTTATATGACCAGGAATGTGGATGCCTCAATTGCCAAAACACTGACTCCTAGTAACAATATATACCTACAATGTATACCAATTGCAAGGATTGCCTTCCTTGCAGTTTATTCTGATATTCTGCTAGTCTAGATAAACAATAGATAAACAATAGAATCCTATCATTTTAGTCTTTTCCAAATACGATCAACCTCCATCATGTATGATACTGCTAGCAAGTACGTAGCCTGCTACAGATAAACAGAGGAGTATTGTCAGAAACACACAGCAAAACACAGAAAGTAGAGTAGAAAAAGTAAGTAATGAGATAGAAATCAGTGTGTAGCTGCAGTTCATCAATAGCATGCATATTACAGCAGACTATCCTACACAGAGGCTCAGAACACCCCTTGGTGCTCAAGTTAATGCAAAGAACATAGAAGAAGAAGAAGGTGCTGTTGGAAAATAAATAATATATTTAAAATGATGCGGGCAGTTATACTAATGAAGACTTAAAAAGCCCACACATTCAAGAAGAAATATAAAAATGTAAGATAGAGCTGTATATTAATTTCAGAATCTGCTCAAAGGTAATGTCTCATATAACATCTTATTTAAAATGTGGTTGTTTGATTAGAGTAGTCAATAAATATATATGAATGTGAAATATCTAGCACTCATCCACTAGTTAAGAATGATAAAGCCCAGGTGCCCTCTAATGCATAGATACAGAGCATATACTGTAGCTAATGTAACTCTTGGGATTTGTAAAATAACAAAAGACTGCTAGTCACAGCAGAGTCATGGCCGACATTTAATATTTATTATCTTTCCTCAGGGACATAAAAATATTTATAAAGCT
Source organism: Taudactylus pleione (assembly GCA_031769625.1). Taxonomy (NCBI): domain Eukaryota; kingdom Metazoa; phylum Chordata; class Amphibia; order Anura; family Myobatrachidae; genus Taudactylus; species Taudactylus pleione. The sequence continues at coordinate 16,681,049 of JAUIMM010000120.1, forward strand.
TACCTTTATAGATGAACACCCAAGGAGTGTAGAGTGTACATGGTCGCATGCTTCCAGGGTTGGCACATGTCAATGGTGTCTGTGGCCTTCACCTCCTTCATGATGTAGTTCCCCCTGCATGTATTGCCATAGAAACTGTGTAAACAAAAAAGAAAAACCAAATACCAACAGAATACTGACAGGGCAGTAGGAGCAGCAAGGAAAGAGAGAAACAACATGCATAGAAATGTAGAAAGTAAGTCAAAACAAAAAAAGGCATATAAAAAAATGTCCATAGTGAGAACTGTAGGACATAAATAGTTCATGAACATATTACTAGTTGAGTCCAAATTTTTGTAGACCAATGAATCTTCCAGTTGACAATATATATCCTGTTTATTCTCTACCCTTATCCACAGGGCAGATCACAATGTCCTTGTATTTGCTTAATTCTCTCAGGGCCAACATTTCTGCTTTAGATACAGTAGGTTTTTGTCCCGGATGATATTGGGATTGTCACAGTCAGTAAGGCATGCATCCATGAGTCTGATATTGCACTTGATTGAGGGATTATTTGACACTGGGTCAAATGAGGACCAGATTTGCACTGGTAACTGAACATCTTGAAGTGTGACTAGCATATCTCCAAAGTATTCCTTCAATCTCAGCTGCCTACCAAACTTATATAAATCCAACTTAGTATTAAAAGTATTATGATGATTGGTGGGAACAAATAAAATGCCATGGTTAACTGCAGAGAGCTCAGCATTAGTTAGGACAACAGGAAGAAAACTACTTTCTGTAGCCCACTCTTGCAGATCCTTTCCACTGATTACCTTGACGGGTGTGGGATCTTTTAGGACATATTTTTGTGCCTGGGTATTTACTTCTAAAGGGGCATTTTGTATTGAGGTTTTCCTGCTGGGGTTTGCACATTCTTAGAGTTTGAGAAGCATGACAAAAATTCAAAATGTCTAAAAGCAAGTGAACCAAAATTGGCAATGGGGAGGTATAATAAAGGTATTAAAAAATTCTGAGAGTAAATGGATCTTCATGATGATGACACTGAAACCAAATGGATTAAATAATGACATTGAACTGAACATATTCCTAAAAAAAGAAGAGCAGGAAGATATAGAACAAAAATGCATACTAGAAAACAGTGACGTTTGGTGAGATAAATGGCTGGGGAGCCACTGGCTAGTATCAGAGCCAGATTTACAAATACATATATTAACCCAAAGGTTCATGTGGGCATTATACAAAGGTGCAGCAGTATATAGTGCTGGAAATGTTGTGTGTTTTGATCAGGGATGTGCAAAAAGGTAAACATGGGAGGCAGTGCATGACCTGCCATACACTTTTTACTCCTTAGTTTTGACTATAAAAAATGATTAGAAGAATACAAAGAAGATATTTATAATATTTTCTTTACACATTTGTTATAGTGTTTATAGGTAAAACTCTGGAGTATACCTAAGTATGACAGTAAAGGCTCTGTCTCTCCTGACCACACATAACAGTTATAAATCACACTTTCACACACATGTATAATTATTTAACATTATTATCTCAAACAATGGCTTGTATCTGTTGCATAACACTAAGAACATGGTGTAAGAGTAATATTTTGTAACCATCTTTTTTTCTTTCAGCAAACTTTAATAAAAAACAACCCCCCTTTTTTTCTTAAAAAACTTTAACCAAAAGCAATCAGTTTTAAACATGCGGTCAGCTTTATTGTGTAACACGGAGTATAGAAAAGAGTACACAATACTGGCAGGTACTCAGTAAGACAGTGTCTTTAATAGCAGCAGACACTGCACTTCAGCATACATGAGCGATAGACCTGGATACACACAGGCATATAACAGAAAATAAGCAACTCAGCAGTAAGCAGTGGCTTGCAGCCACAATTGGCCATATTCTCCAAGGATACCCCTTGGTCCCTGGTACTACAACACTATGGCCTACTAAACTGGCCACTATTCAGCATCAGTGCAAAGAGCATCAGGTGTATGAGAGTTTTAAACCCTTCCTGTGCTGCTGACTTCCTGCTGATTCTGGGCGACCTGGAAAATCTGGAAGTCCATATCTACACTTTGAGCTGTGCAGCCCAGAAAACCTGGAGTTCCAAACATCTATTGCAGTTGCATAATGTGCCAGTGTTGTTTTCCTCTCCCTTGGAGGGAGCTGACCCCACCATAATGTGGGCAATTCAGGTGAGAGATAACCCCTGTCTCCACCATTGACACTAATAAAGTTATTCACACTTTAATAGATCCCTTGTAAATAAAAGGACCACCAATTGCAATCCTTGAAAAAGTGCTCATTGTATGAAATGTGCATTAGAGCTAACCAGCACTGTGGACTGTCAAATCCAAGCTGACAGTATCCAGGCTCCTGGCTCCCAATCACTGGAGAGCAGAAAGAATGGTAACACAAACAAGCAAGGGACATACCACAAGTGCTGCAGACAACTAAACCCACATGCTGACTCCTTCCAGTGTTTTCTTGCTCCTGTGCATCATAGAGCACAAAGACCAGAGGTAGCAATGAAAGAGGACCTCAACAGCAGCATTATCTTTTATACTGTTTATATAATTTTACTTGAGCAGCTTTTTAAAACAGCATGGGCTTTGAATACCATACAGCTGCTATTTAAGACCTAAAATATGCACCCTCGACACATCAGATCCTGGGTACACATCAGAATGAGGTAAAGAACAATGGAATGATACCTTGTTCTGTCCTTCATTACCTGCAATGGGGCCACTTCTGATATCGTCCGATTGGATGTGCAGCATGGCCGACCAGACAATGTCACAAGCATCCGCGGGAGTGTGCATATTCGGCCAGATTGACATATCATGCCGACATCACTCTAGTGTGTACCTGGCTTTATTATAACATCAAACCTCTATAAAATTGAGTCACACTACTCTACCAGAATGTCTGAGACTCCTGAATCTAAGGTCACTCTCCCAGATTCTGGGAAGAATTGGATAGTCTATCACAATCAGCTTCCTACTGTCCACTGTTGGAAAGTGGGTGTTATGAGCAGCTTGACAGTGCAATTCACAATGAAATACATCAACCTGGCCACACCTGGATCTGCAATGATGGAGTTGCTGTGCCATGCCCACTGCACATCTCTCCTGTCCATGCCACATCCCCCTTTACTGATTCTCCCACTTGCCTGCCCTTGCCCAGAGATGGCAGCTTCAACATCAGCATGTATGAACTAAGGCCCTCATTCAGAGCCGTACGCTCTGAGCAGAGCGCACGCTCTGAATGAGGGCCGGGCTCCATTTTCATGGAGCGTCCTCCTGGACACTCGTATAGCTGTGGGTCACCACCCACAGGCTATACGAGCGTGCATTGTGATGGTCGCGATGGTCGAGACCATCGCGACCATCGAATTTGCGAGCCGGAGCCTGCGGTTGAGGTTTTCAACCGCAAGCTCCGGAGTGATTTTGGCTCTATCAGAGCCAAAATCACTCCCACTGACATCACTAGTGATGTCAGTGGGCCGGCTTTTGACGGGAGGTGTTCCCGTGGGAACACCCCCGTCAGGGAGGCACGCCCCTGGCACGCCCACCAAAGGGGGCGTGCTGTCAATCAACATTGACAGCACGCCCCCTTTGATCGGACACAACGAGCGAAGGACTTTCCTTCGCTCGTCGCGTCTGGCGCATGCGCATGACGGAGCGCATGCTCAGTCCATAACATCGACCCACTTGCGAGCGGACAGCCGCTCGCGAGTGGGTCTGAATCAGGCCCCAAGTCTGATTTGATCTGAATGATCTGCAAACTTCTCCTCCAAACAAATCAACCATCTTCCAAAGTAACATCCAATTTTCAACAAAAACCTTGGTATATTTGCACAAGCTGCAGACATGGCATGTAAAGAGCTGCTTTTTCCCTATAAAACAGCCATTTGAACTGTTTGGGGGTATCAAATGATTGTTATAAATCCATTACAAAATACATATTAATAAAAATAATTGAACAATCTAAATATGAACCGGATATTGAATTTGATATTCAGACCTGTGGTATAAAAGCTTAGTAAGATGCACCTGGACACCGAATAAAATATGCAATTACTTACATTGTGCTATCCTCCAAATGCACCTGTACAAAATAGTGTTTGTATATTATGTGTACAAATTTACTTTACATTAAATTAAAGTACTTGTACAATTTCAGAACAACATCCATGCAGTTAAAAATCAAAATATAATATATTATTTCAAGATGGATTACACATATAAATTTATCATAGCAAAACATAATATGAAGTTTGATGATTAATCATTAGTAGTCTCTGACTATAGATTATATTTAAACTTAAACTACATATTCAAAAATAACTATTCTGCAAAACACTGTAAAAATTAAATGTCAACTTGTGTATATTTTTAATTTGTATTCACATGTAGGTTTTTCAGCAGTTTCTTTTAATGTACTCTGCAAATTTCAATCAAATAGCTAATATTATATTTGTAAAGAAAGTGCTGGGCATCTTATTCTGACATTTAAATATCTACCTGTGCCAGATATTTGCCAGTCAATTCATGACAAGCATGTGTGCACTATCATCCTCTCACAGAGCTTGTAGTATTTACTGCCATTCATATTTAGCTTGTTTGTTGTTCGGAAGAAAACAATGACAGATAATGATACACTCCACATAATTAAATCTAACCATTGAGTAAGCAACACTACACTTCATAGAAGACTGCTGACAAAATGTGTGAACATCATAGATCTCAATAAGGTTCTAAAAAACAAACAAAAGCTATAAGATAAATTCAGTGCTCAGAATTTGAAAATATTGTTGCAAAAATAATAAATGGATAATGTCATTGTTCATAATGGAAGCAATGGATCATGGATATTAGTTATCATGTGAACCTTCAACTTGCTCTTTGTAAAGAAATATCTAAAACACAGCAAAACATCTCAAATTCTGCAATTTAACTTAATATCTGAACATGCTGATCTACTGCTTTAGTAATAATCATAACTAGTTAGGCTAAACTCATCACAGCTTCCATTCAGCAGGTATTTGATGCCAAGAACAACAATTACAATGGAATACTGCCAATTAGAGATGATTTAAATGTTCTATGAAACATTTGTCTAATTGCATATTTGTTGGCGGAATGTCAATGTATTTGGTCTTAAGGGTGCATAGACTATAAAATCTGCAAAATATGACATTATCATAACAAAACTGGCACCAAATTGCTACTAAACATATGTGAAGGAAATATCAAAGGTCATTTCAAAACTAAATCTACATTTGACTGTAGAACTTCACTCATTCCTCTCATAATATTTGGCTTTAGTTGATCCACACAGAATTCCTGCAACTTGGTGCCTATCCTCTGTTCGAATATATCTACACATACATTGTCTCTTCCAGCCACTCTGCCCATCCCCTGTCTGCACCAGTTTATCTGACCTCCATATGGCTGTGTCAGTCAACTGCCCTCCTTCTGTTTGTGTCAGCTTCTCTACCCTTGCCTTATCTAAACCAGCCTCTCTACCCTTACTCTGTTTGAGTCAGCCTCTCTAGTCAGTACCAGACTCTCTGATCTTCTGCTTTGTGTATCAGCCCTGTATTTGGTCTTAAGGGTTCATAGACTATAAAAGCTGCAAAATATGACATAATCATAACACAACTGGCACCAAATTGCTACTAAACATATATGAAGGAAATATTAAAGGTAATTTCAAAACTGAATCTACATTTGGCTGTGGAACTTCACATATTCCTCTCAAAGTATTTGGCCTTAGTTGATTCACACAGAATTCCCGCTAACTGATGCTCATTTTCTGTTCCAGTTTATCTATACATTCATTGTCTCTAACAGCCACTCTGCCTATCCCCTGTCTGCACCAGGTTATCTGCCCTCCATATGACTGTGCTAGTCACTCTGCTCTTCTTCTTTGTGTAACAGTCCTGTCTTCTCTTTGTGTCTGTTTTTCAGTTTTCCATGCTCTGCCTGTGTCTGTTTCTGTCTCAACCCTACCTTTGTGTTTGTGTGTTTGCCATTGTGTTTGTGTCTGCCCTTATTTAATCCAAATTGTTGCTTTTGTCTGTCTTCAATTACTCCTCTGATTACATCTATCTCCCATTTCCCACCTTATTCACCCCCCTTCTCCTGTACCCCTTAAAATTTTCACTCTTACCATGCACCTTTATCTGTTGCTTCCTTCTTCCATTTTCTTTATCTTAGGCACTTCTCTTTCTTCTTATCTTCTGCTGAATTTGGAGTTCTGGTGGTGGCCGATCACAAGCGGTATTGGCAAGCAGAGGCATAACCATGTCCAACACCACATAACTGATCCTTTGGATGGCAGATAAACACAATCCTCTGGATTAAATATTTTTGTTACAAAACTGAAATATTTTTGACACAATGTGGATCCAATTCACAAGTCTCAAAACCCCATTAGCAGACACACTATTGGGGTTTTGAGACACTGCTGGCAATGTACTAAAAGCCATATTAATGTAAAAATGAAAATCTCTATTAACAGTGGATGAGGTAGGATATCATGATGTCATAGAATGGCCTTAGTTGCAAGATATCATTTTTCTTCATAATCTACATAACTATAACAGTTATGTTCTCCACTGACTGAAAACACTAGTAACTGACCATGCCTGTCTGGTCCCATCTGGTAGCTGGTCATACCACTTCACATAAGTGCACATAATAATTATAAGGTCCCAATACTTTGTTTTTTGGGAGAATTGCCACCTAGCAACAGCTGGTGGGTGGATGAGCAAGCCTCCCGAATACTGCTGTAACAAGGTAAAGTGAAAAATGTCACTTACTTAGCTTGTCCCTACACAGGAGGTCAGGGCCAATCATCTGTTCTCTGACCTAATGGTCATGTGACCGCTTGAGCCTGCCCTCAGGTAGATTTTTCTACAGCACAGACATGGAAGGAAGCTGGGTCTGTTTCGCTGACAGAATACTTACAACTGTCCTCCCTTGTCTTGCCATATTGTGACAGGAGAGCCATTAAACAGTGTTGGAAGTCATTATTTATCTTTTAAACTGGTATTTAAAAGATAAGGTGAGTATAATGTTTGTTTGTTTTTCTACCTCAGAGTCTGAGGTAAAGTCACTACCAAATGTAACCTTTCTCCTCTGTTCAAGTTAAGGAAATAAAGTGGCCTCTTCCTGCTGGCAGTGATTCTTTCTCAGTTAAGCTCTTAATTATGATGAAAAAATATATTTTTCTGTAAAGTAGAATAAATATATTTTTTTTCTACCTCAGAGTGTGAGGTACAAATCACTTCAAGAAGACACCTCTCCCTCCAGAGACTAACCAGGGATGCCTGTTCAGGCAACAATGGATCCTTCCCTGAAATTGCCCAAAGGTGGCAAAACATGAGGTGCAAAAGTGAATGTGGAGATACATTCTCATAGGGATGCCTGTTCAGGCACAAATGGATCCTTCCTTGAAGTTGCACAGAGGTGGCAAAACATAAGGTGCAAAAGTGAAAATGGAGGAAAATTCACACAGGGATGCCTGCTCAGACACAAATGGATCATTCACTGGAATTGCAAAGCACTTGCAAAGCACTTGTGTCTGCGCCAGGCACATTTCTCCTACCTATAGCTGGTGCAGTACATCTGCCCGAAGCTGGCACCATTAGGACAGCCATTTAAGACAAAAGGGGTCCTAACCCAATGTTCCACTATTAAACTCTCCTGAGTATGTATGTCCACCATGTCCCTCTTCAGTGGACTGTGAGTCAGAAGAGGTGACTAGGACCTCAGCCTATTCAAAGAGGCATGTATAGTGATATACAGATGGCCAGCATTGCACTAGCATGTAAAACCTCCAACCAAATTATATACCTCACACTGGAACCTTAGTCAGAGGTATGAGGTATACAAGTTTTCCCAGCTAGCCTATACAGGAGCTGTAGGCTGCCCTCCAGTTTCTGGGGGATTGTGCATCCAAGCAGGGCCTGCCTCAGATTTACTATCATGGCATGCTATGGTTGTGGCAGGGTGTGTGGTTCAGGAGTGGCTGATGAGCCGGTTATTTCCCACCCCTGCTGTAGAGCAACCCTATTCAAAATGATAAATGGGGTTTAAGGAGTTATACAGGGATCCCAGATGCACCCATACTAATTGCCCTGAAGTTGACTCCTCTACGTTCACATGGGGGTGATAGGTCTTAAAGCAACCCAATGAACCAAATGTTAAGACAAATTCAGTTTTAAAATAACTGGTGCTGCTGGTCCTTTACATTCTGTTCAGAAAGATTCATTCTGCCATACCTGGGAAGCTAAGCAGTGTGAGCCCTGCAGTGTTCTGGATGGGAGACCAGGAGTTGTAGGCTTTTTCTGCACAATAGAGTCTCTAGTAGCTTTTAAGTGTACTTTACTCAAGGCAATTAGTAGAGCCGCCCTCATTATTGGCAATAGGCAAGCAGGTTGATCAGAGCTGGACTAATGAGTTTAGCCCTGAGGCCACTTGACATGCCCATTCTGGAAGATGCAGACCTCTTTGGCCAGATTTCATATGTGGGGTCAGGGGTCGCATTCAAGGCCCACAGATCATGCTCAGACAGGTATACTTTCAAGCAGTCAGAGTATCCTCATTTACTCTTATTTATAAAATATGCTCAAGGAGTTGCAGTCCCTTGCTAGACAAAATCTTGTTTATAGCTTAGCAGCAATGGAAAATAGATTTGGCAGTCATTGCCTCCAAAGTCTGCATAATTAACTTCCCAAAGAGGTCATATGTGTCATACAAACTAGAGCTATATGTGAAGGCTCTGAATACATATATGAAAAAGAGAGGGTTCGAGATAAAAGGGCTAACATATATCCCCTTTTTCTTTTGGACACTAATTGATTTCACCTTAAATTATACCTATAAGAAGTTTTCCATTTGGTTTCAGTCTACCACAGCCATTGAAATCTTTTCCATTTTCTAATAAAGAGACCACCTGCTTCAGTGGACTGTAAGTACCTTGCACCTGCATGTTTAATAAAAGCAAATGTTCCATACTATGTTATTGTCACCTTTGGAAAAAAGGAGCCCACTGCATAATAGATTAATATGTCCCAAGCAGTCAAAAAGGTCTAACCCTGTCTACCCTGGCCAAGCTCAGATTATCCATAAATGAGCTAAAATCTGTTATGTTCTGACTCCATCCCACAGGAAATATCCCTTCTTTTTGTCTAGTGTTTCTTCAGGAAAAGTGGTCAGAATTAAGTTTCAATGATAGTTCAAAGTCAGAATATACATTTAAAGGAGTTAGACAAAGCTATTACAAAAATGAGGGCCTTACACCAAAAGCTCTTCCATATTCCCTTACACTGCAAATAATCACAAAACTTGATATTTGCATTTCTAATGGTTGGGGATCATTCACTCAGAATGAGGCAGTGAGAGGCAAATGGTCCACAATGGAGCAGTAGACTTATATCAATCTGCTCAGGTTAACACCAGCCATGTTAGTTCTTAGAGCTTTAAATCCCAGTCACCTACGGGAATTTGCAAATTAAATTTGTCTGGATAACAACTGTAGTATTTTACTTGAACAGGATGGCATGCTCTTGTTCGGTTCCAAAAGCCCTAGGAATTAGGAAATGAGCCATTCAAAGGCTATTCACCTAAAACAATTCCATTCTGGGAAACTAATAAACTGGACAATTCTCCATCATATAATATGATTTTGGGCAATGTTACCTTAAATTAATATTTTAAACAATAATACCTTCAGTGATTCCTTGAATAGATCATTTTGCAACTCTTTTCTAAAGCTCAAGTTTCAATCTTTGTGTTCAGAGTGTGGATACAGGGATCATTCAAGGGGGATGTAATGTCTTTCTCATGGTCAGACCTTATTTTCACATATGTTCTCCCAAAACCTGATTTTTTCTGAACATACTGCACAAAATGAGAGCAGACCAGCTATCCCATTATTACTGGTTTATCCTCTCTGGCCATACAGAGTATTGTTTCCTCTAATCAGTTAGTTGTGCAAAAGGCCCAAATTTCCTCTGGAACTCTCCAAATACTGCTTCCAGGGTTCTTCAAATCTGCTGGACATGTTGCCACTGTGCATATTGAGAATGACATGAATGGGCTACTAACAAGAATCCAGATTGTCAGACTACAGTAGTCCTTATCATAGCCTCACTGAGGCCATTCAAGGACCAGATATTCTACCATGATTAGATAATTTAATGAATGGCATAGTATTGTGAAGACAGGTAGAACAGCTCCTCTCCTTCCTGGACTTCTGGCTGCCAAATATGATGCAGGTCTTGCATCAGCCACCATCTGCTATTATGGTTAAGCATTTGCCTTTTCACCAAGGCTAACTGAAGACATTTTACCATCACTTATTCAGAGGAGTTCTTTCCTACCCAGTGCTTTTAATCCACAATATTCTAGTACTTGGAATATAGAACATGTTCTAACCCTCTAAGCTGCCCTGCACACAAGTTCAGAGAGTGTGCTTTTATTGAGAAAATTTGCATTACTAGATTTAGCCTTAGGGCTCAGAGGTGCTAGCTTAATTTATATTACCGATCCAAAACACCCTCCTTTAGAAATCGTATAGCTGAGTTTGGGACATATCCAATTTTCTGTTTGGTAACTTGTCTCATAACTGAAACTTACTGCTCCACTAAAAGATGAAGCTTCGAGGATATTTATCACTTGCTATTAACCCCTTTAAGGGACACTTCATCCGTGGGGCTGCAACCTCTGGTGCAGTAGCAAAAGTTATGTTCCTACATTCCATAATGCATGCCATTCATTGGTCCTCTGAGCATACATTTTTCAAGTATTATTAGAGACCAACTGATCTTCCAAGCAACCACCCTGTCTGTGGTAGTCTGCCCACCAGCTGTTGCTAGGTAGCAATCCTCCCAACGAACAAACAGTAGTTTGCAGGAATCTATGACCTGCAAAATTTCCTTGTTCTAGGGAAAAGGATTGCCACCTTCCTACAGCACCCACCCTGTCCACCATATACCTTGCTAGGTATATTGGTTGTTCTGTCCAATGTTGCTCCTGGAGATTGATACCTTTATTCTTTTCTCCTGAGTGGGCCAGAGGATCATGACAAGCCACACGCATCAACTGCTAGAGACATCAAATAATACTATCTGTCTTACCATTTGGTTGTCCAAATTATGATCAAGTCAGCATTGTTTTTTTTTTCTTCATGCCATTTGGGCCTATAGTTGTGCCTAGCCTGTGGATGCTCTTCATGTTGCTATAGTTGTATAATTACTTCATTGCATTGATCAAAACTATGTGTTTGTTACCAGTTCAGTGAACAATGCAACTGGAAAAATTCATGTCAGTGTCTTCTTTCCTTGCATTTGAACTGATAAACTTCCCTTCATTATCCAAGTCTAGGCTTGGGATTACCATCAGTAGGCTTCCTAAAAACCTACCTGAGGGCGGGCTCAAGCAGTCACAAGACCATTAGGTCAGAGATCAAGTGCTCGGTCCTTCCCTCCTGTGTAGGGACAAGCTAAGTAAGTGAAATTTTTCACTTTATCTTGTTCCACTGATATTCGGGAGGCTTGTTCATCCACCCACCAGCTGTTGCTAGGTGGCAATCCTATTCCCTAGAACAAAGAAAGTTTGTAGGTCATAGATCCCTGCAAACTACTGTTGCATTCTGCTTATGTGTTGGACTTGTACTGGTTTAAATATGCCTCTATCATATTTAAGCCACATAGAATTCCCAATACTACCACTACCACACCAACATATCAGAATGACTTGCCACCATTGTTTAAAGTTTTACCATCTCTACAAATTAACTGATTTAGTGCACAATGCCATTTTGTGAATGGAGAATTTGAAGACAACTTTGCACCTTAGTATAATGGCCGTTTCACCACAATATTTGAATTTCATGTAACTTAGCTGCAATGCTCGCTCATTTCTCATTTCTGGTCTGTAGTAAATGAACATGTTCAAGCATAATTTTGCTTTGACCATTAAACGCATGCTAGAGTCTACTTTCACTTTTCTAAACATTAAAACTTATGGCCTGATTCAGCAAGGATCGTAGTTGTTCATATGCATGCAATTGGCCGATTATTTATCACTGCGAATGCATACACATCACGGTGCACGTGCGTGAACCAGATGCTATGATCGTAGCTGCGATTACAGTGACAATGCAGACCCATCACAGAATGATTGACAGGAAGTTCTGTTTGTGGGTGGTGACGGGGGGATGGTTTGGCAAATGCAGGCGTGCCAGTGCATTTCAATGGCGTTGCCTGGACATGCATAAATTAGCCACTGCGATACCAGACACAGCCTGAGGTCTCATAGCATGTGCTGAAGTAAGCAATTCCTAAGTGAGGTCTGACCTGCCTTAACAGTGCATATGGGTCCGATGTTACCAAGAATTTCGCTATGTTGCCAAAGTATACGGATATGAGTAAGGGGAAGTGCGTGTCCTTATTTTAGGCTGCGATTACAATGGGAATGCAAACATTTACATATCATTGCTAATATTATCAACTGCTTTGTGTGTGTATAAGCAGAATAGTGGTCCTTGCTGAACCTGGCCCTTAGTATAAAATTACAAAAATAAATTACCAAAAGTGTGTTCTCTGTATTAATTTTTAATTTTTTTTATTTCTTTTTCACAATTGATAGAAAAATATTCATGTTGTAGACTATCCTCATATCCCTTAAATATTGGGCCTGATTTAGAGATTTTTGCAAAGCCAATATTTATGGAGATTGAGTGATTGTTTTCCATTGCACATGCTCGATAGCTGCACTGTGCATGCACAGTGTTCGCATTGAGAATACACTCATACAGAGGAACCACTCACAAAGTGACTGGCAGGAAGTCAGTGTTTGGGGTTGGTAAGGGATAGGTAGTTAGAAAACCACAGGTGTGTCTGATCTTTTAAACGCAGTTTCATGGGCATGCATAAATTAGCCATGGTGATCTCCTTAAGAGCATGAAAGCTCTCTGCGTGTCAGGAGAGCTGTAGTATTTGCGGCATGTCAGACTTGACTTACATGCTGCATAACTGCCTTATGTGCATTGATGTTGCCAATGTTTACACTGTTGCACATCGTAGAATGGATATAAGAAGGCAGCAGTGGGAACCCCTATGCTTGGGTAAGCTTTGGAAGGCAATAGCAGATTTTAGCAACTAAAATTCGTGAGAGAATGCAGTTGTCATTGCATTAGTCTAAATCTCAGGATCAGGCCCATTATCCACATATGTAGATTTGAAAATCACAATTTCTATAAATCCTTAAATGCAAAGTGATTACACTGCAGTAAAAGAATTTGGTTTCTCACAGCTATGAAATGTGGAAATATTAATTTTATACACTCCTACTAGGCTGTTGATAATACTAGGCAGCTATATATGTACTTACAGTAAATACTACATTTTGATAATTACCAAATCTACATTTTCTTACTGTCTTACTGTAGTAGACAAAGGGTGTGGGAGCATGTAATGTTGGTTGGCAACAATTACATTTCACCAATAATTCTCTATCCAGAAGTGGTGCACACATTTACATGGTGTGAGAAGTTTTACTAATATGTCTCAGTGTCTCTGATGCATCAAACCACTGTTTTTTATGACAATGTCACAGATGCTTGGATCCAGTTTGCGGGTGTATTGCTATGCTAGGCTCTCTGACCATCAAACAAGGTGAAGACTTATACTTTTGATTATTCTTAGGAAAATGAAGATTTTGAAACACTAATCAGGAAATGTAATGATATATATTTACCTGTTATGAAAGTTATCATGGATGTGCATGCTTTCAATACATGAGTACAAAGCCCCAACAAAAGTATTAAGTCCAAAAAATGTCTGAATATGACACCATCACAAACAATTTAAATGTAGATAGAATTGACTTTGGCATTTGCAATGATGCAACATGCACAAACATCTGCATGAAAGAGCTACCACTGTAGACTGCTGTAAATATATGCATGTTACATGACTGTTCAGAAGTGCACATAAATTCAAATTGAAGGCTGATGGGTACAATGTACTACACAATCCTTAGCAACTTGCATGCTCATTTAACCACTTAACTGACGTTTTTCCAGCAAAATCGGTCAGAAATTACCGGGTCCGCAGGAGAGTCTGGTGAGTCAGACGAGATCCATTCTGCATGTGTGTAGAACAAATTTCCTCTTCAAAAACACAGCTGGGCGGTTTGGTCACACCTGGTCAGCTGAAGCACAGCTGTGTTCTCATCCCATACAACCACGTCAGTTAATTGGTTAATTGAGACTCCAGGTACTAACCCAATTTCCAGTATTTTGCCATTCAGTACCCCACATTTGCACAACCATGCACATTTATGTTTTGTTGTTTGGGGCACATTATTACTCCCACACTGTCCTTGCACCTATACACCTGCCTTGAAATGAGACTGTACAGTATGTCTCAATTTTTTCATGTTTTAAACATTTGCTGTAATTTGGAATTACTTGAGACTTTTATTTTTAATAAAATATCTGTATCTTTCCACTTGTTGGGACTAAATTTTCCGATATATATAAATATATATAATACCAAACTAGGCGGCACTCAGGAGTCTGCGATGAAGTAAGTAATAAAAGTCCTTTATTCAGCCAATGTTTCGGGAGCTACCCCGTCATCAGGGACAAGATACAAACAAGAGGGACAAACATATACATATACCATCACCAATCAGCATGTAAACCAACTCACCTGCAGAACGCCAGGAGACGCCGTCCTCCGGAGCACGCTGAAAATCTGCGTCGCATCCGTGTGACGTCACCGCCCAGTGACCGCAGTGTAAGCAGTCACGTGTCAATAACATAAGGTTGCTTAGCAACCCTACGTACACGATAAGTAATAAAAAAACGTACATTAAAAGACACCAATTAAAAATCAACAATAGCAAACACTTATCATGTACTTAACATGGCAGAAAAGAGTGAATCCATGGGCATTATATGATATTCAAACAACATCCCATACGGATTATGACTTCATGTAATGATAATATCATACAGACAAAAAATAGACCCAAACATGCAAAGAGTGAACAAAACTATCTATACACACATCCTAGGCTTTCAATGTATAGAGGAGCACAGAAAAAGAAACCAACAAATAAGATTCCAAATATATTGGAAGACAAGCAGCATATCATAGATCATAGGGATATAGAGTGATTTGGATACAAACCAGTATTTATAAAAAACACTGCAATCCAAGTGTTTCATTTAAACCCTTGGGAGATATCGTGTTTAATAAATGTATCCATTTACTTTCTACTTGTAATAAGATTTTACCCCTGTTCCCTCCACGTCTCAGGGGCGGGACATGGTTAAACAATATCGCTTTTACTGTAGCTACCCCTTGTTTAGCTGCTACCCAATGCCTGGCAACAGGTTGGTCCGAATGACCAGTTTCAATAGCCTGTCTAATAGCACTGCAGTGAAGAGCCATCCGCTCTTTAAATTTCCTCTCCGTCTTCCCCACGTAACAAAGGCCACATGGGCAAGACAGCATATATATAACAAATAAGGATGTATACGTTAATGCATGTTTAATTTTGTAACGTTTCCCAGAATGAGGATGGGAGAATGAATCCCCTACTAACAAAGATCTACATGTTACACACCCTAAACATCTGTAACAACCTATCCGATGGCTCAAGAAGTGAGTGGGTTTACTGACAGACATACCAGTAATATCAAGTTTAATTATTCTATAGCCAATACTGCGACTTCTAGTATAACATAGCATGATTTGTGTGCCCATCAATGCCGGTAGTTCTTGATCAGTATTAATAATAGGCCACCATCGTTTAGCTTTTTTAGCTATGGCCCTACTATTAGTAGTATATCTATTTACCCAAGGGAATCTTTTATACTCTTTGTTAATCTCAGTGGTTTTATTAGAGTTCATTACCTGTGCCCTAGTCATATTGGACACTCTCATTTTAATCTTCTCTAATTCATGACGGACATATCCACGTTGGACAAATTTTTCCAACATATCATCGAGAGCAGATTCCAATTTAGTGTCATCAGAAGTAATGCGTTTAACCCTTAGAAATTGTGAGAATGGTAAACCTTTACGTAATGGTAAAGGGTGAAAGCTATCATGCTGTAGTAGGGTATTCCCATCAGTATTTTTGACGTATAATGCAGTAGTCAAACTTGTTCCAGACAACCGTATGTCTACATCTAAAAATTGGACATTACTCCTATTGATGTTATAGGTGAATTTCACCACACTGTCAGATAAATTGTGTTCATCAAATAATTTTTTAAGCTGTAGCTCAGTCCCAGACCATATTAATAACAGGTCATCTATATAGCGTAAATACGATGTCATAGATGCGTGTAGAATTCCCTCATCATAAAACAACTGTTGTTCAACATGATACATAAAGGCGTTGGCGTACGATGGGGCCACATTGGACCCCATCGCACACCCCACCAGTTGCAGATAATATCAACCATTGTAAAGGAAATAATTCCTTGTTAATTTCAACCATAGTAATTTAAGAGAAAACTCCACTGGTGGACCAGTGTAGAGTGGATTATCAGTAATTAACCTGAGTACCGCTTCTATACCCTGTGCATGCGGTATGCAGGTATAGAGGCTGGTCACGTCTGCGCTGCATAGAACTGTCTGTTCTGACAGGGAATGCAGTGTATTCAATGATTCAATAACCTGCAGTAGAGAAGACGTGTCCTTTAAATAAGATGGTATACATTACACACAAGGATTAAGTAATGAATCCAGAAAGATAGAAATAGGCTGGTATAAAGATCCCCTCGCTGATATTATCGGACGTCCCAAGGGATTATTGATGCCTTTGTGCACCTTGGGCAATGTATAGAATAAAGGTGTGATAGGGTATGCTGTCATCAGTGCCCTGGCGAGATCCGATGTAATGATGTCATCCTTAACCGCTTCAGAAATAATGATATCAAGTTCTATTTTATATTTAGCAGTGGGATCTTCACTAAGCAATGCATAAGTAACTCCATCATTTAACTGACGTCGACATTCAGTGTCATAGGCCTGAAGATCCCGAATGACAATTGTTCCTCCCTTGTCAGCTGCGCATATGATTATATCCTTACGATTAGAGAGATGATTTAACGCATCCGATTCATCCTTTGTAAGGTTATTCCATATTTTATGGAAAGGTTTGTTATGATTTCCCTCCTCCTCCAAAAGCCGAATATAAGTTTTAATAGAGGTGTTTTGCGTAAGTGGATCAAATTTGGACCCAGATTGTATTTTACGCAATTGTGACGGAATCCCACTAGAGTCTCTGGTAGTTTTAGGCACTGCGCCAAAGTGTTCCTTTAGTCTCAGTGATCTACTGAATCTATAGTTATCTATTTTCCACTGAAAAGAATCCGGGAAATTAGTCGGCACAAAAGAAAGGCCTTTGGATAACACTTTCAGCTCCAAATCCGTCAATGGTTGTGATGATAAATTAAAAACCGCATTATTTAATTGCGAGGCGGTTTCTTGTTTGTGTTGATGCGTGTTTTGCCTCGACCTCCTCGTGGGGTGATGGTAGGGCTGTATGTTGTCGTACGTGTTTTTAATCCTAAAGGGAGGACTCCAGTAGAAGATGTCGTTGGTAAGGACTCATTATCTCTTGCAGAAGTGCTGGTATAAGCAGTATCACTCTTTTCTGCCATGGTAAGTACATGATAAGTGTTTGCTATTGTTGATTTTTAATTGGTGTCTTTTAATGTACGTTTTTTTTTATTACTTATCATGTACGTAGGGTTGCTAAGCAACCTTATGTTATTGACACGTGACCACTTACACTGCGGTCGCTGGGCGGTGACGTCACACGGATGCAATGCAGATTTTCAGCGTGCTCCGGAGGACGGCGTCTCCTGGCGTTCTGCAGGTGAGTTGGTTTACATGCTGATTGGTGATGGTATATGTATATGTTTGTCCCTCTTGTTTGTATCTTGTCCCTGATGACGGGGTAGCTCCCGAAACGTCGGCTGAATAAAGGACTTTTATTACTTACTTCATCACAGACTCCTGAGTGCCGCCTAGTTTGGTATTATGTGTATGGGTTTCTACCCCAGGATGGCACCGGAGCATTCGTTTACACTACAGGAGTGCCGGGTATATAGCTGCACCTATATAAATATATATATATATATATATATATATACATATCTGGGATAAAAATAGTATACCTTAAGAAATAATCAGTGGAGCTAAGGATGTGGTGAAAAGTGGTTAGCCAATTGTAAAGTTTCCATTGCATATCATCTCCATTGTTATGAATTCCTGAAGTAATTATCAAGTAATTCTACCTAAGAATGCTCCCTGTATTATATAGTTTTTCAGTCACTTGGATGTTCTCTGTAAAGTAGGATTGTCATAAGCATGGTATCTGTATTGCAGAGTGATCAATGGAATGCCCTATGTATTGTATAAGGTCCTAATACTTCCTGAGATTACTGTGCCTCCATGTACCATTGTGTGTTGTATCGGTTTATCTTACGACTAATGTTGCAAAAGATATGGGTTTGTTGGTCCTGCCTACATATGATTTCATTCCTCATACATAAGGTCACTTTCAGTTTTTTTCCAGATCTACTTTAAGTTGCCAATCTGGTTGTATTGTTTTCAGGATGAACAGGATAGTAAATGGAATATTCACACATTGAGATGTGAATTTCAATAAACTTAAGTCTCAGCCTGAAGGTTATAAAACATCACCCAGGATGTGAGAAAGATGGCTTTGTGTAAACAATCACAATAAACCAATGAAAATTGCTTATAGTTAAAGTGGTCACTGTTTGATGATATTTTTACACTGTGCATTGTCTTTCTAATAGCTCAGCGTGAACATTTTTTGACGCCAGCTTTTTTTTTGTTATTTTGTATATCAATAAATTAAACATTTTTATTGTTAGATTCTGGTCTGTCATCCAATTTTGACAAACCTCTATAGAGAGATTGCAATTTTAAATTGGGTAGACTGTAATTCATATTTTCTGAGCATTCATTTTACTGTGACCTAATTATATCATAATATATTTACTGGGATAATCACTGACATAATTTTTAAACAAGCCTGCTAGTAGAATGTTTTCTCACATCTTGTTACTGTACATGTACAATTTTTTTTACAAAAGCAAGACGGTCAGTCTCAATGCATGTGCATGAAAAATCACTATTTAGGGCACTGGAAAATAAAAAACTTCTTAAAAGTGTATAAAGGTATTTTTGTTATATTATTGACAATACCATATAATAAAAAATCATATTAGCTATTGGAGAGAAAGGTTTACAGACATACTTATTTGTTCTTGCAAGGTTACCAGCATCTATCATTTTGAAAGAAATCAGAAATGTTGCATACAATGTTTATCTATTGTGCAGTTTGTTTATTTGAAGCTGTCATCTGTAGAACAGTCCCTACATATTGTACTGTAGAATTAAATTTCTGACTCGGTATTTTTTATTTTACATAATACATAAATATAATTACATGATACATTAATATAATTATTTCAATATCAAGCAAGAATATATTTCTAACAAACTTCAGAAACATGAATAATGAACATATGAATAATGAACCTAAGCTGGGCGATCTTCAACCTGAACGATATAGCTGATCTTCCCAGGCTACGGCTTGATCATTTTCATCCTTAAACACCACGATTTTGCAAATAATTTTGCAAATGAACAAATGATCAGCGATATCGTTGACAATGAAAAGTGTTAAGTTTGAATTTTTGGCCTGTTGTTTCTTTGAGGGGTGTACACTTTTTTTTCTAAGGTGGGTCGGTGCTTTGATGAGGTGATAAAAAGGTGGTGGCCATTTTAAATCACTGCATTTATGCTCTGTGGCTAGTTTGGTTTGGTTTATACCTGCTGAAAGCTGTTGCATTGCTAATTTGCTATGGGTTGTTTTTGGCTTGTCTCTAAACAAACTGTCTCTACTATCTCTCGTGATGGATCTGCATTGTTATCGAGTGATGGTTGCTTATGCTGGAGTGGTGGTGTTAACTGATCGGGAGAGGATTGAGAACAGGAGAAGGCTTCGTTCATGCTGGATGAAGGAGTGGCTGCAGCAGAGTGATTCTCTCTCTCATATGCTGCTACTGATGGAGATCGGGAAATTAACCCAGATGATTTCGGTAACTTCTTGGGAATGGATGATGCAATGTTTCAGGAATTGCTGGCCTTGGTGACCCCTTACATCCAGAGGCAGGATACCAGGCTGTGGAGGGCCATTCTTGCAGAGGAGAGGCTCATTGTGACCCTGCGTTTCCTGGCTATGGGAAGATCCCTGGCCAACCTCAAATTTGGCACCCTCATATCACCCCAGGTTTTGGGTCTCATTATTCCAGAGACCTGCAAAGCCATATTTACTGTCCTCAATCCTCAATACTTCAAGGTAAGAACATTTTAAAAACACTGTCACATACCTCCTAACTTTTGGTTTATCCTGAGGGACTACAAGTCCAAAAAGGTGGTGGGCTTTGTGAAAGTGGTAGAGCCTCTTGCCTTCCTCTTCTTATACAATTATTGGGCATGGTCAGCACTCTCGGAGATGTTGCCCAGCCCTCAGGCTCATGGTACACAAGTGAACAGATGCCATGCACATGCATACCTCTGTTCCCCCCAAATTACAAACCACCACAGCCTGTTGGTTGGCCAGTGGGATAGTCCCAGAAAAATGGGTCTGTCCCGCTGGATGCAGGACAGTTGGGAGGTATGCTCTAATTCTTATATACTGCTACTCACCACTGTATTATCTGCAAATGTGTAAAATGGCTGCTGCCCATTCTTTGTATCTACTGATCACAATTGTATGGCCCCCAAATGTGTAAAATGGCTGATTTCCATTCTTTGAATCAGCCGCTGCTAACTACTCTAAAGCCCCCAAATGTGTAAAATGGCTGCTGGCCATTATTTGTATCTGCTGGTTACAACTGTATGGCCCCCAAATGTGTGAAATGGCTGCTGCCCATTCTTTGTATCTGCTGCTCACCACTGTATGGCCCCCAAATGTGTAAAATGGCCGCTGCCTATTCTTTGTATCTGCTGCTCACCACCGTATGGCCCCCAAATGTGAATAAAGTCTGCTGCCCATTATTTGTGTCTGCTTCTCACCACTGTATGGCTCTCAAATGTGTAAAATAGATGCTGCCCACTCTTTGTATCTGCTGCTCACCACTATTATGAACAAATTTTTCTTTTTACACTTGTAGTACAGTGATCAGTTTTATAATGTACAAAGTAAATTTCTAGCAATACACTGTCAAGCTTGATATACCAGCAGCAGCCAGAGGCGTCACTAGGGTTGGTGTCACCCGGTGTGGTAGCTCATGGTGTAACCCCCCCCCCCCCACATGGGCCTTGTATCACACCACACGGGATCCTTAGTGCTGTTTTTGTACTATCACTAAATATATGTTGAATCAATGGGCAGCAAGAGTTTCCATTTGCAGATGGACAAGCACTCTCATTCCCTCTATGGAATGCCCCTTATTCAATGCCCCCAGTAGTAGTGCCCCTTATGCAATGCTCCTATAGTTGTGCCCATTATGCAGTTCCCCCTGTAGTAGTGCCCCTTTATGCAATGCCCTCTGTAGATGTGCCCAATATGCAATGCCCCCTGTATTAGAGCCCAATATGCTGTACCCCCTGTAGTGCCCCTTACGCAGTTCCCCCAGTAGCGCCCATTATACTTTACCACCATTAGCACTCCTTATGCAGTGCCCCAGTAATGCCCCTTATGATGGGCCCCCAGTAGTGCCCCTTAAACAGCATCCCCAGTAGTGCGTCTTATACATTGCCCCTTATACAGTGCCCCCAGAAGTACACCTTATACTGTGCCCCCAGCAATGCCCCTTATGCTGTGCCCCCTGTAGTGCCCTTATACAGTGCCCCCAGTATTGCCTCTCTTATTCAGTGCCCCCAGAAATGCCCCTTCAGCTGTGCCCCCAGTAGCGCCCCTTATGCAGTGGTCCCAGTATTGCCTCCCTTATGCAGTGCCCCAGCAATGCCCCTTAAGCTGTGCCCCCAGTAGTGCCCTTATACAGTGCCTTCTGTATTGCCTCTCTTATGTAGTGGCAAGTGCCCCCAGCAATGCCCCTTAAGCTGTGCCTCCAGTAGCGCCCCAGTGCCCCTTAAGCTGTGCCCCCAGTAGTGCCCTTATACAGTGCCTTCTGTATTGCCTCTGTTATGTAGTGGCAGTGCCCCCAGCAATGCCCCTTAAGCTGTGCCCCCAGTAGCGCCTCTTATGCAGTGCCTGGTGTGCTCCCAGTAGTGCCCTTATACAGTGCCCCCAGCAATGCCCCTTAAGCTGTGCTTCCAGCGCCCCTTATGCAGTGGCCCCGGTCCCCAGTAATCCCCCTTATGCTGTGCCCCCCCTGTGCAGTGAGTCAGTACTTACCTCTGGGTGCGTCCGGGTGGGGTGCTCACTTGTCTTGAGTCCTTCTTCTGTTCTTGACATGCAGCGCGCTCACAGGCACCTAGTCCCTCCTCCTTCTCCATCAGGCTGAGCGGCTCCCAGAAAAACAAGCGGAGCCGGCGTGCGCGATGACGTCATCGCGGCCGGCGTCCAGAACCGCACACAGGCACAGAGAGATTCTCTGTGCCTGTGTGTGGCTCTGGACGCCGGCCGCGGTGAGAGAATATGCAGCCCATTCTTTGTATCTGCTACTCACCATTGTATGGCCACCAAATGTGTAAAATGGCTGCTGACCATTCTTTGTATCTGCTGCTTCCTACTCTATGGCCCCCAAATGTGTAAAATGGCTGCTGCCCATTCTTTGTATCTGCTGCTTCCTACTCTATGGCCCCCAAATGTGTAAAATGGCTACTGACCATTCTTTGTAAAGTAAGCTGCTCCCTGCTTTATGCCCTCTTTTTTGTACAGATTTTGTACATTGTTGCCTTATTTAATAACTAAATGTAAAATTAATGTTGATAAAAATTGGGTTTCTTTTTATTTTATTTCCCGTCATCAGTTGAGGATTGGCAAGCAATCCTCAACTGATGAATTTGAGACCTGGTGGAATTTTCCAAATTGTGGAGATGCCATAGGTGGTAAACACATTAGGATTACTCAACCGGCAAACACAGGATCCATAAAGGAATCTTCAGCATCGTCATGATGGCTATTTTTAATGCCAACTATCAGTTCATCTTTGTCATTGTTGGCAAAAATGTAAGGTCTTTGGATGGTGGTTCATTCTGAGAGACCATTTTTTTTGAGAGACTCATGTCTACTCAATTACATTTACCATTTTCTTCCACACAAAATATGTCCTTAATTTTGTATTAGTTGCTGATGAAGCATTTGCTTTGAATGAAAATTTAACTAAACCATTCCCACAAAGGGGATTGTCAAAAAGAGGATAATCAATAATTACAGACTTTCTCGAGCAAGGCATACTGTTGAGAATGCCTTTGGCATATTGAGTAGCAGATTTCAAGTCTTTCATACATGTATAAATTTAAGGCTTGATAAAATAGAGTGGGTTATCTTGGCTTGCTGTGCCCTCGATCATTTTTTTTTAGAAAAAAAAGGGTCAAAGGCCAGCACCAACATCTTTGTCCAATAATACTGACTATGTAGATGAAAGTTTTTCATTGACATCCCTGAATCACCCACGATTCCCTCTGCTGCCTCAGGCCATGTAAAAAAGAGGACAGAGAGCAGTACATGGGATATTTAAATGTTAAAATAGTATATTTTAACATTTTGAACGGGATTCATTGACCTAGGCCAGGACTATGAGGCCTCTGGAGAAAAGATTATTCAAATAGAATAAATACAATATGGCACTTTACCAAAAATAAAGTACAGTAGAGAACAACATTAGTGATGTGAACAAAAACAAGGAAAAAGGTAAAGTTCCCAAATCTGGAAACGGTATTAAGGAAGAGCACACTAAACATTTGAAATCACAATGAACTAGAAACAAGGGGCAAATGAAGTACATTAGCCATCGCTATGGTAGTCTAACCTTGCTGCTGGTCACCAAAGAGCAAAAAGCCAAAGAAAAAAGAGTGAGGAATTTTTAAAACACTATAAGAAAAAACACAATTTTATAAAAATTTACATATTCAAAAACTCTACATCGCCATAAACAGTAGTGTGTGCACTAAGCCATGCAGAGTGCACACCACTCCTGGAAGTACTTGGAAAAGAAGGTGGTGGCATGGGGCTGCGCGACATGGAATAGGTGTGGGGCTGTGACGGAGAAGGAATTTGAACTGGGGGATCCAGGGATCTTTGTTGTGGTATGGGGAAGTTGCCTGAGGACATTGTGGTGGGCTGCTGCCTAGTATTTAGAACTATGGCACTAGCCATACCCAAGTCCCCTTCAATAGCATGTACCAAAGCCTTATATACTATGCATTTGAAAGGCATGACCTATTCAGGAGGAATGACCTGCATTTCATTGGCAATATTGAGTTAAAAAATATGATTTGCATCTGGGTGTTCTTGAAGAACCTCCTCTGCATGTTTTAAAAATTGCTCACTCCTCGACGGTCCAGAAGTGGAAACCTTGGTTGATGTTCTCTGGGTTGATGTTCTCTGTTTCTTGGCAGGGGCCTTGGACGGCATCTCCATCACAGGTACTGCTACTTCTGTGGGCTCACTGGGCACTTGGTCAGGATCCACATCTGGCAAGAGTAACTTAAAAAAGAAAAATTGAATGATTGTAGTGTGCAATAGCAAAAAGTCAAAATATTAGGGAATAGTGTGAAGATTAAAAATTTTAAGTGAGAAAATATCTAAAAAAAAAACAATCTAAAATGTAAATATGTACATTTTGCTATTTGACTAACAGTCAAAAATCAAAACAATATTTGTAATATATATTCTTAATAAGTAGACTAAAATTGCATTTAAGAATGAAAAAAAAAAATGAACATACCTGTTGTATATGTAGAAGAAAAAAAAAATTACAACATCCTGAGTCTCCGTTTCTTGGACCACCACATCTGGCGACTGTGGGTCCAGCGAGCACAAGGACCATTTCTTTGGCTCTTTGTCCAGGGTAAACAGGAGCAGGTTATAGTATCATATTGATGGCTTACGGAGCTCATTTTCCCCTGCTCTAGAACGTTTGGTTCCAAATATTTTTTATGCTCATCACTGTCTTGCACTGTACTGTACTTTACTAATTGCTCCAGTGCATCATTCTTTTTAACACTATTTGAATAATCTTTGCTTTTGATGATCCAGAGGCAGTCATTGGCCTGGTACAGGTCAATGAATCCTGTGCAAAACTGCTTGTCCTTTGTTGAAGGCATATCTGAAAAATATTTATTACAGAAAAAAATATAAATAACCCAAAAACCAAAATGTAGACATATAATACAATAACTTCATGCCCTTAGTAGTAGTGGTGCCCCTTATGCATTTCCCTCTATGCAATGCCCACATTATTCATGCCCCTAGTAGTAGTGGTGCCCCTTTTGCAGTTCTCTCTATGCAATGCCTGCAATATTCATGCCTCCAGTAGTAATGGTGGCCCTTATGCAGGGCCCGCTATGCAAAGCCCGCATTATTCAAGCCCCCAGTAGTAGTGGTGCCCCTTATGCAGTGCTCTCTATGCAATGCCTGCATTATTCATGACCGTTAAAATTATTCCTCAGCAGTATTGCCCCCAGGAACATTGGTGGACAGTGTTTTCCTTTACTTACCTATTTTTTTAAGGTTTTGCACACACTCTTCTGGATTAGCTTGTCTTCTGCTGTGCACAAATGTTGTCAAAATGGAGGAAAGGGAGTGTCCAGGGAGTTTCAAAACAAATCTTTATTGTTGATCGTTTATCGATAGACGTGTACACACTGAATGATGTGAACGATAATGATTACAACATCGTCCAAATTGGCCTGCATGTACGTACGATAAACCCTTTAGAAAATGACCAGTGGGAGCGCTCATCATTGGTCATTTTGAACATTATACTGCATGATAACAGAACAATGAATGAGCGATTGAATGATTACAATGTCATAATCATTTAATTGCTCATTTTAATCGCCCAGTGTGTATGCACCTAAGAATAATGTGTGTATGCATATATGAACACACAGTTTAAAAAGATTAAAATCAGTAGACTCCCAAAACAGTTTCTTATTGCTAAACAATGATGCAGTGTTTTGCAATGGAGATTAATATGTCTGTTCATTCCACATTCCCAGGGCCAGCAAAAGCACCCTCTCCCCTATTTCTTACTTTGTATGGAGCATGTGGACAGCATATTCTGCTATTCTGCCATACTGAGAATGTGGCAAAAGCAGAGCAACACACTACCAGCATATTACCAACATGTAAAGGCAGCAGCTTGCAACTAATAAGGTATGAAGCTATTGGCTACAGCTCTTCCATGTCACTGTCTGATGTCAATTGTGGGGGCAAGGTATGATAAAGGTTGCTCACAATGTCAAAATTCATTAATTCAAATTGGTTGTAATGTCAACATTGAACATGTTCATTATGTTGACAATAAACATTGCTGAAATGTCAATACTGTGGTGGAGATTTATTAAAGCTTGAAGAGAGATAAAATGGAGAGAGATAAAGTAACAACCAATCAGCTTCTAATTGTTATTTTGCAGGCTACATTTAAAAAAGGAAAGTTACAGTATGAGCTTATTGGTTGGTACTTAATCTCTCTCTGCTTTATCTCACTTTGAGCTTTGATAAATCTCCCCCTATGCTTTTAGTCTATTTATAGCTCTATCCCTAACCCTAATGCTAACTCTAATGGTAATATTAGCCTAACTCCAACCCTAATGGAAATGTCGACATATTGACATTTTTACCATGTTGACATAATCAATTTAGACCTTCTGCCATTGACATTGTAAATGTCGACATTGTGATCAGCATCATTCTAAATGCTTACATTGGGGGCGCTCTGGTGTAAATAAAAACACTGATTTAGTGACATTATGTTGAAGAAAGCAACGTGAACTGTTCTATGTACTGCGAATTGAGACTCTCTAAACATCTTCTCACAAGGTAGGGACTGAATCCTACCAGAAAAAATAAATATAGAAAATAAATGGAGCACTAGACAAGGTAGTCTATTGATATAATGGAGGACTTAAATACATGTATTTCAAACACTCAATATATAAACATCTACTATATAGAAGAAGTTTGTTTGTTGGCAAATATCTTCCAATGCTCACAAGTTAAATCTGCCAATGCTTACGAAATTATTTAGTATAAAAAATAGGAAGCTACTAGACTACATATCGACTACATGACAATTTGAAAAAGCCACAGAGCAACAAATCTATATAAAATTCATTGGTCTGTTTGTTTGTCTGTCCAGTTATGCATTCAGACACCCTTGCACTGATTGGAATATAACCAAAGTGAGGTGGTCCAATTGGATCCTGGTCAGGTTTTAAGGGGTTACAGTCACAGTAGGATCTCCTGTTGTTGAATTCGGGGCAGAACTCTGACACGAGGAGCCAGTTCTCAGCATACCACTGGATGGCTTTGGCCAAAAACTTCACACACAGAGAGGTAACATTGGATCCCAGAAGACATATTAAGGGGTTGAGGTCCGGGTCGGATCTCCCATTGGTGTATGCTGGACAGAATTTTGACCCTGAGAGCCTATTCTTGGCCTTCCACTGCGTGCATTTGGATGAAAATTTCATAGAGTGCTAACATTGGATCCCAGAAGACATACTAGGGGGCTGAGGTCCCAGTCAGACCTCCCATTGTTGTATGCTGGGCAGAACTTTGACCTGGGGATGCTGGGCAGAACTTTGACCCAGGGAGCCTGTTCTGGGCCTTCCACTGTATGGATTTGGATGAAAACTTCACAGAGTGGTAACATTGGATCCCAGAAGACATACTAGGGGGTTAAAGTCCTGGTTTGACCTTCCGTTGGTGTATGCTGGGTAGAACCTTGAACCGGGGAGCCTAATCTTGGCCTTCCACTGGATGGATTTGGATGAAAACTTCACAGAGGGGTGAAAATTAGTGTGGGATGCCTAATGGAGATGTTGGGGTCCTGGTTAGACCTCACAGCAGAGTGCCCTCGGCAGATATTTGACCCATGGAGTGTGCTCTGGGCCTTCCACTGGATAGATTTGGATGACATCACATAATAAAACTTAATAACTTAATGATTTAAACCCCGGCAATGCTGGGTACTTCAGCACCACAAACCCTGCATACACATTTTCTAATACTCACCTCTCCGAAGTCCTGCATAAAATGCCTAGAAAATGTCCGAATCTGCAATTTTTCCGGTATTTTGCACATGCGTAGTGGGGAAATCGCTGGGAAAATGGCAACCGCACCATTTTCCCTGTGACCTGCATATGTGCAGTATACTCTGGGCACAGACTAGTGCCCAGAGTCTACTGCTGGGGTCAGTCCACTGCTGGCAAGAGAGGAGGTGGCCCCAGACAGGGAATGTACATGGGCCCCCTCGTCTCTTAGAATGCCCATATATATATATATATATATATATCAATAATATGTCATAGAATTGTCACACCTATAAGATTTTAACAGCAACAATGTTCATATGATGATAGGCATGCTATTTACAACATCCAAAGTAGTTACAGGAATTGGGCCCCTCCAAAGATAACTGTGTTTCTACTTGGGATGTCCTATATATTGCATACCTCTCACCATATGAACATACCTACAACTGTGGCAATCCTATGAAAAATATTATCTGATACATCAAAAACAATACATAAAAATATAAGCCCTCCATTATATCAATAGTCTTGACTAGCGCACAATTTCTTTCCTAGTGTCATCATGTCATTTATATTGGAATTGATGCATATTTGGTTCCAAAGTGGGCATAAACTGCTATAAAAATACAAATAAAAATTAAGTATATTTACCTATTTGCAGAGCTCAAGATGCTTCTCCAGTGCACTTCACAAACATATTCCACTTGTGTTGATTTTTAAACCATTTATTTTATGTGCAAGAAACTATTTTAGATTGGGCATCAACATGCTTTTTTTCAATGAGAAAAGGTTGTGGTACTCACCTAAATATAAAAGTTTATACAAAAAAATTAAAATAGCTTCCACACTCTGGATAAGTATTTCTAATAAAAGTACATGAACTATTAAACTTTAATTTTGTAAAAATTTTATTTTCAAAACTTTTTAATACACATAGATGCAGATCATACATTTCTGTTATGTTAATTTGTTTATATTACTTTGATTTACAGTAGTTTATTAGAATTTAGGGGACATTATACTAATTTCTACTTTCTATGCAACATAGGGAGTAATGTAGTACACTTGATTTTGCAAAGCTGGCAAGATTCTGGCAATTTCATGGCAAGTTTCAAGTTGCAGTTTATAGGAGAATACAAATATTTGCAAAGTAGAAAAAACCCTGCAAGAATCAATATTGATGTCAGGCAAGTCACCATCCCTAATTTTTAATGTTATAAATTAAGAGGTCTGCCAACCCCTATGTTTTGGGTTTGTTTCTAATTCATTGTTTTGGATCTGTATTTTTTAATAATAAAAACAGCTAAATTCACATAATTTGGGCCTGGTTTTGTTCCTACATTATTACTAACCTCAATAATATTAATTTCCAGTCAATTTTAAATACCTCCCAGCTAACAATATTGTTTTCACCAATATAGGCCAAAGGCTACAGTGAGCTGGCTGGCTAAACTAAGTGATAGATGAATGGAACAAATGCACAGCAGTTTAAAGAATAAAAGGACATATATGAAACAACTATAAAAATGTTTGCCACACAACTTAAAAAATGTTTGTCATCTATGCAAAAAAACAGTCTCCAATGCCCAAAATAGTGCATAATGCATAGAAAAGAGTGCAAGATAGAAACATCCTTGGGTCCTCCAACCCACCCTTATGTTGTATATTGAAAAGGGCATGCACAGTTTAACAAACCAAGCACTTCAGCAATAGAGATTGCCACTTTAGTGGCTGAATTTGTTGGTTTGTTTGGGCCCCCAGAAAACAAGCTATCAATGGGCTTAAGGCAGCTAACAGTGTTGTTGTCAATGATTGGTTTATGGCAGCTAATAGTGTTGTTAATGATCTCTACAGTGTCAAGATGTCATGATTGTCATCTTTCATCCTTACCCTCATCAGTGTTAACATCATCTTCACACAATATTAACTCACCCCTTCTGGAATCCACTATTACAGAAATGTCTGTACTTTGATGTAATTGGTAGTAAAGGTCTTCCTCATAGAATTTGTAGCTCATTTTGATGAACATTATCTTTTCCACATTTTGAGAAAGTAGCCTCCTATACCAAATGCTGACTAGGTTCCCGGCTGTTCTGAAAACTCTTTCCGAGTATACACTGGATGGTGGGCAGCTTAAGTAAAGCAAAGAGATGTTTGTACAAGGGCCTCCAAATTGGCAGTTTTTCATCCCAGTAGTCAAAAGTTCTGTCTAGCATGTCTAATTGAACACATACATTTGGGCCTCGGATGAAACGGTCCTTCCTATTGGCAGAGAAACATGTCATGTATTTCCTCCTGTATCCTGGACCAAGAGAGCACCCGATTGGCTGCACAGTCACTACCAGCTGGCTTCACTCGCATTACTCCAGTGAGCATACAGATGAACACGCTGCCGTGTCCTTTCAGCTGCCAGGACAATTACATGCCATCCATTCTTCCATCCCCAGCCATCTGAACCACTGGGCTCTGAGTGGCAGTGTGGCTCCCCTCTCCAGATGGCAAGGAATCTACACACCGCCCAAATCTGTTGAGAGGTAGGATAGATGCCTCTCAGCTGTATCTGCCGGGACGCTGGCAAACAGCTTCACCATAAACAGGTGATAAGATCTTACTGCTACCTGTTAACCAATACAAGTCCCCTGGCTCTCTCTGGTGCACTTGCCTTGAACCATCATTTATTATACATTAAGCTGGAGTGATACTATGCATGCAGATCTCTTTATGTATTACTAACAATCTGATCTACTAACGCTGTTTGAGCTGGATGAAGAATGCATGAGACGCTTTACAGTTATTAACACGCTCATCCATCAGCTGTTTACTGCATTCCGCTTCTTGCTACATTGTCTGATTGTTTTTTGGACTATTTAAGGTGTCTCATTTATACTAGGTCTGGGATTCATCCGTTCACACTGTATTTTATGATTTACTGAGAGTTTTTAATGTATGTCCTCTGAAAGTGATTATTAGATTATTAAACTATTTTACCTCTGTCCAGTGCTCTCCATTGTTTTTTTTTACATTAAAATAATCCTCCACCATTCTATGGATGGTGACCATAGCAGATTGAGTTATGGTAGAGGTGTCACAAATTTTGGGCAATTCTTTTAGACCTGACTAGATGTCAAAATATTGTGTTGACTCATCTGCATCACCAGTGCATCTCTTGGGAAAGCTGAGTTTTTTCAGCAGTTGCCAGAGTACAGAGTACGGAAGAAGACATCATTGCGTCATGTGCCAATTGAGCTGACAACTTGCTCACCAGGAGCTCTTAGCATCTCTTAAGATCTGTGTCAGTTAGAAATAAAGACATGATGTATGACTTAAACCTAGGATCAAGCACAATTGACAATATGTAGAGATCTAATTTCAAGATGTTAACATCCCTTGGAACCTGGCAAAGTGAATAAAAGACTAGTTCTACAAATCTGACAAACTTAGCGGAATAACTCTGTTTCATCCCCTTCTTCAGGTTCTTGAGCTGCTTTTCCAAAAGTCTAATTAGGAGAATCTGTTACAAGTTGCGGGCACAACTTGTCTCCCTCTAGCAGTTTACCTTCTCCTGGCACAATTGTTCCTGTTCTGCTAGTTGCTAGGTGATCTGCATGTCACAGGAGGTAATGTGTTTTCAACAGCACGGTATTGTTGATTCCTTCCCCTATTTGTGCATGCTGGCCTTTTGCCACCTCACTGACTAGCATTTCTTTTGGTTCTCTCAGCTCTGCTGCATGGTCAGCATTATGTGCTTTCTTGCTACATTGTGTTCTGGTTCACCAGCTATATTGCCTAACCACCGTTTATCGGCTTCCCAGCTGCACTAGCAGCTTCCATGCTGCAACCAGCTCACCAGCCACTGCATCGGCTTCCTAGCAACACCAGCAGCTTCCATGCTGCCACCAGCTCACCAGCCACAGCATCGGCGTCCCAACTGCACCAGCAGCTTCCATTCTGCCACCGGGATCACCAGCCACTGCATCGGCTTCCTAGCCACTCCAGCATCTTCCATGCTGCCACTGGCTCCAAAGCCACTCCATCAGCTTCCCAGCCACACCAGCAGCTTTTTTGCTGCCACTGGCTCACAAATTACTTCGTCGGCTTCCCAGCCACACTAGCAGCTTTCCATGTTGCTATTGGCTCTCAAAGCTGCATCTCAAGTACACCAACTTGTGTACCGGCTCCCAAGCAGCACCATTGGCTCTCAAAGCCACATCTCAAGTACACCAACTTGTGTACCCGCCCCCAAGCTGCTCCATCGGCTCTCAAAGCCACATCTCAAGTACACCAACTTGTTTACTGGCTACCTAGCAGCACCATCGGCTCACAAAGCCACATCTCAAGTACACCAAGTTGTGTGCCGGCTCCCAAGCCTCACCATCAGCTCTGAAAGCCGCATCTCAAGTACACCAACTTGTGCATTGGATCCAAAGCTGCATCATTGGCACCACAGCCACAAGATTGGCTCCCAAAGCCACAACATCTAATCCTTTACTCCTACTACTGGATCAAAGCCACACCATCAGCTCCTTAGCTGCACTATCAGCTCTCAAAGCTACACCATCAATTCACTAATTTCTGCTACTGGTTCAAAGCTGCACCATCAGCTACTAAGCTGCATAGTCATCTCTCAAAGCCAAACCTTCCTGCACATAGGCACTCAAGCCATATCACTGGCTCTCCAGCCACACCATTGGCTCTCAAAGCCAAATCTTCCTGCACATTGGCAGTAAAGCTGCATCACTGGCTCTCCAGCCACACCATATGGTCTCTAGATGCCTCATTGTCACTTCCTGTTCCAAACTCCTCACCTCACCATTGGATCACATCAGACACCCATGTAAGCCTCTACTACCCTGAGTATTAAGCCCAGATGCCCACCTAAATACCAGTGATCATCTTTAGGTAACAACGGGTGGCTGTTAGTAATGGAAGACCTCGCTATGCCGGGTTCTAGAGGGCTTACTCGGAGAAGTCTTTGGGATTCATTACAGAATCACCAGACTCAAGTTGGTAGTGCCTGAGGTTACTTCATAGATTAGTACTTTGAATAGTTTTAGCAACTTGCACAACACAGATTATTCATCCTGTGCACATTCCCTCTCCGCTCCCTATTTTATGGCTTTTGTTTAGGTTTTGATGTCTTGTTGCTGTTACTCCATTCGCTGAAGCACATAATGGGTGGAATTCTACATTGTTACTACCGCTTACTTCAATTGGTGGCATAGCTATTTGAACTGTATTTGCAGGTGCTGCAATCTTCTACATCAAGTTGCTAAATTCTGGAAATGTCATAATATTTTTCTGGCCACAGACAGCATTTTCTGCATGCATTTTTTAAAATATACTGTGCCACTAAGTTGATTGTGTGAGTAAAAAAATGGAATGTGTTTGAATTTAACCAGCTCTCACAATATTTGTGCTTTTGTGAGAAATGACAAATCCTGATGTTAAAATTTATGCAAAACTTATTGCAAATAGGCTCGAACCCTTACTTTCTCTTCCCTTATTCATCAGGGCCAGGTGGGATTCATTCAGTCATCAATCTCCAGATAACATGAGGAGAGTGGTTGATATAATGAATGCCTTTTTGGTGTCCAATGGGCTGCTTTTGCTGCACACAAAGAAAGCATTTGACAAGTTGCATTGGGGATATCTCCATACTGTTCTGCTTGGAGGTCAGGCCATGTCTTCAATTTTGTTTTGTACTCAAATCCAACAGCCAGAGTATTTGTCAATGGTATGCTGCTCTCAATTTTCCCAATAACAAATGGCACTCTCCAAGGCTTCCCCCTATCCCCACTGGCACTCACTATTGGGCCCTATTCCAAGGTCATTAGATCTAATAATTCTATAGGAGGACTTCTCAGACTTAAAGTATATGCCTTTTTGAAGATGACATCCTTTTAACTCTTGCAGATCCCAGTTTGTAACTCCAACACTTACACTTTATTTAAGAGGATTACTTCAGAGTTTCAGATTACAAATAGAATGGTTCTAAAAGCAAAGCCCTTACTATTAATGCCAATTACCCTGTTATAGTCACTGAAATCAGAATATCCCTATGTTTGGCAAGATACTATTCTTCAATATTTAAGAGTCCATTTAACCCCAACTGTAGATGGCCTAATATTGGCTAATTTCTTTCCCCTTTTATGTAAACTTTCTCTACTGATGTCTAACAGGATGATGCAGCATATTTCCTGCCTCAAAAAAGTGGTCACTTTACCCAAAGTATTATATTAATTTAGAACGATTCCCTTATTGGTACCGATTTCTAATCTACATAAATTTCATGTAGTCTTCCTCAAATATATCTGAAAGCATAAGAAACCAAGATTAGCAAGGAAAACCATGTCTTTCCCGAAATTGGAGGGAGGGATAGCTAACCCTGACCTATGTTGTTACCAATTTGCCTCCTTATTTTCTCAAATGGGTGCATGGTTTGTTAAAGAAAACACTAAATCATGGGTCCTTTTGGAACGTGGTATGATTTCCCCATTCCCACTTACAGACTGTCTCCATTAATGTACAGTTTCTAGCTCGGTCTGTTTCGATTTCAATTCCAGTAAAGCTTGGCTATAATTGGCCTCAAGGACATCAGATATTCTCTTCTCAACTACACATTTGTCCCTTAAAGAATTGGTTTCCCTGATTCTGAACCTATCTTTTGTAACTTGGGTTGCTCAGAGGGTTCATACGTTCACTGAGGTCATGGCTTTAGGCTATTTATTATCATACAATCAGATTCAAACAATATTTTCTCTCACTTAGGGATTTTAATAATTATCTACAACTGAGACACTGGTTATTTCATATAAACTCCTTCTCCATATTTAATGCAGACATTCCCTAAATTTTTTTATGAAAATTTAACAAGGCAGAAGGTAGAGGGAGTATTACATGGTGGTACAGTATTCCCTCTTTATCAATCTTCCTAAATGTGTTAGCTTCTGTTTTTCTAGGTGCATCTCCCATTTGGAGCACTTTTACAAATTACTCCTACATATATTTTGTTCATGCCCAAATATATCTAACTTATTGTCCTTGGTATTTGCTCTTAATTCTAAAGTTCTAAATATTCCTATTACACCCCATCCATTATTAGCCTTATACCATTTGCATAATAGAGAATTACTTAATAATGATCACAACATCATGGGCCATATTCTCTTTGTTACTAAACTTTTGCTAGCTCAACATTAGCGCTCTCTTCAAATCCCAAGTTTGGAAGCCATTGAGAAAAATGTCCAGTCTCCTTGTGAATTTGAGATGGCGAGAGTCTCCTACTCAGCCTCTAATCCCCTGATTTGGTGGTTTGGCTGGAGCGAATACTGGGAAGCAAAAACCACAGTTTAATCTTGGCTCTTCTACTGTTATTCCTATACATAATTATTATTATTATTATTATTATTATTATTATTATTATTATTATTATTATTATGTTTTTCTGTTTTACACTATATGCTACTGTTTTGTATTTGTATTTTTGCGATTTAATGGTGTGTTTTTGCTTAAATTTTATGTAATCTGTTTGAAGTGAGTGGCTCTTACACATATGTATACATGTAAACCATGACTATGTGTACCTTCCCTGTCCCCTTCTATACATTCCTCTTTTTCATTTTTGTACCCTTCCCACACAATTCAATAAAACAAAATTATATATAAAAAAAGAAATGACAAATCCTGAGGAGAGTCCAAGTGGTGCAAGTAATTTTTTATGACATCCCTGTTGAAACCATTATGCCTCTTACTGAAGCCAGTGATACAGAGAGTAGCCTGCCTGGGAATGAGGTGGATACACCCACCTAATGGATTGTAACAGTCATGTAATCTTTTGTTTGACCAGCACTACTTGTGAATCATGGGTATAATGGCATTTTGTAGGCCAATAATTATTTCTTTATAATGACCTGGTACAGATGAGGAATTGCTCTTCTGGTAATAAAAGAACAGATGAAATTTAAGAACAGATGAAATTTGGTAGCAGGGACACAAAACCTCAATTAATCGTCTAAAACCAGATGTTTTAATGGCAGATATTGGACACAGATCTAATACTAGCATAGCCATCATGGCTTCAGTGATCTGCTGTGCAACTGGGTGACAGCAGTCATACTTGCTTCCTCTTGCAAAGGATTGTTTAACAGCCAATTGTTTTTTTTAAACTACTACTAGTTGTCTTCTTGGTCTGCTTCTGGGGTAAAGATCCACTCCCTGCAGCAGCAGCAAACCTAATGCTCAATGAGGGATACTGGATAGGAGAAAATCCAGTTAACCTTAGCAAATTGGATGCAGGACTACCTCCAATCATTAATGAGGAGATTGATTATGAAGAAGGAGTTGGTGGTAGAGATTGCAGGTGCTGGGATCTAGCTGAGGGAAGGGAGCTAGCTGACTCTGGACTGAATTTGTTATTACTTTAGCATAATTGTCAGATTTTGCCAAAAACTTTTCATGCATTTACTGCAAATTATGTAACAGGGAGGAGGTTCTTGGATGGTTTATGTCCCTACCTCTTCTTACTTTGGCTTTACAAATGTTACAGATGGCTTGGCAATTGCTGCCATATACTTAAGAGGTGGATTTTTTGGGCATTTTGCCAAGGCATAACAATGTCTATCTTCTTATTATGGTCAAGAACTGCTTCCACTGGTGTCTGACTTGCACAACTACATCCTCATCATCCTCAATATTGCTGACATCAGATATACAAATATCCTCCTCATCCTGTTGCACTCAGTAGCACTCTCAATTTTTAGGTCACCATATTTACTTGTGCTGTTCATGCCCACATTGGTAGAGTTTTCAGAAATGGTAGGAGTAGTGTTTCCAAAATGTTAGACTCACTCATAGCACTCGTGAACACCCTACGACTCTCCTTTGGGACTTGTTCTTCTGCCCGAGTGTTTTTTTGCACTGATTTATCTTTTTTAATTTTGATACTTCTTCTAGACTCTGAGTTGGAAAATGTTGCATTGTCACATGAGGTCATAGAAGAAGATGATGCCTGACTGACAGCAGTTGCAGAACCACCACTCACAAGCCTATCCTTGCCATGGCATGTTGGCAATATTATGTTTTTGTGCAGGAAACTTTCCCTTTATTAGAGTTGATTTTTTTTACTTTAACAATGTAAAATATTGTTTTTATTTCAGATGCACTGACTTAAACCCTCTAAGCCTTCGAGCACCAGCTTTAGCAGATGTTGAAGAATTAGTATCATCATGAATAGTATTAGTCATGGAAGAAAGAAGGAAAGTACTTGCTTACAGGAGCACTCTAAATGATATGTAAGTTTTAGTTAAAACATGACTTTTATTAGAATCAATTAAAATGAATCACAACACCTCACAAAATTATAATTGGGAACACTAAAGGGAAAAAGGGGCTAATATGGTGGCTACTGAGTATAGCATATGCTCTGGTATATAGATATAGAGCTGTATTAATTATAATTTATAACTTACTGTATCCGGGCATTGTTAGCTCTAAATTACAATGAAAATATAATAACCATACTAGCAGACTAAAATCCATTACCAAGGCAAAAAAACATAAGTCTATGTGTGTTACATGTGACAAAAATCAGTGTTGTGGTGAAATGTGTGACAAATAACATGAAGTTGAGAAATATATAAAACTAAAATTTAACACAGCACCTATAATCCTGTAAATATTTAATAATAATACAATAAGATTATTTGCACTAACACCACTGGACTAAGGGCCTGATTCAGCATGGATCACAACTGCTAAAGCGTACGCAGCTGGTCGATTGTTGCGGGGTGCGCATGCATATGCATCACAGTGTGTGTATGCAAAGGTATCACTGTGATCACACTGCAATCATGCAGACCATGGAGAGCCATCGCAGAGCAAGTGACAGGCTGTGAGCATTGGTGGTGGTGACAGGGGAGTGGTCACAGAAATGTAGGCATCTGTCCGTTTGAACTCCATTTCCTTGGTGTGCATAAATTAGCCACTGAGATGGTATACGTACAGAATCTTGAGTACTCACTGCATTCAACAAGACTTACAGTTTCTGTGGCAGGTCAGACATGCTGTAATTGTGCGTGAGGGGTCAATATTACTCAATGTTACTGATGAATACGCAGGACAGAGGTATTACGGATGTGAGAGAGTGGTAGTGGGCATGTCTATATTATATATTGAAATAGAATAAGTTTGAAAATTAGATCTGTGCTCTGATCTACTGTCCTTGTTTGCCTCTGGCATTGGACAAGGGATGAGAGTAAAAGCCACTATCACAGAGAAAATAAGAGCCTTAAAAAGCAAATAAGAGCATTAAAAAACAATAACAGCAACCTAAAGAGAATACACTGATGCAAAATGCAGTGCAGGGCAACATCAAACAGGTCGTTTTTTGCCAGGAGTAGAATAAGGAAAGGAAAGAGGAGATAACTGTGCACAGTTGCGTGTAGCAGTGCGATCTGGTATGAGGTCCCTTATGCGCACAGGGCAACCCCAAGAAGTTTTGACGTTAGTTTTACTGGGGGATTCTTCACAGTGATTCATACTGCAATTAAAAAAGGGGAACTGTATCTAATTTAACCAGTGTGACTGTGCCAGTGGCATAAATTCTTCCGAGATGCCCAGAGGCAAATTATAATTTGGTGCCCCCCACCCCATCACTACTGCTGACAGTGTAATGTAGCATTTTGCAAGCAGATACACCCGCAGTTGTCCACAGAATATAGGCACGCCGCAGATCATTTTAATCAGCAGAAGCTGCTTCTGCATTCTATTCACATTGCTGTGCAAATAAAATGTATTTGAAGGGAAAAATTAGCACAAAAAGATGCTCGGTGCTACAGAGTCACTCTGCACTCATGCGTTATGTATTGCACAGAGGATAGATGTATGTGGACACATCTGTATGCATTAGTCACAGATAAGACAGTGACCTGTATGGTGCAATTAGCATGAGGCTCACAGTCCTCCTGATGGAGGCGAAAGCCACCAGATGTGGGATGGGGAGCCCTCCTGATACCCCTGATGGAGGGGAAAAACCACCTGATGTGGTTGCTTTGAGGACTGAGTTTAAGTAAAAATACCGTAAGACTGCCACTGTGGTGGGACTACTAATCACAAAATGCCCAGTCTACTGCTGACTGCATCACATGTCCGGAAATTGCTCCACCAAAGATCTGCCCCCTGGGAGGAGTGAAACAGAGAGTTGTGGGTGAGGGGGGTGCTGGACATGTCACATTGACATAAGAAGCTGCAACACCAATGAGTAGGGACAGGCTATAGATAGACAGAGGCGGCAGCTGATGGTCTGACACTGAGCTCTCCACTAGTGTATGGTGGCTTCTCAGGTGCCGGGAAGAGGTGCCATGTATTGGGCGGCCATGATGGTACACTCTGGGTACATAGTTACAGCTACAAGTGGGGTGAATATACTGTGGGCACTGGAGGAGGTGCCCCTTCAGTGCTGGAGCCTGGTGGCAGTCACCTCCATTGTCTCCCATAGTTCTGCTCCTGAACTGTGTACTTGTGGACTGCACCAATAAATGGTTAATGCCAATGAATGTTGCCTGTATATTAGGAGGAGCT
Source organism: Taudactylus pleione (assembly GCA_031769625.1). Classification (NCBI taxonomy): domain Eukaryota; kingdom Metazoa; phylum Chordata; class Amphibia; order Anura; family Myobatrachidae; genus Taudactylus; species Taudactylus pleione. Next base: position 16,720,893 of record JAUIMM010000120.1, read on the forward strand.
CTGGGGGCTGTGAGCACCAGTAAAAAATATATAATGCTGCCCTGTATAGTGTATATTAGAAGCATCTCTGGGGGCTCTGAGGAAACCGGGGTTGCTATTCCCGAAGAAACGAGTCAAGGATAGAGAATCTGATCAGCTCATGTTCTTTTGATCACCCCGCTTACCAGTCCATTTGATATCTACACTTTGTTTTACCAGGAAAAGAGGCATTCCAGCACTTATCATTGCTCAGTGCCAGACCACTAGAGATGGCAGTGGTCTTATTGCTCTCCTCCCACTCACTCTCCACAGCGGTCTTTTCCGGACCACACAGAGGATCCAGCAGTTGGTTGTACCCCTGCTTATTGTGCCCGATAGCGGCTTTACCGGACTGCACAGTGGATTCAGAAACCCACTTGCACTCCTGCTGATGAGCGGTCAAGAGCACGTCTGTGTGAGAAATCTACCAGTGAGTACACATATCAATCACTCATTCAACACTGCATATCTGTGTCCTAAATACTGCACTATGAGTAGATAAGTCTAATATTCTAAAGTGTATACTAAGGATTTTGACTTTCATTTGGGGACCTTCATAAATGTGTGCAAATATTAATAACCAATATTGAGTCAAACAGAAGATCACTCATCAATTCATGTGCATCATCATTTAGCACCTTTTTTGAAGTTAACCCTTTAAGAAAAGGAATCTGGGGAATTATCAATTAAAAGAGCTTGAACAGACTACAGCACTGGATTGTACCATCTTTTTTATTATACTCTATGTTTATATACTGTTTGATATATGCTAGTACAATTTTAAAATATTTTTTTTTTAAATAAATACAATGTTATTACAATCTGTGTGTTTATTCAAACCAGCGCTCCACATCTACTTGTGTTACATTGACCTTTTTTAGCAGGTAGCAGATCCTGATGAGGCAGCTGCTAGTGTATAACCAATATAAGAATGGATTGGGGAGCACACCCATACACATTTTTCTTCTTCCAAAGACAGAACAAGTGTTATGTAAGCATCTATGGTTGTTGACAGTGGATATCTCAGTCCTGGTAAATTCGGAGGCACATGCAGTATGTACACCAGGGAAAGGATTTTTAGTGGTGTGATCATAAAGATGATGACTCAACTGCAGCAAAAGATGCAGCCACATCTGCATCCAACTCAGGATCAGTCCCATTATGTCACAGACTTTTTCTTTATAAAACATGCATTTATTTTTTTCTTCTCTTTTTCTGCTGCTATTCCCAAAAATCATAAAATAAATTGATTGTTCATTCTACTAAAGCTGGTAGATGATGTGTGTACCCAATGATGGCAGATGCAACTGAATGTTACCAGGTAGTCCATACACACTGCATGATCTTGTGTCCGACTGGCTGATATATCTTTCCCCTGCCGCATACAGAGCCATGGTGTTGGCTGTCACACCTGCAGATTGGCCAGAACTGCAGGCTGATATGAATAAGCAACAAACAAAGCAAATGAGAGTGCAATAGGTCATACAAACTGGATGATGTCAACGATTTGTCGTTCTGATTCGTCTCAAAGCAACAAATCATTAAAATAATTGTTTAGTGTGTGTACCCAGCTTAACTCTGTAAAGCACACTTTCTGTAAACTAACAAAGAGGCAAGCATTCCTATGCAAAGAGGCCACCATTCCCACCATTCTGCATGCACTGCAAGCAGATCTGAAGATGCAACAAACAATGGCCATGATTCAGAGCCAGACACTCTTTCAGAGCGCTCGCTCTGAATCAGGGCATTTTTTTTTATTGAACCGGCCTCTTCTTGTCCGCATGCGCACTGCCTGGCCATCGACCCACTTGCGAGCGGGTCTGAATCAGGCCCAATGTGCAGGAGTGTGCAATAGTATGTATACACTGAATGATGTGGATTATTTCTTGTTCCAATTCATCCCAAAACAAAAAATCATCCAATCATGTATATTGTCTAGTGCACAGGTTCTCAAACTTGGTCCTCATGACCCCAAACAGTGCATGTTTTCCAGGTCTCCTCATAGATCACAAGTGAAATAATTACCTTCACCTATGGATCTTTTAAAATGTGTCAGTGAGTAATGAACACACCTGTGCTCCTGCTGGGTGACCTGCAAAATGTGAACTGTGTGGGGTCCTGAGGACCGAGTTTGAGAACCACTGGTCTAGTGTGTGTACCCAGCTTAACTCTGTAAAGCACACTTTCTGTTAACATTCAATAGGTCACCATTCCCATGCAAAGATGCCACCATTCTGCCTGCACTGCAGGTAGATCTGAAGATTCAACAAACAAAGGCACTCATTCAGACCCGGACGCTAAGCTGCGCTCTCACACAGCTAAAAGGGGCTGGGTATGCAAATGCCGCGATCACACTGTCTGGTGTCAGGATGCCTTCTATGTCTTAGAGAGCGACGGCAGAGCAACGGCAGAGCAAATGCATGCAGGTATAAAGCCAACCACTTTTAACTCTTAACACATGTCATATCCAGGAAGTGTCTGAATAATTGGAACCATCGAGAGCCATCAGAGCTGCATGCAGCACTTGAGGTAGACCCTACCCCACCGCAAGCACTTCGATCACTGTTGGCTGAAAAGCAACCAAGTGACGTGTACAATGATTCATCTTTGCTAATTATGCACACCATTAAACTCCGTTTTGACGGACAGACATGCCTGATTTCGCAGCACCACTCCCCTGTTTACAAGCACTGTCCCGTTTACATCCACAAACAGCGCTCTCACTCAAATAGCATCCAGTCTGTGTACTACGAGAGCACAATTCCTGGCTGCAGTAACTGATTCAATCATGCATACTTTGACGCATAAGCAAATGTGCGATAATCACCCATAGCGTGCGTTCGGAGCTTAGTGAATGGGTATGAAGCAGGCCCAAAGTGCGGGAGTTCGCAATAGTATGTACACACTGGATGATGTGGACAATTTGTTATTTTGATTCCAAAAACACAAATCATCCAATATGTCGTCAAGTTTGTTTATACAGCTAAACTCTGTAAAGCACACTTTCTGTAAACATGCAAAGAGGCCACCATTCCAATGCCCCACACTTAACAAAATGGAAGTGACTAACTAGATGTTTGTTCCTCAGATCCATTTGAAAATTAAAGGAGTTGAATGTGTGTCACAGTGGCTATCAATCGGAGTCAAAAAATCATTATCGTGAAATACAAAAATATGTACTATATTCTATCATGTGTAAAAAAATAATTGTTAGTTCTTATTATTAACAGATTTATTTTAGATTTTTATTGTTTGCCCAAAACAGAATATTCCATTGCTTTTACATTTGCAGTTAGTACTAACTTGTTTTGTGAGCATATGAGATGTATTGTACATGTTTTCAGTGATCAGTGCTGAATTACTATATATTGCTCCATGGCTTGCAGAAACAGCAGGTCTTTAGGCTAATTAATAAATCATCAATGCATTTGTGGTGTGAAAAATGAAATATTTATGCTTGCCAGAGTAATATTTCTGTCTTGAAGCCCCATGCTCTGTTGATGCCTGATGGAGTATGAAGTAAATACCAGCTGGTTTAGAATGAAGAGAATTTAATTACTTTCTATAAAGTTAACAGCATGTTAAAAAAAGATATATGTTATGCCGCAAGATGTATCAGTAAGTGAAGTAAAGATGATAATATACTGTACATGTGAGAAATCACATACTTGATTCTTTTATTCACATACACACACATGCATGCACACACACATTTTACACAATTAGGACATGTATATATAATTGAGGAGTAGTTATTTTTCTGATCAGTAGAGATGATTATCCAAAGAAAATGTCACACAAAGTGGTATATGGATATATATGTAGATAATTGGTCATATGCAATGCATCCCTGTCAAAAGTGATAAAACATATGTAGGTAATTCCCCAAGCAAATCAGTTTCCTTTTAAAGTAATACCCCTTTTACACCGGAGCTAAAACCCGGGTTATTGCAGGGTTAACCCGGGCAGCTCCACGGTGTAAAAGGGGTGAGGGTTGGATCGCCGGGTGGAGTGACCCGGCAATCCAACCCAGTTAAATAGCAGGGTTAGACATGGGAGTAACCCGTGAAACCCTGCTGTGTGTGTGGCGCACTCTGGGTCTTGATGACCTGCAGTGCGCTGCAAGCCAGCTGATTGGTCCAGCTTCAGTGGCGCTTGGAGATGGCGTCATCTCCAAGCGTCCACTTTCATGCCGGAAAAGCTGGGTCTATGCAGACCCGAATGCGGTGTGAGCGGCGCCGACTCAGGAATATCCCGAGTTGGCGCCGGCTAAATTCCGGGTCTGATCCAGATAGGAACCCTGTTCCAACTCCGGGTCAGACCCGGAATTTTGGTGGAAAAGGGGTAAGACATTCCTTGACTTACAGAATGTTATTTCAAGGCAAGATAGATTTTTTATTTTAATATCTTACACTAACCGTAAATAATTGAGGGCATCAAATAGTAAAATAATATTTTATTAAAAATATACAGTAACTGGGCTGTTCAATCCTTCACTCCCAAACTAGTTCTAATGCAAACAGGTTACAAGTACAACAGATAGAGAGTGTTAATCTCTTCACTCTCATAATTACTGTATAAATAATGTTTACCAAAAATAATGGTCACGATCCTGACTTATTTTACTGATCTTGTCCTGTGAATTACCTCAGCTAACTGCTCTGCAGGTTAATATGTCCAGATTGCCTGCAGGCTACAGCATGTCTGTGTTTGCTAGTTTCTGGATTCCCCTTCTGGACCGATTGAGCACATGTGAGTCTATCTGCCTGTGAGAGCTGCAAACTCCTGACTACAGGTTGACTTTGGCAATCCAACTGATGTGTTAGACCTGAGCTAAAGATTTACTGTTCCATTCCAATAGTGCTAATTATTCTCCCTGCATGGCTCCAGTGTTGTCAGATGAAACAGGGTCCTTTCTGAGGTGCCAGTGTCCAGCATTCTCCATGTTCTCAGGAGACAGGGTGCCACCATCTTCCCCAGGATCAGCTGATCAGATCACTGCCAATCCAGACCTGACACTAATTCAGCTGATTTCTGCATCCACTCTCCACTGGTCAGGGGGTATAAAAGGAGCAGGCCAGGAAGTCTCAAGCTGTCAGTGCAACTGTAGCCTAGCTGAGTGAGGAGAAAGCGGCCCTGTGTGTATTCCTCAAATTGATTCCTATGCTATCTTCACCTAGCACCTCTTGCTCAATCGGTCCCAGCTGATTACCACAGTCCATCAGTCCCAACCGATTACCACAGTCCATCAGTCCCAGCCAATTACCACAGTCCATCAGTCCCAGCCGATTACTACAGTTCATTGGTCCCTGATGATATTCACAGTCCATCAGTTCCAGCAGATACTCAGTTTACAATTACTACAGCTCATCGATTACTACAACTCATTGGTTCTTATCAAATACCATAGCTCATCGATTCCAACAGTTCATCGATTATTACAAAGAAACAGAAAACACTAAAAGAGTAGGATGGTGCTGGAAACAATATAATGACAATAAACAAAGTACTTATTCCTTCAACTGCAAAATCCTGTGTCCCCTCCACCAACACATTTCGGGGACACAGGACTCATTGGGTGATTGTACCTTGGATCATATTGGACTTATTAAGGAACTTTTAGCCTAGTGTGGAAGTCTGGACTTTTAGAAACCACATTGTGTGTTATAGTTTTTTATCATCTCATTTATATAGTTCCGTGTGTTCTATATCTACGTCCATGAACTGTGGCACTTTTTTTCTAGTTTAATAAATAGTGTTTTACTAGATCATTCCGGAATATTTATACCATATGCTGACAAATTTTACTTGGAGGAACAAGTCCAAAGATACTTTTAAGTTCCCATAGAAGTGAGATTGGGTACTCCTTATTTTATTGCTTTGTTGTTTGGAGGTGGTGGAATACATGGTTATATAAATATTTTATCTGCGGGGCAAAATAAACCTTTATACGTGTATTATCCCCCCTCAATATTATGAGTGGGGTACGCCATTATGCAATATAGGATTATTAATGTTTTTGTTATTTCATGTATTATCATAGATAACAAAGTCCTTCCTCGTTTTTCTTTTTCCATCTATTTTGTGTTTTATTTGGAGAGAAAACCACAGTGGACTTTTCAAAATATCATTGAAGGACTGTCTCATGACACATCATTTTGCATTTGAAGGAATAAGTACTGTGTTTATTGTCATTATATTGTTTCCAGTGCCATCCTACTCTTTTAGTGTTTTCTGTTTTTGTATCAGAGTATGGTGTTACTCTGTTACTTTAAGAGGTAGGTAGGCAGCAGGTTTTGAGCGCACTGATGGAACAACCCTTTTTTTCACATTGATTACTACAGTTCATCGATTACTACAACTCATTGGTTCTTATCAAATACCACAGTTTATCAAATACCTCAGCTCATCAAATACCTTCGCTTATTGGTTCGCACCCATAAACACAGATCATCGGTTCCCACCAATAATCACTGACCCACAGTTCCTTTTCCTTTCCTGAGTTTCAGTGCCAGTACTGAGTGACCAAGCCAGAGGGCTGCAACCTGCCCATCAGACACCGTGAAGCCCATATCTCCTTGTGGGGGTAAATAGTGAACACTGTCGGTGGGTTACACTCTGTGCCTCTGGTCTGGGCCTCTGTCAACACTCAGTATTAGTCTTAGTTCCCTGTCTTACACATAAGCAGGAGATACATCCACCCAGCAACCTTTAGTGTTGAGTCCCTGTCACATCAAGGCCCAAGTCCGGATTCACAAAAAACCCAATCCATGACACTAACTTGCTAGTAAAAGTGTATAATGAAGAATATAAATGTAAAAAAGTTTATGGACAAATAAATCCTAAATGGAAAACTGAATCAACAACTATAAGGGCTTTAAGCTAAATCCTGCTTTGTCCTGCTGTGCTGCTGGGTTGTTCCTGTGGCTGCTTGTTCCTTTGGGGTTGCATTTGCGGGATCCTTGTGCAATGTTGCTTTGCAACTACTTTGCTCTGTTATTGGGATTTACTCTTTCCTATTTGGTTTGCTGAGTTTCTGTGCAATTTTTATAATGTTGTTTTCCTTTGTGACCGCTCTCTGGGATGCACTGTTTGGACGAGTGTGCTCCCAGACATGGATTTAGCTTCTTAGTGTCTGTCTTCCCTGTGGGTTTCCAAGTTGCCCTGCTTGCATATCTGTCTGTTTCCTGTTTGATGTCGGCGTTGTGTGTGACAATCTCCCATTTGCTTTTGAATTTAGTGATTGGTGATGCTGGTGGTCTGTTTTTGTGCCCTTGTTTTCGATCTGTGCAGTCAGTGACTTGTGTTTTGTATTTGCTGAAGTATCCCCTTGCTCCCACAAATATGTTCTTTCCAAACCATTAATGTTTTCTATGCTCCCTCTCTTGTTTAATTTTGGGCCTTGCCTTTGCTCTGTTTGTGAGGGTTTTTTCTTCATTCCTTCCCATTTATCTTGTTTCCTGTGACATGCATACTGTTCATATCTCTCTTACTATATTTCTGTGCTGGATTTTTCCCTCTGTTCCTCTTTGGCTATCCTGTTTCCTTTCTAGTCTTCTCCTATGTGTATGTTGTGTATTACTTAGTCATATGGCTCTGTTTGTTGATGGCATGGTTCTGGACAGATGCTTCCTTGTCTTTTTTTTTTACCCAGTACCATAATACTTCTGTGTATGGTGGGTGTGTTCCTTCTCTCTCTCTCTCTGGGATGGTCTTGCCTTGTTCATATTGTCCACTAACCTGTTGACTTGGGACATTAAGGTGTAATTTTTATTACTGGTGTGCAAGGGTCTGTCTGGTAGGTATGGTCAAATATTGACAAGTTGCTCTCTGTTACTTTGGTTTTTTGTTGGCATTTTTCTTTTTTTTCAGTGTTTTTTTTTCTGGTTTGTCTTCTTTTGCCTTTTGGGGTGGTTTGTGTTGGGGAGTTCATTGCTTCTTCTTAGAGGTCATCTGCTGTGGGCTTTCTTTGCGTGGATGTGTTGGACCTTGAATCTGTGGGTCTTTCCTAGTCTGAGTCAGCTCTAATGGCCATGAGATGTTGGCATCCGTTACCTACTCTTGCCTCTTCATCCATTTAGTTTGAAGTGGCATGTGTTAGTGGAATTTCATTGTTTTGTTATTGATGCTAGGGCAACTCTCACCAAATTCTATTTCAGCATGGTGTTTCAGTGGTACTTGTAATGTGTGTGTTGATTACAGAATGTACTCTTTCCTTTAGGAAAGGCCTCTTTTGCATCTGCAGGCGTATGCTCCATTGCATTTTTTTCTGATTTTGGGTAATTGAAAGCTATTGGCTTCTAAGACCTCTGTGCACTGCATTTGCATGTGCTCCATTCAGGGGTAACCGAGGACTTTTGTTACCTGTCATTGTTTTAGTAGGGGTCTATAAGGGATAGTAATTATTTTCCTTCTTCCAGTTTAAATATACTAAAACCAAGGGTTATTTTTGGTTTTACATACAATGGGAATTGCTTTGTGACCATTCTCAGGTGGTTGTGGTTTCTTGTGGTGTTGTTTCATTGTCATTTTGTATTTTCTGTTTTACTGTACATGTTGTGTTGACTCACAACCAGCAGCTTGGTTTGTGGTGCATTGTTTAATAGTTGGAAGAGGCATCCCCACCTTGCTCATTTGGCTTTCTGTTGCTTGGTCTGAATCAGTCTGGGGTGGTTTGCCATGGTAGCTGGTAGTTCATTTGGGGTTTGTGCTTAGACCAATGAAGGGTGTTTCAATCATGCTGCACCTTAATTCTGACTTTTCTGTTATCCAGTGTCAGTGGATGGAGTAGAAGGTTGTATTTCCACTGTTGTTTCTTGGCTGGTTTGGATGTGCTCCCATTATACTGTTGTAATTGGAAGTCTGCAAAGCAGGTGAATTCGGTAGTGGCCATATTTCTTCTTCAAAATCCTTGATGGGCTTTGACTACTGGTGGCCATTCTCTGCCTACTGGCATTCATCCATATGTGGCTGGTTTTCTGTTTTTCTTGGGTGCTTGTTTCCTGTTTTGATTGGCTGTTTTGCATTATTGTAGATGGTGGCTCGTGGTTCTTTGTACTTGGCTGTTGCAGATATGACTGCTTCTCAGTGGCAGTAGTGTACTTCCATGATTGTGTGGATGGCATTGGGCATGTCCACAAGGAACATTTAACCGGCCTAGTAGGAATGCTGTCTATTCTTCCAATCTAGTATACAGGGGAAGCAGAGTTGTTATCTTCATCTTCTGCTGTGTGATAGTTAAACAAGGCTTTCTTGGCCACTCTTCATTCATTTAATAATAAAATGTTAATTAAGAAATTAAATTACCTTTATTATAATAATATAATAATTATAATACTAATAATAATGTTAATTATATAGCACTTTTCTCCTAAAGGACTCAAAGTGCTTTACATTTGTCTTTACAGCAATTTTAAGTTACATTATGTAGTTTATATCAAGTTGTGCAGAAGTCATCAGCCCATATGAGTCTTATGCTGACTACACACTGGCCGATCAATTGATCGGCCAATATATCGTGCCCCCGTCAGCCAGTGTGTACAGACAATATGTCTGTGAACAACATCATTCACAAACATTTTGCATTGGTTGTGCTGCACAGCTAATGAACAGATATCGATGGACAGATATGTCTGCAGACATAAGTGTGAGCAGTCTCCTATGCCAAAGGGGGGAGCAATCACACTGATTGCGCACCCCATAGGCTGTGCACTGGGCTGAGGGGCACATAGAGCCCCCCTCCCCAGCACCGCAAATGGTTTTTGATTTTTTGTTATTTTGAAGGGGACGTGGTCATGCCTTCCATGATTATGCCATGCCCCCTACCCACCCCCCAGCCACCGGGACCCACTGCAGCATGCAGATGATGGTCGTTCAGTGTGTATGAATGACCATCATCTGCAGATCACTTGATCTACAGATATATCTGTCAGGTGTGAAATGCAGATAAGCACATTGGGTTTGCGAGCGATGTATAGTTTGCTAGATAAGTTAAGGAACAAGACATTCCTTGATTGACAGAATTTTATTAAAAGGCAGCCTATCAGGGTAGTCATGATGGGATTAGTGATACTAATTTAGTCAGGATAGTGCAAGGGATCTGCCTGTTTCATTTTGAAAGTTGCATGTCCTTTCTCCCTTTATTGTTAGATTGCTTGATGTGCTAGTGTATCTTGTTTGTGTGCCGTTGGTACTGTGTTTTTCAGTGGCAGTAGTATAATTCCAGGATTGTGAGACACCTTTCCCATTGTAGTAATGTGAGGTGTCCTGCTCTTGTGAGAACATACAACTGACCCAGTAGTGGAGGTGGCTATATTCACAATCCAGTAAATGGGGGAACAGAATTGTGGCTACCATTGTTATCTTAAAGTTATGCAGTGTTAAAGTTAAGCAATGCTTTCTTAACTACCCTTTATTCATTCAATAATATATTGTCAATTAAAAATGTAAATGAACATTTACTGGCAATGTGCCATTTCTTTGGTGGGGGATAATAAAGTGACTTACATATTTTATATGAAATTTCATTTGCATAAGCTTTCATCAGTGATATCATCTCTTCAGTATTAGAAACAATGATCATAATAAGGAGTAGTCTTGGCATTTTTATGTTATTTTAAATCACATACTGTACTGCTTCAGTTTAAATGAATTCAGACTTTATTCTGGTAATTTTATGTATGTATGCAGAGATTGCATTGACCTATGTATATATTTGTAATTGAAAACTGCAAAATGTAGTTTATTATGAATTGCTATTTTATAATTATTTTGAAAAGCAATGGGTAATCTAATTTCATGGTCACCCAATGCTCCCTTCTTACCTTTTTTTGCAGAGAGCAAAACATGCAAAAATAGCCTTATTTATTTTCTATTGTAGTTCACTAAAGAATTCAGTAGTTTATTTGTCCAGTTACTTTATTTAGTACCCCATATGGGACTGGATAAAACAAAACTGCAGAACAATAAAAGAAACAGAAAACCATCATATAATGTTAAGCATATCTATTCTTTAGGATTATTATTATAAATTTAGTGTATCAGAATTTGGTATTTGTATAATTTGTTGTTTGATGTCATTGAAGGAAGTGTCAATTTAAGCTTTTAGTATATATAAATTTTATTGTTATTTAGTCATACCACTGAAAATCTATTGACAATTCAACAAATTAAATAAAATTTTGCCTAACTTAAGCCTCTGGTCTTGATTCAGATTTGGGAACAGAGGAATAAAGAGCAAGTAACTGTGCATCTTGGTAAAACCATATTGCACTGCAGGTGGGGCAGATATCTAAATTGCAGTGTAAAAATAAAGATGTCCAGAATTTTTGGGATACATGCAAAAGCAGCCAGTATTTACCCCACATGCAAAAAAAAGTATGTACAGGTTGAGTCTCTGATATCCAAAATGCTTGGAACCAGGGGTATTTTGGATATCAGAATATTCCGTATTTTGGAATATTTGGATACCATAATGAGATATCTTGGGAATGGGACCCAAATATACACACACAATGCATTTATGTATTAAATACACCTTATAGACACAGCCTGCAGGTAATTTTATAGAATATTTTCAAGAATTTTGTGGCTCAAACAAAGTTTGTGTACAGAAATGAAATTCATTTATGTTTCATATACCTTATACACAGAGCCTAAAAGTAATTTTATATAATATTTTTAATAATTTGTGCCTTAGACAAAGTTTGTGTACAGTGAACCATCAAAAATCAAAGGTTTAATTATCTCAGTCATGCCAAAAATATTCTGTATTTCGGAATATTTGGATATGGGAGACTCAACCTGTATTTGCACTCCCTGCATTGCAATATGGTTTACCCAGATAAACAATATGATAAACAATTACTTGCTATTTCTTACTCTATTCCCAACTCTGAATGAGGCTTTTTGTCTTTTGTTTATTTAGAGTTGTTAAACTTTCGTTAAGTGAATATTATAGGTCAATAGGAGGTTTATATTATTCATGGACCTTGCAATTCAAGTTCTTAATAGACTCAACTTGCAACATATGTATAACAAAATAAATAATGTTATAGTTTGTTATACCTCATGGTAGATACATTTAAATATAAAATAATAATACTTGTGCCTATATAATAAAAGCTACTTATTTATACTTACATGAATTAAACCCCAATATAATTATACATAGTATACATATTCTACACTGAGACCTAAACCTACTGTAGTTAGTAAACTGTAAAAAGTTTTGGGCCATCACCACACAACTTAATAACACTAAGGAATGCAAAAGCTAAAATGCATAGTTTTAATGAATAGTAATTCATTTAAAAACTTTTGCTATTTTATGTAATTGTTTTACTATTTCAGCACTACTAACAATTTTACTTCTCTATAATAATTATATAAGACAAAAGGGCAACATGATATTGACTTAGGCCCTTTACACATAGTAATTATTTTTATTAGTACAGCATAATTATACAACAGATGAATACTATACTGAATACTAAGCCTTTCTAATTAGTTATTGGCCTGGAGTCAGTGAAGGTCAGTGAAACATTTTTTTTAACATGAAACAACTTTTTCAGAGTTCTATTAACTTGCAGTGCTTTACAAACTACAGGATGTTTAAAATGCCAGAAGTTCTGTAGCCCAAAAAGAAAACTACTACCTATTTAGTGGATAATTTTACTCCCAAATAACAATTGTATTCAAACATTTGGGGAGATTTATCAAAGCTTGGAGAGCAATAAAGTGGAACTATCAATTCTAACTCTCATTTTTCAAACAGCCTGTAAAATGAATGAAATAAAAAAGATACAGCGCTTATATGAGGTAAGTATATATGACTTAACCAGATAAAGTGTAATAATAAATATAATTTAATATTGTTAAATACAATTACAATAACACAATTATTAAAAACATTGATTAATAACATGTAAAGCCTTTCAAGCCAATATCAAAGCACCCTAAGGGGTGAAAGGGGTTAAAATGTATCCTCCCCCTGTGTAATATTCTGCCTGACTGACACATCATGACTTGAAAGAGAAAAAAAGGAGGAAAGAAAACTCTCATGGATGGGACACACTATGTCAGAAAATTAAATTAAAAATTAACTTTTATTTGTAAATGATTAAAATAGTTTACATTAAATTGACAACAGAGAAACAACTAACATGACATGAATAAATAAACTGATATTAGCAGTTAAATAATTCAAGGTTCACCGGTGTATAGAAACTAATTCTTGTTACAGCATTCCCAAATGGCTTAGTCTGTCTAAATGTCTGTTAAAGTGCTCTATGCAAAAATACTGTGCAAAATGATCAAACCTTAGCATTAAATAGTGGATGTCTTACCATTATAAACAATAATTATAGTATCCACCTATAATGTTCACAGTGATACGAGGCACCTCTCTAACAGATTCAAAAACAATTTCCCACTATCTATAATGAATATGAGAAATATCCATAAAGTGAGGTGTGCAAGTGCAATTAATGTAATATAAATAATAAATGATTACACCAACAAGAAAAGTTTAAACAATTAAATAAACATATCAGCAAATTCAGCAAATTCAGGAAAAAAACAGCTTGTGATCAAAATCAAAATTAATAATCTGTAATACAATATAACAGATATGTCTAATAGTTCAATCTCCTATATTGATGAAAAACATCAAACCAATTGAAAACGGCGAAAATGATCACATGTATTGAAAGCAAACTTCTTAACATATAATAATTCATATATAAGTCACTGTATCAATGTTGCAATTAATTAGATAATGTGACAACCACGGGCTCAATTAATCTATCCCTTTATTGGGAAACAAGTTTTGAGGTGTCCCTCAGTATATAGACAGTTAAGTTGTCATATCCCCTATACAAGTAATTGCAAGTCGAAATAGTAGTACCTGTGTACTTATCAGTCCAGGGATCTGCTGTTACCAATCTTACTATAGCATAGGCCTGGTAATGAGAGTCCCATGTTCTGCGGCACAGTGAAAAAAACAACAGTACTTTCTCTGCTGCCAGTGTGGGCAATGAAGTCAACCTGTTACATCAGCAGTGCATGGTGAAACTACAAAGGCGGCGATTGATGAGAGTCTAGTGAAGCGAAAGGGAGAGAAGATTCCTGTCAGTGGGTAGCAAAAAGAGAGAGCCTGTTTGTTATTTAGTTTCTTGTGACTGACAAATCATGCCTGCAGCACAGTTGAATTTTCAAACACCAACTGTCATGCCAATTGCTGCCAAACATCACTGGCAGTTTGTGTGGCTCCCCTATTTAATTAGTGATTGAAGTCAATGTATTACTACAAAGATGAGAGAGGACAATGTGATACTACAGAAATGGAATGTGAAATGTGTTACTAAGGGGTGAATGAAGGGAATGTGTTGCAACATGGATGAGGGAGGGGAATGTATTACTACAGGGGTGAGTGGGAGTAATGTGTTACTCCAGAGGTGAGTGAGGGGAATGTATTACTCCAGAGGTGAGGGATGGAAATAAGTTACTACAGGTATGAGTGCGGGTAATATGTTACTACAGATGTGAGGAAGGGAAAGGTATTTCTACACAGGTAAGGGATGGATGTGTTACAATATGGGCAAAGGAGGGATATTGTTACTACAGAGGTGAGCAAGGACAATGTGTTACTACAGAGGTGAGGAAATGGAATGTGTTAGTACACAGGTGAGTGAGGGTAATGTCTTACTGTAGCACTGATACATTTTGTGTCACTGGAGAGGTGAGATTTAAATGGAAACTTTAAAAATCTAAGGTCTACCCTGGTGAAACTGGGAACATATGCTAGTCTATATATCTATCCATCTATCTTAATTTGGGGGTCGGACTTCAGCTTTATGTCTCCGACTCTTTTGAACTTGTTTCCCCACACAGTTCGGAAAGCTTTCAAAGCTTGCTAAGAAAATCTCTTCTAGAATAATCCATCTCAGCTCCTGAAATAATGGACCTTACTTGCGATGCATAAAAGGGCCATGTTGCAGTATATAATCCTCTTTATCAAAGATGATGTCTGTTTTTGCTGGTACACCTCAATTTTTCAAAGTGCAAGGAGACAGCCTCTGTAGACAAACAGACATTTTCCATGACAAAGGGAATATTTTTGAAACTAATCATATAAACTCTTTGACAGAGCACTTTTATGTCATTAAAATGTCATGTTTATTATTCCATTTAAAACATTTATCAATAAGAACTAAATAAGCAAAAAGAACACCAAAAATGGACTACTTAATGTATAACTTAGTATACTAGTTTCTTTTTACTAATTAAAATGGCTACTTTAGCCACAGCATAATTTAGTATACTGGTTTATTTTTATCTATATTATCCCTACTAAAATCAAAACTGGTATGGGATATCCATAACCCCCTTTCCCTTTCTCTAAAAAGGATGACTTTTCCAGAGAAAAGACATCCTTATGAAGTACAATGCCTGGTTTTGCTGAGCAGTGCAAATAAAAATTTAGTTTTGAAGATATTTTTAAATGAAACAAAGGGTTTTTTAAGTGGTGTTTGTTTCATTGTAGAAGAGTGTTCAACCCTGCCCACTCATTGAAAGGACACATTTCAACCCATAGCTGAGAGAGATTGGGCCTAAACCTTTATTTAGAATGGGGTAGATTTATTTTTTTCATTCCAGTTGAAATTTGGCTAAGAAGTGTAATTCTAGGCTCACTTTGCCTAGTGTAAAGATAAACTCTGAATACAAAAAATGCCTCTTGTGATAAATACAGTTTCTAGAAGTTGTTACACAATTACATAGTTACTATGGTTACTATGGCTTAAAAAAGATACAAGTCCTTTTAGTTTAATAAATACTGATTTTTCTAGAGATTGTATTTAGTTGTAATATTTACACTATTGGCAATTTCAGTACCATTGTTTTACAGAGATGCAATCGAGAAGCCGGCTGACATTATACCAACAGCTGACTTCCCGACTGTCATATTCTGGCGAGGGTGAAGTGGCCGGCATCTAGATGTAGACACCGCTCATATCACCGGTGCCGGGAGACCGGCGGGTGGCATCCCGATTGAAGGGATGCTGGGCACTGCGAGTGGACAGCCAAGAGGGGGGAGGGTTAGGTTTAGGGCTCCCGGGGGGACTTAGGGTTAGGCACCCCCCCGGGAAGTTAAGGTTAGGCTAGGGGGAGGGAGGGTTAGTGTTAGGCTAGGGGAATTTTAGGGTGAGGCACACCCCCGGGAGACTTAGGTTTAGGCAGTGGGGAAGGGGGGGTTAGGTTTAGGCACTTAGAGGGGGAATTAGGGTTAGGCACTTGGGGGGGAGGTTAGGGTTAGGCACCCCTAAGGGAGGGTTAGGGGGTAGGTTAGGATAGTTAATACTTACCTAGGGATGATTGGGATTTCAAGCGCTGTTGGGCTGCCTCTGCCGGGATCTGTTCCTCTGTCGGCCTGATGCTGCCGGGATTGGAACTGCCGGCCATGCGGCCGGCGGTATTACATACCGATTCCTGTTTAAACAATCTGACTTTGTTCACATTTGTTGTGATGAGCTCTTTTGTTTCACCAAATATAAAACATAAAATATAATGCAAGTGTCCTGAGACAAAGGAGCTTATACAATATCTTACTGTGCTTAATGATATAAAATCAGTTTCCATACTGATTCTTCAGTTATTATTCAGTAATCCTTTTCTATATAATAATCAGCTATGGCATGTCCTTTGATCAAGATAGACATTGAGAGGAGAACTCTGCAGTATTAATATGGGCTAAATAGAATGGGACATGGGTGGACTTGGCATATGACTGGTTCAAACCTACCAATACAATAATAATATAGAATTTATCAAACACTAGGTATAACTGAAAGATCACTATGGGTATACTCACCGGAATCTCATCAATGCCTGCATCTTGCTGACTGTTACATTTATATATAATGTGTGGCTTCTCTTATTTATGTGCATCAAACTGTACACAGTATGATGCACATAAAAATATTCATAAAATATATAGTATACACATATACTGTAGACAGTATATAGTATTTTCCATGTGTATAGAACTTGAATTAATGTGGAAACTCTAAGGCCCTCATTCAGAGCCGTACGCTCTTAGCAGAGCGCACGCTCTGAATGAGGGCCGGGCTCCATTTTCATGGAGCGTCCTCCTGGACGCTCGTATAGCTGTGGGTCACCACCCACAGGCTATACGAGCGTGCATTGTGATGGTCGCGATGGTCGAGACCATCGCGACCATCGAATTTGCGAGCCGGAGCCTGCGGTTGAGGTTTTCAACCGCAAGCTCCGGAGTGATTTTGGCTCTATCAGAGCCAAAATCACTCCCACTGACATCACTAGTGATGTCAGTGGGCCGGCTTCTGACGGGAGGCGCTCCCGTGGGAACGCCCCCGTCAGGGAGGCACGCCCCCGGCACGCCCACCAAAGGGGGCGTGCTGTCAATCAACATTGACAGCACGCCCCCTTTGATCGGACACAACGAGCGAAGGACTTTCCTTCGCTCGTCGCGTCTGGCGCATGCGCACGACGGAGCTCCCTCCATCGTGCGCATGCTCAGTCCATAACATCGACTCACTTGCGAGCGGACAGCCGCTCGCGAGTGGGTCTGAATCAGGCCCTAAGTCCTTAGTACTGTATAATATAAATAGAACTCTCCATGGTTCTTAACAAATAAGTCTTAAATATACATTATGTAGCTAAAAGTCTAACATTCCACGTTACAGGCAACTGAGATACCAAAGTCTCTATAGAGGTAGTGTACAAATTAATACTGTCACTCACTGACATTTTGCAAATCATATGAGCATCAACATTTTGCCTTCAAATGTCATAAAACTCATTGACAAAATTAATCTTTTTATAGACAGTCATTTTATATACTTTATCTGTTGAATGTTTGTGCTGATATTATAAGAATACATTTCCATGACATCTGTTTCTGGAGAAACAAAACATGCTTGCAAATGTAAAGACATCATTTATTTCTTGTTGCAAGGGTCCGCCATATTGGCTTGTGCCACATCTTTTCAAGAGACACATACTGTATATTCTGTTTGCAATGATAAATAAATGAACTAGAGATGAGTGAGCCAAGTTTTGATTTTGTTTCCAAAACCATCTTTGCATTTCGGTGTTGGTTTTAAACTTGACATCAGGTGCATAATGTTATTTGAGGTCTTAAAATAAAAGATAGCCAAAAGCCTCATTCAGAGGCTTGAAACTTATACATAGATATTGGTCATTTATGGGTTGATGCATATCTACATATATGTAGATATTTTCCAAGGATCTACATATAGCATCCAGTGTCTTTTTTGGCTGAAAAATGTGTCTGTTGCAGTCCGATGTGACTAGCACTCACCAGGAAATTGTGCTGATTAATTTTTTATGTGACACTTGTATATCAGTGTGCCACTGAGTCTGTAAATCTAACTTGTCACCCTGAATTTTAGCACTTCATAAGGCTTATTCAGAGATTCATTCGCAAACAGATGTAAGTGTCACATATCACGTTAATCAGCACAGTCTCCTGATGTGTACTAGTTGCATTGCTTTATGATTTAGATGCATTTTTGGCATAAAAGTGATGCAAAACAGATGCTTGGCACTAGCAGAGTCTCACGGCACGTGGCACGCTGTTTGGTGCAACTGAAGCAAATATCCTTTATTCATTAGGGCACAGAAAGTCTGATTATGATGTGATTTGACCCTATGTACAGATAGGAGAGAGAAGGCATTTAATCCCTTACAGGATTTAGATAGCCCAGTTGAAAACTTATGGTGCATACACACGGGATGATCGACAACGATATAGCTGAATGATCTCCCTGCACCTTCCTGCAGTGCTGGATGATTGATATTGATCATCCAGCACACCACCAACCCACCAATGATGAGCCAGTGACCCGCGATCAATTATCTTGGGTCCCTATGTAACCTGGTCAATATTGACCAGGTTGGCCTGCATGCACGGGCGATGTTTGATATCATTATCATCCACATGTGCCCATGCATCGCTGGTCATTTGTGGCTTGGAAGGTACCAAAAAATGCACAATATGAACGATAATGATATGAACGATATCGTTATCGTTTATATTGTTATTGTACTGTGTGTACGCACCTTACAAATAAGTTGGATTCTTCTATTGGGTACAAACCAAGTCCTCCAGGGAGTTAGTCTGGATATAAGTCAACAGGGCTACCTGCAAAATCCTTTCACACTCATCCTCAATCTCCCAGCACCAGACCAAATGTGACATTGTTAGACCTTGAGATAGGCAAGAGCTTAATATTAACTAGATATTGTAAAGTAAAACTCAGTTGTCAGTGAGTAAAAGCTCAATATGAGAGAATAATTTGTAAACATGAAACTGAAAGATATACTTCCTAACAGCAGGATGTTTGCCAACAGTGTTGAAGGTCAATGGTAAATTAACCCCATTACAAGTAAAGTGCTTTTACTAATGTCTTGGTCTTTTTGAAGAGTATTACTGAGGAAGTGAACCTGTCTTAAGTTAGGAGCATATAAAGTGACATATAAAGAGACACATGTGGTATAATGGGCAATTATTTTAACAGCAAGATTTAAATAATGACCATTCTTATTGATTACCTTCTTCTCCAGTTGAAAGATACAAGCTCTACTAATGAGAATAGCTAGCTGATTTTACTTAAACAGACTGCTAGAAAGATACAGTAGGATGTGGAATACATCTGATCGGGGGAATGGAACGAACAGGGAAATGAGTTTCTTGTACTGTGGCTATATCAGTTTTTTTAGATGTTTAAGGGCCACCCTCTGTTTATTTGATGAGCTGAGACATTTGACCTTAATATTAAAGCAAGTATTATTCCAACAAAATATGAAAATGATACATAAGTAATAGTCCAACATCACCAAAAGACATGAAAATATTAATGTTGAACAAAAGAAGATTATCAAGGTAAAAGGGGGGAATGAAGAGCAAATAGGAAAAAAGACTGTAGTGACAAAAAAAATAGCAACCAAAAAAAAGCTAATGCTGTGCCACAGGGATAAAATATGTGGCAAAATGCAGTAAGTGGGGGTTTTGAACCTGGTCAACCCAATTGCTCTCAGAATAAGGGATCTAAAAAGAAAAAAAAACAGCAGGAAATATAGTAATTAGCATTTCAATGTATATAATAAGCAAGAAAGCATGTCTGTCTGTTTGTCCTTTATGCACGGCCAGAGTTATGGACCTAGCTCCACCAAATTTTGCATGGTGGTGGTATAGTTTGACCAGGATTAAGTATTTGCCTATGTTTGAATTTTGTCAGGATAACACACTGTCACACAATCCCCAAAAATGGGAACAATCTTAAATAACACAGGTTCTGGGGCTGACTCAAGTTGAAATTGGCCTGTGAGAAAGCTAAAAAAGTATCCTTTTAACCTCAGTCTGAAAAAACTTTATGACTCATGCAAGTTCAAAATAAATCCAGAGCCTCTGTGTTTGCATGCAAGGTCAAGTCTAGAACTTTGTGGGCAACATAGCAAAATCTTAAAGGGGACCCCCAGTGGTAAAAAAAACACATTTCTATAGCAACGCACTAATGGTAGTTATGCAAATTTAGCAGCTCCACTTTAAAAGTACATAGTATGATAAAAATTAAGGGGCACTTGTAAATATGTGTAAGGTATATGTATGCTCAATATCTGTTAAGAATAACAATAATTGTTAGTACATAAATGTTTAAAAGCTCTTTTTGTTGCAGTTTCAATGAGTCCATACTGGGAGGCCAGGGTTTCCAATAGTGCCGACCGATGGCTGCGTTTAAAAAGGTTGCAAATTAGAGCTAACTAACTGGCCCTAATTCTGCCTACCTTTTTTGTCACGTTCTGCCATTTGCCGACTGATTCCCTCCATGTGCGTCTCTTATGCTCGGTTGTTACAAGCTGGTTCTCTCCATGTGCATCTCCTTCATTTGTTCGGTGTCACAGTATGGTGTTGTTGCTCCCGGAGCTGTGACACAGTCTTGTCACTTCCAACACATTTCAGGCTTACACCCTTTATCAAAAAAAATAAACAGTGCCAGTAAGAGATGAGCCTATCTTTCTTCTGTATTAGATGCTTTCATACTGACTCTATGGGAGCATCACTGGCCATACTTACTTTTCCATTTGCATTTAAAAGGAACTTTCATAATTAGCATGATAAATATTTTTTTTGTAAATACCGGTTATAATTGACCTATCTCGCATGTGACTTATGTGAATTGACAAGTGCACTGTCCAACCCCTAACAAAATTGTGACTACAGAAAAAAAGACAACATTCCATGAGATAAGAACATTGTAGGGAATCAAAAACAATTCAGCTGTGATTTGATGACTAACTATGCTTTGTCAGGGTGGTCAGTAAAATTTCTGAAAAAGTTGGAGGTCTCCAAGTACATTAAAGGGAGGTGATGTTTGAAGTGCAGCCAACAGCAGTTATTCCTTACAGTAATATGGAAAAACATGAACTCTCCAGAGGGTATATCTGGAAGAAGAAACAAGAGCCTGCTTGGATTTAGGTAGTCTGTGGATTCTGCCAAAAAGCAAGTCTCAATCAGGCACAGATCGTGACATCTTTAGAAGGGGAGGGGTTGCATAATTAGGTCATTATGAGAAGTGACTAAGGCCCTCATTCAGAGCCGTTCGCTATTTGCGTTCGTTTGTTCAAAAACAAGGGGTGGCTATGCAAATGATCCTTTCGCACATTGCAGTCTGTTCACACCTCTAAGTCTGAATGAGCGAGCAAAACATACGCTCTTTTATTTCTTAAAAATGCCCCCTGGCCGCTCGCACCATACGTCATGTCCGCTATTTATTAGATTAATCGAGTACATCGAACAGGATATGAACTGCTCGCTATTCTTGTGGTTGGTTTTTTCAACCGCTATTCTGCGAGCAGTTCTGAGTTTAAAAAAACCAAGTGACGTGGTCATTGATGCTGCTATGTTAATTATGCACACCCATAAAACGCCCGTTTTGACCTTTAAGCACGCCTGCGATCGGATCTCCACTCCCCGTTTTCAAGCTAGTGAAACTGTGGGGCCTACATGCCCCATTTTCTGGAACACTGCGGCTTTTTGGGCACTTTGACTGATGTCACAGGACCAGATCTGCACATTAAACATTGGAGATATGTGTATATATCACATTTATGTAAATCTCTGAATTAGGCCCATTGTTTCTATAGTAGCAAATTATATTTGCATAGGCTGTCCTGTCTCCCACTGCAAGGGATATGAGACAGACATAGTAGAGGAGGACTTGCCACCAGGGTAAGTATGGTTGCAGGAGCATTGGGTGATACTGTGAATGGGTGAAGGTGGGGCCAGAGCGAAGCCATGGGTGAGGTCAATATGGAAGCATAAAGGGGGGAGGGAGACAGCAGAGAAAAGACAGGGCAAGCCACAGACAGCACAATTGTTACCAATTGTCACCTAAAGTAGTACAGATTGAGTCTCCCATATCCAAAATGCTAGGGACCAGAGTTATTTTTAAATATCAGAATATTCCGTAATTTGGAATAATTGCATACCATAATGAAATATCTTGGGAATAGGACCAAATCTAAACACATAATACATTTATGTTTTATATACACCTTATACACACAGCTTGAAGGTAATTTTATACAATAATTTTAAGCATTTTGTGCCTTAAACAAATTTTGTGTATATTGAGCCATCAAAAAACAAAGGTTTCACTATCTCAGTCATGCTAAAGAAAAATCTGTATTTTGGAATATTTGGATATGGGAGATCAACTGTATTAATTGGTTCCAAGTTGATAAAATGTGTCACAAGTAATGAGCAAGCAAAAACAGGTAGACAGAAAAACAGATTTTAATTCAATCTCAGATTTAGGATAACAGTTTGGGGGGCCATATTGTCATCAATCAGACACCCATGTGAATAATCACACCATGACACTTTGGATCCAGATGAGGTTATCACATAGTTAACACAGACATTTTTTTTACACAGCCTCATGAACCCCCTTACTTAATATTTATATAGTTACACAACATGCAAAGAGTTTCAGTGATGAGGTTGCTTACTTTTTTGAGGCTAAAAGAAAAGGTTAACCACTCTGGTCAGGCTTAAAAACAACATTCTGTACATGTCAGCTTATGATCAGTAAATTTTTACTTCATGGTTAAATACATGTAAAATATTCCTATTGTGCAAAACAGTGAACAAAGGTTTTCACCTGACAAGAGCAAGCACAGTATACAGATTTTCTCCAAGGGTCTATAACCAGCAGTGGCTCTTACCCTCTTGCATTAGGGGTCGGCCACTACTGGTCCTGCCTGGTGGGTCCTGGCACCTGGCACAATGTATCTGGCAGGTGCGGGGACTGGCACATATGCAAAAGCAGTGGTGGCGCTGTGCATGACACTGGCTTCTAGGGACTGCATCAGCTGAAGCCCCTAGAAGCCATGTAGTGCTGCCCAAAAGACAGAGCAGCAGCTTCCATTGGAAGCCAATCACAGCCCTGACTGGCAGTCCCAGGGGGAGAAAACAACTCCCCCTGGGACTGCCTGTCCTGTGTGTGACTGACAGGTAGCACTTCCAATGGGAGGCTACTACCAGCAACAGTGTACCAAGTGCATTCATAGAGTGAAGCTGACTCACTGAAGTGGTGGATTTCACTGGGGTGCTACAGCCCTGCAGCACCTAGGTAAACTCCACCACTGAATATAACACTATAATGTTCAATATCCACTTACTCAGACTTGGGCCAGTATCCTATTATCCATGGTAAATAACCGCTGATTACCTCGACTGTGGCTATTCAATTAGCCCCAATACTAGCACTTATCATGGATTTTGTTTTGCCTGCCTCAAAACCAAATCCATTATCAGAAGCCATTTTTCTCCTGACCGCAGAAGTTTTAGGATACAAAAAATGGGGTTTATGTGGATACCACAAAAAATCTGTGAAAAAGACACAAAAATCAACAAAAAATTTTTTTTGCGTCAACAAATTTTTTGCTGCTAATTGGATACCGGTCTTTGTCAAATAACATTCTGAGTTTTAATAGGCAAATTAGTTGTCATTGGGAAGGTAACAATAAGCAAAATTCAGAAATGCAGCCAAGTTAATTAGACAAAGAAGCAAATGGGTTTGAGGAACAGGCAGAAGAGGTTATTCTCAAGCAAGCCTATGTCAGTACACAGATATGTTGACTGTAGTGGAGATGCAGGCAATAGCAGGAAGTCAAGGATTTGAGTCAGGATGGTACACAGGGCCTGATTCACTACCGATCACAACTGCAAATACAATAGCGACTTCAACTGCTATAGTATGCTAATTCATTGCGATTGCTAAGCCGCCGCATAAGGATGCCCACTTTACCTTACACCAATCCGTAATGTTTAGCAAGACTGCAAAAATATCGGTACCATCGTATCCTCATGCACACTTGCACAAGCTCTGACCTTACTCAGAAATTGCTAACTTCAGTGCACGCTATGAGGTCTCAAGCTGCATAGGGCATCACAGCAGCTAATTTATGCACTCCCCTGTAATGCCGTACAAATGCCCTGGAACACCTGCGTTCCACCGACCACCCCCCATCACCACCCACAAATGGCACTTCCTGACAATCTCTCTGCGATGGGTCTGCATGGTCACTGCGATCTCAGTCCCAATCGCAGTGGCCGGTTCACGCACTGTGATGCATACGCATGAGCAGTATGCAACCACCGATTGCGTGCATATTTGAAACTGTGACACATCAGGCCCACAGTGAGACAAGACAAGAGTATAGTGTTACATAAATAGTAGCAATGACCCCATGAGTTGCATGAGGTAAGGCTCCATTTTATGTTGATCAGAGTTGGAGATCAGAGTCATTGCTGCCTGTGCAGACTCATTCCTGGGGTTCCATGCTGCTGAGTAAACCTCCATTTGATCTTATGGGCACTACATTTTAATTATTTCAGAGGTATACAGTACTTCTTAAATAGTTTTTCAAAATAGTAGATCCACGCACGAAAAGCAGTACTTTTAACATCAGATTGGAGCCCCCAGTTATCGGACAGAGGAATATTCAAGCATTGTTTTTGGGCCCTATTTGAAAAGGTCAGAATTTTGGAAGAAATCTGCTTAGTACATCAATGCTTAGCAAACATTCCTTACAAGGGTATAACTGAACAAAATAGTGCATTCCAGAACCAAAGAAACCTATTGTAATGATATATAGTATCTCTCTTTAGAATTACTATAACCAATTGAATGCCATAGATACAGTATGTTACAAAATAAAGGTAAACACATTTAGAGGCAATGTCTAAAAATATTCTTGGACAAAATGGGCAAATCAGTTGTATAACTTATTAGCGTACCACCATTCCACTGTCAGTGAAGTCATATCGTGCAGTCATTTGTCAGTTGTGAGACGAGCCTGCACTGAACGAGCAGACATTCAGTGCAGTGTCATCAATCATCTGGAAACATGCTGAACCTGAAGATATCATCAGGTTGACCAGCATGTTGGAGAGATTATAGATATCTAAACGACCAGCGGGCACGCGCATCGCTGGTCATTTTAGACATTTTTGCAAACTATTTGCAAATGATTGAACGATCAAACGATCGTTATTGTTCAATCGTTCATAAAAATCGCTAAGTGGATACCCCCCTATATAGTTGAACAAGTAGTAAAGGATTTAAAAAACAAAATCATAGAGATGAAACTTGTCAGTCTATGGGGATCAGCCTGCTGCTAAGAATTTTTTTAAATGTTTAAACTTTCCGCAGGGCCACAAACTAAGCCAGATATTCCGTGAACCTACATCTTCAGTTTTATATCAGTTTTATTTTTAAACTGTTTTTCATACCCAATATGTTTCTGCACGTCTTTTTATAATTATTGTGTATCAATAAGCATTTTGACTACAGTATTTTGTATTGCATATTAAAAACTGCTTTGCATTTGTTTCTGTGTCTTATCACAACTATTTTGTATCAAGAGACATTTTAATAAATTATTGTCACATTAACTCACATTAAATAATATTTTTCTTTGTGTTCAAGTGTCTAAAAAGGTTTTGTTTAAGAATTGTATATTTTTATGCAGGGAATTGTTGGTTTTACATTTAATCTGATTATTTAGGTTATTGTTGTATTTTGGTGTAAGTCAGGTAGAAGCTGAAGACTTCATGAACGTGAGCTCTTTGTTCAATCTTGGTGGTTTAAAAACTACTGTAAGATATGTGGAGGTCAGGAGTTAAGTAAATATTATACAGGGCAGGTGTTGTTGCTTTAATTACAACTTTCACACCCACATGTCTAACATGCCCAGGTGTTGTGACCTCCAGGGTATCCAGGAGGGTGGGTAAGAGTGTACTAATGACCTGGGCCTTTGCTTTTTGGAGAGGCCCTCCCCTGCCACCCCCCCTTCCCTGCCACCCCCCTGCCTCCTCCTACCTATCAGTGGCAGCAGCCTCTCTCCCCAGCCCAGCAAACACTGCTGTGTTCTGGGCTGCGGAGAGTCCAGGGAGGGTGCTGCTGCTGAGCTCAGCAGCAGTCTCCTCTGCATGCAAACATTCCCAAATCGGCATTTGGCTGAGTGGTGCAAGGATCACTCCTAAGTGCTGCGTGGTGCCACTTTACAGGGCCACAAGTATTTACAGTTATTTTTAATGTATCACTATGATAGCAAAACTGTGCCTGTAAACATTCAATTTTTCTACTTTTTATTGCAGACAATCATTTTCTTCAGCAATGATGTTAGAGATTGGAAATGATCCATAGATAGATATAGACAGACAGACAGACAGACAGACAGACAGACAGACAGATAGATAGATAGATAGATAGATAGATAGATAGATAGATAGATAGATAGATAGATAGATAGATAGATAGATAGATAGATAGAATTTAACATTTTTATTCAGTGATTATCCTTTAGCTCTTCTTTCAAGGTTAACTTATCTGGTAATCAGAAGTGATTTGGAAATTAGCATAATGACAAGTACAAGTATTTGGTTTCTGATTATCTTAATGTTATACATTTTTGTATAGTATTACCAAGTGCATAGCCATTCAATCAGATAAGATTCTTAGCTCTTTCCTTCACACAATTGCAAGTTTTTTTTCACATTTATAAATATGCAAAGTTAGTCCATAATCATGAAAGTGAGTTGAATGATACTTGTTGTAAAGCTTTAGAAGGCAAGAAAAAAAAGTTCTTTGTACTGGAAATGGTGTTATTCTCAAGAAGATAAGCAGCAAGGTCAAAATGTGTAAGTGGTGTACATAAAGCAGGCATTCTCATTCTGTTGCTAATTATCATATAACAAGGTTTGGTGTTTTCTAATAAAGAAGTACAGTGAGCACTACACTGAATTCACAATGTTTATTTGGAATGGTATACGGAATCTGCAACAATGGAAAATCATATTGTATGCATCAGTGTGAAAATAAAGCAATTGAGGAGAAATGTGCCTGATTCAGAGATGTGCGTTAATGCTGCTGCTGTGAATGTGTACGATGCTGCTATGCAAAAATATGCAAATGTTGCAGACACTAGGAAATGATTGCGATGCCTACAGTATCTGCAGCTTTGTAAATCCAAGCACTGCATAAAATGTCTCAGCATCTGTGTAGACTTCCAGGCACCCTAGGCAAAACTTCTACATGTGCTCCGCCCCCTCCCCCTGTACTCATTTAGCCCCTCGGGTGAAAATGACTTTACCAGGTGTTGTATTCTCGTGGGCGCACAGATAGAGGTATATATACAATAAAAATTAACTTTTATTATTATTGATTTCAAATATTCCCAATAATTAGAGAATGTACAGTGAAATATATAGGTTAGACAATAAAGTAATTAAACAAACATATAAGTGAAAAAAACAAAGAAATTAATTAAATACAAAAATAATAATGTTAAAAGTGGAAGTCCACTAATGTGTCTTTACTAATAGAAGGTGCTGCCTGTTATGTGATGACAGTGGCGTAACTTCATCCCAGACGCCCGGAGGCAAGTTATAATTTGGTGCCCACCCTCGTAACAGCCGCTGACACTGTAACGTAGCAATTTGCATCCAGACAGGCTATAGATAGACGAAGGCAGCATCTGATGGTCTGACATGGAGCTCTCCACTAGTGTATGGTGGCTTCTCAGGTGTGATGGGAAGGGGTGCCATGTATTGGGTGGCTGTGACGGTACACTCCGGGTACATAGTTACAGCCATAAGTATGGTGAATATATTGTGGGCATTGGAGGAGGTGCCACTTCAGACACGGAGCCCGGCGGCAGGCGCCTCCATTGTCTACCATAGTTCTGCCCCTGATTGATGATAAGATAAATATGAAAAGAACTGAGAGATAATCTCTCCTTATGCAATAAAGCCTAATGTTGGCTAAAATTATCAATTCATATCTAATAATGGAGCATATAGTTCGAATGCTGGCACTGATTATCTCTATTCTATGGAAAGGAAATCCTCCAATAAATGATTGGTGCACGCAAAGACAAATCATCAAAAAAAGGAGATCTGTAATGAGTTAGATCATTCAGACACGGAGCCCGGCGGCAGGCGCCTCCATTGTCTACCATAGTTCTGCCCCTGATTGATGATAAGATAAATATGAAAAGAACTGAGAGATAATCTCTCCTTATGCAATAAAGCCTAATGTTGGCTAAAATTATCAATTCATATCTAATAATGGAGCATATAGTTCGAATGCTGGCACTGATTATCTGTATTCTATGGAAAGGAAATCCTCCAATAAATGATTGGTGCACGCAAAGACAAATCATCAAAAAAAGGAGATCTGTAATGAGTTAGATCAGGCTAGTGAAATTGTATATTCCAAGATACAGTTAGAATAAATGATTTTTAAGGCGATACAGCTTTGTTCACTTAGTCACTCATGCTGGTGATCTCACATACCTCTCAGCCAGAATAGGCAGTATACATAACTGACTATAATTAAGTATTTTGTATGCATTAAATGTGTATGACACTCTTAAATTTAATATAATAAATTATCATGATGTCATTCCCATAGTGCACTGCGTGACCTGGAAGACGGAGCTCAGGAGTGAGCTCCATCCTCCGACTGCTGCTGGTGCCTGGGAGGGAGGGAGGGAGAGAAGGAGCTGGGCGCCTGCTGATAACATAATCTCAACGGGCACCCAGCAAGTGGGGGGCGTGATCGGGGGGCCGGGCATCCTCTAGAGGCCGGCGCCCCTAGGAAGCTGCCTAAGCTTGCCTAGTGGAAGTGCCAGCCCTGACTGTGTGATCTGTGTGATATATAGACACAGCATCCCGATCTCACCCACACAATGGACCTCATTCAGAGGCGGTCACTCGGGAGCGATCGGTCGCACCCAAAGTGACCGAGAATATGCAAAACGAGTGCTCATAAACAAAGCACATCATAAGCGCGGAAACACCCACAACAATGAAAGCACACCTCCTATCTCTATGGCCTAATTCAGATTCGGTCGCAGGCGGCAACCTATGTCAGCACGATTAACACCTGTTACATTGTTAATGGCCTACAAACATCGGTTGAGGCAGTAACCATCGCCAGCACTCGCAGTGCTTAAGGTAGATCCTGGGCTACCCTTAGCTCTGCGAGCAGTAGCATTGTTATTGCAACAAGATGACATGTGTGATGACTCGCTCAGTAATGTATGCACGCCCTTAAAAATGCCCTTTTTAAGGTCAACCACACCTGCGTGCGCACCACCACACCCCCTGTTCACAAGCACCTTCCCCTGTAACCACCCACATATGGCACAAAATGTCAATCACAGCTCCGACCTCGTAGTGACTAGTGAGCAAGAGGATTTCGGTCGGGAAGACAGGCTTGCGCACGCGCACTGCCAGGTACATGCATGCGCAGTTGAAAAAACCATCGCTCGCTATGTCCAATTGCTCCTTGTGACTGCCTCTGAATGAGGACCAATGTGCAACAATGTCAGCTTCCAGTACAAAACATGACCTGCAGTAGAAGTAAGGGAACTCTGTTTGTGTGTTTGGGGAAAATTTATGTTACTTTAGTAATTAAAAATCTATCTATCTATCTCATATAGGAAGTTATCGATATATACAAGTGATGTGTGGCACTCTGGCAAGGTGATTGGATGTGACTCCTGACTGCCAGATCCCTAGGAGATGGTTTTTATATATATATATATATATATATATATATACACACTGAAAAGTTGGACTGGCATTCAATGTACCCTGGCTAGTCAATAGATGGGTGCACTCAGTGAAGGAATTTGAACAAATAAAACAGAAGTCTGTGGCACTCCCATTTAGTCTGCAAATAAAGGATGTATTTGCATCAATTGCCGACATTTAAGATCTGCGCTCTCTTTTCAAGGCAGCCAAATACAACATCAAATGGAAAAATGGACACAAAACAAGTCTTACCTTATGTAGGTAGTCGGGATCACTGAACTGCTGCAGACCGTGTAGCGCGCTCACATGCCGGAGCCAAGGTCCTGCTGTGATGATATCAACAAACCATGATGCTGTTGCCTGGCAACTGATCCGGAGCTGAGAATTATCTCCCCGGTTTGCATAACAGACCAAAGTGATACTTTAGAATACAAGGCATGCGGATAATATATCTGTATTATAAATATCAAGTCATAGGGTGTCTGTAAAAATAGACTTACATACAGAATGATATCTTATCACAAAAAATCATATCAGAACAAGTTATATCAGAACACATATGTGACCTGGGTCACTGACTAGATATCTAGTTGACATGAACTACCGCTAGCTTGCCTGGAGGTGCAGGTCAACTTATATAGGGGTGTAGTATACAGCATATTCTTTAATTTCAATTTCATTAATTTTTATTTCAAGACTACACATTATTCTTTGACAAGGGTATTACATTTATATGCATATTACATCCTAATTTTTAACACAGAGTACACAGTTATTTTACATTCTTCTCTATTAGCATACATATTAACATA
The DNA here is from genome assembly GCA_031769625.1 of Taudactylus pleione. NCBI lineage: Eukaryota > Metazoa > Chordata > Amphibia > Anura > Myobatrachidae > Taudactylus > Taudactylus pleione. Next base: position 16,751,895 of record JAUIMM010000120.1, read on the forward strand.
TTTTATAGCATAATCATACATTAAACTATTTCCTCCCCTATTTGTATAATTTGTTCATAACAGAACAAGTCATATCAGAACACATATGCGAACTGGGTCACTGACTAGATATCTAGTTGACATGTACTACCAATAGCATGCCTGAAGGTGCAGGTCAATTTATATAGGGGTAAAATATAAAGTAAGCAAGGTGGATACACCAAATTGACTCCATTTCACCAGGCGGACTGAATGAAAAAATCAATTGGAATACTATTATGCACTAGCAACTATGGATTTTTTCTCCCATACCACTGTGCTTTATAGATAGTTTATAGAGATTATTATGCTGGATTTATAATTTGAATTTGCTATACCTGTGAAAGAGGTAGTGTGCAGTTAATATCTATCCCGGTAGTTGCTATATGTTAGTGTTTTTAACAAAGTATTATGTATTTATTTGTTTGCTACATTCTTATGCCTTGTCCACATGTATCTATCTATTTTTACTAAGGTGTCCTGTTATTATGGTGATGGTTCACTGGTAGCATGACGTGATGACGTCATCAGGGATGCGCCATCGGTCGGGTGCATGGTCCCGCTTCGGCCTGGCTGTGCATGTGCGCACTGGGTGTTTGCATACGTATATAAGGTAGGATGAATTTATGTATTATTGTCCTGAAGAAAATGCTTTATTTTGCATTGAAATGTTGATCACTTTATACCGACTGAGCTGTGATTTTTTGTATGTTTGGAGTGCCACACCATATGGAATTGTATACTATAAAGAAGTGGGGGCAACCAGCTAAGTATTAAATGACATGGAGTGCCGGATACACGTGATATATATATATATATATATATATATATATATAAATGACATGCTTAATCAACGGCACTCAACCATCTGGGGTGCCCTTGGCATGTGACCACACCAAATACATAAAAAATATCATGCAAACTTGACACTCACTTGGTTTTCAAACTGCAACTCCTTTAAATACAGGGAATGTTGGTTCCAAAATATTGCAATAATTTTTTAAGCTGACCACCACTTCACAGTCATTCCCATCTGGCCAGTCCCTACACTGATTCTCAGATAAATGATCTTTGTCTGCCACCTTTGGCTCAAGCTTACATACATTTTAAACATTACTATGGGTCCTGGCTTAAAGAGACAGGACCACACCCAGAGATATCAGTTAATAAGCACCTGGAAAAAGAAAAAAAAAGTTATATATATATAAGGGATGAGCAGGTACGGATTTCTGAAATGTGAAACCCCCCGATCCGAGCCGGATCCAAGTCAGGTTCGAGTTTTCCCGCCTGATGCAGATCTGAAATCGAGGCAAAACATTATCATCCCGCTGTTGGATTCTCGTGGGTTTTGGATGCAATAAAAGGTCCCCGCATCGGCACCATTTTTCACTCTGGCTGTGGACAGTGAAACAGGAGGGTGGGAGTTGTGCTACTGTTGTCGTCCATAGGGGCTGTGTCCACTCCAAAGTCCATAGGGGCTGGCTGGGCTTTATTTTGCAATCTGTTGTCCATAGGGGCTGTGTCCACTCCAAAGTCCATAGGGGCTGGCTGGGCTGTGTTGTGCAGTGTCCCATAAAAGTTGTAGTCCTAAAAGGGTGCTGTAGTGTCGTCCAGGGGGTGCTCTGTCCATCAGGGCTGCTCCCCACAAATGCAAAAAAAACATTTTTCTGCTTGTGTGCACTGTAGCTGCACATGCATCAACAAATTTGTGCCAAGCATGCGCCTGTGTCATAAGTAAAGGGTCAGCTGGCTTGTCTGTTTATGGGTGATGTAACGCCCAAAGTGCCTGAAAAAAAAAAACTGTGTTTGTGACTTGTGTGCGCTGTAGCCGCACGTGCATCAACAAAGTAGCACCAAGCGTGCACCTGTGTCATAAGTAAAGGGCCGGCTGGCTCGTCTGTTGAAGGGTGGTGTAACCCCCAAAGTGAGCTCCAAAAAAATTAAAAAATCTTCTTCTGTGTTTGTGACTTGTGAGCACTGTAGCTGCACGCGCCAAGCATGCACCTGTGTCACAAGTAAAGGGCTGGCTAGCTCATCTGTTGAAGGGTGGTGTAACCCCCAATGTGCCTGAAAAAAAAACAACACTTTTTCTGTGTTTGTGGCTTGTGTGTGCTGTAGCCGCACATGCATCAACAAAGTAGTGCCAAGCGTGCGCCTGTTCATACGTAAAGGGTCGGCTGGCTCGTATGTTGAAGGGTGGTGTAACCCAAAAGTGCAGTCCAAAAAAAACCCCCAAATATATATATACTTTTCTGTGTTTGTGACTTGTGTGCGCTGTAGCCGCACATGCATCAACAACGTAGCACCAAGCATGCATCTGTATCATAAGTAAAGGGACAGCTGGCTCATCTGTTGAAGGGTGGTGTAACCCTAACAAGTGCCTGAAAAAAAATATATTTTTCTGTGGTTGTGACTTGTGTGCACTGTAGACGCATGTGCATCAACAAAGTAGCACCAAGCGTGAGCCTTTGTCAAAAATAAAGGGCCAGCTGGCTCGTCTGTTGAAGGGTGGTGTAACCTCCAAAGTGCCTGAAAAATTTATTTATTTTTTCTGTGTTTGTGACTTTTGTGCTCTGTAGCTGCACGTGCATCAACAAAGTACTGTAGCAGAGCTAAGCATGCGCCTGTGTCATAAGTCAAGGGCCAGCTGGCTTATCTGTTGAAGGGTGGTGTAACCCCTAAAATGCCTGAAAAAAATAATAAAAAAAACTTTTCCTGTGTTTGTGTGCGCCTTAGCCGCATGTGCATCAATATCATATAAATTGAGGACAAACATTTGTCTGATAAAAATAAAATAGGAAAAGATCAAGAACCACTTCCTACTAGTGCTGAAGCTGCTGCCACTAGTCATGACATAGACAATGAAATGCCATCAACGTCTGCCAAGGCCAATGCCCAATGTCATAGTAGAGGGCATATAAAATCCCAAATGGCAAAGCTCAGGAATATGACCTTAAAAATAAATTTAAATTGTCTGAGGAGAAATGTAAACTTGCCAATATGCCATTTATGACACGGAGTTGCAAGGAACGGCTAAGGTCCTCCCCTATGTTCATGACTAGTGGTTCAGCATCACATGACGATGGAAGCCCTCCTCCCGCTACAAAAATAAAAGAGTTAAGCTGGCAAAAGCACAGCAAAGAACTGTGCTTTCTATTTCGAAGAAGATATCACATATCCCCAAGGAGAGTCCAAGTGTGGCAACGGTTGCAGTGCCTGACCTTCCCAACACTGGATGGGAAGAGATGTCTCCTTCCACCATTTGCACACCCTCTGTAAGTGCTGGAAGCAGCACACACAGTCCACTTTCTGATATTCAAATTGAAGATGTTACTGTTGAAGTACAACAGGATGAGGATATTGGTGTAACTGGCACTGAGGAGGAAGTTGACGATTCTGATGGTGAGGTGGTTTGTTTAAATCAGGCACTGGGGGAGACAGTTGTTGTCCGTGGGATGAAAAAGCCCATCATGGTCATGCTTGGGCAGAAGACCAAACATTCCACCTCTTTAGTCTGGAAATATTTCTATCCAAATATAGACAACAAATGTCTTGCCATATGTACCATATGTAAAGGTGGAATAAGTAGGGGTAGGGACATTAACCACCTAGGAACATCCTCTCTTATATGTCACCTGCAGCGCATTCATAACAAGTTACTGTCAAGTTCAGAAAATGTGGCTAGGACCATAAGCACTCCATTGGATACCTAAATCCCTCTTTCCTGTTGTATCCAAGCACCTGCAAATCACACCGTCCACTTCCTCCTCATCAATTTCCTTCTCAGTGAGTATTGACTGGCATGACTGACTCTCATATCCATGATTCCTCGGGAAGATCCTGCATTGCTATACCAACTGCTGAGAGGTTCCGAGAGAGGAAGTGGGAACACCACTACTTCTTTTACTAAGCAATTGACCCTCCAACAGTTCTTAGTGAGGAGGATGAAGCAGTGGGTTTTAGACAATTGATGGAGGTAGTGTGTCCCCGGTATCAAATCCCATCTATATTCCACTTCACTAGGCAGGTGATACCAAGAATGTACAGAGACATCAGAAAAAGTGTCCTCAGTGTCCTAGAAATGCGGTTGTACCCAATGTCCACTTAACCACAGACATGTGGACAAGTGGAACAGGGCAGACTAAGGACTATATGACTGTGACAGCCCACTGGGTAGATGTATCACCTTATACAGCAACAACAGCAGCGTCACCAGTAGCAGCATCTCAGAAATGCCAGCTCATTCCAAGGCAGGCTACGCTGTGTCTCACCGGTTTCAGTAAGAGTCACACCGCTGACAACCTCTTAGAGAAGCTGAGGGAAATCATCGCCCAATGGCTTACCCCACTTAGACTCTCCTGGGGATTTCTGATATCTGACAATGCCACCAAAATTGTGAGGGCATTACATCTGGCCAAATTCCACCACATCCCATGTTTTGCTCACACAATAAATTTGGTGGTGCAGAATGAAAATTGACTGAGGTGTGCAGGAGATGATTTGGGTGGCCCAAAAAATTTCAGCCCACTTTCACCATTCACCGACTGCGTGCTGAAGAATGGAGTGCCAGCAAACACTCTTGAATCTGACCTGCCATCACCTGAAGCAAGAGGTTGTGATGCGGTGGAACTCAACCCTCTATATGCTTCAGAGGATGGAGGGGCAGCAAAAGGCCATTCAAGCCTATACATCCACCTATGACGTAGGCAAAGGAGAGGGGGTATGCACCTGACTCAAGCGCAGTGGAGAATGATTTCCATGTTGTGCAAGGTTCTCCAGCCCTTCGAACTTGCCACACATGAAGTCAGTTCAGACATTGCCAGCTTGAGACAGGTCATTCCACTCATCAGGCTTTTGCAGAAGCAGCTGGAGAAAGTGAAGGAGGAGCTAAGATGGAGTGATTCTGCTTGGTATGTGGATGAAGCCATTCATTCGCTTTGCCAGGATTCGAGGGTGCTCAATCTGTTGAAATCAGACCACTACATTTTGGTCACCGTGCACGATCCTAGGTTTAAAGCCTACATGGTGTCTCTCTTTCTGGCTGATGCAAGCCTGCAGAGGTGCAAAGACCTGCTGGTGAAAACACTGTCAGCTGAAGCAGAACATGACACATTAACAGCACCTTCTTCATTTTCTCCCACAAATGGGTCTGCGTGGAAACAACTTAGGTATCCTAAGCAACCGAGGTGGTGATGCAGGGCAGACAGGACCAAGGTTGGACAACTTGTCCAGACTGAAGGAACTGGCAACAATTTCTGACATGTCTACTGTCACTGCATATGATACTGTCACCATTGACAGAATGGTGGAGGATTACATTGGTGACAGCATCCAAGTAGGCATGTCAGATAGTCCGTATCTGTACTGGCAGGAAAAAGAGGCAATTTGGAGGCCCCTGTACAAAGTGGCTCTATTTTACCTAAGTTGCCCCCCGTCCAGTGTGTACTCCGAAAGAGTGTTTTAGTGCAGCCGGGAACCTTGCCAGCAAAAGGCGTAGGAGGTTGCTTCCACAAAATGTGGAGAAGATGATGTTCATCAAAATTAATTATCAATTCTTCCAGGGAGACCAGCCTCCAAAAAAATACACAGGGACCTATGGTGGTCAGGGCCAGTGTAAGATCTAATGGTACCCTAGGCAAAGTTTTAGCCTAGTGAACCCACTCCCAGAGGAGGATACAGGTGGCCACTAGGTGGGCTGGGGTGAAATGTTATATATATATATACATATATATATATATATATATATATACACACACTAGGGGTGTGCACCGGCCACTTTTCATGTTTTGTGCTTTGGTTTGGATCTGGATCTTTCTTCGTGTTTTGGATCTGGATTCGTTTTGCCAAAACCACCCTTCCATGTTTTGGGTTCTGGGTTTTGTGTTTTAGATATGTATTTTTTTGGAAAAAAGCATAAAACAGCTAAAATCACAGAAATTGTGGGCTTTTCTGTTCCTATGCTATTATTTACCTCAATAATATTAAGTTCCACTCATTTCCAATCTATTCTGAACACCTCACACCTCACAATATTGTTTTTAGGCCAAAAGGTTGCACTGAGGTACAGTAGCTGGATGACTATGCTAAGCTACAGAAGAGGGCGGCACAAATACGTGACCCATCTAGGAGTGACACTGCAGTGGCAGACAAGATGGCAGATTGAAAAACTAGTCCCCAAACAGTACATAATGCAAAGAAAAAAAAGAGGTGCAAAAAGGAATTGTCCTTGGGCCCTCCCACCCTTATGTTGTATAAACAGTACATGCACACTTTAACAAACCAATAATTTCAGCACCAGGGTCTGCTACATGACTGTGGCTGAAATGATTGGTTCATTTTGGCCCCCAAAAAGCAAGCTGCCAATTGATCTGTCCTTGCACAAACTGGCTCTATGGAGGCAAGATGTCGTCCTCATCCTCCTCATCCACCAATTTCTCACCCTCTTCAGTGTTGTGTACATCCTCATCCTCACAGAGTAGTAATTCGTCCACGCTGGAATATACCACCACCATGGCCGGAGCTACCATTAGGCAACCGTAGGCAGCCGCCTAAGGGTGCTGCCCACTGGAGGGCACCGCTGAGTCCACAAAGAGAAAAAAATGAATGGCATAATTCATGGCTGAGTGACATATAATGAATTTGTAGCATAGTATGAATTTGTGGCAGTATTATGAGGTACATTATTATTTTGGTGCTCTGCTGTGTGTAATATTCTATATGGTATATTATGAATTTGGGACACTGCTGTGTGGCAAGTTATTTAACTGGGGAGATTGATGCGTGGCATATTATTAATTAGAGATAGCAGGGCTGGTTGGTGGAATGTTGCCTAGGGTGTCCGGAAACCTTGCACCGGCCCTGGGTACAGACGATTAGCTGTTGAACTGTAAATAAACAAGGACACTAAATAGTTGCCCTGAATTGGGTTTTGTAAGGTGGACTTCTCTTTTTTCACTATAGCACCTTATATAGGAGCAATAGAAAAAGCGTTAACTGATTACAGTAGACTGTATGTTTGTGCCAATATACATTAAGTATTTTTAAATTTTGATGTATTAATACACATTCTTATTAAATTGATGAAAGTATCTATCTGCGCTCTTTGTTGTTCTATAAATAACATTTCTTAGTTTTCTATATACCCTGGTTAGCATAATATAGGAATACTGTGAGTGAGGAGTTCTACTCACAATGGAAATAGGTGAAGGTTGAAGATAAATGGATATCCATTAATATTAGGACTTTAGGGTATGGAGTAATGAATCAGACTGTGGAGGTAAGATAGGTTAAAAACTAACTTGTTAAAAAAAAACTCTATCACCCTACTAATAATCTTTGTCTCCTTAACTAGTAGCTCAAGCAGCAGAGAAACACAACAGATGAAAATAAAGTTTGGGAAATGGAATGTGATGCCTTACATCTTAAGTCAAGGGAATGAAAATTAGAGATGCAGTCTAGGTCAGGTGCTAAATGTAATGGCCTGCGAGCTGGTGCCTCTGCAGGAATACATTTAGCCATAGGTCTGAATTTTATCTCCCATATTTTCATCTACTCAGAAATAGAAAGGTTAAAGCTTATGAACACTGTAGAAGAAAACACAGTAGGGTGAAGGAGTGTCATTAAATCAAGACCTGGGTTGTTTATAAGATCCAGTGAATATCAACGCAGTACACCTGATGTCCTTGTGAGATCAGCTATCATTTCTGTTAAATGTAATTGGCAAATGTTATTGCCACTGCCCTCTTAGTTTCTCAATAAGTTCTATGTGTGGGGGGTGGGGCAGGGGGGGCTGACAGAGGGCAGTTAGCTTGTAATGGCTGCTTGTTTTGGGGTAATCCCCTGCTTTCCCTTGTTCTGCAGATAAGGCCCACATTATAATATAAAATTAAAATATAGTATCAGCTCTCCTTTCTTAAGAAATGCATTTGTGTGCTGAAAGTTTAAGACATTTTATTGAATGAAGAAGAAAAAATGGGAATATTGCCCTCAGCACTCAAATGAGAATGGGGGTACTAAATATAATATTTTAGAAAAAAGTTCACTTGAATAAAATTTAAGGCAAGTAGCTTAGCAAGGCATCCAACTCTGAAATGCATGAAGAGAAAAATAAATGGATACCAGCCTTATGGTGCATACACACGATCAGATTTTTTCTTCAGATATGGACGATAACGATTTAAAAATCGTTCAGTCGTTCATATCTGAAGGAAAATCGTTCATATCTGACATGCCTGAACGATGGACGATCAACGATGCGCGTTCCCGTTTGTCAGTTAACGATATCTGACATCTGATGGGTTTGCAGTCAGACTTGGACGATTCCATTCATTTTAATGGAGCGTACACACGGTCAGATTTGTCAGACTTGTCAGATTTGTCAGATGAACGATTGAACGATTAAACGATCTGAACGATTTGAACGATTTGAATAAAGTTTTGAACGATTGAACGATTTTTTACTGCATTAAAATGAATGGAATCGTCCAAGTCTGACTGCAAACCCATCAGATGTCAGATATCGTTATCTGACAAACGGGAACGCGCATCGTTGATCGTCCATCGTTCAGGCATGTCAGATATGAACGATTTTCCTTCAGATATGAACGACTGAACGATTTTTAAATCGTTATCGTTCATATCTGAAGGAAAAATCTGATCGTGTGTATGCACCATAATGCAGTCAAAAATCGTTCAATCGTTCAATCGTTCAAATCGTTCAAAACTTTGGTCAAATTGTCCAAATCGTTCAAATCGTTAAATCGTTCAGTCGTTCATCTGACAAATCTGACAAGTCTGACAAATCTGACCGTGTGTACGCTCCATTAGGAGCTATATTACCTAGATAATACCATACCTAGATATTACCATATAAAAGCTATAAAGCATATATAAAAAACATTAACAATTGTGGCAAATATCACTATATTAATGTATGCTGTTGTTCTGTACACTGAATCTTACTGCACTGATAGAAAAACTACTGAGCATCAATAAAGTCATATTTGTAAGGACAAAGATTAGATTGTAAAGGTAAGATAGGATTGTGAAGTGATGACATATATAGTACGTTATTTATAATTTATGATTGACACTTGATTAATCCATATAAAAAATTGTAAATAGTAAATATTATTTAGTCTAAGAAAAGAGGCCCTAAATTATCCCCCTATAAGAAAAGTATTTTAATGGTAAAATCCATTGTAAAAGGACACATTTAAATAAGTATGTATAACAATATCAAAATAAGGTTAATCCCAATTGAGTGTCGTGACGCAAGTCAGTCTGTATGGGTATTACTCACAGAATTAAATGTAAATGTCATTAAGGACATTAAATTGTCATAAATGACATTAAATGTAAGAATCATCTTCTAACATTTAATGGTATGATGATATCATACATCATCTTGAAATATTTTATTTCAAATGTAAATATAGAAACTACATACAGGAATCAACCTGTTTTTGTTACTTGAAATGTAACTAATCTAAGGTATAAACTCTGTAAAAGAGATATATAAAAACATTTTGAAAAATATTTGTAATAAGAAAGAATGTATATATAAAAAAGTGTTTGATTATATATTAAAAAGTGCATATACTGTATAAGAATTTTAGAAGCATGCATAGTTAAATTGTACATAAAAGTTATAGAGGATGCAGCCTATGCTTGGTACAGCACACGTTGGTAAAAAAGTTGTCAAATGAAAGTCAAAATCAAAGCCAGAAGGAGACATTATTTTCATTTGATAAATCAATTTGGTTTATCCATTTTATCTGAATATTGCTTTGCTTCAAAGTAGTTTCCACCCCAACATTTTTCTTGTTTTGTTTGAATAATACAAATTTAAGCACTTTAGGATTTTTCTTTATGTTCAGTTAGGATTTTTTTAAAACAGGTGTATAGTTACTAAAGTGCGGGGTTTTAGAAGCGGTGATGTTGCCCATAGCAACCACTCAGATTCTACTGAACATGTATCTAGCACCTTAGAGAAGATAATAGCTAGAATGTGATTGGTTGTTATGGGCAACATCTCCACTTCTAAAAACCTGCACATTAGTTAATATACCCCTTTGTGTGGTTTGCAGGCCCTTTTTTACATTGTTGATCTGTTCTTTATAAACTAATTTCAGTGTGGTTTTTAAAATCTTTTGGAGAAGGGCATTACAAATTATATATTAGACATTCTGTATTACAAAAGATGATCTCAGAGATAAATTAAACTGACATACTATAGCATACATAAAAATAAAATCTGCATACAATAAAAAGAACAGCCAGTGCCCACACACTAGTGCAGACTGGCATATTCATCATCACTTTATAGAGAATATTTAGCCATTCACATGAGTCCCTACCCCAGAGGAGCTTTCAATCTATATCTCCTATCACAGACACACACACTTACAAACTAGGTTGAATTTTTGGCAGGAGCCAATTAAACTACCTGTATATTTTTGGGAGTATTAGAGGAAACCAAAGTACCCAGAGTAAACTTATGTGAGCACAGAGAGAATATACAAATACATCAACTCCACACAGTTAGGGCCATGGTGGGATTTGAACCAGTAATGCTAAAAATTACACCATATGTGCTGCTCTTCAAAGGTGATAGAAGAAGGTGCAGTCACTGGCCACAACTCAGGAAGAAGTATAATATACATATATATAAATATATATATATATATATATATATATATTTCTTTTTAGAGTGATGAGGCAGCTGCCAACTTTAGTTGCTGATTGTAAAAGTCATACTCAGATATTTAATCTCCAGTTGCCAGTTGTTGACTATTTATCTATAGATAAGAAGTACTTAGTTACTGTGCCAACCCCAATAATTCAATTAATTGTGTATTAAATCATTATACAGAAGTACCCACAAACAAAAGTTTTACCCTCCAAAAAGTCCAATTTTGGGCACCTATGCCTATTATACTGGAATATTCTTCTTGGGGTAGGGCATATTGTACAGAAGTTTAAAGGGTAAATGGTTTGACATATTACTGTACATCAGCTTTGTTTGTGACTGTGTGGACATTCCATTGTTTTATTTTTCATAATATAAATTTTGGGACTTGGAGGTATGCCATTCTATAATAGGAAACCAACAGCTGGAGCCATAATTAAAATGATAATATTTTGTTGTTTTTTGAAATTATAATTGTAAAAGCTTTGCAAATCTTTACAGAACAATAATTGGGTTTTTCTGTAAGATGCATATTTTAAGCTACAGTAATTAGTCAAACTGACCGAAAATCAAACAAAATGAGTAGAAAAAAGGAAACAGCCAAATTAAAAATAAATAGATCAGTTTTGCTTACATATGAATGTAGCAAATAAAATACTTTGCTATACAGTGATCTAGATCTATATCTAGAAATATAATTATCATAAAAAAGGTCAACTAATCCCAATGGTAGCAGCAAATGTATGATTTCAGGTAGGGGTTTCCAAATGCCTGAATAGTTAAACTTATTTAACAAGTACCACAGCACTAGCTGCCACATTACCTATTCTATTATATATTTATATTGTGGCTAGATAAAATATTATTGCTAAAATTTACAACATATTTATTTATCTATATAATATATACATACACATTGAGACATGGACTCCTCAAGACCTTTGAAGGTGTCCTGTGGTATCTGGCACTAAGATGTTAGTAGAAGATCATTTAAGTCCTATAAGTTGTGGGGTGGGGCCTCCATGGCTTAGGCTTGATTTTCCAGCATATCCCATAGGTGCTTTACTGGAATGAGATCTGGGGAATGCAACACCTTGCACTCTGTCATACTATATTCCTAAAACCATTCCTGAACAATTTTTGCAGATCCCTATCTTGATGAAAGGGGCCATTGCAAACCGGGAATACCATTGCCATGAAGGGTTATTCTTGGTCTGCAACAATGTTTTGGTAGGTGGTACATGTGAAAGTAACATCCACATGAATGCCAGGACTTAAGGTTTCCCAGTAGAACTTTGCCCAGAGCATCACTCTGCTGGCTTGCCTTCTTCCCATAGTGCATCTTCTTATCACTTGCAACAACTGCTGCCACTGGTGGCTGACTTACTTTGACTCAAACAACATCATCCTCCTGAAAATCAACATGTTCTTGTCTAACACATTCATAATCAACATCCTCATTATTATTTAATACACAATTATCCCCTTCATCCTGTTGCACTTCCAAAGTAGCATCCTTCATTTCTATGTATAAACCATTATCTTCATCATTCATTTTATTACTACTCATTCTCACATTTGCACATGGTTTAGAAATGGCGGATAATAAGAACAGAAGTGTTGCACTTTGGGGCGATCCTAGTGTGTTTCTGATATAGATCATTTATATGTGTCTAGGTTGAACTTAATCATATGTGGTCCTGAGGTAAACAAACAAAGTCCTGACTTTAAATCTCTATAATAAACACTATGATTTAGCACAGTCTGGGTGTTATAAAATCACAATGTGTAAGGATACATAAAGTCTATAAAAATGTTCCAAATTATGCTTAATGCACATAAGGTCTCCTACTAAATCCTGTTAGTGAGGGGCGTGGCCCAACACATTTCATCCAATGGTATGGACTTTGTCATAGTGTTTATTATACTGCAGCAATAAAAGTGTTGTTTCAGACTGCAGTCTGTAGTACATTATATTTTATTACTACCTAGCTAATATACCTATACAAATACTCTCATCACAAGCACCGGGACTAGGAGAACCAGCAGGAACCACACATCGCATGGGAGGAGAACAAGGAGGTGCATATTATCATCAAGCTATATCATCAGAACATCCATCCTACAGATACCACTTGATTAACTCTTTAGGATTATTCCAGTATTGGAACCATCCAATGATCCTTTCTCTATAAGAGCTTCATGAGATTTTGGAAATAAGCAAGGACATTCCCTGGTCAGGGACAAAGATAACATACAATTTTTCATCTATTTTTCTAAGAACACCCAACCTACAGATTTAAAGTCAGGACTTTATGTTTATTTTTTACCTCAGGACCACATACGATTAAGATCAAGCTAGACACATATAAATAATCTATATCAATAACACACTAGGATTGCCCAAAGCACACCACTACTGTTCTTATTATTCATATACTTATAGAGGTTTAGATACCTCTACCAGTGGAGCAGCTACGGATGATTGCCAGATATGACCACAAGTGCTGGAAACTCTTACCTTTATATATTTAGAAATGGTGGACCTACACATGTCAGAAATGTGAGACTCACACATAGCACTTGTGGACACTCTTTGGGAAAAATGTACTAAGCGGTGGATTCTAAACCCAGATAGTTTGGTAGTGGTTTGATGGCAAGTTTTAAACCCTAGGGATTTGGTGGCATTTTCTAAATTACAGCTTTGTTCTATTCTAAAATTTGTTTTGATGGTGGTTTTGCAGTGGTTTTGGCCTTTGTAAATATGCAGCTAGCAAAATCAAACCACAGGTGGTTAGAATTTTGCCCTTAGACTCTCCCCAAGAATCTGTGTGGTTTGGTGAACACATAGGGCTAAATATAACAGGGTTACAGATTAGAAAATGTTCAAATTTTTCGAGTTTTATCTTCAAAATGGAAAAACATCTGGATGAGAGATTAAATCATCAAAAAACATGCACATTTGCATATGAATTTAGCAAATATAATAATTACTGCTAAACTCTCACTTTATTACATTTGGACCATAGTTTGTTCTTCAGCCTTAGTGTTCTTTTTGTGAAATTAATTGTCTGTTTTTGAGGTGACACATGTAGACAGTGAGTAGGTGTTGCATGCAGGGCTGCCATCTGAAATTGAGGGGCCCAGTACAAATGAAACAAGCAGGCCCCCACCTCCTCAACCCAGAGAGCCCTCCCTTGCACTCCATCTGCCCATTGGATGCAGAGTTGCAGCATGGAACTCTACGCATTTAAACACACAAACACACCTACATAGTTGTTAAACAGGCTCTTCTTCCTTTACTGGTAGTAACCCTTTAAGTTAAGAAACAACCATAGTCAACGTTGTAACAAGGGCCCTGTAGCATTGTGTGCTGGCCCTGGCTACTTACCACGTCACATGACATCACACATGGGGGACGGGGCCATCAGTAAAAGTAAGTTCAGCAGTGCATGGAGCATCCTTACAATGGTCCAAGCAGCTGCACAGACAGCAGAGTGCATGCCCGGAACATCAAAGGACTCTCCAGGTAGCACTGCCACAGGAATACTGGCATCCCCTGTGTAAATATATATATATATATATATATATATATATATATATATATACACACACAGGTTGAGTCTCCCATATCCAAAATGCTCGGGACCAGGGGTATTTTGGATAATGGAATATTCCGGATTTTGGAATATTTGCATACCATAATGAAATATCTTGGGAATGGGACCCAAATATACACAAAGAATGCCTTTGTGTGTTATATACACCTTATACACACAGAATGCAGGTCATTTTATACAATATTTTCAATAATTTTGTGGCTCAAGCAAAGTTTGTGTACATACATGAAATTAATTTATGTTTCATATACACCTTATACACAGCCTGAAGGTAATTTTATACAATATTTTTAATCATTTGTGCCTTAGACAAAGTTTATGCACATTGAACCCTCAAAAATCAAAGGTTTCATTATCTCAGTCATGCCAAAATTATTCCGTATTTCGGAATATTTGGATATGGGAGACTCAACATATATATATATATATATATATATATATATATATATATATACATACACACACAAATCCATCACAGGCAGAAATCCCACCCTGTAGAAATAGTGTCCCGGTGCCTTCCTAGGTATCCCCGCTGAGGATCCAACACATAGAAATTGGAAGGCAGCACTCGGAAATCAAAAGTCAAACTCTGGCAGCATTATACTTCAACGTTTCCAGAGCTTTAATTTCTCGTCATCAGGATACAAAACCGTCACAAACACTAACCTTAAACTCTCCTCGTGCAGACAGTCACCATCCGGCTTATGACACCCACTAATGACATCAGCAAACGACGTACTTGACCAGCTGATCACAATTATACACAATTGTATCAATTACAATGCGACACATAATAACATACATACATATTCACATATAATACAATAACACATTTATTTCATAAAACAGACATAAACCACATTAATGATGTCAATCAATACAGTACACCCCATAATATATTAAACTACAACCAATGACACAAAGTTTGAAGTAGTGCTCACCAATGTTACTGCACAAAGAATATTGCATCATGGTCAAAAAGAACCCAATGTTCACTACCTCAGACATTAATATATAATAATACTACCGACCGCTAACTGACACATATTTCTATACAAATACTAGTTAATTTTACAAAAAGCAATGTAACCCACTGCTCTCATTTAACCTCTTAGGGGACATAGTGCCCAAGTGAATTATCCATTATGCCTCGCAACATAATAGCTTACGTGACCTATCACCCCGTCTTATAGATTCCGGTAAATGATTGATGATAATATAGCACAAGGTAGCTATACCATGCCCACAAGCAAGAAAAAGTCTCGCAATGGGTTGATCACTCATGCCTTTATCAAAGGCCTGTTTAATTGATGACCTATGCATCGCCATCCTTTCACACAGGGTTCTCTCGGTCTTTACCCCAACCCACATGGGCAGGTAATGAGGTACACTACAAACCGTGTAAGGCAACTCACCCTGTGTCTAATGGCCATATCCTTACCACTATGCGGATGTTTAAAACTTATACCTGTCTGCATGTATCTACATGTTAAACACCCAAGAAACTTATGACAGCCTTTCTTGGCTGTCAAAAAAACAGATTGCTCACTATGTTCCAAGTGCATTCCAGTAACATCACGTCTCATGACCATGTCCTTAATTGTTTGTCTCCTTGTATAGCAGGGCATAATCTCAACTTGCTTTAAATTCAGACTCTCATCCGATTGCAAAATCGGCCATAATTCCTTCACCGTACTTCTAATCACATTGCTGCAGGGTTTAAAATTATTCACCCAAGGGAACCTCTGTTTTCCCTTGGCTTTTTCTACTCTTTGGAGTAACCGCTGCCTTGGTATCAACATGGCCCATTTTTTAGCCTGTTCCATAGACATTCTATCATAACCCCTCTCACAGAATATATTTATCATATTGTCAATGTAGAAATCAGCTTTCAGGATTACTACATACCCTCCTAGCTCTTATAAACTGTTAATATGGCAGGCTATACTTGCTTGCTTTGGGTGGAAAACTATTAGCATGTAAAAGGGTATGTAAAAAAGTCTCAATCTCACCACCTTTTAGAGCCACACACACATCAAGAAATGCAATGGATTCTTTACTGATGTTAAACGTGAATTTAATAGGGCTTGTTGAGTTGTTATGTGCCTGCATCAAACCAATGAACGCTTCTTTTGTACCCGTCCAAATTAAGAACAGGTTATCAATGTACCTAGCATAGGTGTAAATGTACTTAGAGATTTGTGTGTTCTTAAAAAATATGTCCTGCTCAGCAACCGTCATGTATGATTAGCATACGATGGGGCCACATTCAATCCCATTACACACCCCGACACTTGTAGATAAAATTTTCCATCATACAGGAAATAATTGTCAGTTAAAATTAACTCCAACAGCTCCAATAACAGATTAATCTCAGGGTCAGCAGTAACCAACATGATTTTGGATTCCGTGGCAGGATGTGAGGCCAGAGATACCAACCCACTGGGTGTGGTTTTGACATGGACTCTTCCCAGGAATTGATTACTACTAGTGACTCTGATGGTAATATGCCAAGGGACAGTACAGTTCAGGACTTCCCTTTAGAGGCCCCTACATGCAATATGGGAGCAGGCAGAAATGTGGCCACACACGGAGAGGTGGTTAGGGGAAAAGGAAGAGGAAAAGTGGGGAGACCTCCATTAGGACAGAGGAGGCAGTAATTAATTTATCCTCACATACCCTGACTAACCTAGAGTTGAAGGTGCTGCAGAAGGGATTGTCTTTTGTACTGACGGCCCCAGTTGATTCACTCAGCACTTGGTACTCAGCATTCATAGATTTGGGGTGCAACATGGTATGTGACCACATTGTTTAAATAAAAATCACAGGGGCTCTGCACTCACCATAATAACTAACAATAATAATAATAATAAACATAATAAAAAGTGGGGTTTTGGTTCATGAATTGATCAATGCATTTAAGCTTGCAGCCCCCGTCACGGGACCCCACTTTACTGCAAATCCCCACTCTACGTCATTTGTCCCCTGCTATTTGTCCCCTGTTATTTGGCAACCAGTGCTTGTTTTGACTAGCCTGGTGCTGGTTCTGCTTAAGTACAGGGATCCCCTACATCGTTTGTCCCTTTTAGTTAAGCACAACCAGCACTAGGTCACTAAAAACCTGGGGCTGGTTGCTCTTTTTTTGGGGGGGGGCATTTTTTTCTTTTTTTACACAGTTTTTTTATTTTTACCGCAGCAGCACAAACAGGTGTCTCTGATCCCATCTGTGCTTGCATCTGTGTCATTGAAATACACAGCAGCACAGATGGGTCTCACTGACCCATCCTTGCTTCTGTGTCAATGACATAGAAGCATGTAGCATGGATCTCCCTGGTCTGTGCTACATGCATCACACTCCATATAATCAATATGCAAATCATTAGATCGTGCATGATAGATTGGGTGAACATCATTCATCTCAGCTGCTGGAGAGAGTTCAAGGGCGATTGCATACGAGATCACATCTTATGCAAATCACACCATGTATGGGCACCTTTACTCTTTCCACCTACTCCATCTACCTAGTAAAACTCTCTCTAATCTAATTCTAGTGGCATCCTAATGACATCTTTTGAAGAGCAACTGTGCTACAGCCCACACCCTCTCCATATGCTCCCCTGTGTGAAATGGAGCTTGAACACGAGTCATGGACTCTTAGGTATAATCCAATATACGCAAGGAGGTATTTACACTAAAGATGGATTTTACTCAATTTTGATTTATTTAAAATCTATGAAAATGTATGAAAATCGATCAATATCGATGCTGTGTTTCTGGAACTAATTCACATTTACTAACAGTCAATTTTTCTTCAAAGATTTATTAAATGTGTGATTAAGCCCCAGAAACACAACAATGATGTTGATAGATTTTCATTGAATTCGATCGATTTTAAATTGATCAAAATCAACTAAAATCGACCTTTAGCAAATATATCCCAAGAGCTGAGATTTCTGGGAAAATTATGCTTTGCCTCATTTTGAGATCCGAACCTGGTGGGTTCTACTCTGAAACCCCAAATTCAGGTGTGTTTGGGTTTCTGCAAATCCAAACAGCTCCTCTGTAATTTTGAGCTCATATGTTCCATATATATATATATATATATATATATATATATATACACCAAATAATTGCACTTTTTTATATAATTATAGACAGAGAGCACAATAAATGGTTCTTGTATGTTAGTCAAGATATAGATAGAAAATAGAAAATGAAAATTAAACTACGAAATAATAGCAACTCAGCAGACTTGCTTGAATTCTGACATCTCCACAATATAAGAAAGAATTAAAAAATGATCCTTGAATTCAGTAGATTTGTTTCCTAGCATGTTATAAAATATTGCATAAAATTGTATTTTATGCCCTCGTTATACATCCTAGAGGAGTATTTGTCTACTAAATTGAACATTCAAAATGGTTCTAGACATTTTTGGCAACACAAGGTACAAACATGGGAAGGTTTAGTTACTCAGGACAAGAGATGCACTTTGGGGAAATAAACAAATGTAAATTGGCAGTTGTATTCTCATTTTTAACACCAGTGTTGTTCTCACTTCAAAAGCTTTCAAATGCATGGTGGTTTAATCGTACTTTCATCCACGATTTAATAAATCTACTAACATTATCTTTTATTAATAGTGTATTTTCAGGTGCTAAATACATTTTTGTGGTCTCTAGAAAGACACTGACGTACATTCCTGCTGCTCTGCGTGAGGATAACATAGATATTAACAAGAATAGACAAAAAGAAAGGTTCATTAATTCATGAACTACTGTATATGTTTTTGTGTTTCTATAGAATATAAACTTTTTTAATGCACAGAACATTGTTTTTGTTTTTATTTCAAGATTAACAGAAATGTCAGTAACGGCTGTAGTAACTCAGTGATGAAACACAGTCTTCCAACAATACTTACAAAATTACAATTCCCTTAACTTTACAGTTACTTTGGGCCTATAAATTATTTATCTATTAGAAGTTATTTATATAGCATATATATATATTACACAACATTTTACAGAGAATATTTGTTCATTCAAATTAGTTCATGCCCCAGTGGAGGTCCTAATCTATATACATTACCATATACAAATACACACTGAAGTTAATTTATTATCAAGAGCCAAGTAACATACAAGTATGAATTTGGAGTGTAGGAGGAAACCAAAATGCCTAGAGAAATCCCACGGAAACATGAAGAGAACATAAAAACTCCATGCACTTAGTGCCTTGATGAGAAACAAACCATAGACCTCTGTGCTGTGAGTCAGTAATGCTAACCATTACACCAACAGTGCTCAC
Organism: Taudactylus pleione; assembly: GCA_031769625.1. NCBI lineage: Eukaryota > Metazoa > Chordata > Amphibia > Anura > Myobatrachidae > Taudactylus > Taudactylus pleione. The sequence goes on from JAUIMM010000120.1 coordinate 16,771,530, forward strand.
CAGTGCAGAAGTGCTTTTGCACTTTGACATGGTAAGCTGAATGGGCCTGATTCAGTAATGAATGCAAATGCGATCACAGCTGGAAATTTTCATGGAACACAGCAGTGAAAATATGCAAATGCTTGCCAAACCTGAGCCGGCATAAAGACACCCACTACTGCTTTCTTGCATGTGTCCAATGTCGCTCTTCTGCATAAACATCAGTACCATTGATGCACTTTGCACAGGTATGCAGCAGTTTGACCAGCCACAGGCACTGTAAGTCTCTTAGCACACATTAGGCTCTGAAGCTGCGCATTCAATTGCAGTGGCTAATTTATGCATGCACAAGCAATGGCGTTCAAACTGACAGACACGCCTGTGTTTTTTCCGACCACTCCCTCGTCACTACCCCAAAATATTGACAGTGTGTCATTCACTCTGCGATTGATTCCTCTGTATGTCCATAGTCACAGTGCGATCACAGCGCACATGCAGTGCGGCTATATATGCATGCATATAAGCTAGAAATCACTCGATCTGCATAAAGTATGCAGCAGCATTTACAACATACTTGCCTACCCTCCTGATTTTGTCTGGAGCCTCCCGAAAATCGGGTGCCACTCCTGACCACCCAGGAAGTCAGGCAAGCTTCCCGGGCACCAGCGACCCATCTGCCCCCCTGCACTTACTATAAAAATCCCGCCAGCGGAGGGGCTGGTGATGCAACTCATGCTGAATTGCGTCATCGTGGCCCACCCCCTGCCGCACAATGCCATTAATAATGGCATTGTGAAGAGGGGGCTGAGCCGCGATGATGTGATGCCACAACCCCATGCTCCGCCCAAAAATGCTCATCATCACTGGGCCATGCCCCCTTTTCACCGCGACCTGCTCCCAGAAGGAGGGAGTGAAATGTCGGCAAGTATGATTTACAATCCTTAGTGAATCAGGCCCAATATTCACTGTGAACACATTGAGCTAAATGTAGAGTTAACAAAAGTCTTCCACATATGCTCCTGCATTGAAAGCCCAGAAATAGATGCTATATTCACTTACTGTATACACAGAGATGTACACAATTTGTGGTGCACACTCACTCCTTATCTATTCACCTGATGAGATGTCATCCAAGCACACTTGCACCAGCCTAAACTATTTGCAATTGATTTATGCTTTTGGTAAACTCTGCACAGCCAACAGTTCAGTAATATATTAAATGGGGACTGCTGGAATGTGTAAATGAAATGAAAAGGCAGAGAAATCAAAGAAGTCTTCATTTCCATCCCTTTCATTTAACTGAATTGAAAGTTAAAAAAAGTATGCTGGAGAAAGGCCATAATTCTGGCTATTAAATAAACCCCATAAGTGAGCTGGTAATGCTGCATAAGGTAAATTTTGTGACCTACACTTGGTGTCAGTAATAATAAATTAGGTTTTGGGTATATCAAATTCATCCTAGTGCCTTCAGTTTTATCATAAACTGCACCCCAAAGCCAGTTCAAATAAAGAGCCTAGTGACAAGTGTAGGGTTTAGTAAATAAATAAATTTGTTGTTTTAGGAAAGTCAGAAAAGGAAGCTGCTTAAAATATATTTTTAAACTAGGGTCCCCATTTTACACTGATGGTAGGCAGGGGAGCCAAGAGAGGGGGTGAGGGTACTAATTACCCAGGCTGTGCTTGCTGTAGGGGCCAGGCAGCTGCCCCAGCCCAATGCTGTTCCACCCTCCCTCCTACCTGTCAGCAGCCCAGCACATGCTGCTGTGTGCTAGGCTGTAGTTGGGGACTGCAGCAGCAGCAGTCTCATCTGTCTGTGGGGGTAGCGATCACACTGATTGCACACCCCCCAGGGAATATGCCATGACCCTTAACCCAGGATTGTTTTCCATGGCCTTGATGGTAGGCCTGCTTTCTGGACTCTGTTAGAGTCTGTGTGTGTCATTATTGTGTGAAGATGCAGCTGCATTTCTTGTGTGCCAGCTAGATCCATTATGCACTGCCATTTTTTGTGCAAATAAAAACTAGAGATGTGTGCAAACCCTCGTGCTTTGATTTTGGTTCTAAATTATTGTCATGTTTTGGTTTTGGCAAAACTACCCTCTAGTGTTTTGGCTTTTGTTTTGCTTTTGGGTTTGGATCTGGATTCCCTTTAAAAAAACTCTTTATGCAAGTAAAATTTTATAAGAAAATTTTCAGTATACCAGAAAATATCAAACAGTACACCAAAGCATAAGTATAAAATAGAAAGTGCAAACAACACAATCAAATACATCAATAGAAACTATAATATCTAATAAAATATCCTCCATAAAAAAGCCATGGCTTGATAATCAGAATAATAATAAAAAAAAATACACTATAATAGAAAATATAATTATTAAAAATAAAATAATTAACACAAAAGAAAGCAGAGAGAAAAAAAACAGTTGAGAAAGAAAGAGTAAGAGGTAGAAAGGGCATGACGGGGAGAGGAATTAGCACTGGGATCTAGGACATGGGAGATTGAATTCTAGATTTGTAACAGAGAGATAGGACTTAAGTTACATGTGTCAGGTATTTATACTTATCAGATTCACAGAATTCCAACCAGTTAAACCAAATCATGGAGTAAATATGACATTTTTCGGGCGATGACATAATAATATCATCCATGGACCTATTCAATTCAATTCTTTGAAACCAGTCCAAAAGGGTTAGGAGTGAGGTAGATCTCCAGTGCACCGGGATTACAGCCTTAGCTGCACTATTAAGGTACTTCAATAGTGATTTTTTTTGTACACAGATAACGGTGATTTATGTAAGTTTAAGAGCCAGTATTCTGGTCCATCCGTTATGTCTGCACCCCAATATCTCATCAAAACCACCTCATCCCAAAACACCTTCAGAACAGGGCAGTACCACCATATGTGGAGAGGGGTTCTGGAATCAGCCCCACATCTCCAGCAACAAGCCAACACTCCAGAGTTCTATTATGAATCCCTGGGGAAATTCACTCTAAGTATGAATTTGTTACCAGAAATGAGAAGTACAGCATTGAGGACTAGGGTGTACTTGACTAGAGAGCTGTCCTGTGGCTGAATTGCATCTTTGAGGGCTGATGTGTACTTGGCATGGATATGGCCTTGTGGCCCAGTTGTAGCCTTGAGAGGTGATGCACACTTGGCTGGGATGTGGCCTTGTGGCCAAGTTTCAGTGTTAAAGGCTGAAATGTGGCCTTGTGGCTGAATGGTTGAGATGTGGCCTTGTGACCGAGTTGTGACTTGAGGACTGATGTATACTTGGCTGGAATGTGGCCTTGTGGCCGAATTGCAGCCTTGAGGGCTGGTGTGTATTTAGCTGGGATGCAGCCTTGTGGCCGAGTTGCAGCTTTGAGGGCTAGTGTGTACTTGGCAGCGATGTGGCTGATACAGCCGTGATGTGATAAAAAATGTACACTCAGATGCAGCAGTGGGGCTGAGCTAGCTGTAAGGTTGGTAACAAACAGTCACTTAGACACTGCAGTGTGACTGCGTCTGCTGCAATGAATATAACCCAAAGTCCACTCAGATGCCGCAGTATGGCTGAGACTGAAGAGATACACGTTAGACATGAGGTACTGAAACACACCATGAGAAAGATCTCCACACACGGAACCAGAAGACATGTAATGAATGCTATAGCCGGCATCCGAGCAGAGACTCAGCAGAGGTGAAAAAGGAGAAAGATCCACTCAGAACAGGATGGAGATGATGGAGCAGCCAGGTAGGAGGACCTCACGGAGTAACAGCCTGGCATCCTAGTCTCTTAGCAATCGGCCTGAGAGGACCTACCCATAGCACTGTTGTCAAACAAGACGCAGCGGCGGCTTGTGACAAGTACATTTTGGAAAAGATGAATGGACATCTGTACCATCTGGAAACCACCTTAAGATGAGTCTCAAGGGTAAGTATCTTGGTGGAACTACTTCAAGATTTCTCAAATATAGACTTCCACTGGGGAATGCTATTATTCATGCAAAGATCCCTCTTCCAGTTTTTAGTAATCTTTGGTAATGAAGAAAAAATATTCTCAATGAAAAATTTGTATATTATTGATAGTATATGAGAGGAAGAGGTCTGAGACACCATCAATGACACAAAAGGTGTCAAGTCCCAGGAACTTGCTAAACAGAGATCTTTTGTCATAAGAAAATGTTTATTCTGGAGATAGTGACATATCTAATTATTAGGGAGAGACCACTTAGCCTGGATGTCAGAAAATGGCAATACACCAGAGGAGTTGTATAACTGCCTGCTCTTTACCAAATTATAAAGGCCTGTCTTGAGATCCCTGGAGGGGGAATGGGTATGAAATATCACCCGACAAGAGTAGAGTTAGAAGCAGCGGAAGCCCGACAATGCTGGAAATCCCGATCATGGATAGGTAAGTATCTACTAACCTAACCTAACCCCCCTAACCCTAACCCTCCTTAGGGGTGCCTAACCCTAACTTCCCCCCAAGTGCCTAACCCTAACCACCCGCTTCCCCGCTGCCTAAACCTAAGTCCCCCAGGGGGTGCCTAACCCTAAGTCCCCCCCGGGCATGCCTAACCCTAACCCTCCCTCCCCCTAGCCTAACCCTAACCCTCCCAGGGGGTGCCTAACCATAAGTCCCCCCCGGGAGCCCTAAACCTAACCCTCCCCCCCGCGACTGTCCGCTCGTGGCACCCGGCATCGCTATGATCGGGATGCTGGGTGCCGGTCTCCCGGCTTCGGGGAAATGCGGGCATCTACATCTAGACGCCCGGCATTTCACCCTTGCCAGGATATGACAGTCGGGTAACCGGCTGCCGGTATTTAGGCAGTCGGGTTCCTGATTGCTTCCCCTGAAGGGAATATGGGATTGTTGAGCAGCAGCGTTAGAGTTTAACGAATTGAGGTAATATATTCCTTGCCCTTAAGACTCTTCAATGTTGTGAGGGTCAGTCGAATGATGTAAGATTTCAGGTGGTCTAGAAAGTCACAGCAAAGCATTTAATTGACACTTTATAAAAGAGCTCTCAATAGATACCCATTGTTTCATGGAGTTTTGACTTGACCAGTCATATACTCTACTCAACATAATTGCATCATAGTAGACACTAAAATGGGAAAGTTGGAGACCGCACAAATGTCTTCTCCTAAACAGAATATCATGTTTAAACCGAGGAGTTCTCCAACCCCACACAAAATGTTTCACCATTTTATGAAGCTCCACAAGCCAACTACTCAGGATCAACACTAGAAGGGCCTGTAATTGGTAAAGTACACAAGGCAAACTATTAATTTTAATTACATTCATCCTCCTGACCCATGAGATGCCCCTACAGGACCAAGAGGTAAGCTCATTTTGAATTTTCACAATGAGAGGTGTAAAATTAAGGGAGTGGATTTTTAAAAGGTTTCTAGGTAGGAGTACACCAATGTACTTCAATTGTGAAGGATGCCATTTAAACTGAAAAGCCAGTTGAAAACCTGTGAAAACATTAGGAGGGAATTTTAAATTCAGAGCCATTGATTTGGAGAAGTAAATTTTATAAAAGACAGTTCTCCAAGGTTTGAAACACCTTCATCAGATTAGGGAGGGATACTGGGGGTTGGTAATGATAGCTAGAAGATCATCTGCAAAAAGAGCCAATTTAAAATCCAAATCTGCTACCTGCAGGCCCTTAATGTTAGGGTTGGCCCGTATGGCTCTTGCCAGAGCCTCCATGCACAATACAAACACCAGCAGAGACAGTGGCAACCCTGAAACTTGCCATTGACCTTGACCCTGGCAGAGGGCTCTCTATATAATGCCAAATTCTATATAGAGAAGTGGATCCCAAACCCATGTATTCTAACAGGCCACGCATAAGCCCCCAGTTAATGCAGTCAATATCCTTTTCAGTGTCCGTTGATAAGAGCATTGCAGGTGTAGTGGACTGGGCTGCCAAATGGATTAGATTAGGAATTTTGGTAGTGTTGTCACAGGCCTCTTGGTCCAGGACAAATCCCACCTGGTCTTTATGAATCAGAGCTGGTAATAGGAGCTTAAGCCTGTTCACAATAAGTTTTGCGAACAACTTTAACTCCACATGTAGGAGGGATAACTAAGAGAATCGAGATGGGTCTTTCCCTTCCTTAGGAATGATGGTAATGTGGGCTTCTAAGGATTGGGTAGAGAAATACTATTTATCAGTGATTGCATTGAAAGCTTAAAGCATCATGGGCACCAGATCATCGCTATAAAAGTTTTATAATAGGAAATTGAGAACTTATCTGGCCCAGGGCTTTTCCCAGATGAGGAAGATTGCCTCACCTAATTCCTCCTGTGTAAAGGGCCTATCCAGGCCAAGGGCCTCTTCTTATCTTAACGTGGGAAAATCAATATTGCTGAGATAAGCTGCAACTGCCATGGCATCCACCTCAGTAGTCTAGTTAGGAAAACCCTTTGCCAGGTTATTATGTCCAAAATAATAAGACTGGAAAGCTTCCGCAATTTCGGAGGTCTATTGACCATACATGCATGGATGCTTGTTGTTCATTCAATGCCTTTGCCCACATCTTAGTGGGTTTATTGCCCCATTGGAAAAAATGGCTCCTACATTAGCAATAATCTAATTTAATTTTATCTGACATGAGCTTGTTCAAAGAATGTCTAGCCTCAGAGAGGGTATCTCCAGACAGAGAACATTTATGAAGCATCTCAAGTACTTGAATCTTCTGCAAGAGCATCAACTTCTGCCCCTCCCTTTGTTATTTCATTTAGGAACCCTGCTGAATCAGTTTACCTCCCACAGTGTAATTGCAGAAATATCTGAACTATCATTTATAGAAAGATATTCAAGAAGAATGCACTGTTTAATCTCATCCCTACAGTATGAGTCCTGAAGAAGAAGCTCATTGAGCCTCCACGAATGAAGCACAGGTGGGGCGTGAAAAATCTTAATCAAAAGAGATATTGGTGCTTGGTCCAACCAAGTAAGATTCCGGATCTCTGCATCCCCAAGCATATGATGCTGTTTATGTTCTAGAAATTCTGGAAAAAACATTATCGGGGTGGGAAAAAAAAGTTTAATCCTAGTCTAAGGGATTCCATAATCTCCAAGTATCAATCTATTGATGTTCATAGAGCAGGTGATTACATTTATGATGCCATTTGTCAGGGCAGTTTGAGGATGCAGAGGACGAGTCCAACGAGGGATGCAGATCCCAATTAATATAATTTCCTACAATTAATATACAGTACCTGATTTTAAATTATGAACTTGCTTAAGTAAATGATCTAAAAACTAACTTGATGCAAATTTTGGGCATAGGTGTTAACAAAAGTAAAGATCTGATCATGAATCCTGCACTTAATCAGTAATCCTCTACCTTCAACTAAAACATGAGTTTCTATATATGATAAGGGAAGATGGCAATTGAAAATAATTGCTACTCCTAAAGTCTTTCCTCTACTATTGTTACGGAAATATGTCTGTGGATAATCACGGTTACAGAGAGGGACGCTATACCTTCTTGAAAATGAGATTCCTGGATAAAGGTCACATCTGCTCTGTCTGCCCAGAGTTCCCTAAATAGTCTGGAACTCTTTTCTGGAATATTTAAACCTTTAGAGTTTATTGAAACTATTTAAAGATTGAAGGTCATCAGGGAAGACAGAGAGGGAAACATATTATTTCTCCCATGACACTGAGAAGGAATGCTATATCAACAGCAAAAATCACAATCCAAAAGCCTAGAACCCACGAGGGAAGGGAATGATAAGGGGTAAAGAGAAGAAAAAAAACAGAAGAAAATAACAGTAAGCAATCTAGAAAAATAGTATATAATATAAGAACAAGAAAAATAGTACTGCTCCAAACATAAGAGAAAAAAAATTATTCTCCATGATTAGGAAAAACACATGTGGTATAAGGGCACTGGGGATATGTGCCAGCGACTATGTCAAATAATAAACAATATTTATAGCTTGTAATATCAAAATAGATATATAAACAACAATAAATATGGGACAAGAATTGGCAAAAATAACAATAAACAGCATAAAGGACATTAGCATATTGTTTCAAAATAAACAATCAACATGAATACTAAACCATACGGTATGTAAACAGGAACCTATCAGAGGGTTATGACATATAAAGAACTCAGAAAATCAGAAAATAGAATTAACATTGGTAACAGCACCTTACTGAGAGTGTCCAACTAGGGAATGGAGGTTAATTAGGCAGTCCTTTAGGAACATTCCCGCTGTAGTGGGAGGAAAGAAAAAAGAACCACAAACTCACAGTCATGTGTCATCAGACAGGACTGTCAGCTGCCGCTGCCTATGTTGACGTCTGGAACTCCTCACCAGTTGGAAAGCCTCATCTTGTGAAGTTGTCTTCTGAGTCTGAGGAGCTGCATATATATAGGTGTCATCCCAATCTGGCAAAACATGTGCAGGCAAGCACATAACAGAGCAGACGGTGTCAAGGTCAGAGGGATCTCAGAACATGGCAGACCTGCCATTATGTACCGACTAGAGACCAAATGTGAAGAGCCATTTATTTTTCCTATCACTGGAATGTAGTGTTTCAGTTAGAGGCTTCAATAAATGTAGCTGATGAAGTGTGTGCCAAGAGTGATTCCCATTAAAGTCTACTCTTCACACATTTCACATTTTCCACAGGATCTCTTCCTTTTGAGTGTAATAATGTCATCTGCAGATGACATCTCTCAATTTATCAGAGGAATCCCCATGAGGTTTTAAAGCTCTTTGTGCCCTGTCAAAGGTGATGAGAGTGTTGCGGTCACTACCCAAAATGTAATTGAAAATCTTAATCAGCATGTCCAGCAGTCCCTGGGTGGGAATATCTTCAGGGATACCTTGAAGATGTAAGTTTTTTCAGCATCCTCTGTTATCCAGATCATCCATCTTTTGTTGTAAAAAGAGCATACCATTGGTGTGGACATGGACAGTATCCTATATGCTTTGTAGATCCTCAGCAATAGATTATTTAGCTTCCTCCAGGGACACCAATCTGGCTGACAGTTGGGAGATGTCCACCAGAAGAGCCGTTACCTCTTTACAAACTGTCTCTTGAAGCTTTACTTCAAGTAGCTCAAAGTCTCACTTGGATGGTAACTCTTGTTTAGTTGGTAAAGTCTCAAGAAGTCACATAATAGTTGAGAGATCAGGGGATTCCGAAGGATGTATACCTATAGAATCACCTGTCTGCGATGAACCTGGAGGTGAGGGTGAACCCAGAGACAAAGGTTGAGATGAAGCATCCAGAGCTGTAGGAGATGAGACTGGCATCTTCAGGAATTGATGAAGGTCAGGTTGTAGACTCACCACACCCCTTTACAGCCCTTTGTAGATTCACCACTTTACAGCCAGTGACTCACCACACCCCTGGCTGTAAAGATAGTCCCCCAGTCCTAGGAAAATAGAAAATGGGATCTGTGTGGATGATGAGATGATGTCAGCCAGCCAGCCTCAGCACTCAACAGTAGGAGAAGGAGCAACAGGCCAGTCACTGGATCAGTCCCACTGGATGCTGAAGGACCTGCCACCAGACCGGAGTGTAGGATCTTCTATCTTCAGGCTGTTTTGGGGATCAAACAGGCAATGCACTACAGGGAGGTAGTGTGAGAAAGAAAGGAGGATAAACAATCCCACAATCCAGTCTGTACCACAGACACCAGCGGATCGTGGCAATAATCGAGGACCCGGGTTTTATCAGGTCATTAGGCTACAACCTGCAGGGTATGAGACACCCACCGGCTCTGCAGACCTCACCGCGGGACTGTACTTGCTCCAGAAGATCAGATGGTAGAAAGGAAGAGTCCCCAGACTTTGTGGGCAGACGCTAATTAAGAGTGCAGGCAGGAGCTCCAGGCAAACGCGTCGGTCTCTTTCGGCTGTCAGGCCATGCCCCCTTCCATTAAAATTTTCATAAAATAGATAAAAGAATGTGACTTGGACTTAGTTTTGTTTCTATAATATTTGTAACATCAATAACATTCAATTTCAGTCATTTCCAGTGAATTTTGACAACCTCACATCTCACAATATTGTTTCCACCATTATTTTAGGAAAAACTGTAGTGAGTGGCCGCACAAACACATGGCAGTTTAAAAGAATGCAAAACATCTATAAAAAAACAAATGCAGCTCACTCCAAGTTCACTTGTAACAAACTTACACAAGAGCCTGTTTGCACTAGATTGCAGGTGCTAGTTTTAGAATACCCCCATTTTTCCATTTTTTTTTACATTTACACATTAATGTCTAAATGTACTCTGAAATGAAAGCATATAACAAATAAACAATTGGATATATAAAGAAATCATTAGTGCAGGTAGGACCTATGCTGCTGCCTCATGGAGATGCAGAGGGAGAAGCACACACAGCAGGTAAAGTCAGGGGCAGTCCTTGTAACTACAGTATATATGAATATATATGTACCTATGTATATGAGTGTATGTGTGCATATGGGGTATTACATTGTGGCATAATGTATAAAGGACATTACAGTGTGGCATAATATATAAGGGGCATTACTGTGGTGGCATAATGTATTATAAAGGGCATTACATGTGTGTGGCATAATGTATTATAAGGGACATTAAATGTGTGTGGCATAATGTGTTATACAGGTTATTACTGTGTGTGGCATAATGTATTATAAAGGGCATTAAATGTGTGTGGCATAATGTTTTGTAAAGGGTATTACTGCATGTGGTATAATGTATTATACAGGTTATTACTGTGTGTGGCATAATGTATTATAAAGGGCATTAAATGTGTGTGGCATAATGTTTTGTAAAGGGTATTACTGCATGTGGCATAATGTATTATAAAGGGCATTACTGCATGTGGCATAATGTGTTTATAAAGGGCATTACTGTGTGTGGCATAATGTGTTATAAAGGGCATTACTGCATGTGGCATAATGTTTTATACAGGGCATTACTGCATGTGGCATAATGTGTTATAAAGGGCAATGTGTTATAAAGGTCATTACTTTGTAAGGCATTACTGCGCACAGCAATTATTCACTGTGAGGGGAGAGCTTGGGGGAAGCCCAACCCCACTGTAAGTGCTAGGCTCGCTCCAAAGTGTGATGAAATGGGTGTGTTCAGCAAGGACATGTCCCCTTTCCATAAGCGCATGTGCCGAGGAACACCATGTATTAATTTTTAATTTTTGTTTTTTTTGGGGGGGGGCACAACTAGGAATTTTTGCCCTGAGCTCCACAATGTCTAGAACTGGCCCTGGAGATCAGCATCAGTATACACCTGCATCAATTGTATTCTGACATCTCATGAGTCAGTTTTCACGCCGTCTAGGCTGCTCATGGCAAGGCAACATGAATTATCAGAGTTCAAATGCGGCATGATAGTGGGTGCCCGACAGAAGGGACATTTAATTTCTAAAGTTGTGTGGTCATTCAACATGCCTCGATTTACAGTATAACATGTGTTCTGGGCATACCTCATCGAAAGCATTACCACCCACAGTGGACAGCAAAGTGGCCGAACACTGGTGCTTAAATATCATGACCAGCAGCATCTGGCCAAAATTGTCCATGGTAAAAGTCAAACAAAACTGGCTCAAATCACATCTACATGCAATGCAGAAGGTTCCAAACACATATCCAGCAGGTCAGTGCAGTATTCTTTAGCTTCCATGGGATGTGGGAGCAGGCAACCCACCAGAGTGCCCCTGTTGACACTACAACACCAGACACAGCACTTCACCTGGGCTTATGACATTGTTAATTGGACCCTGGAGGACTGGCAGCATGTGGTGTGGTCTCATGAGTCATGGTTCCAGTTGTTTCAAGCTTGTGGTAGGGTTAGGGTGTGGTGCAGACCCCTTGAGTCCATCAACCTCAGTTGTCAACAAAGCTGGCGGTGGTTCCATAATGGTCTGGAGGTGTGTTCACATGGCATAGGTTGGGTGTTTTGGTCCACCTGAACTCATCATTGACAGGTAGCTGATACGTTGCATTGCTTGATGACCATTTGCTGCCCTTCATGGACTTTATGTACTCCAACAATGATGGAATATTCCATCAGGATAATGCACCATGTAATTGGTCCCAATTCATCCAGAATTAGTTTGAGGAGCATTCTGGAGTGTTCCAACAAATGGTGTGACTACCACTTTCATCTGACATGAACCTAATTGAGCATTTATGGGATGTGGTGGAGAGGTCCATTTGCACCCAAGATCCTACACCGACAAATATCAGCAAGCTGTGGGAAGCTGGCATGGGTCCACCTAATTCCAGAGATCTTCTCTCCACTTGTGGAATTGATGACACATTGAGTTGCTACAATTTGCCAGGCTAGAGGGGGTCCTACACAATACTAGGCATGACTTTTTGCTCTTCAGTGTATGGACATACTATGCAGTATAAGTAACAGTGACCTTATTAACCAGCCACATTCTAGCAAGGATACATTACGGTTTTGTTTTTAATTTTCGTAATGCTAATACCTTTGCTTAATAATCAGGCAAAGAAATCATTTGCATATTGATCTGAAAGTAGAGTCCATGTGTTAAGAAATTTTAGCTCCATTGGGACTAAAAAATTTAATTATAATAACACTGTTGTGAAAGGTTTACAATATAATAACATTCAAATTCAATGTAATGGACTGCTCTAAGCTCTATAAATCAGTCAAATCAAAGGTTCACCATGATTACTTCTCACATAAAGTAGGGGTGTGCACCGGCCACTTTTCGTGTATTGTGTTTTGGTTTTCGATCTGGATCTTTCTTTGTGTTTTGGATCTGGATTGGTTTTGCCAAAACCACCCTTCCGTGTTTTGGGTTCTGGGTTTTGTGTTTTGGATCTGTATTTTTTTGAAAAAAAGCATAAAAACAGCTAAAATCACAGAATTTGTAGGTTTTTCTGCTCCTATGCTATTATTAACCTCAATAACCTTAATTTCCACTCATTTCCAGTCTATTCTGAACACCTCACACCTCACAATAGTGTTTTTATGTCCAAAAGGTTGCACCGAGGTAGCTGGATGACTATGCTAAGCGACACGAGTGGGCGGCACAAACACGTGACCCATGTAGGCGTGAAACTGCAGTGGCAGACAGGATGGCAGTTTGAAAAACTAGGCCCCAAACTGTACATAATGCAAAGAAAAAAAAGAGGTGCAAGATGGAATTGTCCTTGGGCCCTCCCACCCACCCTTATATTGTATAAACAGGACAAGCACACTTTAACAAGCCAATCATTTCAGCGCCAGGGTCTGACACACAACTGTGGCTGAAATGATTGGTTCGTTTGGGCCCCCACAAAACAAGCTGGCAATTAATCTGTCCCTGCACAAACTGGCTCTACGGAGGCAAGATGTCATCCTCATCCTCCTCATCCACCGATTCCTCACCCTCTTCAGTGTGTACATCCTCATCCTCACAGAGTATTAATTCATCCCCGCTGGAACCACAGGTCCCTCTGTACGTTCTGGAGGCTGGTCTCCCTGGAAGAGTTGATAATTCATTTTATGAACATCATCTTCTCCACATTTTGTGGAAGCAACCTCCTACGCCTTTCGCTGACAAGGTTCCCGGCTGCACTAAACACTCTTTCGGAGTACACACTGGAGGGGGGGCAACTCAGGTAAAATAGAGCCAGTTTGTACAGGGACCTCCAAATTTCTTCTTTTTCCTGCCAGTACAGGTACGGACTGTCTGACATGCCTACTTGGATGCTGTCACCGATGTAATCCTTTAACAGACAGACGCACGCTTGTCGCTGCTGCTTTGAGGATGCAAGTGCGGCTACAGCCCACACAATTCACAAAGACAGAAAAAAAAAAGAATATTTTTATTGTTTGTGGAGTGCACTTTGAGGGTTACACCACCCTTTAACAGACAGACGCACGCTTGTCGCTGCTGCTTTGAGGATGCAAGTGCGGCTACAGCCCACACAATTTACAAAGACAGAAAAAAGAAGAAGAATATTTTTATTGTTTGTGTAGCACACTTTGAGGGTGTCACCACCCTTTAACAGACAGATGCACGCTTGTCGCTGCTGCTTTAAGGATGCAGGTGCGGCTACAGCCCACACATTTCACAAAGACCAAAAAAAAAAGAACAATATTTTAATTGTTTGTGTAGCACACTTTGAGGGTGTCACCACCCTTTAACAGACAGACGCACGCTTGTCGCTGCTGCTTTAAGGATGCAGGTGCGGCTACAGCCAACACAATTCACAAAGACAGAAAAAAGAAGAAGAATATTTTTATTGTTTGTGTAGCACACTTTGAGGGTGTCACCACCCTTTAACAGACAGATGCACGCTTGTCGTTGCTGCTTTGAGGATGCAAGTGCTGCTACAGCCCACACAATTCACAAAGACAGAAAAAAAAAGAACAATATTTTTATTGTTTGTGTAGCACACTTTGAGGGTGTCACCACCCTTTAACAGACAGACGCACGCTTGTCGCTGCTGCTTTAAGGATGCAGGTGCGGCTACAGCCCACACAGTTCACAAAGACCGAAAAAAAAAGAACAATATTTTAATTGTTTGTGTAGCACACTTTGAGGGTGTCACCACCCTTTAACAGACAGACGCATGCTTGTCGCTACTGCTTTGAGGATGCAGGTGGAATCTAGATGGAATTTGGAACCGGGGACACACTACCTCCATCAACTGTCTAAATCCCATTGCACTAATGGCGGATACCGGACAAACGTCTAACACCAACATAGCAGTCAAGGCCTCAGTTATACATTTTGCTTCAGGATGACTGCTGTCGTACTTCATCCTCAACGCTAGGGACTGTTGGAGGGTCAGTTGTTTAGTAAAAGTAGTGATGTTCCCAGCAGCAGCAATAGCACTAGGAGGAAGTGGTTCTTGATCTTTCCCTATTTTATTTTTATTGGAGAAAGTTTGGTCCTCCATTTATGTTATATTGATATATACGTGCAGCTAAAGCGCACACAAACACAGAAAATATTTTTTTATTGTTGCTGGAGAGTAGTGCACTTTGTGGGTTACACCACCCTTTAAGAAATGAGCCAGCCGGCTCTTTACTTATGGGACACAGGCGCACGCTTGGCGCTGCTCCTTTGTTGATGCACGTGCAGCCACAGTGCACACAAGTCACAAACACAGAAAATATTTTTTTTTTGTTTGGAGTGTACTTTGGGGGTTACAGCACCCTTTAACGGTCAAGCCAGCCGCCCTTTACTTATGACACAGGCGCACGCTTGGCACTACTTTGTTGATGCACGTGCGGCTACTGCACACACAATTCACAAACACAGAAAATATATATATTTTTGGTTTGGACTGGAGTGTACTTTGGGGGTTACAGCACCCTTTAATGGTCAAGCCAGCCGGCCCTTTACTTATGACACAGGCGCACGCTTGGCACTACTTTGTTGATGCACGTGCGGCTACTGCGCACACAATTCACAAACACAGAAAATATATATTTTTTTGGTTTGGACTGGAGTGTACTTTGGGGTTTACAGCACCCTTTAATGGTCAAGCCTGCCGGCCCTTTACTTATGACACAGGCGCACGCTTGGCACTACTTTGTTGATGCACGTGCGGCTACTGCGCACACAATTCACAAACACAGAAAATATTTTTTTTTTGGTTTGGACTGGAGTGTACTTTGGGGGTTACAGCACCCTTTAGTGGTCAAGCCAGCCGGCCCTTTACTTATGACACAGGCGCACGCTTGGCACTACTTTGTTGATGCACGTGCGGCTACTGCGCACACAATTCACAAACACAGAAAATATATATTTTTTTGGTTTGGACTGGAGTGTACTTTGGGGGTTACAGCACCCTTTAACGGTCAAGCCAGCCGGCCCTTTACTTATGACACAGGCGCACGCTTGGCTCTGCTTTGTTGATGCACGTGCGGCTACTGCGCACACAATTCACAAACACAGAAATTATATATTTTTTTGGTTTGGACTGGAGTGTACTTTGGGGGTTACAGCACCCTTTAACGGTCAAGCCAGCCTGCCCTTTACTTATGACACAGGCGCACGCTTGGCACTACTTTGTTGATGCACGTGCGGCTACTGCGCACACAATTCACAAACACAGAAAATATATATTTTTTTGGTTTGGACTGGAGTGTACTTTGGGGGTTACAGCACCCTTTAACGGTCAAGCCGGCCGGCCCTTTACTTATGACACAGGCGCACGCTTGGCACTACTTTGTTGATGCACGTGCGGCTACTGCGCACACAATTCACAAACACAGAAAATATATTATTTTTTTAGCACTTGGGGGAGCACCCCTGATGGACAGAGCACCCCCTGGACAACACTACAGCACCCCTTTAGGACTGGGACACTGCACAGGACTTTGGAGTGGACACAGCCCCTATGGAGAACTGACTGCACAACACAGTCCAGCCAGCCCCTATGGACTTTGAAGTAGTGGACACAGCCCCTATTAACAACAGCAGCACAGCACAACCCAGCCAGCCCCTATGGACTTTGAAGTAGTGGACAACAGCAGCACTACACTACACTACACTACACAGCCCAGCCCAGCCAGCCCTAACTCCCACCCTCCCTCTTCACTGTCCACAGCCGAGTGAGAAAATGGCGCCGACGCGGGTACCTTATATAGGATCCAAAACCCGCGAGACTCGGAAGGCGGGATGATGACGTTTTGCCTTGATTTCAGATCCTTGTCAGGCGGGAAAAGTCGAGCCTGACTCGGATCGGACTCGGATCGGGGGGGCTCAGGGGGGTACGGATTTCAGAAATCCGAACCTGCTCACCCCTAACATAAAGTAATACAATCTGAATAGATATATAGGGCCTGATTCAGAGCCGTTCGCTATTTGTGGTCGTTCGTTCAAAAACAAGGGGTGGCTATTCAAATGATCCGTTCGCAAATTGCAGTCTGTTCCCACCTCTAAGTCTGAACGAGCGAGCAAAACATACGCTCGTTTATTTGATAAAAACGCCCCCTGGCCGCACGCACCATACGTCATGTCCGCTATTTATTAGATTAATCGAGTACATCGTACAGCGTATGAACTGCTCGCTATTCTTGTGGTTGGTGTTTTCAACCGCTATTTTGCGAGTAGTTCTGAGTTAAAAAAACCAAGTGACGTGGTCAATGACGCTGCTGTATTAATTATGCACTCCCTTAAAACGCCCGTTTTGACCTTTAAGCACGGCTGCGTTCGGATCTCCACTCCCCGTTTTCAAGCACCTTCCCCTGTTACCACCCACATACGCCTCATTCTGTCACTCAAAATAGCAGGCCCTCGCTATATTGCGTACCAACGATTTTCGGCCGCACTGACTGGTTCGCGCATGCGTACTAAAAACCGTACGCATGCGCAGATGTGCGAACATCGCTCGGAATGAGCGTACTGCCACTAGAGAGTGGCTCTGAATGAGGGCCATAGTCCAGAACCTCTTAACATTTAGGATCTTATGCAGACATTTGATGAAATTTGTCCTTAGACATGCAATAAAGACATATTAGTTACCCACTCTCCTAGTGCCGATGCAGTTAAGGACACAGCACACCACTGTACATACATTTGTCCTTCACACTGCCAGAATATAAATCCGTGATCTGCACTCCAATATGTGGGATCTGTATAGCTTAGGCAACTGGTGTGTTGTATTGCATCACTAGCTTTTATATATACTGGTTGAGAGGCGCACCTGTCTATTTTATTATTATCCATTGTGACTGAGGCTAATGTAAATGGTTAAATATTAATGCAACACTGTGCAACATTTTTAAGGAAAAAAGCTTAAATGTTTTGATTATGAAAATCAAAACATGCTTTTTTTGCTAGAAAAACACACATTTGCAGTGTTGGTAACAGTTGTCTCTCTGTTTTGTATTCATACATTATAAGCCATTATTATTGCCAGGCAGCTGCATAATATCAGCATATAACCTGGCACATAGAGAATGGCTGTTTAGAGTAACTGCAGCAATAGTGAATTTGTACACAAATTGTATGTACTGTATATACCATAGACAAAAACCTTATGGTTTAACATGTCTCATTAAGGCTTCTTAAACATGATCTGGAATTTCACAAAACCTACTGAATGTCTGCCACTCAAACTTAAAAAAGTGCTGACACCTTCATGGACACATTCCTTGTACAATACAGTTATGGTATGCGATCACACCCTTTGGTTAACTGCAGATTCAGTACTCTCACAGAGTGATATTGTTGTTACTCACAAAATGGTGGAGCTGCTAATTCATAGAATTGTGTGCTCATTGAAATACAGGGGACAAACAACATAGGGGTCCCTTTCATTTAATGCAACCAGCACTGGGCTTAGCTGAAGTGGTCTGGGTTTTGGAAATACAAGGGACAAAAAGCTTAGGAGTCCACTGTATTAACCATAACCAGCATAGGACCTTTTCTAGAAGGGGAGTAATGCCACAACCAGGGGAACCCTTTCAAACTATATTTTCCTGTAAAGCTCCCCTGCATGCTGGTACTTGGAGAACAACAAGTAGCAGCATACAGGGCATTATCGGCCTGCTGGTACCTGTAGTTCCACAGCAAAACAAATATGTAAAAGACCACAGAACACACACACCATGGAGCCCCAGTACTTGTTGTGTGAAATACAGGGGACAAATGATGTAAGGATCCCCTGTATTAAGCACAGCCAGCACCAGGCTATTCAGAAACAGTCCTAGTTGCCAAAATACAGGGGACAAGTGATGTAGGGGTCTGTTGTATTCAGCACAAGCACTGGGCTCTAATCCAATCCCAGTTCTGGAAATATGGTAGAAAAAATGTGTGGGGTTCCCCTGTGAATTTCAGAACCAGCACCGGACCCTTTCCAGTGGAGAGGTAATGCCACAACCAGTGGATCCCTTTTACTGGGTCCCTCAGCCAAAGCATTACTCCTGACTGCTGGTCAGCCCAAGCTGGGGATCCCTGGGGAGCTGGGGACTCCCCTCAATAAAGAAGTCCCCCTCTCCAGGGCACCCCAGGCCTAGACTGATAGCCTGGGGCTATTCCCAGCACCTCTGTGGAGAACCACAAGTACCAGCATGTGGGGCACTATAGGCCTGCTGGTATCTGTAGTTGCACAGCAAAAGAAATATTAAAATAAACACTAGATACACACACCATTGAAAGTAGCATTTTATTAATACATATATGCACACACTATCTCATATACTCACCTATTTATTCCAGAAATCCATCATGACCTCTTCTCTATGTAGAATCCATAGGGTACCTGTAAAAAAAATGTCATACTCACCTCCCCCTATGTGTTGATCACATGCTCTTAGTTTGATATAGGAAATCCCTGGTCTTGGCAAAACAAAAAAATATGAATACCCAGACAACTAAACTTAGTACTGTACTCTAAGGAAAGTACTTCCCAAATGGCCACTCAGCAAAGGGATTTCACTAAACAAACCCCGGTGCTAAGCATTCATTGAGAGGCAGAAGGCTCGCCTTTCTTAGCCAATAAACGCTCAGCACCGAATTGAGTAAAATCCCGCCGCTAAGCCTTCAATCAGGTAGTACCATCCATAGAGGATGGTACTATTGTCCGTGGCTCACAAACTTTATTTTTTAGTTTTGCCAATTCTGATGATTACCTACATGGAATGAACAGGACAAGATCAACGAAGAAGGTGAGTATGGATTTTTTTTACAGGTACCCTTTGGATTCTACTGGAGAAGAGGACATGATGGGCTTCTAGGACACATACAGTAGGTAAGTATATGAGATAGTGTTTGTATATGTGTGTACATTTCTGTGTGCATGTATGTTTCAATAATGTTTACTTACTATGGTGTGTGTGTTCTCTAGTTTTTTAATATTGCTTTTGCTGTGGAACTACGGTACCAGCGGGCCCATAATGCCCGCATGCTAGTTCTTGTGGTTCTCCAAGTACCAGCATGAAGGGGAGGCATGCTGGGACCTGTAGTTCTACAAGCAAAAGACAATTTTTTAAACTATTTTAAATGCACCACACTACATAATCAACCTGGCACCCACCGGCCAGGGGTGCCGGGGACAGCCCTAGACTATCAGCCTAGGCTTGGGGTGCCCTGGAGAGGGTAACCCCTTTATTAGGGGCTATTCAGCTCCCCAGGGATCCCCAGTCAGGGATGAATAGTGGTCAGGGGTTGTGCTTTGGCCATGGGACCTGGTGAAAGGGCTCCCCTGGCTGTGGCATTATCCCCTCACTAGAAAGTGTCCAGTGCTGGTTCTGGTATTAACAGGGGAAACCTACACTTTTTTTGCTTGTATTTCCAGAAACAGGACTGGCTCAGAGCCCAGTGCTAGTTGCGCTAAATACAGGGGACCCCTAAATCATTTGTCCCTTGTATTTTGGCAACCAGAGCTAGTTCTAAAAAGCCTGGTGCTGGTGGTGATTAATACAGGGGACCCCCTACATTGTTTGTACTCTGTATTTAGCACAACCAGTACTGGGGCTCCAAAACCCAGTGCTGGTTGTTATTTTTTTTGGGGGGGAGGCACACCATTTATTGTTTTTACAGATGTTTTAATTTTTTTTCAACACAGCAGTACAGATGGGTTGCATTGATCCATCGGTGTGTGTTTATTTTTATAACATATAGGTGCAGGCATTCATGGATCTCCCTGATACAAGCCTGCATATGTCAGCTGCCGCCTGCACCGCTGCTAACCCAAGGACCTAAGCCTGGTACCCACTGATGCTTATGCCCACTACCCTCTCACCCCAGGTCCCAGCCTCAGCTAATGCCCGATTCCTTCCTCCAAGTCCCTCTTCTGCTACTGCAGACAAAGGACAGCCATCTTGTTGCACCCAGGTGAAGCCACATACACCCCCCTACTTAAGGCATCTACTGAGGCTGCACAACAAGTTGAAGCTCCCTATCTTTATAAAGGGGCATTTTGGAGGTAACAGTTTAAAAACCAGAACTTTCTCAATTACCTGAACCTCACAAGCACCTACCCTGGAACAAGATCTACCTAATAAAACAAACCCCAAGTCTAAATTCACCCTCTGCCATGACTTATGCCTTCCCAAAATTCCTCCTTAGTGAACAGCAGAAAAGTGGTCGGAATTGAGAGTGACCAAAAAGCTCACAGTTGGAACTTTATATTATTCCCAAATCATCATTTTTTTTTTACCTGAAATTTAGCGTGCAGCACCAAACAACAATTTTACCCATCCATGACAAATTTCAGCTCGGTACCTCCAATAGCTTTTGAGTTGTATCCTCTTTAACACCATGTCCCCCTCTCTGCAATTATCTATGGGAGAAAGTCATTTCTTTTTGTTCAGCCTTAATAAAAGGGCATGACTGTGCCCTTATAATGAAACATTTTAAGTTCAGATAGATTGCAAAGTGTGTGTCAATTATGCAGGTCACTTTATGGTGTCTTAATTCCATGTATAAAAAAACACAAAATCAAATCCACAACACTATTAGCACCTACAGTTTTTTCGTGCATGTTTTTTTAGACTCATCTGTGGGGGGGGTTTTTTCAGGAGGAGCAGCTGTGTCAGCTTCATTTAATAATATTGGTAATTTGATACTAATATTGTGTTGCACTAGTGCAACCTTGGGACTTATATAGATATATATCTGACATATTTGTCATGTATAATATATACATTGGTGTATTCTGCTGCATTGATCTATGTGAGTGTGACGGGTTCCGGACTATAGATAGACAGATATTAGTTAGACAATGTCTAGATAGACACCAGATGTTAGACAGTTAATAGTTAGACAAGGATAAAAGTTTGACACAGACAAAAGTCAGACACACTAAAGTTAGATATGTAAAAAGTTCGACAGGTACAAAGGTTGAAAGGGTCAAAAGTTTGATCAACACAAAAATGGCCGACATTTTCATTTTTTATTTTTAGGATTAGGGTTAGGTTAATGTTAGGGTTAGGCACTTACTGGAGGGTTAGGGTTAGACACTTGCCCCCACGGTTAGGGTTAGGCGCTTACCCAGATGTTTACAGTTAGGCACCAGGAGGGAGGGTTAGGGTTAGGCACCAAGGGGAGGGTTAGGGTTAGGGTGAAGATTAGGGCTAAAAAAAAATTGTCGACCATTTTTGTGTCGACCATTTTCATGTCAATCTTTTGACCCTGTTGACATTTTTTTACCTGTCAAACTTTTTACATGTCTAACTTTAGTGTGTCTGACTTTTGTCTGTCAAACTTTTGTTCTTGTCTAACTATTAACTGTCTAACATCTGGAGCCAAATGTAATAGGGTGAGAGTATAGAAAAGTGAAAGTTTCTGACACTTTTTAAACTTTGCTATTGTAGTAGAGTCCAAAAGCAAAGTAACAGAGCGAACTTGCATGTTTTTTTAGATTTAAAAAACACTCACGATTTAAAATCTCATTCAGATGTTTTCCCATTTTGAAGATAAAACTAAACCAATGTGAGAGTTTACTGCTAAACTCTCACATTTTCTAAACTCTCACCCTATTACATTTGGCCCTAGTGTCTATCTAGACATTGTCTAACTAATTACTGTCTATCTCTTATACCACACCCAGTGTGACAAATAGGAACCTCAGAGAGAAAACCACAGATCATTATTTAGACAGGCATTGACAGATTGAAACATAGGGCTAGATGTTTCCTGCATAAGTCATAAAGCAAGTGTATAATATAGTATTTAGCCATTTATTGAGTTTTAAGGCATAATAATCATAGTATTACTCCATTAAATGGAAAAAGGTTATCACTTGACTTTGAAGCTACTGTATTGCCCTTGTTTGTGCTGTAGATATGTTGGTTTGTCTGGCAGATCTATAGAGGAATAATAATAGAAATCATATTCTTAATTTGAGGTATCTTGTCTTTCAAATGTAAACAATATTCAAAACCTATAACTTACTTTTTAGTATAAACCAAAATAACATAACACAGGCTTGTATTGGATAAATTATCTGCATTGGATAAATTATCTGAAAAAGCAGTTGACTTTAAAAGGTTTTTGGGTACTATTTTTAGAAAACATACTAAAAATCATCCATCATGTATCTTTTTTTCCGCAAACTCAAATTTTTGTTTTCAGTATTTCCAGAATTACTGTATTAAGTTTAAAGCAAAAATGTCATAGCACTTTGAAAACAGTTTTATACCGTACTATCATTTGATCAGTTTTGAAGAAGGAGCATTCTAAGAAAAAGAGGGGTAATAGGGGGAGGGGTGAGATTGCCTATCCAGTGATTATAATAGGTGCTATGAGTCATCATAAAGATACGGTAGCATTACAACCTGGAAGCAAAAATGAAGTACGGTAAAGTTTGGTTGATCCAGAGAAAGTCCTCTTGCCTACACTTCGTATTAAGCTTGGATTGATGAAACAATTTGTAAAAGCTCTGTGAAAAGAAGATATTTTCAATAAAAGTGCAACAAGTTTTCAGAACCAAAAATAAAAGGTGTTTTCTTTGGTTAAGATATTCGGAACCTTATGAAAGACAAAGGGGCATATTCAATTGTGTGCGAGAATAGCAAAAAACCCACACCAGCGAGGTTTTTCCTGCAGGTGTGGGTTTTTTGCTATTCAATTAGGTGCGTTTGATTTTGATTTAGGTGAGCAAGGATGATTTTGCCTAAAATCGTTAATTTTAGGAAAAAACACCTGGACTTGCTCTGGGACCCCGACGGCACCCCCCATCCCCCTCTTGAGGACTAATTGAGCAATTGGAAGTTTCCAATTAGCTTAATTAGTCCATAATTACTTACATTCTGCAGCGCTGTCTTCTGCATCCAGCGTCAGGAGCTGGGTCTTCTGCAGCAGGGTAAGTATGTCAGTGTGTGTGGTGATTGGAAGTGTGTATGTGTGAACCCCGGTGTATTTGTGTTCCCCCCAGGGTGAGTGTGGCCCCCAGAATGGGCGCTGGGAGAAGTACATCTCTCAGCAGCCCTTGCCCCACCCACCAGCCTGTGGAGCCTCACAGCAGCCCTGGGACTCCCAGCAGCCCCCTCTACAGTGAGAAGATAAAGGGGAGGCCACCAGAGCCACGAAGACCACCGGATACCCCCGTGCAGGTAAGCAAAGAATATATATTTTTTTATTATATGCGGTGTGGGGTTTTCAGAGCTGAAAACCCTGCAACCACTATTTTTTACATTGGAAACCACGGGTATCGGGAGCGCGCATACCCATGGTATTCCAAAATTGGGCGTGAGGGGCACAATGTTTTTTCCTTGCTAAACCTTGAATATGCCCCAAAGTGGTTGAAACAAAAAAAGAAACAGTTGAAAAAAAGGCCTGGGAAAATTGCAAAGTAGTTCTATAGAAATTTCTAGGAAACAATAAGTGTATCGTGGAAAACATGCTAATGAAATAAAAGATTTGAGTTACTAATTAAGTTTAAATGTGCACTTCCTTTTCATTTAGACTATTTCCCCAAAAATCTTGGTGAAGAGCAGGGAGGAGGGGAGATTTAATTAAGACATCAAGGAGATGGAATGCAGATAACAGGAGGGCCAGATTTCCCACTAGTCTCCTAGGCGCTCACCTAGGGCCCAGCGGGACCCAAGGGGCCCATGGACGTGCCCCTTTGCCCTTACAAATCAACTGATTACAGCGCTTCCAGAGGAGCACTGCACGAGTACCGCATGACATCATGACGTCACGTGGTCCCACCTCCACTACTATAGAATCTTGCACCGCTGTCTCCAAGAGAGAGACTGCACATCAGGTAAGGAGCATGTACTCCTCCACCACGTGCACAGCCCGCCACCCTGTCCTTCTCCTTCTGCCCCACCAGCAATCCAGCACAGGCAGTGACCCACAAATGTGCCACCCATCACCAAAATCATGGGATCTCTCCATAAACAGCAACCTCTTGCAGAAAGAAAGGAAGCCTGCATCATCATTACAAAACTTTACCCTGTGTATGTAGACTTTAAATATTTAAAGTATTTTCCCCTAAAGTATGAGCTTGTATTTTAGTTACATCAATGTATTTAATGTATATGTTACATTATACTGTATATAATAATAATAGTGTATTTGACAAAATCATAATTACAATGTAAATTAAGCATGTATATTTTTTATCTTAGTTATAATATTATAGGCACCTACTACAGTATGACAGACAGTGAGTAATCTTCAATTGTCATTGTTTTTGCTGCCTGTGATGAGATATGGATATTACTATACATTCCTGCCTTATAAATAAATCTACTGTAGTTGTATAAATAATGCTTGTGTATACTTTTAAATGGACTATAAAAAATTGTTAATATACAATATACAATACAATATACAATATATTGTTAAGTCATGGATCAGAGCGATATTTTGTACACATCGCATAGTGTGTATGCCCGATCCATCGTGAATGAAGGTTGTTCATTGCATCGTCCAACCTTTCTGTTCTGCACAGCAGATGTTTACCATGCAATGAAAGATGCAGTGCTGTTACATGCAGAACGTAATGACACATTACGCTGTCGTACATCAGATCGTGCTGTGTGTATGACGCATGCAATGTATTGTTACATCGCATTGCACAGTTACTGGGTCACACATTGTATAGTGTATACCCAGCTTTAGAGGAAGAGGGGGATCCTGATCTAGTGCCATCTATCCATATGGTTTATAAATCACAGCTCAAACTGTTCATCTGAAAAGTTGGGAAGTGGTTAAACACAGACGTATGTTTACTTACAGTGACATTAAACATTAAAGATAATAGTAAAATGGTTAATTAATTTGTTTATGTTTTCAATAGGTAACATGGCAGTTTATTTTAATCTTGAAACATTATTTAATTTTATTAATCTACAACTTCAGTATCTGTTGACTTTGGACACAAGTTCACAGACTCCAAACTGTGCTATGCAGTGCCACAATCTCTACTCACTCCCAGATAAATAGAGCACTTTCACTACAAGACCACTAGGTCCTGCCCTCTGTACCCTAGTATTGAAGCCTCTGGAAATCTCTCCATTTATATGTAAAGAGCATTACTGAGTGATAAATTGTCCCTGGGATTCAAAATTAAAACAAAAAAAAGAGGCAATAACTTTTATTTATACTTTTATTATGCTGCTATACATGGGAGGATATGCGTGACAAGCTGCTGTGCAGGGGGGAACATGTGTGAGAAGATGCTGTGTAGTCAGGGCCAGATTTACAGTTATGCCACCTAGGCGCCTGCCTAGGGCCTGTCATGTTCCAAGGGGCCCATGGCCGGGCCCCCCACTACTCAGAATCTGGAGCTGCATTCACACCACTGTGACTGTGTAGCTGGTCTCCTCTGAGGCCCCCCTTCACAGTGTAGCACAGCCAGTGCCCCTAGCCCTCTCAGCAGCACCTAGTCAGCGGTGCCCCTCCCAGCCAATCCACAAGCAGCCAGCACTGCCACCTGCTATCATCCCTCTCCATTATAGCCCTTCGCCCGGCTCTGACCACCTACCTCTGGCAGTGTAGAGAGCAGCCTCCTCTGGCTCCAACCACCCCCACCTCAGTGTAGCAACTAGCCTCCTCTATCCTGCTCCAACCACCTCTCTCTTCCCCCCTCCCCCTAAGTGCGGTAAGCTGCATACTCCAGCTCCAACCCCCCCTCCCCACCACACAGTATAGCAACCAGCCTCCTCCATCATGCTCAGACCAGCTCACCTCTGACAGCACCACCACCTGCAATCCTCCCTCTCCATTACAGCCCCCTCCCTCTGGCTCTGACCACCTCAATTCCCCCACCCACAGTGCAGCAGCTCTAAGCAGCATCCACCAGCTCCACCTCCCTCTCTACCACACAGTGTAGCAACCAGCTGCCTCCATCCTGCTCCGACCACCTCTCCCCCCCAAGTGTGGTAAGCAGCATCCTCAATCTCTGACCACCTGCCCTTCCCCCCACAATGTAGCAAGCAGCCTCCAAATCTACCTCCCCATGGTTGTGGGAACCGTGGATACTTCCATTCTCCCAAGCTAAGATACAAAGATGGCACTTTGGTAAGTTTAACTGAAAAATCTTATAGCTCTTCCTACATGTGTATATATATATATATATATATATATATATACACATATACATTATATATACACACTGTATATATATATATATATATATATATATATATATATATATATATATATATATATAAATAAATATATATACACTGTGTGTATCTAAACTTTGTCTGCATGTATATACTGTGTGTGTAAATACACTGTGTGTCTATATATATGTATATATATATTTGCTGAGCTCTTAGTTTTTCCTCCTTTCCTTCTGTCTCACCATGTTCTTCTTCCCCTTTTTCCTCCCTTCCCTCTTTTCCTCCCATCTCCCTCTGTTTGTTCCCTTCTCCTCCCATCTCTCTCTGTTTGTTCCCTCTCCTCCCATCTCTCTCTGATTGTCCCCCTCTTCTCCCGTCTCTCTTGGTTTGTCCCCTCTCCTCATGTCTCTCTCTTTGTCCCCTCTCCTCCTGTCTCTCTCTTTGTCCCCTCTCCTCCTGTCTCTCTCTGTTTGTCCCCACTTCTACCTGTCTCTCTCTTTGTCCCCTCTACTCCTGTCTCGTTCTTTGTCCCCTCTCCTCCTCTCTCTCTCTTTGTCCCCTCTCCTCCTGTCTCTCTCTTTGTACCCTCTCCTCCTGTCTCTCTCTCCTTGTCCCCTCTCCTCCTGTCTCTCTCTTTGTCCCCTCTTCTCCTGTCTCTCTCTGTTTGCCCCCTCTTCTCCTGTCTCTCTCTTTGTCCTCTATCCTCCTGTCTCTCCCTTTGTCCCTCTCTCCTCCTGTCTCTCTCTTTGTCCTCTATCCTCCTGTCTCTCTGTCTTTGTCCCTCTCTCCTCCTGACATCCTCTGTCTGTCCAAAGGACCACTGCGATCCTGCAACCCGGCATCTCAGGATCGGTGAAACCAACATGTTGCATATCACTGATTTGCCGATCATGATCAAAATATGATCATGATTTGCAAATCGGTGAAATTTAACATGTATAATGTCACCAATCCTCTGACTGATCACAAAATATCGATGACCCGCTGATCAGTGTTTCCGATCCCATCTCAGGTTCTAGTTATCCGTCGGTAGGTGTATGGGGGCCTTTATGTGCATGTTTTCTAAATGAATGATTCCCCTAATTAGTGTGTACTTGATTACACCTACTATAGTAGCTTCATATATTACAGTAGTGTCACTGATTAGGGCATGTTAAACACATCATGATATATATTTATATATATATATATATAAATATAAAACTATGATGTGTGTATCTTGCTCCAATGACACCTACAGTAATATATGCTCAGGTTTGATTGAGGCGGGGGGGCCCATACCGGTATCTTGCCTAGGGCCCAGTGAGGTCTAAATCCAGTTCTGTATACCAGGGTAAGTGGAACATCAACATGATTGTTAACTACTGTTTGATGCTGCACAAGAAAAGCAGCAAGCTATCTACAAGAAAAAAAGTACCAAAAGGTGCTTTTAGGGAGAAAGGATAACGTAAGTACTTGTAATGTGCATAAAACTAATTTTAATGTTTACTATAATGTCAGACTGGATTTCTATCAATAATTTTGTGAATTAAATTATTTTTAATGGTTTTTACAAATAAATATTACTAAATAAATATGCTATTTTCTCATATTTTTGCATTCACTTTGTGAAAAAACCTTGCATTATAAAGAATTTTGGTGGTCAGCATGCCAAAAAGCCTAGAGTCTGTCATGAAAAGGCAGATCATTTTCACGGACCCCAATTTTGCAGACCTGTGTAATACTTTATGTATAAGTAACATTGCACTAAAGTACCACCATTGCACTCAGTGTCATTACACCTGCCTTGGCATGTATTCTTTATTATTATTTTTTAAATGGCACCAGTTACAAGAGATCTGTTGCTGTGTTCACACTGTACAACAGATGCCAACCCTGCACTGGTAGTTGTTTGTGCTGCTTGTTTTGTTATAATGGGAACAAGTTTGCAGTGCCAGCAGAGGAATAAGGAAAGAAAACATTGCTAATTAAAGAATAACATTGAAATAAACAATAATTCACATGTAGTTCACTAAATAAATTAGTTTCTATAAAAAGGGTAAATTTAGAACTTCATTAATCATTGACCCACAAGCATGTCTATATTTGACTGTAAAATGTGTTTCAATCACACAACTAGTTTCTAGTCCTTTTAAATACCACTGTAAAAGGAAGATATGACTATTTTTGTATAACAACCAAAAAATGTGTATATATAACTGAAACAGGCAAAATGCTACCTTTTCTTTATTTCCAGCTTACAATATTTTCCTCCAAAATGAATTGCTTTGGATTCATTTATGTTGGGAGTGCATTTTTTACATCTGTCCCTTGTGTGAGTGAAAGTATTTATTACTTTGGTCAGTTTGCTTTTAAAATATACATTTTCCCCAAAACAGCAACTGTATCTCATGGAATTCACCTCAGAGGTGGTGTAAACATTGAGTCAATCTAGCAAGAAGAAAAATGACATACACCCTACCGTAAAATGGAAAATGCGCTTAGAGATGTTTTTCCACTCTCTTTCATTTAACCTTTTTATTGATGGAAGTCTGTTTTTCAGTTTTGATCTCAGGTTGCTGGGACAGGTTTAAGTTTCAATCCTATGAATCTGTTATTATGTATATGCTACATTTAAGTATAAGTATTTTTTCATCCTGTTTGTTCTAAGTTCAATTCCCATTAGTACTGTATATCAATTGAACTAAATGTCACATTGGATCTTAACAAAAAAACAGATAATTTCCAGTTAATACCTCTTTTCCACCAAAAACCCAGGTCCGACCTGGGTTTTTGGACATGGTTCCAACCCAGGTCAGACCCATTTACACTGCACCTTTGATCTGGGTTACTCCCAGGTCAGCCCTGTTCACACTGAACTCAGGTCTGCCCTGCTAAACCTGTGAGGTCATAAATAGTGGGAGGTGAATGCTCCACAACCACCAATCCTCTCATTTTAGGCATGATCCAGGTCAGATAACCTGGGTTGCACCGTTTACACTGCACCATTACCTGGGTCCATCCTGGGTCCAACCCTGGTAGCTACCTGGGTTGGATTGCAGGGTCACTTGACCCAGGTTATTTTTCAGAGACCCTTTTACACTGAGCTTTGACCCGGGTAGACCCAGCAAAAACCCAGGTTTTTGCTCTGGTGTAAAAGGGGTATTAGTGTGTAAAACAAATTAGATCATGTTGTTAAAAAAAAAATTTATGATAAGACTGAAATGTCAAAAGTAAATTTATGTATGTTCATCATATATATTGCTTCATATAGTATATTTATTAAAGACTTTAACAGAATAACAGAACCAAGGCAAAACAAATATTTACAACATATGTTTTTGGAAAGTTTGAAAACTGTGAGATGTATTAAAACAAATATGTTTTGTTAACAACATCCCAATTTTTTCCCATGATAAGTATTCAAATTGTTTTATTTATTAAGTCGTGGTTGCACAATTGCACAACAATAATAAATTAACAGAGAAAAGATGTTGCCCTTGTAGATTTCCAAAGTCCAGAGCTATTCACTGGACTTTTAAAACCTTTCACCAGGACACTCAGCTTTAAGAAGTTCTTCATAGGTAAATTTAATCTACAACATGGCCAAGGCAATAAGAATGATATATTCAAGCACACACAATGAATCCACCCTCCATTTTTCACCCCACACATCTCAGAGGTAATTTAGTAAAAAAAATTGCAAAATTAGTAATAGATAACATTAAATGACTAGGACAGCAATAGTAATACAAGACACAGCACTTAACAACCAAATAAAGAAAATCCCTCAAGGAACTACAAAACAACCACAATTTTACCATTAATCCAGCCAACAAATGGATTGTATTGTTTTTATTGATGAACAAGTCTACATGACAGAAGTTAAGCAAAAAATTGCAATGCAACTGTGCAGGTACTCTTCAGTCAGTACAAAATACTCATGTGCAAATGTTCTAAAATGGCAAAAACATCACCCAGTATAACTAATCAGCAAATAACATTGAAAATATTATTTAAAATCATTACAATATATTAATGAAAGATGATCAACTAAATGAAATATTAAAACCCCAACCATATATTATTTATAGAAAAACTTCCAATCTTAAAGAAAAACTGGTTGGAAACTACATCAAATGTAACAATAAAACCCAGACTACAATCACCAAAGATATCAAAGTAGGAAGACTTTCATGCTATAGCAAACACCAAAGATGCACCCTAAGAAACCTACACAACATTAAACTAATAAGTAAATTCCCATCAACAACCACAAATAACAGAAAATACTAACAACTTAACTTGTGAATCCAAAGGAAGCATATACTTGCTCATATACTGGGCAACATTTACTAAGCGGCAGGTTCTAAACCCCTGCGGTTTGGTGGTGGTTTTGCTATCTGCAGATTTACTAAGGCCAAACCGCTGCAAAACCGCCATCAAACACATTTTAGATAAGGATAGAACAGGGCTGTCATTTAGAAACTGCTGCAAAACTGCCACCAAACCCCCAGGGTTTAGAACAGAATGGAACCAGTCATCAAACTGCCACCAAACTGCCGGGGTTTAGAACCCGCCACTTAGTAAATTTTGCCCACTGTATCCATGGTTCCTGGAGTACTATACACTTGGAAAAGCAAATAGACCTTTGAAGAATAGGATTTTAGAATACAATAGAGATACTGTATCCATGAATGGCCTTGAATGGTAATGAACAATTTCAGAGGAACTCACAACTGCAACCATGCAGGTATAAAATCCAAATTATAGCTATAGCATTAGAGCAGTAGAAAGAGTTGACATAAACAAAAGAGATTTCATACAGAAAATTATTAACAGACAAAAACTAAAATAGATGTAAAAAC
Organism: Taudactylus pleione; assembly: GCA_031769625.1. Taxonomy (NCBI): domain Eukaryota; kingdom Metazoa; phylum Chordata; class Amphibia; order Anura; family Myobatrachidae; genus Taudactylus; species Taudactylus pleione. The sequence continues at coordinate 16,803,339 of JAUIMM010000120.1, forward strand.
TCCAAAACCTTGCACCAAGGGTTAAAACATTGACAACCACATTACCTTGCTTTTGAATAAAAAAAATACTATAACTCATTATTTTTATAATGAACACAATTACTGTTATAAATACTGCCCTACTAATCCTGCCATAACATACCTAGATATAATTTCCAGTACCCATCAACAGAAAAATCCAAATCAGTATCCTCCTCCCAAGCCTGCAACTTTTGAGGTACAAACACTACAGTCCCGGACACTACTGTAACAGAAGTAGAATACTGTATCCTATTTTTCCTAGGTAAAAATCCCAAAAGACAGCATACTGTACTTTAAAGTATCCATGGCTTACCTGCTGTTATGCAAAATAGGATAGATCATACTCTATACATCCAGCTTCACTGTTGCAACCCTGTCTGATTGACGGACATTGACTCTTCCTTTAATCACTAATACACCAATCAAAACATCACACCTTGCCCCAGGTGCAGCATATAAGGATGCACATACAGTACAATAGCCATACCCTTTGCCTGTGGGAAGCTAGAACCACAATATCTTAAATGCATTGGTATTACATATAATTGAATAATTATATGCTACATGCTCTGCTGGTTTACCACATTTTAGTTACTGTACTTTGCTGGTAAGTGTGAGAGTTTACCACTCTTCTAGTGATGTGCGGTCAGATGAGGCCGGTTGAGGCAAGCCTTTCCTGTCATACTAAGGTATACTCCAGAGTTTTGACTATAAAAATTATAAGAAAAACTTTAAGAAAATATTAGAAATATATTCTTTGTATTATTCTAATCATTGTTTTAGTCAAAACTTTGGAGTGAAAAGTATATGGCAGATGAGGCACTGCCTCCACTGGTTACCTTTTCCGCACATCCCTGATCAAAACTCACCAAATTTCCAGCAATATATACTGCTGCACCTTTGTATAATGCCCACATGAACCCTTGTGGTCATATATGTATTTATAAGCCTGGCTCTGATACTAGCCAGTGCCTCTTCAGTCATTTACCTCACTGCATGTCACTGCACTCTATTACATAAATGACCCTAAAGAGCCAACGTATTTTGAAATTTTTTCACTATTAAAGCACCTTTCTACTGGCAAAATGCCTGAGATTATTTTACCAGCAATTAACGTTGGTATGCAGCCATATGGATGAAGTACAACAGAGAAGATTGTGCATCACTATTAGTAACATGTATTAAGAACAAGTGAAACTACAGCCTCGACTGTTACAAGCTATCAAGTCTTGATCAACATATTTAGAGATCCATTTTAATAAAAAAGAGTAAAGGACTCCTGTGAACATCAATTATCCTCTTTAAATGTCATATATTTGACCTGGCAGCACTGTATGTACATAAACATAGATAAAAAACATACATAGTGTGAATTAAATTTAATAAACGGACCATATTGGACCTTAATTATATCGTTAAAATCTCTAGAAAAACATGTCAGAAAATACTTATATAATTAGGACAACTGTAATCAAATGTGCACCATAAAGATGCATATTATATAAAGAAGCAATATTCCATTGATATATATATATATATATATATATATATATATATATTCATAAAGACATAATTGCAGAGCTAGAAAAATTAAATTTGATTGTTTGGACAATCAATCTAGAATATATTTCTTACAGTATAAAGAGTCATTATTGTTAGGATAAATAAACCAGAAATAAAACTAAATGAGAGAGAGAATCTTACATAGATAGGCACCCATATCAAAAGCATGTTTGATGAATGCTTATAATGCAATGAATTTCATTACTTTGATAATAAATACAGAAAATAATTCAATTATAGAATTCATTATCTACCATAAGCACCTATAAAAATTTGAAATATCAGAATACCTTAAGAGTGTAATAGCACGTAGGTGGCATATATTTGTGGAGAATGTGTGAACTGATACTGTATGTACAATGGTAACATTCTAAAATGTTTTAGTTGTCACTAATTAACCTCTAGGGACCTAAAGTGAAACCTAATGACCCCCTTTACTCTGTTGCTATATTGTCACACATCCAATCCGATTGTCTAAAACAAACATCATGAGAAAGATCAAAAGAGAGAGAAATATAGGATAACCCTAAAGGCCATTCCCTTTAATTAGATATTAGATTAGAGTTATTGACAGGAAGTACCATTTGCGGGTGGTGACAGGGGGTGGTCGGCAAAATGCAGGTGTGCCAGTGCATTTGAAAGCCGTTGCAGGGGCGTGCATAAATTATCAACTGCGATGCCATACGCAGCTTATGTACTCACTGCTTGCAATGAGGTTACAAATTCCTGAGTAAGATCAGACCTTGTGCAAGTGTGCATCAGGCTGCAATGGTTCTTAATGTTACCGATAGTTTGGCAGTTTTGCTAAGTATTACTGATGTGTGTAAGGTAAGGTGGGCATCCATATGTTGTGCTGCGATGGCATAGCTATTGCAGTGGATAAGCATATCATCGCCGTGATACTGTATGCATAATCGCAGCCATGATCCATACTGAATCTGGCACTTAATCCATTACCTCTGAATATGTAAAGCTGCTCAGTCAAATACAGTACAGATGTGTCCTCACTCAACTATCCTTCTGGCCGGATATACATAGAGCTGTTTTAAAATACCTTATCACGAGATGTCTAACATATAACAAGCTGTGTTATAGAGTAGTATAAAATAATAGCTTGCGACACCTTGCCACTTATGACTTATATAATTTCAATGTATATAAAACAGCCTATGAATCAGGGAGAGAGTACAATTGGCATGTTCACAAAATAATTTTGTTATATAAAAAACAAATATTACTAAAATATGTAAATATAATAGCATAAAATCACTAACATTAAATGCACATAAATCACAAAACTGAATATAAATTAAATACATTTGCATTTTAATCCTCTGTCTACAAAGCAGCCAGAGACTGGCACAGATAAATCTCAACAGTCTATATATTCACAAATGTTCACTGTATTTCTTTCCACAGCAGAAAGTATAGTATATATTAGTGCTGCAGTTGGTATATACCTGGTAGGTCTTTTTCATAAAGTGTCCCATATGCAAATGTTCAAAATCTTTGATATTTAAAGGACAAGGCTCTACCCTTTTTCAGGGATCTTATTATTCACAGATGAAAAGTTTTATCTGCTGTAGCCCCTTGTGTATTGTACATCTTATATTTATAAAGTCTGATGTTCAAATGTCAGCAGGAAATGCAAGGTTCCATGTGGTAATTTCACCTGGTGGCTGGAGTCTTCAAAGCCCACACAGGGAGCCGTCAGTCAGAATACTTGGCCAGGTAAGCGTAGGTCATGATGTAATGGCCCTACCCACTTGTGGGGAGCCTGGATCTCCATATAGCAGCAAATTTTCCAGAAACTGTATCCAAGTGGGTTGGGAGCAGAGGTCTATCTAATCAGACCAATTCAGATAGCAGCAGTCAGGAGATGAGATGTTAATATCCAGAGAGGAGTTAGTGTCCAGGAAAAACAATTAATGAGTCACGTGTTTCAATGCCTCCCTGGCATCTTTGCCAAGGTTTGAATTCATATTGACAGATGCTCTCTATAAGTAGCTAAGCACAGTTATTAAAATAATTGAATGATCATATACACATGTTTGAAATGAACCATGTCAATTGTATAGTAATTATAGATTATTCAAAAGACAAAATTAACTGGCATTCTATATGCAAATTGAATCATATATATCTGACAAGCTAAAAAGTTTTACAGGTGAACACTTCTGACTAGTGTACTGATATTAATATTAATACATATATTTAGAGGAAAAAAAATCTGATCTTAGATAATAGACTTCTTTGCTCATTATGCATTCAATTAGAATGATAGGCATTCTATATTTTCATTTGGAGATTTCTATCCTCTCATATGTATAATATGTATAATATTTGCATGAGTTAAGTCCGGCCAAAGGGATCTGTACGTGAGGTCACATCTCTATATTAAACAATCTGTTGATATTAATTTTATACCCAATACACAGATGCTGCCCTTTATCAAAAATGTAGTCACAAATAAATTAACATACTGTATGTTGCATCTTATACACTACAGTATGTCAATAAAATTGTACATTCATAACAGACCATCTCACCTTCCATTTTTATATATATCAATCCAATACTCCTTATGATCTACAGCAATATTGAAATTTCTACACCACTTGTTATTATCCAGCCTTTATTATTTAAACCCAATCAGTAAACCTTAAAAAATAGAGAATAGAACAGTCATATATGAAGCAGCTCTATTGGAGACTAGGCTACTGTAATCTCCATTAGGAAAACAGTGACAGAACAGAGAAGAGTGCTAACATACTGTATAGGATTGTATAGCAAAATAATTGTGTCAAAAACACTGGTATTTATCTTTAAAATTTACAATTGGACTAAAATCCTGAAACAACCAAGATATCATTAGTAAAGTATTAAATTCATATCAAATGCTTCTTAAGAATAAAACTACATACTGTATATAAGACAGGCTGCAAATATATACAGTAATAGCCAAATGTACAGTACTACTGATTGTCAACTCACTATCAAATCACTATCTCTGCTTGCTTTGGGAAACTTGTGTAATAACTATAGACAGGGCAATCCTTTCAGGATTCATAATCATTGGATAAATCCATGTGAATATAAAGCGCTGTGAGTAAGATGACTTTACAGTAGATAGATGGTAATAAAAATAGCAAGAAAAACAAGTTCTTCCACAATTATTAATGAAATCGTATTCTAAAAATGTCACTCTCATAGGATGATTAGTAATATCAGAAAATACAGTAATTCTTCCAATTAGACTGTGAAAGTGTATGTGTTGTATATTGTGTTCATTCTTGCTGCAAATAACAACAGAATATTCTGTATTAATCTGCCAGTTTATGAAGCTTACACTATAATTTGGATCAGACCAAATAGAAGTCAATATGCTTATTAATGTATAATGATTAGACTTGTAGCTTTAAAGTGACTTTATAATGTCCAATTAACTTTATCAGGCTTAATAGTATCCAGTGTGGAACACAACATGAGATATAAAAATATCCAAAGCTCAATATGGAAGGGGACAGTAAATAAGTGCCAACAAGCTTATCATATGTGTCCCCAATCCTATGTTGGTAATTGTAATCCCTGCAATTAGTATCTTACTGAAAGTTACATACAAGTAGTGTCAGCGAGGTCAAGTGTGTGACTTCCTGATAGGAGTCTATTCACTGATGAAAGAAAGTGTAGCTGCTTACTGTTTGTGAGCTGCTCCGATGCTCATGTGTACATGTTGATGAATTGAGAAATGTAGCCTTTCTAATCCTGGGTACACTCCATATGATGGTGCAACAAAGCGATGTATTGATACATCACATGTGCCGTACACACGGCATGATCCGGTGTACGATGGTGCATTGTGTCATTACATGCTGCATTCAGAACAGCAGATAAAACAATATAATGAATGATTAACATGTATGATAGATCGGGATAACATACTATACAATGTGTGTGATATATCGTTCCAAACAGTCACAATGATATATAGTGCAGTACATCGTATTGTGTGTATCCAGCTTTAGTTGCAGATTTTAATTAGTCACAATAGAGTAAAATCTAAATACAACTATATAATAAAATAGCAATAAACACTCTATACAATAATACAGACACAAAAAAGTTATGTTGACATTTTAGAACATCTACAAGTATTAATGCCTATAAAATTCTCATAGTATTGTTTATATTGTAAGTGCTTATTTTAATATCTTGCTTTTGATTCATTGGGTTGTTATTGTCTACTTTACATATTAAGCTCAAGATTATATGTAATTTTATCTTTAAATGTAAATTAAAAAATTAACTGATAAATTTGTCACTTTGCATTCCTGTAACAAACAACAGATTAAAGAAATCTTTTTTGGTCTTCCATTCAAAATCCGACCCTACTATTATTTGCTTAGCAAAACTATCTAATGTAAAGACAAAAAAGTTTTGCCACTGTTGTACCCAGGTTTGAGTGGAAAATATGTTCATATCTTCACTGATACAAGATTCTACAATTTATTTCAACCTTGGAAAAAATATTAAAGGAGAAAGAAAAGATCAACAGGTATTATTTAATTATATAATTTCATTAAAGCAATAAGACCTTATTGACCAGAGGGTGAAATTCCAAAAGGCTTTGTGCCTGCAAAATCTTTTGTATAAATAATCATCCCTCGGTATCTTCACTATATACTCAATGCCTTTAATAGTAACAGAGGCAAAGTCTGATGCATGCTCCAATTTACAATGTCTAGCTCTACTATGGCTGTCATTTTTACATTTTATATTGCACCTGTGTTTCTAGAATCTGGGGATCAGGGCCCTCATGATGCCACCCACATTCCAAAGGCCACATTTACACTCAATCAAATCAAGATCAAATTTAGTAACATATAAAGTTCTCTAGCTCAACTATTTTACCAGATGTATGTGATTTAAAAGTGGTACATTTATTGCAAATGGAACTACACGTCATGAATTGTCCATAAATTTCAACTCTGTATCATTTTTAAGAAAGCTTGGAACTACCTTGGAGTGTAGATTTCTCTTCTTCCAACAGGTAGTTCAGGGGCGATCACCTAGAAGTGGTTTAAAAAAAATGGTCACTCTTCAAGTTTGAAAAGCTTTTATTGATAATATTGTTAATCTGAGCTGAATAAGCAATCTATTGTGAAACAAATGCTATGGAGCTACCAAACCACCGTGAGAAAACCCCTTCTTATAAGAGAAAAGGTCAGATTATGCAAATATTTTTATATGTATTATTTTAATAATTTTCTAAAACTTGTTACCTAGTGTTTGCCTCTATTTGAAACCTTATCCAGAAATCATTAAAATATTTTCAATATTCTGATTAACTTTAATAAACTCACTATTGGCAGAACCTTTATTTGTGAGTATACGTGGCCACAGTGCATGATGGAGGTCAGTTCACATTATGAATAAGTTTACCAGGTTAAAGTTTATTAATCAGGTTGAATAAGTTGCTGAATAACAAAGGGTTAATGCAATAGACATACAATGTGCATAGCAGGTTCAACAGAACTAGCAAAGAATGTGTGAAGATTTAAAACAGGTGGTGTGCTGTTTAGTGACCTACACTAAAACATACTGGTGGCAGTAGATTATATGGTGCAACTAGTGGTGGTGACACAGTGGCACTTGCAGGGTCTCTGTTGTTACTTAACCCTCTCCCACAGTAGAGACATACAATGGCACCTCCTTCCACAATGAAGGAAGGAGCTGAAGATGCACAGACAAGACACACACGCGCAGTAGCACATATATTTGGTTGAATCGGAGGTCATTGAGATGAGGCTCTGGCAGTAAGTGGTCCCAGCAAAGTCTAAAGTGCTGCCCACCAGCTTTCTTATAAAATGGTGCTTCATGGCAATATGTTAGACTGACCATAATGTTTGGTGCTGGAAGATACAGTATGTCAATTGTACCTTTGTTGTCACACGCAATGCAGACAGAATATTTTGGACTAAGAAGACCTGTTGGACTAAGAAGACCTGCTGCTTCTGCCTAGCGCAGATGATGGCTGCACCCACCAAAGGAACTTCTTTCATTTCCTCTATCTCTGTCTCTGACATTGGACACATAGGGCCTAATTCAGATGTGTATGAAATTTGAAGGCAATGCTGATTTTCACATAGTTGAGTGATTATTTGCAACCACAAATGCTTGAAAGGTCCTCAAAATCCCTGTGACACATGCATTACACAGAGTGTATGCACAAAAAAGCTGTTGCATTTGGGACTGATTCTATCAGAAATGGAGAAGAAAAGTGATAGGCAGTCCTTGGTGTGGACTTGGAGATGGCCTGAAGTGAATGTAAAAAAGTCAATCTCATGGGCATGTTATGTGGTAGTGTCATAGCTGTGTTAGTGAAATCAGCTCTTAGAACAGAGCTGCAGCAACAGAGACCATATTTAAACTAAATTGTCATATCTAAAAACTAAATCTGCCATAGGGCTGGTGCAAGTATCTATGGTGCATGTAATAGTGTGGTGATGGTGGGATGTTGAGAATCAGCAGGATTGTTACATTGTGCAAAGTTGCTAAAAGTGGGCATTACAAGGCTTTCTCATTCAGATGTGGACTACTACACTTAAGGAAGGATGAAACTAGCATTTGCATATTATCATACTGTAGCTGCAACTCTGGTAACACACGCAAGAACAGATGCAGCAGGGTCAACTTCTTCATCAAGCACAACGCCTTTGTTACTTTTGTGCTTATGTCAATTTGTGTGCTGACCAGTTTGGGTTCCACCATACCACATTTGTGAGCATTGTCTCAATGTACTACTTTTAGTCAATGGTAACAGTCCCAGCATTCAAATTTTGAGACCTAGCAATCTGTTCAACAGTTCAAGGTCTTTTAATTTGTTACCAGTCATTTAGCAACAATTTTAATTCAGCTATCTGGCTTTCTTGGCCTGCAAGCAATAGATTATCTACATACAAAACTAAGTTAATAGTTTTCTTCCTTCCACTTATAATATAAGCAGTGATCAATTTTTGAATGGACTGTACAACTACAAAGCCAATTTTCAGTAATACACTGTCTAGATTGATGAACCAGCAATGCCCACTTTGTTTTAGCCCAATCAATGATTTCTTTAGTAAACATACTTTTCCTTCTGATAATGCAATAATATTGTAATGTTACAATGACTCCAAGCAGATCTCATCAGCTAACTCGCCATTTAAGAAGTTTGAGTCAAAGTCTAGTTGGTACAACAGTAAATCATACATATCAAATGCAGCAATGACAATATGTAATGTATTGTACCTTGTAACTAGAGATGAGTGGTTTAGTTTTTGAGAAAACTGAATACACTCGAACTTGGGGGTTCTGATCCGAGTCCCAGTTTGGAGTCATTTTGGTTCCTCCAATCTACATTATCATCAGTGCTGGCTCCTGAGGTGGGGCTGCAGTGCAGTCCAAAATTCTAATAGGGGAGTCACACCAACTACCAGTGAGTCCTGGCCAGCTATGTTTGGAAGGGCAGTTGGTGTGGCTCCCCTATTTGAATTTTGAACTCTGCTGCTGCCCCTCCTCTGGAGCCTCCACAGATTAATATCATTATTTGTGGAAATCTGCATTTTACTATCTGAAGAATAAATTTGCATAAACAAAATTGTACCATGTTGAGGATATTTTCTCCTTTATATTTTCATATACTGTATATTGAATATCTTTGTCCTGTGGGACATTATAATATAACAACAAGCAAATACAACAAGAAAGGGAAGTACTATTCTGCTTTTTTATACTTGCCATATTGAAATTGTATAGTATGATTGAACAAGCTTAATATGAGCACCAATATCCTTACCACACTTGTTACATGCCATTCTATACTGGTTCCTGGGTGGAACTGAGGTTTACAACTGGGAAGCTGAACATTGGGCATTTGAGGCCATTTGGTATTCACACATACTATATTAAGCTTAGAATAGAGTACTGACTCGGGTGTTCTTGCAATTTGGCACTTAAATGCAATTCAAAACATGCAAGATCCATTTTTTAAATCTAAGTCCCTCCCTTGTGATTTCAGGTGCTGTGAAGGTGAAAATTACTGTAAATTGAAGTTGCTGTTGTTAATAATACTATAGGAACAAAAAGAGGGCCAAGTTACATAATAGTAGCTGTCTTTATTAATTTTTAAAGAAATCCAAAACCAAATCCAAACCAAAATGCTTGAGTATGGTTTTGACAAAACTGAAACCTTTGATGGTGGTTTTGGCAAAACCAAAACATGGTGTCCGCGCACATCTCTACTTGTAACAAGATCTCTTGATAGTCATGGATTTCTGAGTGTACCCTTCGCAAAAAAGTCTGGTTTTAAAGCAAGCAAGATCTCTATCACTGGTTACCTTCTTTTTGACTATTTTGTGGTTGTTTGTCATGTCTAAAGTCATCCATGTGTCATTGCAGTTTAAAGCTATAAGCTCTTTGTCTATTACTGATTTCCACTCTTTCCAGTCAGTTGTTGGCTTCTTAAAAAGTTAAAAGTTCACAGCAGACAAAGTTAGCAAATTATTTGCAGCTAAAAATGAGCTTCAGAGTGGCTTGCACTCTGGACCACTTGGTTGCATAATGGCTAAGAACAATATATAACAAATACTTAGAAAAAAACAAATCCAAATGGACTTGTGGTACTGTTAGCAATCAGTTGACATGAGATAATATGTAGGCATCAATGTTCCATAAAGTTGTGGAGCTGCATCTATAGAACACAGGTGGTGAAAGAGGGTACATAGTGTTCACATCATACCCATCAAAGTAGTGCAATAGGTGGAGGAAGATGTTGGTGTCTCCCTGGGGTTTCACTCACTTCAAGTTCCCCTGTGGAGGTGGTCTGCAGCTTCTGTGCTGATGGAAGATCCCCAGTGTGGATGTGCCAGCAGCCCAAGCCTTCAGGAGCCTAAAGAAGTGAGGTACCCCTGGAGAGATGAGCCCTGTGATATACTGGATGGAGGAAAGGATGAAAGCAGGGGGAGTTCTGAGTTCCAGCCATGCCTTGCCATGGGATATCCGGGGGCTGCCATCGCCCTCACTGCCTTTCAAATGTGGAGCAGGATGTAGGAGACCAGGTCCCCTGCTGGTTTTCAAAGCATACAGGTGGACTCTAGCATGGAAAGACTGAAGTTGTGGTCGCAGTTGGTGGCAGGGCTATTTGCCAAGCCACACCAAATTTGAGCCCATGGCTTCAGAGGGGAGAGAAGGCAACAGCCTGCAGGATCACCAATGTTGACTCCTAGCTCCGTGACCGGACTCCACCATCAACCCTTGATGACAACTGGATGGCAGAAGATAACAGGGGTCCCGGGCTGCTCACTTTGAGCTAGAAAGGCAGCAATAGAATGTGCACCAGTCAGGAGCTCAGAGGTTCCACCTCCTCCTTGACTGCAGGCCAGGCCATGCCCCAAATCCTTTACTTTCTTGACAATATCCAAGCATACAGCAATACAGGAGATGAACATGAAATCCAACTTGCACCTTCTTTCTTTAGAAATGTGGGCATATGCTTTACAACAAGATACAGAAATGACTGACACTTGTTTTTTTACTAGATCACCCCTATAATGGTGTTTTATTTTAACTTCCACATGGTAGGTGTTACATTCTTAAGGTAAACCCAAGTTGGGACTGTCCCTGCCCAGAATATCTTGTCTAGACCTTCATTACTTAGAATAGTCTGTGCTCTCTCAACAATTGTTCTGTTTGCCCTTTCACTCATGCCATTCTGCTGACATATGTAGCCAAATAAATTGTATTTGGTTGCCAATACAGCAATGAGATATCTGTTTTTTAAATTCACTGTTGTCAGACCATAACAGTTTTTTTTACCATAACACTTTTATTCAGGCGTGTCTGGGGATCCTTGTATTCTGCAACTTTACTTGCTAATTTATTCTTAGATATCAGGAAGTATATTTGCATCATTCTTGTAGCATCATTGATGAGCATCATTAAGTAGTGACTACTGCTTACTGACTCCACCTCCATCAGTCCACACATGCCTGTGTGAAATATTATTAACAGTGCCTTTTCTCTGGATGCTGACTTATGAAAGTGGTAATGTTTTTGCTTAACCTTCATGCAACTTTCACACTCTGGTTTTGCTGGGTTGTTCACTGACATCCCTGTCATCACAATATCTACAAGTTACAGCACATTGTCATATCCTAGGTGACCCACTCTCCTATGCCATAGCTTCATAGACTGATTCAGGGCCAGACACTCTGACAGAGCACTTGCTCTGAATCAGGGCCAGTCTTTTTTTTGTTTAGAATGGCCTCCTGGTCGCTTGCATAGCTGTGGGTGACCACCCACAGCTATAGAGAGTGACCATGATGATGGTCGTGATGGTCAAGACCATTGCGACCATCAGGCTTGCGATGAGACAATTGGGGTAGGGTTTCGTGGCTGCAAGCCCCAGAGAGCTTTCAGCTCAGAGCCAAAAGCTATCCCACTGACATCATTTGTGATGTCAGTGGGGCCATCCCCAGATGGTAGGCATTCTCATGGGAATGCCTCCATATGGGTAGCCAGCCCCCCGGCCCACCCACCAAAGGGGGCATGCTGTCACTCAACATCGACAGCACGCCACCTTTGGTACAAGACCCAGAGTGATGGATTGCCCGTCGCTATCTGGGTCTCGCGCATGCGCACGATGGAGCCGGATCCGTCGTGCGCATGCGCTCTGGGCCACCATCGACCTAGTTGCGAGCGCTCAGCGCTTGCGACCGGGTCTGAATCAGGCCCTGCACAACTCTGTTCAGTGTCTTGGGTATGCAATTGTTGGTACTGGGATGCCATTGCAATTGCAGTCCCTCTTTTGTTGTACACAAAACACTGTCCCTATAATAATTGAACTTAATTTTGCTTTTATTCCAATACACTGGTGGCAATCAGATTTATTTCTAAATCTGGCACAAATAATACATCTTCTACATCTACTACTGTTTTTCCTTTAATTCTGAATTGCACAGTAATAGTGTCCCAACTTCTGTGGCATTTAGTATTTTATCTCCTATTGTCCTGATGTTTACAGGATCACATGACTTTAGTTGTAATGAAAGCTAGTTCAAACCACTGAAGTGCCTCATGGCTCCTAAGTTCGTATATCAGCAACCTTTGAAGTAACTGTCAGCTTCAATTTATGCTGACTAATTCTTTTACCATATGCAAACCGAGGAATGAGACCGCACTAGTGGTTACATTTGAGTGACACTTAAAGAGAGTCACTATAATGCAATAACAGAAACCAACATAATAGAAAAATCAAAATAAGATTCTCAAAATATTTATAAGTTGGTGGTGCCTCCCAAAAAAAAATTGTGCTAAACACATGTAAAAAACTCCTTTATTGCAAAAAGCAGAAAAAGGGGAAAAAGACAAATATGTCTTTATGGGAGCACTCTTGTATAAGAATTAAATATGATGTATATGGAAATGAGGTGAAAATAAAACTTAACATTTATTGAAATATTATTTAAGATGAATTCCCATTAAGGGTGAAGTTATATACAGGTATCAATCCAATGAGAGGTCACCGTACTTATATGAATCAAAAGTTATCACTAAGCATATATAAATAAATTCCAATATCTTGCTATATATGAGAGTGACCTTGTATTTGATCTAGAGTGACATGAAGTGTACACATATAGCAACGTTGTGTCATCGAAAACCCTGAGGGAAAAGACAATGATAAACATAAATTGAGAAACATATAATTTTATATATCTCCTGCAGGGATATGATATAGAGTGTACACCCGCGGCAAAATTATTCAAAGAGTAACCCTGAGGAAAAAAGACAAAATTCTTATATATACATAATGTATGTCTCCTGCAGGGATAATTGCCTACTCCAAAGTCTCAAATTGTATGACAATAAACAGCCTCCAATTGTATTCACCTATGGACAATGACTGGCAACATAATTGGCTGTTACATATAGAATTTCCCTTGTTGAAAAAGGAAGTTTAAGAATATACACATGAATTAAATAATATCAAACAATTAATCAGAGCCACAGTGAGGTAACAGCAGATGAATAATAAAACCTCTTGCTGAGCTCCGTTGTTATTAGACACGGTATAATTGTGATTATAATTGGTGTATGTATCACGTGTTAGATGAAAGAAGTTAGATCCAGGGGGATGAGAAAAGCGAGTGGCCAATTCTGCTTTCCCCTGTCTTGGGATCAAACAGGGGATGAGAGAGAGGGAATCGCTTGCCCTGGAGGAAACAACAGTAGTGCTTCTGCTATCTGGGGAATCCGCCGCGCGTTTCGCCAGGAGGCTTGGTCACCTGATCGATCAGGTGACCAAGCCTCCCGGCGAAACGCGCGTCCTACTACGCCAGCAGCGTCACTTTACACGCCACTCCAGCAGCCCCACTGCACACGGACCTTAACTAAGGTAACTTCTTTTCTTTCCCTCACAGTGCTCTCTCATCTGGGAGGAAGCCGGCGACCTCTCCTGCAATGCCCAGCGGTAACAGGAGATAGATGCGGCGGATTCCCCAGATAGCAGAAGCACTACTGTTGTTTCCTCCAGGGCAAGTGACTCCCTCTCTCTCATCCCCTGTTTGATCCCAAGACAGGGGAAAGCAGAATTGGCCACTCGCTTTTCTCATCCCCCTGGATCTAACTTCTTTCATCTAACACGTGATACATACACCAATTATAATCACAATTATACCGTGTCTAATAACAACGGAGCTCAGCAAGAGGTTTTATTATTCATCTGCTGTTACCTCACTGTGGCTCTGATTAATTGTTTGATATTATTTAATTCATGTGTATATCCTTAAACTTCCTTTTTCAACAAGGGAAATTCTATATGTAACAGCCAATTATGTTGCCAGTCATTGTCCGTAAGTGAATACAATTGGAGGCTGTTTATTGTCATACAATTTGAGACATTGGAGTAGGCAATTATCCCTGCAGGAGACATACATTATGTATATATAAGAATTTTGTCTTTTTTCCTCAGGGTTACTCTTTGAATAATTTTGCCGCGGGTGTACACTCTATATCATATCCCTGCAGGAGATATATAAAATTATATGTTTCTCAATTTATGTTTATCATTGTCTTTTCCCTCAGGGTTTTCGATGACACAACGTTGCTATATGTGTACACTTCATGTCACTCTAGATCAAATACAAGGTCACTCTCATATATAGCAAGATATTGGAATTTATTTATATATGCTTAGTGATAACTTTTGATTCATATAAGTATGGTGACCTCTCATTGGATTGATACCTGTACATAACTTCACCCTTAATGGGAATTCATCTTAAATAATATTTCAATAAATGTTAAGTTTTATTTTCACCTCATTTCCATATACATCATATTTAATTCTTATACAAGAGTGCTCCCATAAAGACATATTTGTCTTTTTCCCCTTTTTCTGCTTTTTGCAATAAAGGAGTTTTTTACATAATTCTTTTACCACACTTGCATGATGAAGTCCGACTTGGTTTGCTTCCTCAGGATTCTGAGGCCTTATATCATATTTTGTAAAACTTCAAAGCACTTTTACTTGGGCTTCTTAGGTTTTATGCCCTTAGACCAGTGATTCCCAACCTCATTCCTCAAGGCACACTAACAGTCCTGGTTTTAGTGATATCCATGATTGTGCACAGATGGTTAAATCAATATAACTGTGGTACTAATTAAGTAACTTGTGCTCAAGTATGGCTATCCCTAAAACCTGGACTGTTAGTGTGCCTTGAGGTTGATTATAATTCTCAGCTTTAGTCTCAATAAGTATGTGCTCTTGAAACTGCTGTATCTTAACCTGTGCAAATTACATCAAAGCTACTACTGGGAAATCATAATCTTGCATAAGTTTTTGCAGCATTGCCATTCTGAACTTCTCATCATCTATTTGGATGCCTAGGGATCTACTTGGATGCCTAGTGATGTCAATTGGTGATAAATAGACAGCATCCTATTTATTCATTAATATAGTGGCATGTACCTAGTTAGTGCCTTACAGAGGGTGCCTCAATTTGATTAATCTTATTAAGACTTTGTCTTTATAAAATGTCTGCAATGCTGTCCACATTTACGTGTGCTGTCACCTTCCTGCAACACATGCTGTTCTGCAGCTTAACAAAACAGAAAACCCCCAACAGTATTTGTTCCTCGGCAGCCTCTATATGACTAAACTGAGAAGAATTACAAGTAACACTTTTCATCAAACAATATACAAATAAATGTGAGAATAGTCCTAATCTGGGTCCCACAATAGAATCAAAAGTCCGTGATGTCTCTTGACATTTCCCCCAAAAATTATTGAATATCTTAACCATGGAAAATACACAAATTATATAATAATAATAATAATAATAATAATAATAATAGTAATCTTATATATAAAATGAATTGCTCTGTTTGTCTGTCCGATTTTGCATTTGGACACCCCAGCACCGATTGGGATAAAACCAATGTGTCGTAGTCCAGTTGGATCCTGGCCAGGTTTTAGGGGGGTTAAGTTCCAAGTCGAACCTCCTGTTGTTGTATGCTGGGCAGAACTTTGTCCCAGGGAGCCTGTGCTAAGCATTCCAATGGATGGATTTGGAGGAAAACTTCACAGAGTGGTAACATTGGATCCCAGAAGACATACTAGGAGGTTGGGGTCCTGGTCTGACTTACTGTTGGTTTACGAAGAACTTTGACCCGAGGACCCTGGGCCTTACATTTGACCTGGGGAGTTTGTTCTGGGCCTTCCACTAAATGGATTTGGATGAAAACTTCACAGAGGGGTGGTGATTGGTCTGACATGCCTTATAAAGTGGTTGAAATCCTGGTCAGACCTCACTGTAGAAGGCACCAGGCAGACCTTTGACCCAGGGAGCCTCTTCTGGGCCTCCACTGGATGGATTTGGATGACATCACATAATTAAGACAAAAGCTTCACAGAGTGGTAATATTGGATCCTATAAGACATATAAAAGGGTTGAGGTCTTAGTCAGACTTCCCGTTGTACACTGGGCAGAACTTAGATCCAGGGAGTCTGTTCTGGGCCTCTAACTTGATGGATTTGGACAACATCACATAATAAAACTTAATAACTTGAATATTTAAACCAATGCAATGCTGGTTAGCTCAGCTAGTAATAATAATATAGTGTAGTAGTTTTGGTCTGGCTTTCAAAACAAAAATTCCATGCATATACTCAAAATGTGTGTGAAGTAAGTCCACAAGATCTCCAGTTCCCTCCACCAACAAGTGTTAAAGGACACTACATATGTTGTTGTACCATATATGTGATACAACAAAATGACACAACATATTATTTTGTTTTAATTACACTAATGCATATCATATCATACAAAATAAAACATATAAATAAACCTCCTACCAGGAGATGGAAAAAACAAGTCTTTAACAGTCTCCATGATCAAATAACAGGTTAAGACACCAGGCTGGACAGGTAGGTAGAGGTCTCCAAGGTTCGAATCCTATCCACACCAATGCATTTTGATGCAAGCTCTTTGTCAAGGTAATTTGTAAATTAACTTAGAATACTTATCTATACCACCCTCCACCCAATCACAATATTACAACATAAATTTAGTTTATAATACAGTATGTTTCACTTAATAGTGATCTCTTACATACATCACAAAAAATATGTGTACAATAAAAATCTAAAAACGTTGAACCATAGACATTTTCTATACTAATGGAAGACAGTGTTGTAATAACTATCTTGGCGCCAATGAAAATGTACCCTTCTTCTAAAAATACACGGTTGTGAAGGAAAACCATATTCTTCCATATACTCTGCTATTTGTGTGATGCACTTGAAAGTGCTTCAAGAGTTATTTAAAGGATATGCAGCTTTGAGTCATTTACAAGTCTGATTTTTTCATTTCATGGGGGTTATGTTAAAGCCAAGGTACACAGCAAAAAGAGTACACACGGGGGTAAATATACTAAAGTGAGAGTTTTTAGAAGTGAGTTTTAGAAGAGATGTTGCCCATAGCAACCAATCAGATTCCAGGTATTATCTTCTAGAAGGTGTTAGTTAAATGTTAAGTAGAATCTGATTGGTTGCTATGGGCAACATCTCTTCTAAAACTCACTTCTAAAAACTCTCACTTTAGTAAATGTACCCCACAAAGTCAAAGCAAGAGAACTGGACATAGAGATTGATACCTGTGGCTTGAACCTTTACAAATGCTTGCCAGTTAATGGTTTTATGGTACCATGTACATGCACATTATCTCTGTCTTGTTTGGTGATTACTGGGATGCAGTCTGCATTTTGTGACAGTCACTAGAATGCTTTAGGTAGCACTGACATGATGTGTACTTATTATTGTTTGTGATAGTTTGCAAGATTAGTATTCATTAGTATTTTGCAATATGATAATGAACCATTATTCATTTTTATGCATATATAATTATGTATAATTAAAGCACTGCTCTACATTTACATGCTTTGTCTTGTATGGTATTGTAGTCACCGGGCTAGTCTCTGTATTGTATATTTTTCACTAAGATGCTCTCTATAACATATAATAGTCACTGATATACTCTCTATTATATGGTGGTCACTTGGATGCTTTGCATTGTATATTGGTAATTTTGATGAGCTCTATATTGTATTGTGGTCAATAGGATGCGCTCTGATTTTTGTGGTGTTTACTTGGATGTTCTCTGATTTATTTGGTGGTTACTGGCATGCTCTCTACTAGCTGTTACTAGCTAGAGATAATGAGATAATAATGTGCAAACCCCTGCCACTTTTATGTAGGCCCTGCTTACATGAGACTTTTCAGAAGTTATTTGAAGGCCCTGTAAGTTATCAGTCTGATTAAACAGTTTTAGGTCACTTCAGTACAAGGAAAGAAAACTAAAGATTTGGCTATTAACAATAGACATGTAAGGTTTGCACAATAAACTAGAAATATAGAAACTTAGCAAGAAAAACTTAAGCTTGTGAAATTAAGCATAATACCAAAGGCACATTTTAGGTTAAATAATTGATTTTTAATTGGTGAAAAGTTTCTAAATTACGCAGAGGTAAGAATATTATTTTACTGATTTATTAATTATAGGACAAAGGGAATATAATACTATAGTTATGCCCTAAAAAGGAAAGCAGGGCATAATTATGGCATGGGAAGAGCAATTTTACTAATTAAGCAGGTCAAGTTAAAAACTGGTATTAATAATAAATAAGGACTACAAAATTTGTAAAGAATAATATATACTAAACTGGAGATTATAATCATATTATTGGTCACAGAGAAGTTGAATGACCAAATAACTGTACTAGTCTGCAAATTATTATACATTTTAAATGTAAAGTGTATATATTTATTAATGGCTAATACATTTATTTACATTATCTTATTCTTATATGAATATATGTAAACTTGTGGAATAAAGTGGTCTCAAGAAGGGAGACAGTATGAGAAAAGTACATATCTAAGAGCCTTGTACAAAGATTAGAATTGTGTAAATACAGTAAAAAGGTTAAGAAAAAAAGAATATTTACGAGTGTATTCATCATTGCATAATTATCAATAGTGATAATTATTGATGGTGATAATTATTTTTTAAAATCACTGTGAGTTCAAAGAACCATTCAGAGGTATTCATCATGCCTCAGTAACAAAAGTATCACTTCCAAAAAGCTGCTCTTCCTGCAGTCAGCTATTCGGAATTGTGATACTTTTCCCCTTTATCTATGCTGTCACCACTCCCAGACCACAGCCGCTGTCTATGTCTCCCCTCTCCTAGCATGCAGCATCGGCCCCGTATTCCCCTCTCCCAGCCCACAGCATCTACGCCTGTCTCCCCTCTCCCTGCATGCAGCCTCTACCCTGTATCTCCCCTCTCTTGGCCTGAAGCCTCTGCTTCTATCCTCTTTTCCCATTGTATTCACTATCTGTAGTACCTCCTCTCCCTTCACTCTTCCTGCAATGTTTCCTCTCCCTGTTAGTGCCCCCCAGCTTCTAAGAAGAGCTACCACCAGTATTGAAGATGGAGGGAGGGAGAAGTGAAAGAGAGCCTTTGGAGGTAAGCTTGTGGGTGGTATGAAAGGAAGGAGAGAGGGAGCTGTAGTGGACAGTCACTGGATGCAGCATGAAAAGAGCAGAGAGGGATCAGAAAAGGTCTTCATCTAAACTTGTGAAGGCTTTCGGAGCTTGTATGCCATCTTAGAATGGCATACAGTTACACACTCAAATTCTGAAAAAAATCACAAACCTTTCCTTCTGCCTCACCTTGTCCCAAGTACCTCCCCTTCACCCAAATATGTATTTAATGCCACTGACCCAATTTTCTTCTCTATCTCTCTTGTGCCATTCCTCTCAATCATATTATTACCCTACCCATATGCAGCAGACTCTCTCTACAACACTACTTTAGTTCTTTGCATGGTTGCTTCAACTACCTTGAAACACTGCTATCAATTCAAATTTCACTACAACTTGCAAAAGGGCTCTGTTACCACTGAGTACCAATGGAAAAAACTCTCATCAATGTTGGCTTTTCTCCACTACAAGTAAACATACTCAAAATACATAGTATCCAGTCTGTCTACCAATCAATAAAATTTCTTTTCCCCCATTAACTTATTACATTGCCAACCACCACCGAATCCTTCTGCTCAAACTTTTCTAATGTACCTACTTCCAACACAAACAATATCCATGAAGAAATTGTCACGTACAATACCCTCTTCGATTTCCCAATTGACCCTCAGATATTTGCACTCATCTCTTCTTGTTCACTTTACTCCATTTCCTCGAAAACCCTAAATTTAATATTCTCACATTAGGCTCCCTTCTTCATCCTGTCTCTCACCACTGGAACACTCCCTTTCATTTTCAAAAATGCACCAACCATTTCTATCTTCATGATGACATCTCATAGTTCCTAGCCTTATCTCAAAATACAACCCTGTTTCTCTCATTCCTTTATGCTTTCACAGGCTTGTAAACTAATCACTTAGCCCATCACTCACTTGATACATGACCCTATGCAAACTAGCTTCTGTCTCTATTATTCTCCTAGAATAGCCTCACAAAATTGACCAATAAGCTTAACACAAAAAAAATATTTTTATCATCCTCCTTAATATTTCTGTCACTTTTAATACATTCAGCCCCCTTATTCTCCTGCTCATTCTTCACTGAGTTCTCTTGGTTCAGTGTATCCACTTCATTCCCAGGAAGCATTGTGCTCTCAAGGCTGCTCTAAAACATGTATCACATGCTGAAAGAAAAAGTAACTGTGCTTTATAGCACAAATGTATCATTATGACTTGACTGTAATATAAAAAAAATGGTTATTGCAAACAAACACACACACACACACATATATATATATATATATATATATATATATATATAATATTTTCAGATTTTGGGCTCTATTCACCACCACAATGGTTTTGAAATGAAACAAACAAGATGTGCTTTAACTGCAGACTTTCAGATTTAATTTGAGGGTAATTACATCCAAATCGGGTGAACGGTGTAGGAATTACAACAGTTTCAATAAGTGCCTCCCACTTTTTAAGAGGCCAAAAGTAATGGGACTATCAGCTCATATTTCATGGACAGGTGTGGGCTATTCCCTCGTTATTTCATTATCAATTAAGCAGGTAAAAGGTCTGGAGTTGATTCTAGGTGTGACATTTGCATTTGGAATCAGTTGCTGTCAACTCTTAATATGAGATCCAAAGAGCTGTCACTATCAGTGAAGCAAGCCATCAATAGGCTGAAAATCAAAACAACCCCATCGGAGAGATAGAAAACACATTAGGTGTAGCCAAATCAACTGTTTGGAACATTATTAAAAAGAAAGCATGCACTGGAGAGCTCAGCAACACCAAAAGACCCGGAAGACCACGGAAAACAACTGTGGTGGATGACAAAATAATTATTTCCTTGGTGAAGAAAAACCCCTTCACAACAATTGGCCAAATCAAAAACACTCTCCAGGAGGTAGATGTATATGTGTCAAAGTCAACAATCAAGAGAAGACTTCACAAGAGTGAATATAGAGTGGTTCACAAAAGCCACAAAAACAGGAAGACCAGATTAGAGTTTGCCAAACAACATCTAAAAAAGCCATTACTGTTCTGGAACAACATCCTATTGACAGATGAGACAAAGATCAACTTGAACCAGAGTGATGGGAAGAGAAGAGAAGGAAAGGAACTGCTCATGATCCAAAATATACCACCTCATCAGTGAAACATGGTGATGGTAGTGTCATGGCATGGGCATGTATGGCTGCCAATGGAACTGGTTCCCTTGTATTTATTGATGATGTGACTGCTGACAAAAGCAGCAGAATGAATTCTGAAGTGTTTCGGGCAATATTATATGCTCATATTCAGTCAAATGCTTCAGAACTCATTGGACAGCGCTTCACAGTGCAGATGGACAATGACCCGAAGCATACTGCAAAAGCAACCAAAGAGTTTTTTAAGACTAAAAAGTGGAATGTTATGCAATGGCAAAGTCAATCCCCTGACCTGAATCCGATTGAGCATGCATTTCACTTGATGAAGACAAAACTGAAGGGAAAATGCCCCAAGAACAAGCAGGAACTGAAGTCATTTGCAGTAGAGGCCTGGCAGAGCATCACCAGGGATGAAACCCAGCATCTGGTGTTGTCTATGCATTCCAGACTTCAGGCTGTAATTGCCTGCAAAGGATTTGCAACAAAGTATTAAAATGTGAAAGTTAGATTTAGGATTGTTTAGTTTGTCCCATTACTTTTGGACCCTTAAAAAGTGGGAGGCACATATAGAAACTGTTGTAATTCCTACACCGTTCACCTGATTTGGATGTAATTACCCTCAAATTAAATCTGAAAGTCTGCAGTTAAATCACATCTTGTTTGATTCATTTCAAAGCCATTGTGGTGGTGAATAGAGGAGAAAATATGACAATTCTGTCATTGTCCCAATATTTATGGACCTCACTGTATAAATATATATATATATATATATATATATATATTCAATATAAACTGAAAAACACAATATAAAGATGCCTGCAGGTGATTCTGTAAAAAAAAATTTATTTTACTTTTGTCAGTCTAACCTCACACAAAAGTTTTTCACTGGTATGTTCCAAAAGTCTTACAAACTGCTGATTTTAAGCAAATACTGAACAGCAGATGTAAATAGCTGCAGCATGATGATATTTCACCAAAATAAAATATCTCAACATTTGTAACAGTTACAACAAATGACTATTAGTGGTATCTAGAACTGGTGCAAATATTTGCACAGATGATGTTTAACTTCGACATTTCAGTTTACAGTAATTAGTTGCCTTTGGATGGAAAGAATCTCAAATGAAGTTAAATACATAAAATAAGAATCTCTCTGAGGAAATCACAAATGTTCTAATGAAACATGTTAGAATCTTATATTTCTTTTAAAGAAAACAGATTTAATGAGCTTGTGATTAATCACAAAAGACAATACTATTTTGTATTATTGAGTGCTAAAGACACATAGCTGTGATTCATGAAAAAACTATGCAGCTTTGATAGAGATTCTTCCAATACAAAATAGATGGTTTAATAGTCATGTATTGGAACTGTGTTCCAAAGCTTAAGATACCTTGTTTTAATGAAAAATCATTGTGTTTCATAGAGATGATTTTTCACCTCATACTGATTGTTTCAAATTGGCTTTTTGATATTTTCACTTTATTTATAAACAATTTAATTGTTTTTTCAATTTCTTTAAAGTCTTTTTGTTTGACTGTTTGGTATATTGATTGCATGATGGCAGCTTGTCATCTGAATATACTGTCAGCATTGGGATACATTTTTTTTGTATCTTTTTATTAAAGTAATGTTAAATGCAGCTGCAGACATGGTTTCGATTTTTGTGAAGTTGCAGAGGCAGTAATATGCAAATGCTAGTTGCAACCTTCCCCTTGTGCACTAGCTTGCACCAGACTGTGCAAGACTTGAAATACCCACTTTCACTGTCCATAGTGCATCTCTGATGATACTTCTGAATACTCCACCATTGGCGCACCATTGTGTCAATCATCAACACTTGCATCAGCTTATGGCTGACCCAGTGTATCCTTCTGAACTCCAGCCAAACATGGCCTCTGGTTCTTCATTTAGGAATGCACCCATATTCATATTCACTGGCCCACCTGTGACACCCCCATAACATGCCCATAAGTCAGCCTTTTTTGCATTCACTTCAGACCAGCTCTGAGACACTGCCCAGGAATGCCCATGGTTTTGCTATGCCCAATTCTAATGCTAGCATCTCCATAAGCAACAGCAGACTCTGCATACACTTAGGGGAATGCATGTATCATTTTCTGGTATTTTGCTCATGTACAGTAGCCAATAATCATTCATCTGCATAATAATCAGTATTGTCTCTATCTCTGAGTCAGGCCCAGATTGTGATAATTAAAAAATAAGTGACCAATTACTACTTTTATGAGTGAATATTACACTTATTTGCATTCAAAATCTTCCATAAATAATTCAGTTTCTTTTTGTCTTCACAAATAAAATATAATTAAAAGACAAAACCAGGACACTAAGTTTGCCCTATAAGGGTCTCTGTTCCTTGTGGAAATGTTCTACCAAAAGTACCTAAACAAATTTACATTCCTTTGGATGAGCCTGGGGCCCATAACAATTCTCACCATTTGGATCTAAAAACAATTATCAAAATGAAAATAATTATTTCTAAGAAAAAAGGACATACATTTGTATAAATTATCAATCAAATATGAATCAAACGTGAAAGATAATACAAAAAATACATTCAATATTCTTGCAACTGTTTACAAATTCTACTCTAAATTCATAATGAATACACATAAACACCTTATAAATAACAATATATATATTTATAGTATATAATGACACAAGACATGAGTGATGTGAAATTGATAAGATTTACTATTTAATTAAAATAGTAAGGGTGAAAGAAAGAATGGCCAGCTTATCAGAGGAGCCACTTGGCATAATGCAAGTTCACTTTCAGCAATATTTGCATGGGCCAATGGTGAGATGTCTCCAACTCCCATACCAAATCCTACCTGGCTAGCTGGATCTGCTTACCCCAGTGGGGTGAAATCAGTCTGGCCCATCTATTTAAAGGGAGCACACCTCACTAGTGCAGCAAAATGTCTACTGTAATTCCATTCTTTCCTGGAAACTGCTCACAAAGCTGAAAATAATTACATTCTAAAAATAGGGTAGAGGGAAATTCAGGAGACAAAGATGGCATTCACAATCTAACCGTCAATAAAGACACACGCAATCTCCACATCCACAAAGCAATAGGGTGATCAAACTGTGTCTGCATCACAATGGAAGCTACAATGTAAATATCATTTTGCACACAATATTTGCAGCTGTGAGGTTTATAGGCTGTCACTCTTACTTCAGTGTTGTGTTATTTAGACTAATTAAAATGGAAAGGCAAACATATTTGTATAATGATTTGATTAGGACAAAGTTGGTTTAGCAGTGTGAAATGAAAAGTCTAACATACAGTACATCAGAAATACTTGCACATTTTGAGATGTGACACTTTCAGTGAACACAAAACAAATGAGTGTGTTTAAAATGGAGCAGTGGTGTTTCCATAATAAAGCTCAGGTAAAACATTGTGGTTACCCAGAAACTACATGCCTAAAAAATATTCAATGTTACTGCCATAGAACTCCTTTACTGTATAGGGAAAAGTATGCTATTCCTTTAATTTGACTGACTCTCAATGCCACTCCAGTATCTTCTCCCCTGGGATCACACCTATTCCTGCCTTATGGTATCAACCAGTGAATCACTCACTCCATAGGTGTAATATTTTTATTTGGAAAAAAAAGTGGCACTCCAAGGTCTAAGCACTAAAATGATTTTTATAACTATATTGCATGTTACAAAGCAACATTTGGCCAGATATGTGCCCTTTATAGGGCTGCCCAAAATGTTGTTCTGTAACATGCTATACAGCATGTTTAAATAAACACTTTGGTATATGCACCTTAATTTTGGATTGCCATTTTATCTAAATCAATAATATATCATGTCCTCCTAATATTTCTCTGGAAACAAAACTATTCTAGTATTAGACATTAAATAAATTACAATGTTAAATTATTTTTTTTAACACAGTTTTTGTTTCAGAAATATGTTTTATTGATAGTTCTTGTGTAATCTTGTATTCTGAATCTATAGAATAGAACATACATGAACTAGTATTTATTAAAATGGGCTTTAATAAAAAAAAAGCTTTGAAGTACACTGACATCTCACATTTTACCTAGAAAACACTTCATGTACACCCACAAGGCACTTTTGAAACAGAAGCCTTTTCTTTGGCACAATGAACTGAAAACAAAATGTCACACTGTGTCTTAGCTAGAACCAAAGACACAGTGGGGAAATTGCCAATATTTATAAAATAACTTTACAGAAATGAACATTATGTTTTTATTCTTTAAAATAAACTGCAATATATTACCTGTCACTAAAAGATTAACTCACACTGAAATAATGGGTTGCTTTGTCTGATGTAAGTACAATAAAACCTACAACCATAAACAAGTAACAGACCAGCACATTATTTACAAGTATCTCTTTACATTTTACACTAGGACATTTTAGGCTAATTACTATAGCTATACTACAATAAAGGAAAACAAAACATGCGTGTCACTTTTACATAGCATTATACTATACATAACAAAATTACAGTGTCAGAACAAATATTGCAGCACACATACAAACATTAATATATAATATTTTTAAGTTTGTGAACTGTAGAGAAATAGACTATTTAACAGTCACAAACCAAAAAAAACAGGAGAGAGTGAGTGAAGAGGCATATAATATAATCTAGCTGTTCTCATTTATGTCCCTGCTAATATTAATATTTACTTTCCCACTTATTATTGATATTTTCCCTTATTTTTACTAACATTGCTATTTTACCACTACTTTACCTATTGTGCATTTTCACTTCTTATATTTGCTGTTGTGCAATTATTTCTACCATTGTTCTTAATTGTCTCCTTTGAATCTTTTACCATTGTCCTCATTGCATCTGCTACCATTGTCCATACTGCAATTAGCATAATTATTTATCACATTACTATGTAACCAATGTCTTCTTACTCTTGGTATGCTCTCACACATCTCTTTATTTGTCTGCCTCATCCATTTAAGACTGCTGCTGTACCTATCCCAGTATTGTTTTACCTCTTTTCTGCCTGTTGTTGCAGTTATTCATCACTTCTCCTCCACCTCTCACCTCATCCACATCATGTTGAAAACTGACTCACTATGTCCTTCTACACACAAACTAAATCCAGCAGCCACACATCTCTTGCTACACCTCTTCTTGATTAACTTCCTCCTAGCTCTCCAATGACAAGTTGTCCTTTTTACTCAGGGTCCACCTCATCCTAATGCTTTCCCCATCTCTGTTCCCCAAATTTTCATTTGAGGTCACACAATTTATCTCACTGTGGACCTCATTCAGACCCACTCGCAAGCGCCTATGCGCTCGCAAGAGGGTCAATGGTGAGGCCCTGTGCATGCGCAGCGGCCACAGTGGGTAAGCCCCGGAGCGACTTTTGTAGGCAGGGAGGGGGGGCGGCCGGTCAAATGGAGGCATTCCTGAAGGAATGGCTGCTGTTTGTAGGTGGCCCTACTGACATCAGCAGTGATGTCAGTAGGTAGCTTCCTGCTCTGTTAGAGCATGAAGGTACCTGGGCCTTCCGGGAGACAAGACCCGACCCCAAGGGTCTCATCGCAAGCCCCGATGGTCGCGATGGTCTCAACCATCGCGACCATCACCTGGTCACTCACTAAAGCTGTGGGTGGTCACCCACAGCTTATCGAGTGGCCAGGAGGCTGGATTTTAAAGAAGCAGCCACCCTCATTCAGAGCGAGCGCTTACATTTTGTGAGCAGCTCCGAATGAGGTCCTCTATCTCTTCAATTGTACAATCTATTATCTCCATGGTCCAGTCTCCAAATTCCTAGCTATCTTTGCCACCTTGCTCCCACACTTTTTCTCTTCTGACCTTCCCTCCATTCTCTTGGGTAACTTAAATAATCCTATTGACTTAGCCATTGACCTCTCCACCTTGAAACATATCTCCCTCTCATCATACTTTAATCTTTGTCAATGAATCTCCTCACTCTTCTATTAGTGTGGACACTACCTTGATCTTGACTTCACTAGCCAATGTGATATCTCTGATTTCACCAATTCCCCATTCCAACTTTATTAACATCATAATTTTCCCTTTAACTGTATAATTTTATATACCCAAGGCTATCATCCAAAAATATAACATTAAGACAATTGCGCATGATTCTCTCTTATGCTTAGTTGACTACCTTCTGGTCCTTATTGACAAACTCTACTGCTCTGACCATGCTGTTCACTTTAAAACAGGATCTTAAAATTTTGATCTCCATTTGGTCTATGCCTCCACCCTGGCATTCTAAATGCACCTTATACTTGCAAAGTCATAGGTCTGTGAGGATACATATGTAGTAAGGTGCTGTAATGACATATATGAGTTTGCAAATTTTATTTTAAGATGTTTAATATAAGCCATATAAGATGAAGCAATAATTCTGTATATAAAACAAATTTGGATACTTTCACTTTCTCATGGAACTCATGTTTAAGTCTTGAAGAACAATTAATAGCAAATACTGTAGAGCAACTGTCTGCTATATCAAATAGTACTAACTCCTTCACCAGAGTTAAGCAAATATTTTGATGTTTGTGCTCTTCACATTGCAAAATAGTATCATTATAATGCGTATGCACACAAATTATACCTTGTTTTTTTATCTATTTTTTTTTATAAAGAAAGAAGATACATAAATTAGTTGTAAAATGAGGCGGGTGGGAGGAACACACCAGAGTGTAAAAGACATACACAAATACAAGAATACAAAATTCAGCAGTACAATATGGATCACAATCCCATCTGAGGGAAAAGAGGAGGATTGGAAGTTGAATAAATAGAATTTATAACTAAACATCAGAGGGAGAGCTACAGTAAGACAGCCAATTACCTTATAGATGGAGAACCCTCACCCCATGTTACATACAGATGCAGGTAAAAACCATTTTATCATTGGTGAAAAGGTAGTGGTAGAGTATGAAAGATCAGAAGTCTCCATATCAAAAGCAAATTGTATTTTCATCACAATCTATTTATTTGGGGAGTGGTGGAGAGGGTTATTTCAAAATTTGGCTATGGTTGCCTTGCTAGCTGTCAAGATATGGCCCAAATCATTCATAAATTATATACTGTATATATATTTGCCCCTCGACAATATGGTGGGTTTGGAGAAAGAATCCCTTCCCAATATGGGTATCAGAGGGAGAAACGGGTACCCAATCAAATTAGATACGAGATACTTAGATCTCCTTCTCCTCAGGTTGTTCATCAAAAGAAGGTTTTTTTAGAAGCGAGCCAGGGAACGACTTTCCCTCATTCACACAGGTTGGAGGAATTGTTTGTCCATTTGGACTCACCACAAGGAACAAAAAGGGGATTCCGTTTAGGAGATGAGGAAAGAGAGGGGGGGAGGTAAATCCCCCCAAAAAAGAAAACCCCTATCATTCCAAACAGAGAACATAAATCAGGGATCATCAACAATTCTGAAACGGAATTATCCACCTCACAGACCTCATTATTAGAGAAAGTTTAAAATTTCCGCCAGATCAACATTTAAATAAGTTTAATTTGTTCATCAACCTTAATAAATATGTCTGGAATCTAACTATACAGAGACATTTTGTGCCACGTTCAAACCTTTAGGTGCAGCACCATCCAAATTCTATCCTGTGGAATTTGGAGGAAGTAATCTCAATATATTCTATCAATAAGTAAGGGATGACTTCAGATCCATTAAAGTTCAAAATAAAAAATATAATAGTAACTTGGATGATAGTGAAAAACATCCAATGAAACTCCTTAAAAAAGATAACAACTTAATAATGAAGTCAGCAGATAAGGGTGGAGCAGTAGTGGTACAGGACAGGCAAACTTATCTCGATGAGGCTTTTAAAATTTTAAATGATCAATCTACGTATTCTAAATTATCTGAAGATCCTACAGGTTTATATCAAGAGGAACTTTTCAACTTACTGTCTGAGGCAAAGAGAGATGACATTATCTGTGACAAAGAATTTGATTATTTGTATGTAAAATTTCCAAGAGTGCCACTTTTTTACCATATTCCAAAGGTCCACAAGGACAAATATAATCCACCAGGGAGGCCAATTATCTCTGGGGTAAATTAATTGACTGCAAATATATCCCATTATTTAGATTTGAAGTTACAGCCATATGTTAAACAACAAAATTCCTATTTAAAGGATTCAACAAGTCTTTTAAAAGAAATAAAGGACATAGTATGGTCGCCTGAGTTCAAATGGATTTCTATTGATGTTCAGACATTGTATTCCTCCATCCCCATGTCAAAGGTTTGGAAGCAGTCAGAAAGGTTCTGTTGGCGGACCCAGATAAAACACCGACTGAGGTGTCCTTTATTATTAAAGGTATAAAGTTCATCCTGGAGCATAATTGCTTCGAATTTGAGGGTACCTTCTACATCCAAAAGCAGGGGACTGCGATGGGGACAAAATTTGACCCATCATATGAGAATCTACTGATGGGGGAATGGGAAGAAACTTTTATATTCAAGTCACACTATTATTTAGATAATATTAGATTTTTCAAACGTTATATAGACAATTTAATATTAATCTGGAAAAGGGAGAATTCCGTGATCGAGGAGTTCATGTCGTATATTCATATTAATGATTTCAATCTTAAGTTTACCAATAAATCAGTTTAAGATTTACTATTTGGATTTGGTATTGGAAGGAAGACCTAATGAGACTATTAAATCATATACGTTTTTTAAAGAAGTCGATCCTAACAGTTTCATTCCCTTCGATAGCTGCCATTATCCTGTATGGTTAAATAGTGTCCCTTATGCACAGTTCCTCTGTTTAAGAAAGAACTGTAGCACTGTAGAAGATTTCAATGAACAATCGGACCTACTTAATGAACGTTTCTTAGAAAGAGGCTATGATTTGGTTACAATTGAGGATGCTAAGACCAAAGCTTTAAACAAGAATAGGCAAGATTTATTGGTGTAAAAAACTAAAGATACCCAACTTCAGGTGGATAGTAAAAGAGGGTCTGATAAACCTTTTATTACCCAATTCAATAGAGAAAGTCATCTCATTAGGAAGTCATTAGAACGACATTGGGGTATCCTTTTGAAGGATCCGATATTGGGCCCTCACTTGCCATCAAAACCCAACTGTATATTCAGGAGGGCAAATAATTTAAAAAGTATTCTGGCTCCTAGTAGACTCAAATCAGTGGGGCCGAGTAAAGAAACAGGACCAGTCACTATGGAGGCAGGTGGTTTTTTGAATAAGAGAAATTGATGTTTCCCTTGCAACCGATGTATTTGTTGCAAATTTATGGAGAAGAAAAGTTTTAGCTGGGTATTTGAGGACAAAACAACATATTCCCTTAAAGAAATTGTTACTTGTAATACAGACTATGTTGTCTATAAAATTATGTGTAGTTGTCTACTTAATTATGTAGGTAAGACAAAAAGATGTGCAGAAATTTGTATACAGGAACATATACACAATATAAAAAATCAATTAAAAACACATAGTTTACCTCGACATTTTGTAGAAGTGCACAAGTCAAATGTTAAAGATTTATCATTAATCATCTTAGAACATGTTAGGAGTGATCCTAGAGGGGATAGTAGGGATCTCTTACTTTCCAAAAGGGAATCATTCTGGATCTACACTCTAAATTCTATGGTACCTAATGGCCTGAATGAGAGTATATATATTGTATCATTTTTATATAATGAGTGTACTGATTTTTTATAAAGTTTATTATCGGGTATACTATTCATATAACATTATTATTGTTAACCATACTATATTTGCAAGCTGGGGTTGATTTTTGTAAAACCTTTAAATGTATTGGAGGATCTCTGATTTATTATAGCACATGTATAAAATATAGTTACTAATTCTGTAAGACATTTATCATTAAGTGGGCTAAGCCCCGTCGAAGTGAACATCATCTTATAATTAATTGGTTATATTGATTTATGCACATTTTTTCAGTAGGTGGTTTATTAGTATTTGTAGGATTGTTAATGTCATTATATTGGGTAGTATATCCCAAATTATGTTTTTGGGATAGTAAATTTATGACATTGCCTGTTAGATAGATGCAAGCAAATATTATCATTTATTATTTTTTTGTACTTTTTCACATTTTTTTGAGTTATTTTGCTCTGGTCGCTAGACGACGAATATAGAAGCTTCCATTGCTAGGTTACTAAATTGGCCATGGGTGTTCTGTGAGGTGGAGCATTATAGTTGTTGGGAGATCAATCTACATATAGGCGTTCTGCGAGGGGGCGTTTCATAGCCGCCGGAAATAAGATTGCGGGCACACAGTAAAGAATAGACCTCTGGAACGTATTCAAGTAAGCGCCGGATTATTATTCCATCATTAAGGCCTTTGGAGGCGGTGCAATAGTATTGTTGTTAGACGTACTTAGAAGTATAAGTTCACATGACTGTTGACACGCATAGCTTGCGATGCCCGGCGATGACAATAAGGGCGCAGGAACACAAGCATTTGAATCACTAGGCAACTGATCCAGAAGTCCCTGTACATGCTGAGATTAGTTAAAACACCAGCAATTAAGGTGTTTTTCCAGTTAGGAGGTCCCCAATTTTCATCATGGTAATTAAGGATCGAATAGTTGTCCTTTAATTTATTAAAACTAAGGGAATTGAACCTTGGAAAATCACGTTTTTGCAGATTTTACCAATACTATAGGAAATTCCTTACAGGAAGTGACAATATTCCCAGTTGGGTATATAAGGGAGACAGGGAAGCAGGTCTCATTATAGCTTGATCTTGTGATCAGAGCACATCTCAATTTGACAAGTAGCTTCCAAGGAGTTGTAAGTATATGGAGATCTTCCAGCACAATTTTGGGTAATTATTATTTTTTGTATTATGCAGTGTATTGAGTTCTATGGATTGAAATCAGTCTTAATACCAGTTTGTATTTTTTATTTGAAAGCCCTCGATTGGGATTTTTTCAGTTGGTAATATAATGGATGTATAAGTCACTTACAGTGGTTTGATCACCATAATTGTTAATTGAAAATATACACTTTACTACTGCAGATGATGTTATATGATGGTTATCATTGTCTAATATATAGGTCCACCCTAGGGACAACATTTTGCCAGCTTTCTGTTGGATCATATAAGTTTTTCTGTATTTGGTATGTATGGCAATTTGCTATAAGTCTATTAAGGCCTCACATTTTGTTCTAAGCTCACCTTCACCATGTTTGTTTATATTTATATTTAAGATGCATATACCCCTGATGAAGTCCTAAAGGATGAAATGCATTAGGTTGTAAATCCATTAACCAGAAGGGTTAATACCTGTGTTTTTGAAACTTCACCCTAAAAAAGGGGAGACAACAGGATATCAATTGCCATCTTCCCTTGCTGTGTTAATGGAAAAATTTATCATGTAAGGAAGCTTTTTTAAAAAAAATTATGTCTAAATGACAAAAACTTTTAATAAATATATTGTTTACAACATCTAATGGTGGGCTTTGGGCCATTTATTGGTGATTTTTGGTGAGCGGGTCTTTTCTAGAAGCTCTTTGGAGTCTATGAAATTGACTATCAATCATATTGGAATATGCTATAACCAGATATGAACATTTGCCTTTAAAAGAACTTGTTTCTGGATTCCCCATTTGGTAACAACCATCATATACCACAAAGGAATATCAGTATTTCTATTTGCACCCTCTAGTATTGTTCTGTATATTTTGATCTGTTTGTTCACACTAACAGGGGTTCAACTTGAGGAGCAGCAGTTATTTTCACATCATAAGCGCAAAAGAAGGGCATTGTTTTTTCCATATATATGTATATATATATATATATATATATATATATATATATATACTTCCAGATACCCGCACTCTCCTTCCAAACATTTGTATGCTGCGGTGCCCGCTACCACATCAATGTATAATCGCAAAAGTTCGGCACTCAGCGGTCTAATAACATGCAATGCAAAGTTCCTTGGCAAGCTTTCAGGCTTTAATGGCCCGTCCTCAGGCTACAGACATCAAACATACAATGAACATAGATTACCTTAAATACCCGTAGGGTCTCCAGTGCCACACCAGATGCCTCCGGGTACTTCCCCCACCGCATGAAGAGCTTCCGGCAAAACCGGAACTTACCTCACTGTTGTTCGGGTCATAGCCATGGTAACTCAGGTGCGTGTATTGGAGAAAATCACCAACACCGCACCTGTCATCCTCGGTTAACTCCCCCACAACATGAGGGACCTCCGGTGATGTCAGAATCCATCCCCCTGCTGTCAGGCCGTAACCATGGCACCACAGTAGCTTAAATGGAGACACAAAAAAATACATAAACATACAAAAATATCTGAAAACAAAAATATGTGAAATGACAAACATTTAAAATCCATACATTGCACTATATAATTGCAGGGATTAATACTCAAGATTACAAACAACCTCAGCATAATCATTATTCTAGAATGGCAAATTTCCTGTAGGCTAATATCCTCAAATATAGATTACATATATCACTGATAGCTAGAATTAAATCTATCCTAACAAGAATCTACACAAAGACCCCATAGTTTAATACATCATTAAGACCTCTAGGACTAAACGGTATCCAAAAGATGTATCCACTTAGCCTCTA
The DNA here is from genome assembly GCA_031769625.1 of Taudactylus pleione. Classification (NCBI taxonomy): domain Eukaryota; kingdom Metazoa; phylum Chordata; class Amphibia; order Anura; family Myobatrachidae; genus Taudactylus; species Taudactylus pleione. The sequence continues at coordinate 16,837,806 of JAUIMM010000120.1, forward strand.
GTCTTAGCAATTTTTTATTTGTATCACCTCCTCTGCCATCATCAGGCAACTGGTCAATGACCATATGCCTAAAGCTTGACAGATTGTGTTTGGATTCAGCAAAGTGGTGGGCAATAGGTTGATCACACCCTTTGCCACTCAATGCAGATCTGATCGCAGATCTATGCAAAGCCATGCGTTCTTGAAAAGAACGCATGGTTTTGCCCACATAACAAAGTCCACAGGGACATTTCACCAAATAAACCACATAAGCGCTGGTACAGGACAATCTAAATCTAATTTCATATTTCCGTCCTGAGTGTTGGTGCAAAAAATATTTTCCCACAATCATGTGGCTACACATTAGACAGCCAGTACATTTGTAGCATCCATAATTGGGTCTGCAAGTAATTCCCAGTGCTTTCAAATATCCCATAACGTCGGAATGTACTACCCAGTCTCGTACGTTCTTTACTCTTTCCTCCAATTTTGACCCACCATCTACTAATATGGTGATTCAGAGTTTTATTAGATCTTTAGATGTTAGCGTAACTGAACAAATGAAAAAGGATAGACCTTACCATAACAATCTTTCAAAGGATGAGTGTAGAGCCTTAAAAGATCTAAGCTCCTATAGGGATATAATTATCAGACCAGCGGACAAGGGGGGTGGGATTGTGGTTCTTGATGTGGATAAATATTGTGGTGAAATATATAATCAATTATCTAATGTATTGGTATATGAAAAATTAAAGAGCGACCCTAAATGAATATAAAGCGGAACTTGATCATCTCCTTGTGGTGGCTCTCAACGGGGGCACCATAGATGAAGAAATCTATAATTATCTTAAAACAGAACATCCAAGGGTACCACTGTTCTATACCTTACCTAAAATCCACAAGAGTCTCACCCACCCCCCTGGTCGCCCTATAGTTTCAGCAAGAGACTCTCTATATAGCAACAGCTCTAAATTTTTAGATCATTTTCTCCAACCATGCATTCAATCTGGGAATACATACTTGAAAGATACAACAGATTTGTTGAACTGTCTGATGGAGTTGGGAGATATTCCCTCCAACATTTGGTTATGCACGTTGGACATATCAAGCTTGTATACGAACATACCCCATGAAGGAGGTTTACAAACGGTACGAGAGCTGATTACTAATAATATGTTATATGATGGTCCACCAGTAGAATTTTTTGTGTGGCTACTTGAGCTGACTCTCAGGAGGAACTATTTCTACTTTGACGGCCACTACTATGCCCAGAAAAGTGGTTGTGCCATGGATCACATGTGGCACCTACATACGCCAATGCCTATATGGCAAAAGTTGAGAGAGAGTTCTTCTTTAATAGAGAATCTAGAGATAAAATTATCTTTTACAAGAGATACATCGACGATGTAATCCTCTTCTGGAGTGGCAGATATGAAGTTGGTGGAGGGTATTAACAACTTAGATCACCCTATCAAATTTACACCAGTCCAGTAAGGATGAGATCACCTTCTTGGATGTTCAGATTACAGTTATAGAAAATAAGCTATCCACTAAGATCTATACAAAACCGACGGATAGAAACACCCTCTTACGAGTGGACAGCTTTCACCCGCAACCTATGATTAACAGCTTACCTTACTCTCAGTTATTGAGAGTTAAAAGGATAACGAGTGAACCTAAAATCCTGAATGAAGAACTTGATAGAATGATGTACAAGACAAAAGTCCAGGAATGATGATCTTCATCCATGCAAGATGACGTTTTGCCTCTTTCTGAGTTCCGTTTTTTTGGAGGGAAAAATCCGAACTCAACGTGCAAACTCGAACCTATCCGAGCCTGCACATCCCTAATATATATATATATATATATATATATATATATATATATATATAGACAGTATTGTGCCAGCACTCCAAAGGGATTTTTCACAACACACCAAACAGCATCAAAAACTTTCCAACATTTCAATCCCCATTTATTGGCATAATTGTTCCCACACAGGTGACTTATGTCATGTGTTTTGGAGCTGCCATTAAAGGATAGATACCTTTGTGGCTGACACAGAACTATGGCCCTCATTCAGAGCCACTCGCTAGCGGCAGTACGCTTGTTCCGAGTGATGTTCGCACATCTGCGCATGCGTACGGATCGTTATACGCATGCGCGAACCAGTCAGTGCGGGCCGAAATTCATGTGCTCGCAATATAGCGAATGCCTGCTATTTTGAGTGACAGAATGAGGCGTATGTGGGTGGTAACAGGGGAAGGTGCTTGAAAATGGGGAGTGGAGATCCGAACGCAGGCGTGCTTAAAGGTCAAAACGGGTGTTTTATGGGTGTGCATAATTAATACAGCAGCGTCATTGAACACGTCACTGGGTTATTTTATAGCCAGAACTGCTCGCAAGATTGTGGTAGCAAAAACCAACCACAAGAATAGCGAGCAGTTCATACGCTGGTCGATGTACTCGATTAATCTAATAAATAGCGGACATGACGTAGGATGCGAGCGGGCAGGGGGCGTTTTTAACAAATAAACGAGCGTATGTTTTGCTCGCTCGTTTAGACTTAGAGGTGTGAACAGACTGCAATGTGCGAACGGATCATTTGAATAGCCACCCCTTGTTTTTGAACGAACGACCGCAAATAGCGAACGGCTCTGAATCAGGCCCAATATTTTAGTTTATTTCAGACTCTTTGGATCTCTTTCCACCAGTAGCTTTGGGGGAACAGCCTGGGTACTAGTTTGTAAACAAAACTAACAGACATTAATACTTTGTTACATGCTGGTAGCTTCCTCTCCCAGTTCCTCAGAGCTAGAAGGATTACTAGCAATGATCTGGAGCTAGGGGTGCAAACACAAATAATGTTTGATACATTTCTGATGCGGGGTTATTCAGCTGGTGAACTAAATGTTGCCAAAGACAAAGTATTGGCATTACCAAGGAGTGTATGTCTTGAAAAGAAGAAGCAGGAGTCTAAGCTGATTTTCCACTTTGTGACCAACTTTTCCACAGCCAGTGCGGTAGTGAGTAAAAACTCCAATAAACTGTGGCCACTTGTCAGCTCGGACCCTAATATCCCCTCCCTTAATAAAACATGTTTGCCTAACTGCTTTATGAGAGGTAAAAATCTTAAATATTGGTTAGTTAAGAACAATGCCACTAGTAAAGTGAGTGTTGGAATGGGTACATTTTTGGCTAGGGCTCCACGTTGTTATATGTGTACAAGGTGAGCCACCTGTCATCATATGGAGGTTGGCTCATACATCACACATCCTTTTTCTGGGAGGAAAATCCCTATCAAACATGTCCTCTCATGTATGAGCAAATTTGTGATATGTGTAATAAAATGTCCCTGTGATATGGATTATGTGGACAAAACCATATGTTAATTTAGAGAAAGAGCTGCACAACACAGGTCAGCCATAAGATTGGCCTTAGGTGGAAATGAAAGTGATCAGCTTGTGTCCAGACATTTTGTCTTGGTTAGACACACATTGGCGACTCTCAGATATAAACTTGTGGACCATGTTCTACCATTAAGCAGAGGTGGTGATCAAGCTAAAAGGCTCCTCCAGCTAAAAGCTCGCTGGATTTATAATTTTAATTCTGTATCAACAAAAGGTTTGAATTTGGAACTTACATTGTCTTTTTTCCAGTAATAATTATTCATCTTGAATATTCATGTATTATTTTTTGCAGGGCCACAAAATACTTAAATTTGGTAGATTCACACACTAGTTGCACTTCAATTTACAGATGTATATATGCTGCAGCTTTTGAGTTGATTTGGTTATGTCAGCCGGATAAGTAAGTTGTGGCTGGTTAAATAATGGTGGCTGCCTTTTTTATATCTATATAAAGTTATATTATATTAATTCAGGATGATATACCATTACATCTATAGTAAATGTTTCCCCTGGGGCACTATTTAGCCTACGTAGTTTGCATGTGAGGCACTGCATGTACCAGGATGGTGTCTGACCACCATGGTTTATGCACTGCCCATTACTATGTGTGTATCCATTTTTGTTTCCTGCAGGTGAGCCATAGTGATATTGGATGGCTGTCTGGCCACCATTGTTCATTCAATGTTTATAACCATGCAGTATATAGTTACCTAAAAATTTTCATTTTTGTTCTCTTCATATAAAGTTGTTTGTGATTTCTATGGTGATGGTATGATGCACTTGTTCTTTTGGTCTCTGGCTGCACCACCTGATGCCTGTCTGATGTGTGACATCATCACAGAGGAGACACAAAGTTATGTGGCTGTGGCATGGAGTTTGCACATGGGGTGAGATTGTATATAAGGTATGAGCTTTTCATTATATGTTTTATCTTGAAGAAAATTGTAATAGTCTTAAACATTGGAATAAAGATTTTGATGCTGCTTGGCTTGTTGTGAAAACACCCCATGGACTGCTGCTACAATACTGTCTATGGATGGGTCAGTTTGTATTACCCCTGGATGTGAACCCGGGTGCCTGCTTTGAATAGAGGGAGTGCCGGTCTAAAACTGTGGATATATATATATATACACAACCAGAGACAGAGGCACTCAAGTATAATAATGCACTTAATAATCCAGGTTAAATAACCAACGTTTCAGAGCCTTGTTATTGCTCCATCATCAGGGTATAAACATATAACAAAATACACTTACTTATACTGCCATCACCCACCACATGCTGAAGCAGGTCCCAGCGTCTTATAGGGAGGTGCATACTAGTGATGTCATCACCTTTCTCCCATCACCAAGGGAACCACATATGCTCAGACTGGTCCTGGTGTCTGGGTAGGAGACGCACACTAGCTCCGTCATCACCCTTCTCCCATCACCAAGGAAACCAGTAAACAAAGACACATAAAGTGAACATCCCACGTAGTCAGCTTTTATCCATAGGCGAGAATACAACCAAGAGCAATGAGGACAAGATGCCTTGGGTATGCCACTACAACACTCGTAGTGACATGATTAGACATTGTACTAAGAAGCTTTGGCCAATTGTTCCACAGATGCTGATCTTAGATTGGGTAACAAGGATATCATGCCATGCTATATGAGGGGTCGTAATGTGAGGAATTAGGTAGTAAAATCTGACATCACTAATTGGGACGAGTCCCAGACTACACACATTTTGCATCAGAAAAATGGCTGCTTTAGATGGATCAATTGTTTGACTTGTTGCTATTTAGTAGCATTGGCTATGCATTGCAGCGATTAGTAGTGGTACAAGTGACCAACTAGTCGCCCGGCATTTTTTATGGGCTGGTCATAATTTATCTACCATTAGATATATTATTATTGACCACATCCCTAAATTAACTCAGGTTGGCAATAGAGTATTAAAACTACTGCAATGGGAAGCCCACTGGATTTTTAGATTAGGGACGCTTGCACCCAGAGGATTGAATTAAAATTTGGGGCTACATTGTTTTGTATGAATATAAGATACTATTTAATACTATTATTACTGCTCTTTATTATAATGACAGGCTGTTAGTCTATTGTGATGATTTGATATTGTTTTTGTGATTTGGGCAAATTAGTATATTGTTTATTATACAAGTAACAATATATTTGCCTCTATATCTGTTTGAAATAGTAATCACATTTTTACGGTGCATGCCACTAAAATCAATCAAGACTGTACAATGTTCACTTTATGTGTCTTTGTTTAGTGGTTTCCTTGGTGATGGGAGAAGGGTGATGATGGAGCTAGTGTGCGTCTCCTTCCCAGACACCGTCCAATCACAACATACGTGGTTCCCTTGGTGACAGGAGAAAGGTGATGACGTCACTAGTATGTGCCTCCCTCCCAGATTCCAGGACCCGCTTCAGCACATGGTAGGTGATGGCAGTATAAGTAAGTGTATTTTGTTATTATATGTTTATACCCTGATGATGGAGCAATATAGAGACTCTGAAATGTTGGTTATTTAACCTGGATTCTAAAGTGCATTATTCTACTCAAGTGCCACTGTCTCTGGTTGTATATTTTGGATACCCCTTTGAGGGGGATTCCTAACAGAAGGCACAAGGGATCACATTGTTGCTTTTTTGGAGTGCCACCCATTGGAAACTTGTATAAATATATCTATATATATATATATATATATAATGCTTTGGAAAACCACATGGTTTTAGGTGAAACAAAGCTACTGGTGGGAAGAGATCCAAAGAGTCTGAAATAATTGTGTCAGCCACAAAGGTATAATTTAATGACAGCTTAGAAACACATGACTTATGTCACCTGTGTGAGAACAATTATGCCAACAATAGGGGATTGATGTTGCAACATATTGTGAAATCTTATTAGGGTAAGGTATAATCTATTTGATAACTTGACCTGCATCACAATATATTAAAACAGCAGGATAATTAATGAGTGGTGTGAAGAATGGTTTCCCACTACTGGGGAAGAATGTTTAGCCCTTGGTCCAATTTTCACTGCATTTGATCAATCAATTTCAACCTACAGTATGAGCTAAAGATTGTAATGTCAAATACTATTAGGTTATACCACCCCTACTGCCATCCTGGGTGAGTTTGGATAGAGACCCTTAAGAATGGAATTGCAAGGAGCCTTTAAATGTAAGAGTATCCATCCCCCAAATTTGTGTTTGATAGTATTTTTATATATAATGCAGAAGTAGTTCAAATGTATCCTTAAAATGGATAAAAAGGAACAATTAGTTATCATCCATTAAATCTACTATTTCAAATATACCCCTCACTCTCCCAATATTTAAACAAAAAGTGGGATTCAATTTAGTCAACACCAAGAATGGGTATACATAAACTACCAACAGTAGAAATGAACTATTCTCAACTGCATTATTAGGTAAAAACTGAGGAGGGAAGGTGGGGAGAAACAGGGTGCAATTGTGTGGGGTCCATAGCATATCTACTAATGAGTAGTCACAGTAGCATGTTTTCCTTAGTGCAAGAGACCAGCTCCACCAGGTCCAAATAATGGATAAAGTGGTTAATAGAAGTTGCAATAAGTTTTGCATAAAGTTTGATTTTTGTGTTCAATAATGCTGTAGGCCTCTAATTACTACAATAACTCAGATCTTTATTGGGTTTAGGGATAGTAATTATCTGCACTTATTACATTTCAGGGGGAAAATTACCTTGACCAATAAGCTGCAATAAAAAGGGAGGTCAAAACCAGGGCAAGAGTATACTGATAAGTCAGGTAGATATCATTGCTAAATTCATCCAGAATAAGAGCCTTGTATTTGACAGAAAACTAATGGCAGAATGTACCTCATACTCAGTCATACCTCAGACTCAGTCCAATGAGCATTTACGGATGACAATAACTCTGAGTATAGTATTAGGAAACTTATGAAGGAAGGAATAGATGGTAGAACTGGTTGGCTGTAAAATGGTCTGACCTTTATTCAGGTTATACAATTGGGCATAATAAATTGCAAACTCATTCACAATATCAGTTGGATTCAGGTGTTTGTAAAAATGTGAATTAATGATATGTCTAACACTATTCCTGGCCTGTTTGCCCTGTAGTTTATGAACCAATAATATACCCACATTTTTACCTGCAGAGTAGGCTTTTGATGTAACCTATTCTAGGATCCCTACATCCAAGCCATAAGAAATTTATGAAGCTGGCTTCTAACAATGTGAGATCTCACTTGTGTGGCAGTGGGTGGATTTTGTTTATAGCACTACAACTACTTAAGTCTGCTCTTCAGATACACTTGGTGGGCCTCCCTCTGCTTATTAACTGTATTGAGATGCCTCACATAACCCCTTTATGAAAATACCATTATGTTAAGTTAAAAGTCTCATCAGGTGAATTAGTAAGCGGTCAGATTATAAAGCTGCTGTTAAAGCAGACAAAGCTTCTGGGTCCATAAGCAGATAATAGGGTAAGTGCCACGATCATGGGGGAACCATACTCAAATGAACATCCAAGCACCATGTCACAGGGACATGATTCAACCAAACTATAGGGAAAATGTTGACATATCTTGTATGTTGGAGAGACCATTTATCTATAAGTATTATAACTATCCTAAAGTATGAGTTATACACAGGGGAAAAAAGTAATATCCTTATCTAATGGTAACATAGTACAACACACATCAAAAAGATCATTAACCGCTAATAATTTACAATAAGCAAAATAAGGGCCTGTATAAGATTTGTTCCCTACTGCTGAAGAACAGAAAGATCTATATAGTTTTGGAACTACAATAATACCAGGTAAATGTCACCATAGACAATGACATGGCCAAACTATTCTTTTTGGATCTAACTAAAAACTTATCAAAGGTGGTGGCAAAGGTCTCATTTTCATAAAGAGAGAATGGAAATAAACTTAGAAACAAAACAAATAAATTCACAACATAATTCTAAATTGCATTAGCAAAATAAAACATAGTAAAATAATAAAGTTGGTAATCAACAGAACCCAGAACACATTGTCCCACAATCCCAGCAAGCACTCAACCATTGGTCCCAAAATAGGAAGAAAGCCAACTGGGATCTAGCCCATAGGGTCCAACTGAATATAGAGAAGTATCTGACTAGGGAATCAGTAAAGATACAAAAGCAAATTACAACAAACTTTAACTATATATGTTTACTCCAGGAACCATTTTACTTCTAGGCAAACAGAAATTGTCCAGAAAGGCAGCTGGAGGCAGACAGTAACAAGTGGAGCATCAGGAGGAAGTCCATTTTCAGGAGAAAGGGGAGTCAAAATCTAAAATGTTCTTATCCAGTAAGGCAGGACTGGATTGGCCATCAGGCTCTTCTGGCATATGCCAGATGGGCTGATGGCCTAAATATCAGCTTGAGGAGGGGGAAAGGAAGAAACCCCTGCCCTATACCCAACGGCTCTGGAATCATTAAGATATCATGGAGATGGAATAGCTAGAGGTGTGTATGGGCCAGCGGTGGCTGTGCTGGGCCGGAAAGAGATGGAAGCATGCTGTGAGGCCATCCCCCATGACTTGTGGCATGTCCCCTTGCATTAACCACACCCCCCTTTACACACAAGTGCAGAGTGGACTGCTAGGGTTGATATATAGCCCCAGTCCATCCCAGCAGTAAGGTATTAGGCAGGACCAGTGCAGTGAGAACAGGTATATCCCACACTGCAAGTAGCTTAATCACATACATATGTGTCCTAATACACCTAGCCTCAATACATCATGTGGCACAAGATGCCTGGTGTGAGTGAGACACCACCTGTTTTGGCCAAAAATGGCTAAGTTGCACAAGAAGACTGCACTGTGTGCAATTGAGTCTGTAAATGAAGCACAACTGAACTTGGCATTGAAAAAAGCCATGGCAGCTGCATTGTAGCATTTAGTATATAAAGACTCAGTCGCATACAGATATACAAGTTTTGCATATCAAATTTACACACCACAACTAAGACATTTGGCAAAAGAGATTTGCATGGGACTTGGCGTACAGAGAGGCTATTTCTTGCGATTTGCGACTTGAGCAACAGTGTATGAGGACAATTCTGTACATAGAAGAGTCTTAATGAGCAAGGATCTTCACCAGAAAGCACCACTGATAATTGATATCATTGGCCCATAGGGCAGATGTGATAGTTTGAAGAAATCACCTCTTAGCCAGAGTAATCACAGAAAAGACTGGAAAGATTTGTGAAGAGCCATGGATATCCATATATTAACCTGCCCGGTCTGCCTTGAGAAGAGCTTCCTTAGTGTTAAAAAGTGGATTCTCATAAGAGTTTGCCTCTGATATTCAGTAGGTATCTGGAGCAGATCATGGCCCCAGCAAAAAACTCCATCCAGATGTTGCCCATGTAAAATATACAACTTGCACAATGTAATAGGGTTGTAAACTCACATAACACTATAATAAAAATCATAAAAAATTTAATAATTTAAGACTAGTGAGTTTAACCAACATGTTTAGCAGAAGCCTGCGCACATCAGTGAGATCCTAGCAGGCTTTGGTATATTAAAAGTGAATGAAAGTGTTAAAAAAAGAAAAACAATTACATGAGGAACCCCCCAAAAGCATAACCATTTTGTGAGCCAGTCCTAGTGGTGAACCTACAGGGAGAAAATGTAAGTATCCCCTGTGTTTTGTGGAAATATTGGGTCAAAATTAGTATGGGTACCCTGTATTAGTATGGGTACCCTGTATTAGTATGGGTACCCTGTATTATCCACAACCAGCACTGGGCTTTAATGAGCAATGGTGTTATGCCACAGAAGGGGGAAACACTTAATGAGGTCACCATAACAAAGCATTCACAATCCCACACTGGTCAACGCAGTCTGGGAACAACTCTGGAAGTGGGGACTCCCCAATAAAGAGATCCCCCCATGAACAGACCCAAGCCCAGGTTGATAGCCCAGGGCTATCCTCCACATCCCTTGCCAGATGTGTGTAGAGTTGATTGTGTCAAAAATAGAAATAATGGGGGACAAGAGGTCCTAGCAAACCTGCCCTGCTTACTGGCACTTGGAGAACCACAAGTGCCAGCAAGCATGGACATTAGGTACACACTGGTACCTGTGGTCATACTTTAAAATAAATATGAAAATAAAGACAATACTCACACACTAAGTACAGGAGATACTTACCTTTACTCCCAATGCCAGTCAGTCCTATTCTCTAAATAGCATCTTAGTGATGGCCCCCCCAAAAAAACATATTCACCAGCATCTTGGTTCAGGTCCTCTTTTGCCCATGTAGAATGTCCATAAGTCTTGGAAAAATAAAATAACAAAAAAAGAGCCCATCCGACTTAGGGCCTGATTCAATACCGATTGAACTGTGATTGCAATAGTTGTTATGCAAGCAGTATCACTGCAATAGTATGCTAATGCATTGCAATTGCTATGCCATCGCAGCATAACATAAGGATGCCCACTTTACCTTACACACATCTGTAATGATTAGCAAGACTGTGAAACCATCAGTACCATCAAATACCATCACAGCCACATGCACACTTGCACAAGCTCTGACCTTACTCATAAATTGCTAACTTCATCACACGCTATAAGGCCTCAGGCTGAATACAGAACAGTGCATTTCACTGACCACCCCCTATCACTTCCCACAAATGGCACTCCCTGTCAGTCCCTATCACTGTGGCTGGTTCACACATGTGCATTGCACTGCATATGCATGTAAAGAACACAACAATCAGTCAATTGCTTGCATAATCGCAGATGTGATTGGTAGTGAATCAGGCCCTTATTACTGTACTATAAGTTCAGTAATATGCAAATAAAGGTTTAGCCGTGGTCTTTTCCATAGAATTATTTTCAAAAGCCCTATGCAGAATCTAAGATTGGTAATTTCAGACAGTAATTCCTAGAGTGACATCTTCAGTTTAACAGAAGGCAGTAAACATCTGTAACTATATATACTCTATACAAGGAGCATAAGAGTCTGGATTGATTTGCTGTGAGAGGAAGAGTCCATAGTTTCAAAAGATGGAGCTGGTGCAGAACATCCTTCAGGTAGCAGTGCAGGAACCCTGTCCTATGTCACTTAGGAGGCATAAGGATAAATCCACAGGGAACCGCAGGTAGAAATAGAGATGATTATCCACAGGGATCTGGGATATGGAGACCAATATATTCTGATAGAAGTCAGTGGTGAACCAAGGTGAAGAGGTGCTGTATGGGTGGTCAGTGATCACATAATATCAGGAACAATGTAACTTATACTTCTAGCCATAGACAATGAGCAAGAGCATAAATAAGAAGAGACAGCAGGACCCCAATATCATATAGGACCACAGTGAGCACCAACACCAGCAGAAGAACAAAGAGGGGGACTCAGTTTAATGGTTAAGGAACTTGCCAGTCACCTGGAATGAATCATTCTAGATCCAACATAGCGAATATCAGGTGTCATCCCTAAGGTTACAGAGCTCTCCCCCTCTGCTTTAACTGTCAGAACCTGGAAATGATGATAATCCAAAACTCCATCCACCAGGGAGACCTGCAACAAGTTTTGTCAGGAAGTGAAAAATCACATCAGCTATGGCAGCTCTCCTGGCCAGCAGTGAGGAACTAGGAAGTCCAGAACAGACCTTGGGCATGAGAGCCCAAAGCAAGGTTGTTTTTGCTTCTGCATTAATCCACCTTTCTAAAATTGCAAGTAGTAGAAAATCAGAAAATGATAATGCCTTTTTTGCAATCTTGATTTAAATGCTTACGATGTGTAGGAATAATTATTTAACCCAGCAAGGCCTACTATTTTGTAAATTATAAAAGCAACCACATTAAAAAAGGAAACCCTGTTTTTATTTGATTACAAGATGGGGAATATCTGGGCTTTACATTCACTTCTTCCACCCATTGGTGGAAAATTTACATTTTTGTCTAGTATTTTATTCACTGTCTGGTAATCACCACAAAATAGCTACTATGGTGTCATATTATTTAAAATAATATACTACTCACTTGCTTAAGCTATATGCTAATATGAGAATCTGCCTTAATATGTCAAACATGCAAGATCTGCATATACTGTAAAATGCCATCCCACCTATTAGTTTTCTCTTTGCAGGTGCAAAAATCATTGCTAGTATATGGACATGCTCCCACTTCATTTTAGTTAAAAAATAAAAAGGTTTTCCATCTCTGTCCACATGCTACTGAATTTGAATTTCAAATCTTTGTCATGTTCCTCAAACTATTACTGAACAATTTTTGCAATATGTGAGGGTGCATTATCCGGCTAAAAGAGGTCACTGTCATTAGAAACTACCATTGTAATGAAGGGGTGTTCTTGCTCTGCAACAAAGAGTAGGTAGGTGGTACATGTCAAAATACCATACTAGGTTTCCCAGCAGAACTTTGTTCAGAGCATCACACTGCCTCTGCTGGCTTGCCTTCTTCCCAGAGTGCATCCTGTTGCCATCTCTACCCTAGGTAAATTATGCACTCGCACCCATTCATCCACCATGATGTAAAAGAAAATGTGATATATCAGACCAGTCCACTTTCTTACATTGTCTCATGGTCCAATTCTGATGCACGTGTGCCTATTGAAAGCACTGGACAGTGGTCAGCATGGGCATTCTGATTGGTCTTCAAGTTGCAATGCACTGTGTTTTATGACACCTTTCTATCTTAACCAGCTTTAACTTATTTAGCAATTTGTGCAACAGTAGCTCTTCAGAGAGATTGAACTGTATGGGCCAGCCTTGACTCCCTACCTACATCAATGAGCCTTGGGTGCCTTTGACCTTGTAATCGGTTCACTGGTTGTCCTTCATTGAACTACTTTTGGAAGGTAATAAACACTGCTTACTGAGAACACCCCACAAAACCTACCATTTTGGGAATGTTCTGACCGAGTCATCTAGCCATCAAAATTTGGCCCTTGTCAAAGTCACTCAGATCTTAATGCTTGCCCAATTTTCCATGTATCATCTACAATAACTGACTGCTCATTTGCTCACTAATATATTCCCCTTGGCTGGTGCCATTGTAATGAGATAATCAATGTTATTCACTTTACTTGTCAGTCGTGTTAATGTTATGGCTGATCAGTGAACAAAAACAGAGTCTTGGTTTTTGCATTGGATGTATTTAAAAGGATTGTTCCCAGGATGGATGCTACAATAGCAACTCACAGTCAATGCCTAAAAATGGCCCTCTGTCAGGGGTGTATCTATAATGGGTGCAGGGTGTGCGGGGAACATAGGCCCATGGTTCCAGGGGGGCCCGCACCGTACACCCTGCATCCATAATAATACTTACCTCTCTGGAGTCCCACATTGGTGCGGGGGTCTGGCACTGTAAAACGACTGGAAAATGGCCATGGCGGCCATTTTCCCATCGTTTGCCCATGCGCAGTACAGGGAAAATGGCCACCGTGGCCATTTTCCCGGTGACCTATGCATACATTATAGACTCTGGGCATACTCTAGTGCCCAGAGTCTATAACTCCGGCGCTAGCAGCACACAGCTCAGTGCACTGCCGGCCGCCGGGCAGAGAGGAGGGGGCCCATGTTGGAGATTGCACACAGGCCCCCTCCTCTCTAGAAATGCCCCTGCCCTCTGTCTCCCACAGTTAAAGTCAAGCTAATGTTTAAAAATTTGATTTGTGACAAAGTCGTGAAATTTTATATAAATGTGTACATTTTCGATAGGAAGTCCCTTTCAGCTAGTGTCCTCCACACCCTTAGCCATGTAAACAGTATTTACATGTTTATCAACACATTTTATCATGTTTTGCTGTTTAAACTTCAAAACTTAAACATTTTTTTATGATTCCCATATTATAGTTATTATTTACAGTACAATGGAGTCTGTAAGCCATACCTTTGATTGTGACTATCCTATTTTACTAATAGTGTAGTCAGAGATGCAGGTTTGGCTTACTGATTCCACAGCCCTGATTATTTACCTAGTTTATTTGTCACATTATCTTGAGTACATGAATTAAATCTATTTAAAGAAATTCAACCACACCAATTAAGATATTTAATTGAGAGGCTTTTAAGATAGACAACTGTTGTGCATAGTTGCCATAAAATGTTGAAAAATAATTTGAACAGGCACTGTTTTTTTTGTATACACCTGACAATTTTCTACTGTAATTATTAAGTGTATTAAAATAATTTCTGTTGAAATATGAAGTTCACTACTGCGCTATCTTCTTGACGCTTCTTTTGGGAAACACCTGACCTTTTGCCTATTTGTTCTTCTACACATGCACAACACCATCTTGTTACTGTGTACAAACAGCACAGTGGGACATAGATGTGTTCCACTTAACTCCTGCAATACTGATATATCCCTAGAGATACCTGCTACCATAGTGTATCCCCACCTAATAAATATGTACCGCTATCAACATATATTACTGGCTTCTGAATTGTATGTTTCAATGAAGCTTTACTTCAGACAGTTACAGATTGTATTTAATTTTGAATATGGCGATACAAAAACACTGCTGTACAGTAAACCATACTACTAAGCCATGAACTGTCTAGTGCATTTGGGGATTCCACTAGTTTATACTATTTACTCTTCTTACCACCATCAAAAAGTACAAACATTTCAATAGGTTATAGGTAGAGATGTGCGCCGACCCTGTGTTTTGATTTTGGTTTTGGATCTGGATTGGTTTTGCTAAAACCTCACCTCCATGTTTTGTTTTTGTGTTTTGGTTTTGGATCTGGATTTTTTCTTCAAAAATCAAAAAAAATGCTAAAATCAAATTTTTGTTCCTACAGTATTAATAACCTCAATAACATTTATTTCCACTTGTTTCCAGTCAATTTTGACCACCTCACAGCTCAC
The DNA here is from genome assembly GCA_031769625.1 of Taudactylus pleione. NCBI lineage: Eukaryota > Metazoa > Chordata > Amphibia > Anura > Myobatrachidae > Taudactylus > Taudactylus pleione. Next base: position 16,853,088 of record JAUIMM010000120.1, read on the forward strand.
AATATTGATTATTTCATCTAGTTAAAGGGCCAAAAGGTTGCATCCAGCTTGCTTGCTCAAAACTGATTGATATGAATTATTACAATTCATTAGTGCAGCCCCGGGCTGAATAATTAATAATAATTTAATTGAAAAAGTAAAAAACAATTCATTGGGTGCAGCCCCTGGCTGAATAATTAATAAAAATAAATTAATTGGTGCAGTTCCTGGCAGTAAAATTGATAATAAATTAATAAAAAAACAATTAATTGGGTGCAGCCCCTGGCTGAGTAATGAATTAATAAAATCATTGGTGTAGCCTCTGGCTGTAAAATTGATAATAAATGAATTAAAAAACAATTAATTGGGTGCAGCCGCTGGCTGAATAATTAATACAAAGCAATTCATTGGTACCGCCCCTGGCTGTAAAAGTGATAATAAATGAATTTAAAAATACATAATTGGTTCCTACACCTACCATAATATTAATTTAAAATGTCAGGCAACAATGCCCGAACCAGCACATAATGGAAAGGAAAAAGGTGCAAGATGGAATAGTCCTTGGGCCCTCCCACCCACCCTTATGTTGTATATGAAACATGACATTCACAGTTTAACAAACCAATCATTTCAGCGAAAAAGACTGCCAATTGTGGCTGAAATGTTTGGTTTCTTTGGACCCCCATAAAACAAGCTGCCAATGTGCACTGGACATGGAAATGAAAATGATCCCATACACAAACTGGCTTTACATTACAAGTTGTCGTCATCCTCATTCTTGTCATCCCCATCAGTGTATACATCCTCTTCTTCACACAATATTAATTTGTCCCCGCTGGAATCCACCATAGGCATCTCTGTAATTTTTTTATGTAATTGTTGGTAGAGGTCTTCCTCGTGGAATTTGTAATTCATTTTAATGAACATCATCTTTTCCACATTTTGAGGAAGTAACCTCCTATGTTGATCACTGACATGGTTGCCAGCTGCACTGAAAACTCTTTCGGAGTACACAATGGAGGGTGGGCAACTTAAGCAATGCAAAGTCAGTTTGTGTATGGGACTCCAAATGCCTCTTTTTCCTGCCAGTACTGAAAGGGATTGTCTGACATGCCTATTAGGATGTTATCTCTGAAATAGTCCTCCACCATTCTGTCAATGGAGACCGCATCACACATAGTCATGGTATAAGACAAGTCACTAGTAGGCAGTTTTCTCAGGCCTGACCAGATGTCAGTTTTTGGTGAACAATCTGCATGACCAGCAGGCATTCTGTAAGGAAAATTTAGTTTTTTCCTTGCAGCTGCAGAAACTGAAGGAGGAGATGGCATTTCACGTGTGGCTGCAGCTGACAATTCTTTTAACAACAGCTCTTTGCATAGTTTTAGATTTTGGTATGTTGGAAAAAAACTCACAAGGTAGAATTTAAACCTAGGATCCAGAATGGTTTGCCAAAATATATTTTTCAGATTTCAATAGATTGACGACTCTTGGGTCCTGGTGAAGTGAATCAAGGGCTTGATCCACCAGTCTGAAATACTTTGCACAATCGCTCCATTTCAGCTCCTCCATCAGTTTCTCCAGCTGTTTTTGCAAAAGTCTGATGAGGGGAATGACCTGACTCAAGCTGGCAGTGTCTGAACTAACTTCACGTGGCAAGTTCAAAGGGTTTGAGAACCTTGCACAACATGGAAATTATACTCCACTGTGCTTGAGTAAGGTGAATTGCCCCTCCATGGCCTATAACATAGCCCACTGTTTAGCCCTGGATGGCATTTTGCTGTTCCTCCATCCGCTTAAGCATATAGAGGGTAGAATTCCACCGAGTTACTACCTCTTGCTTCAGCTGTTGACAGGGCAAATTTAACAGTACCAGCTGGTCATGCAATCTTTGACAAGCATTTGCCGAATGTCTAAAATGTCCGGATATTTTGTGGGCCACCAAGAGCATCTCCTGCATGCTCCTGTCATTTTTTTTAAAAATGTTGCACCACCAAATTAATTGTATGAGCAAAACATGGGACATGTTGGAATTCACCCACATATAATGCTCTCACAATATTGGTGGCATTGTCCAAAATCACAAATCCCGAGAAGAGTCCAAGTGGGGTAAACCATTAAGCAATGATTGTCTCAGCAGTATGCCTCTTAGTGAAACCAGTTATACAAAGAGTAGCCTGTCTCTGTATTAGCTATCTTTTGGTAGATGTTGCTGATGCTGTTGCTGTTGTAGGCAATTCACCTACCCAGTGGGATGTCACAGTCATGTAATCCTTAGTTTGCCCTGTCCTCTTGTCCACATATCAGTGGTCAAATGGACAGTGGGTACAACAGCATTTCTGAGGACATTATTAAGGTTTTTTAATGTCCTTGTACAGACTTGGAATTGCTATTCTAGCAAAGTGTAATCTAGAAGGGATCTGGTAGCGAGGACACAGGACCTCAATTAATTGTTGAAAACCCACTGCAGTAATGGCAGATACTGGACACACATCTAATACCAGCATAGCTGTTATGGCGTCAGTAATCTGCTGTGTAACTGGGTGATTGCTGTCATACTTGTTTGCCCTTGCAAATGATTGTTTGACAGTTAATTGGTTTTTTGGAGGATACACTACAAGTAGTCTTCCTCCTGGTCCCCTTCTGGGATGAAGATCCACTCACAGCAACAGCAGCAGCAACAGTCATAGTCATCAAGGATCGAAGGCACTTGGATCTCATAGAGAGGGAGCAGGTAGGTGACACTGGACTTGTTATGTTTTGAGTTTTGGAACTTGGCAACATACACTTTGATATTTGATGAATGCGCTCCAAGTGACATAACATGGAGGAGGTTCTTAGGTGGTTTAGGTACCCCCCTCTACTCACTTTTTCTTGGCAATGGTCACATATGGCTTGACAACTGTTGTACGGATCGGGGTGGAAATAATTCCACACATGAGAAGTGGATTGTTTTGTCTTTTGTCCCAGCATGACAACAATGGGCTTTGGCTTTTTCAAACCATGGGCAACAGCTGTTGCCTTATTTACACAAAGGACATCCTTGGCATCAACATCCTCATCATCAACATCTTCATCATCAACATCCTCATCATCCTTAGCATCTTCAACTACCAAAATATCCTCCTCCTCCATGTGCAATTCCACAGAAGCATCCTCAATGACTGCATCTGCAAGATATTGATTGCTCTTCCCCACAGTTACAGAGGGCACACAAATGTTGGAACTTGGAGGATCCTCCAGTACACTAGTATTTAGGTCTGGCTCACGCATGGCAACCACGGACACACTTGCACTCTCCTCTGGGATTTGTGACTTCGATTTCTCAGGGCACACAGTTGTTTTTTCCGAAGGGCTGTCAGAATCAGAACCAGCAGTCTTCATAAAGAAAGGCCAAGGCCTTATACTTTGCTTGCCAGTTCATGTAGTGAATGGCATATTGCCAATTTTTTTGTTTATCTAAAGGCAAATTTCCTTTCAATTTTTTTTCTTAACTTCAGTGAAAGTAGCTTTACCATATCAATGGTGTGACTTAAGCCCTGGAGCATGGGCCTTCATAGAGAATTAGGAAGTTGATGGCCTTGCACTGCTGGCGGCAGCTTCAACATGTGGTTCTTGGCCTTGCTTTCCTGTCATTTGACAGCCCTCCATATTTTCTGCAGTCTTGAAGCAGTGTCACAAGCACCAATAGTGTAGCCAAGGTGTGGTTCCAAAATTCACACACGTGCAGTCGTGCACACACAGAAAAAAATTTGACAAAAAATTTCAGCTCCAAAACTTGGGCCCAGAGCACAGAGTGATGACGACTGGAGTTGGGCAACACTAGGTTGTGTTGCCAACTTGCTAGATCTTGTGTGGCTAAGCCTAACATGCACATAGACAAACACAGACAAAATTAGACAAAAAAGACATTATTTTTTTATTTTTTTTCAGCTCCAGAACTTGGGCCCAGTGCACAGATTGATGATGACTGGCATCGGTCAGCACTAGGTTGTGCTGCTGATTTGCTGTATATTGTGTGGTTAAGCCTAACAGGCAAAAAAAAGATTTTTTTTTTTCAGGGCCCAAACTTGGGCCCGGAGCACCGATTGATGATGACTGGGGTTGGGAAGCACTAGGTTGCAACTTGCTGTATATTGTGCAGCTAAACCTAACATGTACACACACTAAGAAAATAAATTGACAATATATATATATATATATATATATGTAAATATATATATATATATATATATATATATATATTTTGGAGGGGTCCAGAACTTGGGCCCAGATGGATGCAGCTGACAGCACAGCACCAGCCCAGAATGGATCAGCACAAGCCCAAGACACAGCAGACAGCACAGCACCAACCCAGATGGACGCAGCAGACAGCACAGCACCAGCCCAGATGGATGCAGAAGACAGCAGAGCACCAACCCAGAATGGATCAGCACCAGCCCAGGACACAGCAGACAGTACAGCATCTTTTCCCAGCCCTACACTACCCACCCTCCCTGTTTAGTCTCCACAGCCAGAGTGAAATGGCGCCTGCTGCGTCCCTTATATATAGAGATGAAAGCTCATGAGCTGCAAGATTTTGTCTCTATGGTTTTGCCTCAATTTGAGATATCCGAGTCATGTGGGAAAACCTGAGTTGGCTTGGATCTGACTCAGTTCTGCATAATTTGGGTAGGTTCAGATCTCTGAGATTTGAACCCACAGCACCATCATGTACACACCAGAACAAAATGGTGTAAATGAGTAGCAGTTATTTAAAAGAGAAAATCAACCTGGTTTTGCCTTTTAATGATTACTTCTTTAAAACATTGGGCAGCCTTGCACAGATCTCGCCAATGCTTGAAATCAGCAATCTATTACATTTACCCCTAAGTGGTTCATTGTATATGGATGTCCTAATATGCAGGCTACTAACTATAATCTTTAAGTGAGTGGAATCTGTGTCTGGATAGAAATTACTGTTCACTTTTCTGCTAGATTTTTGGCAACACCCCTACCAAATATTACTTATTGTATTGGCACAGCCATGGGTACAAGGTTTGCCCCATCTATGCCAACTTGTTCATCACCAAATGGGATGAGGATACAATTTAGCATGGACCATTCTGGGGGACAAGCTTGGTATCCTGGCATTGATACATTTTTTTTCTGGAAATGAACATTGGAAGATCTGCAATCATGCTGTACCTCATTGAACATAAAACTAACATTCAATATAAACAAAGAAGAGATCAACTTTCATGACTTAATCATATACATCAAAAATGGGATAATTCAAATAACATGCTATAACAAGCCTACATATATAAACAGCTACATTAATAGGAATAGTGAACATTGTCAGAGATATTGTAAGGTGTTCCAAGAAGCCAGTTTCTATGAGTAAAAAGAAATTGTATGGAAGACAACATCTGCAAGCAACAAATAGAACAGATGAAGACAAAACTCCTTGCTAGATGATACTACTGTATATAAAAAAAACAGAAAAGAACTAAGGAAGAAACCCTTTGAATAGATAGAGTTCCCTCTTGGTTCCCAAAACAATATCATTAACAAGGATGAAATTCATTCTTTACAAAAATATGATTCCCATTATAGAATGATGGAAGGATTTTTAGACACCATTGGCATGTTGGCATTGGCTCCAGAAAAATCCTAGTCTATCCAAGGTCCTACCAACAAAACCCATATTTCTATATAGAAAGGCAGATAACCTGCAAAATAAACTTGTAAATAAGTGCTTTAGGCACAGATAATCAATCCAAAACCCAAGTTCATTTTCAAAATCCGAGTTCTGAACAATGGTATAATCTGAACTGGGAATTGGTTTGACTTGGTACCCCAAAGTGATTCCAAAATCAGACTTGTTTTGACTCAGAAACTGCTAAATCCTGTTGTTGTCTATTCTCTGGGAACCAAACCCGCACATCTTTAAAAATAATGGAATCTTACAATGCTGTCTCTTCTAAAGTTACTGCTTTAGTGGCTTTTTATGTTTCATTTGGGATAACTAGATATGAAAGCATGAATATTTAAACATAAATTTAGTCCCAGTACAATATAAAGATACAGATACAGAGAGATCATTGCAGTAACAGAGGCCTAATTATCAAATAATTTTTGTGGGATGTTTACCAAATTCACCTATTTTTGAGGATAATCACAAATATTAAGTATCCACTGAATCTTCCATGGATGGGCTGAAGCAGATATCTCCATATATTCCACGGACCCTCCATTTCTGACAGAAGTCACAAACCTCATTTCTATTGTGGTTACACACTTGTCAGACTTGCCATTCTGTAGTTTGGCATCCATAACTAATGTCATCTGAAGATGGCATTAGCCAGTTATTGCCTATGGGCTACATTTCACAAAATGACTGGGAAAGGGTTCCTTCGGAAACCTTCCAGTCATTGGCTAGTAGATAAGGATGGTCAGTAGACTGCACTTGTGCAGGAGTCCTGAAAGAGGAGTGAAGAGTCTGCTGATGCAGTCACTTCATTCCTAACACAGCAGAGTCCTGTCCCTTCATGTGAATATTATTGCATTTGGGTGGTATATAATTTCTTGTTGTTGCAAATAGCAGCGTTAAGAAAATAAAATTTTTGAGTCTGAAACACAATAATTGATAAATACTGTATGGCCCATAGTGTTAATATGACATATGCTGTATATTTTGTGAAAATGTAAGGTATCATACAGTAATTTATAGTATTTTAGTATTTTTGCTATTATGAAAAGAAGGATTAAGCCCATCCATATGAATTCATCAAAAGATAGTCATAAAAAATATTCAGCAATATTGATTAAGATACAGTAGTAGAAGGGAACCATAATGAAGGACCGTGAGCTTCTGAATACATGCTTAGCTTATTAAGTTCAGTTCTGTAAAAAAAATGCTCACACATTTATAGATATTGTGTGTGCAATTTAGGCATTCAAGTTAATTAGCATGTCATGCCATTAGATTACTGTTCTTGTTGGAACATCATTAACACCTAGTGCGTTAACATCTTTATCACATCCTTTTATTACTTAGTAAAGAATAATTACTTCAGCACATTTTCCTAACCAGCTTGTTTTAAATACAGTGTGTTTTAAAAAGATTTTTAACATGTATAGAAAGACAAATTTTATTGTTTTAATGATTTGCCCAAAGTACTTGTTTATTACAGCTGCATAATATAAATGTGAGTCACAGCTGCATTGAGATGGTCACACCTTTAACAAAAATCAAACTGACAAAAATAGATTCATTATAAAGCCACATGACAATTGTATAAGAGACAAGAACAATAAGTTAGGCAAGTCATAAACTTTGCCTTTAGCAGCATCCTTTTTCATAGAGTTTAATTTGTACTGTATACCAAGATGTGCACCGACCCTGGTGTTTTGGTTTAGGTTCTAATTCAGCGTCGTGATTTAGTTTTGCCAAAATCACCCTCACATGTTTTTAATCTTTTTTTTACTGATAGAAACAGCTAAAATCACATAATTTTGGCCTGTTTTTGTTTCTACAGTATTACCAACCTCAGTAACATTAATCTTCAGTAATTTCCACTGCTCACAATATTGTTTTCACTTTTCACCAATATAGGCCAAAGATTGCAGCAGATTGGCTGGCTAAACTAAGCAACAGAGCAGCAGCACAAATGCACAGCAGTTTAAAAGAATATAGGATATCTTTGAAACATTGCCATAGAGTAGTGGCAGCCAGGGTGGCATTATAATAAGTTATAGAAATAGTTGTCTTTTATGCATAAAGACACACTCCAATGCCCCAAACAGCGTATAATGCAAAAAAAAACAGGTGCAAGATGGAATGCTAAAAAAAAAAAAAATAACAAATAATATACTGTAGCACATCTAGAAAATATAGTGGCACAACAGTAGATCAGACTGTAGATCAGAGACCAGCAGAAGTAAAATGGAGGAGTATTATTTAGTAGAGGCCAGGTAAATCATTGATGGATTGATTGACAGATTAATTGATTAGTGTTAATCCAAGCAAATCAGAGAAGTGGAAAGCAATGTTAAAAACAAGCATCCAAAATCCCAATGAAGTTGATTGATTAATTGATTTATTAGTGCTGATAACAACAATAATAAGCAATTATGAGAAATGGAAGGCATTGTTATAAAAACAAGCATCCAAAATCCCAATTAAGTTGTTTGATTGATTAATTAGTTGATTGATTTATTAGTATTGATAATTTAACAATAAAAAAAGAATTGCAGGGAAATGGAAAGCATTGTTAAAAAAAACAAGCATCCAAAATTCCAATGAAGTTGGTTGATTGATTGATTGCTTGATTAATTTATTAGTGTTTATAAATTAACAATAAAAAAGCAAATCTGAGAAATGAAAAGCATTATAAAAAAGCAGGCATCCAAAATCCCAATGAGATTGATTCCTCAGGATTTAAGCCAAGTCAAATCGAAAAATTAATTATATGATTTTCTGATACTAGTCTGTATCTGCTGAAAAGCTTCGGGAAATTGGGCATATATGCCTGGATGAGAAGCTGGTGTTGACTGCATTGCAAGATACAAAAGAACATGAACGTCCCAGGAAGTACAGTAATTAAAAGTACACTGTATGTCAAATACATGCAATCTTGGCAAAGCCCATAATGAAAAGTAGTGCACAAAAGAAATGTCCATAGACCCAGAACCTATCACCCAATGATACCGCCTAGGTTCACCTTATGATAGTGCAAACCCTGCATGACAGGTGTGACATAGTCACATTGACCACTTGTTTGGCACTGTCCTATCAGATACGACCATACCAGACAGGGATTTCCCTGACATGGTCATATCTGATATGACCAGTAAGAAGAGCTCAGTGACCGGCTGCTTGAAGATGATCTTCTAGCAGCCACCTATCTCAGAGGGCCCTTCCGGGCCCACTGCACAATTGAGTCAGCCCGGTACCCGCAGTTCCCACACCCGACAGCAGCAGCGTCATTGTCTCTCCCCCACCCCCCCTTCCGCCCTGCAAGCGGCAGCCCAGCAGGACCCACTCCTGGCGGCTGCAGATGTCAGAGCAGCTGCTGGGTAAATAACATCCAGTGCTGTCAGTGCAGTAGTCTCCTCCCTCTCCCCCCCTGTAAGTGGCAGCCCGGTGGGACCCAAACCCAGTGGCTGCAGATGTCAGAGCAGCTGCTGGGAAAATAACAGCCAGCGCTGTCCGCGCTGTGTTCTCCTCCCTCTCCCCGCCCTGTAAGCGGCAGCCCTGTGGGTCCCACATACGGTGGCTGCAGATGTCAGAGCAGCCACCGGGAAAATAACAGCCAGCGCTGTTGGCGCTGTGGTCTCCTACCTCTGCCCCGGTGTAAGCGGCAGCCCTGTGGGTCCCACATCCGGCGGCTGCAGATGTCAGTGCAAATAACAGCCAGCGCTGTCAGTGCTGTGTTCTCCTCCATACCCCCCAGAAGAGGCAGCCCGGCGGGACCCACACACCACAGCTGAAAATGTACTGCACAGAGTGCTGATGATGCTGTCATCCTCTCCATTCCCCAGCCCTGCTAGAGCCCAGTGGAACAGAAGCAAGCTCCACCCCTCAAGGTATGCCCGGCCTTCAAATGTATATATATATATATATATATATATATGAACAGAGTTCACTCACCAGGGTTTCTCTTCAAAGTGTAAAAGCACCTACTTTAATATTCACAACATTGGTGCAGTAAAAGTCAACTTTTTGACTGCTAAAACGCAGTCTTTATCAAGACACCTCCAGTGCAAAAGACGGGACACACCACTTACCTACTCCACAGGCTACCTCTATATACACATAATAATCAATCATTAAAGTGACTCCACCCACACTAAATACCGGAAACCGGAAGTCCAAATATGGGCAACAGTAATACTACCAGCTCAAAAAAGTACACACACAATAATGGCTCCATACAGTGCTAATGGGTACCTGAAGTGAGCACTACAATCATGTTATATACAGCCAAAGTGTCACGCGACTTCTAGTTTCGTGGAACGCAAACTGGAAGCACGGACCAGTGCGATTAATGAGTAATGTCAGTTGACACTTTGGTTGTATAGAACATTATTGTAGTGCCTGTGGAGTAGGTGAGTTGTGTGTCCTGTCTTTTATACTGGAAGTGTATTGATAAAGACCGCATTTCAGTGATCAAAACATCGACTTTTACTGCACCAATGTTGTGAATATTAAAGTAGGTGCTTTTACACTTTGAAGAGAATCCCTGGTGAGTGAACTCTGTTCTTTTTTCTATGGATTTGGTGGTTGTGGAGCACCATTGAGGCTATCATCCCAGGCTAAGCCTGAATTGCAAACATACAGTGAGTGTTGGCTGTCATTTGAATATATATATATATATATATATATATATATAAAACTGCAACCCTGAGGGCGGCACTCAAAGCAGCTAATAGATGAACAACAAGTCTCCTTTGGATCTGACAATCCAAAGGAGACTTGTTCTTCTATAAGCCGCTTTGAGTGCCGCCCTCACGGTTGCAGTTATACATTTCCTGGTCACGATCAGGACAAGGGAAGGCACCGGCGCAAAGAACTCTATGGAGGTAGCGAGTGCCAGCACGCTTGTTATGTTATATATATGTGTGTCTGTGTATTATATATATAATACACACATATATTTTACACATGTGTGTACAGATTTGCCCAGCCACATCATTGCCTGTTATGTAACGAGTCACGCTGTGCATTGGCGCAAGATGACTGGGATGCGCAATGGCATCTCCGTTCAATCCTATTGAGATGCATTCCCACAAACGGAGATGTGCATGTTGCATAGCGCAATTCGCAGGCATGTTTGGGCCATGAGCCGCAACAAACTGGGCACATCTATATATGTTTGTATATATATATATATATATACACACAGACATTTATGCAAACACATACATATATAGATGGCAGCCCCCAACCGATGCTGTGGTCTCAATCAATGTTTCTATCAGTGGCCATCACTACTATATATCATAAAAATTGCCATTTTTATGGTATACAGCGTTTCAAAAAAACTATTTTTTTTTACAAATCATGCTTGATAAGTTTTAAAAAGCTGTTCTTGACCTAATTCAATCATAAAAAACTACAATTTTGGAGCATTTTTTTGGAAAAATAATTTGTCAGTTAAGTGGTTAAGACATAAGAATGCAATGGCATGTGTGCAAAGCTTGATTCTATTTCATGTATGTGTTTGCTAGTTCCTGCATCTTGCATTCTATTATCAAACAATTTGATATCCTAATTCCAAAAGCATAAAGTAGTTTAGGTTGCTGCTCTACAATGTTTACTTCAAATATACATAGCAGTGGGTAATTTTCCTTTATGACAATAACTATCTTGAAAAAGGTTCTAAAAAGGTAAAGGCTGGATTGAAAAATGCAAAGCATTTACTTTTGTTTCTAAAGATTGTCCCTGGTGGTGTAAGTTCTGCAGCATTTCATTGTTACATTGTTTACTTGATTAAAAGCTCTTGTTTCCAGTAGAACCTCAACTGTAACTGCTATTTTGTGCAGGCACATTACATTGTGACTGCCAGGAACTGACATTGGTAAAAAATAGACTTGAATTATATGTCCCTATAGTCACAAATCAGTTCTGTTCTTAAATGAAACAGATAATCAATTAAAGATAAACAAGAGCCTGATTACCCACATAAGCACAAGCAGTGAAAAACAAAACAAAAGAATTACTTTTTTCTAATTTAATTTGTAATTGCAGAGTGCCAAACTCCACAGAGTATACAATTTCATATGAATAGACAAATAGTACAAACATTACTTTAATTCTCAAATACAAAATAAACAAAAACAATGTATTGAATTCAATAACTTGTAATGGAGAAAGCATTCTGCTGTAGCGTCCAATATTAAAGTCCCTTAATTAGGTAGTACATTGATTTAAATAATGTGATTTCATTGCATATTTGCCTTTACTACCAATCATAGACTACAATAAACAATTTCCCATTGTCACCAAACTATCAAGAACATTAAAAATCTTAAAATTTTAAACTACATGAAAATTCTACTCTACAAAATATAATAATCATTGTTGTAAAAAAAAAGTAAGGCTATGGTAAAGTTAAATAAATATTCAAGTTTAAAAAAAACACAGGGTTGACCATGGGCAGTGTCCAAGATACTGCTAATTAGTTGACTAAACATGATTAATTGGAACTCCAACCACTGGACATTTTGACAACAGTTTCAAATAATTAGCGCTTGTAAGGGCTAGACAAGTCAAATAAATGTTTCCCTCTTTCTTTATTGGATTGAGGTAAAATATGATGAAGGCTAAAAGTTTAACTTTGTCTCCTTTTAGTATTGACTGCTGCTTGGACTATTACAGACCAAGATTAAGATTGGCATCATCGATAACATTAATACCCCTTTTACACCGGAGCTAAAACCCAGGTTTTTGAAGGGTTAACCCGGGCAGCTCCCTTGTGTAAAAGGGGAGAGACTTGGATCGCCGGGTCGAGTGACCCGGCAATCCAACCCAGGTAACTAGCAGGGTTTAACACGGGCATAGCCCGTGAAACCCTGCTGTGAGAACAGCGCACTTCGGGTCACGATGACCTGGAGTGCGCTGCTAGCCGGCCGATTGGTCTGGCTTCAGTGGCGCTTGGAGATGACGTCATCTCCAAATGACCACTTTCACTCCGCAAAAGCCGGGTCTATGCAGACCCGACTGCGGTGTGAGCGGCGCTGACTCGGGAATATCCCGAGTCGGCGCCGGCAAAATGCTGGGTCTGATCCGGATAGGAACTTTGTTCCAACTCTGGGTCAGACCCAGAATTTAGGTGGAAAAGGGGTATAACACTCTTCAAACTGTCAAAAAGCATCATTGTATAATTTGGTAGAAACATGCAAAACTTGTATACAAGACAATTGTACATCTTACTTTGTTGTCCTTATTGATAGTGATAAGAGGGATGATGATAGACAAGTAGATCATGTGGGCATGAAGCTGATGTCATGCATTGCCAATGCAATGTTTTATCTATATCATATATGTTAAATAACTTGCAGGGCAGAAATTCCATAAAAAATCTGTTAGGGTCTGCGGTTAACAGATCATCTTGGTTGCAGTTCCCAGTCTTAGCTGCAACTAGAACTTTGCATTTAATCCGGTCTTTCTGTGTACTGATCACATTTTTTCAGTAATTAACTGTCTGCCTGTGTGCAGTATCAGCTGCACACTAGTTAATTGTCTTGTCAGTGTGCACAGACCAGCTTCACACTGGTCTGTCATTAGGTAGGCTTGCAGGGCTTCTTCTGATTGGACCCTGTATCTGTTAAATTACAGCCAGCCCTTCACTTCATGCTGTTGATAGAGTATTTGTGTTTCTGGTTCTGGCTTAGTCTCCTGTCACCCAGTCGAGCTCCAGTTCTCCTGTCTTTCGTATTGTGTTATTCTGCCATTGTGTCATCCAGGCGGCATGGTTTACTTATCATCTGTCTGCTGTTAGTGTCATCTTGGCGGCATGGATCACATATCTGTCCTCTGTCGTTCATGTCATCCAGGCAGCATCCATGTCATCCAGGCAGCATCCAGCAGTACTCTGTGTCCAGAGTATGCAGCCCAGCATGTGCTGCATGTATCAACCTGGTGGCACAGGCCACATTACAGCATCAGCTGCTTTTGCCAACCCGGTGGCACAGGCAGCACTACAGCATCAGCTGTTTGTGTCAACCTGGCTGTACAGGCTGCATTACAGCATCAGCTGCTTGTGTCAACCCGGCAGCACAGGCCGCACTACAGTGTCAGCTGCTTGTGTCAACCTGGTGGCACAGGCCCCACTCCAGCGTGGTCAGAGAGCCATCCAGCATACCAACATCAGTGAATTTACTATTGCACAGATCTTCATCTGCTACATCTCACCATGTTTATTCAGCCCTCAAGACTGCTACACAGTCCAGAGGCTGCTTCCCAAGCCCACATGCTGCTACACAGCCCAAAGGCTGCAACCTGCCAAGTTACTCCAGCCCTCAAAGCTGCTATACAGCCTAGAGACTGCTACACGGCCCAAAGGCCACAACCTGTCAAGTTACTCCAGCCCTCAAGGCTGCTGCATGGCCCAAAAGCTTGCTTCATCACCTACGGCCTTCAAGCCCACCTAGCCAAGTTGTCTGCCAGCTCTCAAAGTTGTTGTATGGCCACATCTAGTCAAGAATTCCAGCCCTCAAGGCTGTTCCAGGACTAATACTCATAAGAGTCACGTATGTGCCTAACAAAATCATATTATGGTCTTAATGATATCCATTAGTTCTTATTAAAACTTTTGGAGGCTGAAAAGACCTTTACTGGTGTGTTAATTAATAATTCACATCTAGTGGTATTGACCATTACTTATACTGTTCTTGGTCAAAGCCTCTCATTTTATTTTAAATCAAAGGGCTGAGTCTGTTCTACTTGCCACAACCATGTTTTCCAATGGAGAATAGAAACACTGGATTGTGCTTGTGAAACAATTGGAAATTTTCATTGCAATGATTTTATCTGATGGTCACTTTCAGTCTGAAAATCATTCATTACATTTAAATTCTGAATTTTTACCATAATAAGCTCTTTTGTAATTGTAGTAGTAGGCATAATGTATTACCTAAACTGGATTTTTGGAGAGAGCTTATTATGTGAATCAACGTGTGGATATTGCCAGGGGACTAATGTTGCCCTTATCCTGCTGTTTTTATTTTTTAGAGTACAATAGAAATCTACTTGGAAATTAATAATAACAATAATAATAATAATAGTAATAAAAAAATAATAGCCTTGTGCCCAAAGTTTCCAAAGAATAAGTTGAACAATTTTATTATATATATATATATATATATATATAAACAGACAGGATAGATGCGTCACTCATGGGTTTCAATAAATCACACAATACCACTTTTACCTTGACCACAGGAAGAATTGGTATTGTGTGATTTATTGAAACCCCTGAGTGCCGCATCTATCCTGTCTGTTTATTATAGCATTTAATCATGCTGTTGCTGGCAATGGGGTAAAGACATCATTTTTTTGCAGGGAATGCCGCCGGATCCATGGACAATGGTAAGACAGCTTACCATTGTCGCAATACTTACGAGTTATATGCATCAATTCTGAAGCTGACAAGATGAAATTACAATTGGCTGAGATGACTAGGAGATTCCTGGCATGTGGTTATAAACAAATTACCTTTTCTAAATGTCTACAGAAGGCAAGGGATACTGCACAGGCCCAACACACTGGAAGGGCTACAACGAGTAAGAATAAACCACGGCTCATTTTAACCACTACATTTGATGCCCAGGCTCAATTGACACAGAAATCCCTTAAGAAATTTTGGCCCATCATAACTAGTGACAAGACGCTACCATTCCACAATATGGCACCACCGATGATGGCATATAAGAGGGGACTGAATTTCAGACAAATTTTGATGAGACCATGCCTTTACCCTGGTAAACCTGATGATGTCTTGGAAATCATGGTTAAAAGACCAGGTAGTGTCTCATGTGGTGGCTGTGTGACTTGTACCTCTATGATAGTTGGCCCGACTTTCCCGCACCCACATTCGGGACGGTTAATCCAAATCAAGTATAGATTACATTGCGCCCTTGACCATCTGATATACATTTTAATCTGTCCATGCAGCTTATATTATGTGGGCCTTACGGCCCATAGGTTCCATGATAGAATGGCCAACCATAGGGCCTCTATCAGGGCAGCATATGCTATGGGCAAAAGCGACAATCCGGTGGCCAGACATTTTTATGAAAAGTCCCATCAATTGGCGACCCTCAGGTGTAAGCTCATTGATTGGATTCCTCCAAAACCAGGGATAGATAGGCTCTTGTCTTTAAAAAAAAAATGAGAAAGCTTTTGGATCCATGCATTAGATACAGTGACCCCTAGAGGTTTAAACAAATATAATCCTCTAGGTATTTTTCTTTGAAAATTTCTAACTTGAGGCATGTGTACTACATTTTTAGTAAGCCACATCCTCTTAGTATCTATATATTTCTGCGTAAAATTTCCCTCCATTCCATTTTTTATGTTTATATAATAATATATACATGGTGATTATATTGCATATTGATGTTGTCTCCACGGTGATATTAACATTGTTGAATTATTTAATTTATGCCTATAGTAATATTTGTTAGTCATAGTAGGCTCCATAATAAATACTTACAACATATACAATATATATGGTAGTGCGAACACTATCCCTCTCTGGTATTTATAATAATAGTACACTGCGCTATCAGCCATCCCTGGCTAATAGCGAAATAGAGAAAACATTCTCTATTTTTGCCCCCTTGCGGCCACCATCTATATGCATGCCAGGCTGACACGCGGAAGTGTACACCCTGTGACACTTACTTCCGGTTAGTGGGCTTAATAGCCGCGTGGTGCCATACAGCTGATATGCTGCTGATGCCGGCGGTACACGCGCCCACTCCACATCTAACCTGGCCATTTACTCTTTACCTTAGCGCTAACTGTTTATCAGAAAGGTAAGCCTGTGCAAGTTAGCAGTACTGTTACTGCGTGCCAGTGTCCATACATGTGCTCTGATTATTTATTCTTGTCATTTTGCTGACATTGATGACTGTATACTAGCTATATACCGCCAGTGGGCTCTATATGCTGACTTGATGAGCCTCTAGGTAGATACTATTACCTACATATTACACTATATTCCGGTCACTTATTTACATTTCAATATATTCATTTTGCACTTATTGTCTATCCACAGGAGTGTGGATATATTTGGAGCCCTATACTAATTGGGGCAATTATGCAAACACAAACTATATAGCGGCATCTATCTATCCGTATCTTTGCACATAGGGGCTGAATAGATTACCTGCACTGATACTTGGTGAAAAATTATTTTGTCAGGTAACAGGTGTCTTGTTCTCAACATGGGTGTATATGTGATCTTAAGTATTTTGGAGAATGCTAGACAAGTTATTGTGTTTCTTGTCATTTTTACATAATTTTGTAATTGCATATTTGATGTCTACTATCTGAAATGATGTCTATGATGTCTACTATTTGAAAAGGTCTTGAGAAAGGTTCATCTGGGAACCGAAATGTCGACCGCATTGCAAATTCTCTGTGACCAACATGATGTTCTGTAACAAGAATAAATTGTTTCATCTCTTTTAAAAGGAGAGTGCATCCTTCCTTATTGGATATATTTCTTGGACTGTATAGGGACCTTGTGTCCTTGGAAGCACCCCGACGAGTATTTATTTATGAATGCGAGTGCAGGGCCCCTCTTGGTATATATGTATATAATATATATATATATATATATATATATATATATACTATGCAGGTTTTAACTGCTTTAGTGGTAGATGCATAAAGGCATAATTTGAGGAACAATTTATTAATCTCTTTTGAGGGTATTTTTAAATGTAGATATACTAATTATTAAATTAATGTCTAGCAGTCAAACATAAAGGTAAAAAAAAGACAACACAAATTAGCACAATATTGTAATCTTTGTCAGTTGTTAAAAAAGGAAAATGCAAGAGACCTAAAAGAAAATGTATCCAATTTACGAATGTCTTATTAAACAATGTATCCCTAATATTTTGTGGCATAACATAATTTACAATATCAGAAGCTGTAATGTTTTCTTGAGCTTTCTGAGTACAAGTAGTTGTCATTTAGATGTACTGTATCCATCAATTAACCCATATTATAATTTCCTGTTTTGATAAACATTATTAGCCAAATTTATGAAGACATATAAATAATAAAACATGCCAATAGGATACACCTCTTCACATTTTAATAAATAAATAATAATTCATGAACAGTTAAAAATGAACAAGACAATGTTAGCATAGAATGTGCAGGATACAGACTTACAATATATATCTGCATTTATTTTTATTTTATTGCTTACACAATGCACAATTAGGAAGTACTTACAAATCTCTCCTATTGGGTTGCTTAATCCAATGAAAGAGAATACAGCATTCTCAAGAGACTGCTACAGTAAGTCAAGATTGCAATGTTATTAAAATTGAGGATTTTTCAGCTCAAATGTAATTCCCTTTTGTAGTTCATGAACTTGGCCAAATATCTGATTTATCTATACAGCATCTAAATGCCTGACTATCTAAACAGCTAAAATTAGTATTTCAACAGTTTCTCTCATAAAAAAAAATATTTTGCACTTTTATTTTTCCTTTCTTTGTACACATGATTTAGGATTGTCATGGTAAATTTTTGGACTAATGAGTCAATCATTAGAAATTTCAGATGTAAGTCAAAGTAATTTCCAGACAATGAACATATTAAACAGCCTTATTGAATGGTTCTTATGTTTTGTTGGTAGTTAATACCAATTGTAATGGTTATGTTGTGCCATTCCATGACAATGCCCTGCTGCTACTAAATGGAAAGTTTTTCTTACTAATCATCTCTTCATGAACAAATAAAAATGAATGTCGCTGAAAAGTATCAACTCTGCAAGCGAGCAAATTATCCAAGCTTATAGTACACTAAACATCTATTATTCTGAATTATAGTAGCAATACTTTTACTTTGAAAATGCATAACTTTTAAATAAAGATTAAGCAAAATGTGTCTACCTGATAGCGATGTTTATTTTAAATGTATCTTTAAACTTAATATGTATGTTAAATAATATATATAGTGGTTATCATAAAATGCTTCTCTTAAACAACATTTCCACTGTTTTGGTAAGAAAAGACCAGAGGCAGACTTTTGTTCAGCCTCTCAATCATATTTCAAGAGAACCTAATTTTTGGGCAACGTAGTCAAGCAAAGAAAAATGTAGGCTTTTATAGAGATCTCAAAAACAACATTTAATTATTTTTTTAAAAGGCATTCATTGGAGTCTATATACCGTATGAAATAACATTAGATAGCTAAGATAAATGTATAAATTATTTAAATATACAGAAAATATACTGGTGAACTCATCAGTAGAAGAAGCATCAAAATATGTCTGTATTGAAGCATATATACAATCGTAAAACACCAATGTTCCGTTTCCCATTGGACCTTTGTCAAGGCACAATCTGCAACAATACAAAAAGCCATTAAATGCCTGCATAATCTTCCCTCATTTAATGAATCTAGGTAAATTGGTAGCTATAAAAACTTCAGTATTTTTTGTCCTGTATCAGCCTTGATAGAAAGGATGCCAGACATCCTGAAATGTCGGTCAGTCTGTGATGAGCTGGTTCTTGTTTTTACATTAATCATTCAGCATGATACTTGCAGTTAGATCATGTTCAGTTTTTCATATGATGCAAATTATGATGTGAAACATTTTTCAGTTTGGTGCATTTTTATTACAACAAGATCCACAAAGACTGCTGGTGATTTGATACATTTGACTGTTATACCTTTGGATATAGTGTCTTATTATGTAGATCAATTACCAGGACTTTCAGTTCCTCTTTGTTCATTCATTATGCATTTGCCATATCAGTTCTATATGTGTATGTGCAAAAATATTTCTGTATAGGTTTTTATCCTGGAACCTGTAGTCCATCAAAACAATGTTTTTATACTTGCATTGCAGTTTTATACTCATTATATTTTAAGGAGTTAAATCTCATAGATATGTGTGCCTGAGCTGGTACATCAGACAAAGTTGGCATAGTCACAATTGATTGCTATTCATTTCTATGTGCTTAACTAATATGTCTTGAATTTGTCCTGCCATATCAGTATAATTAAATTCAAATAGCGCATTTCCACTAGTGGTTATCTTTTTTCCCAAACATAAATTGCCTTGTCCCCACTGGTCCCAGTGGCCAGTGGGGACTCCCTGAAGCCACCAGAGCTATACTCAAAAGTGCCACCTGTTCATGCATGCACACTGGCAGTACTGTAAGAAAAAATGAAACTGGTGAGGGAAGGGAATTTAAGTCCCTCTATCTCCCCCACCATACAACATAGAAAGATGGGATAGCCTCCTTTGAAATGAGGGAGGCCGCTCTTTCATGGTGTATCTCCATTAAGGCTAATATCTGATGATCACACTGATCACCAGACATCAACCCCCTAAACTTTGGAAAAATAATGTAGTCCAGGCATGGTGGAAGATCTCCTACAACCTGACTACAAACAATTAAAGGACATCTACCTGTATTAAAGAAAGAGAGGGATTCACCCTTTTAAATGTTGGGGTTAGTACTTATTGACTGGTGATCACTTGGGATCACCAGACACTCTTACTCCATTCACAGAAAATTAACTTTTTCCATATATGGGGTTACATTTTGTGACCTATCACCCCCAATGACAACTGCAACCTAGTGGCATACCCATATTTGAAAATAGGGACTCCCCACTTTCAAATTATGTTGTCCACTAACAGCTATTTCTGGTGATCACATTGTGCCCTATCTCTCCCATAATTGCCTGCAGACATATGGGGGCACCCTGTATATAAAAGAGAGAAGTCTCCAATATCAAATTTGTCTACTTAGTAATTATTGTCTGGTAATCACCAGACAAAAAGTGAAACAATACAAAAAAAATATTCCACAGATGGGGAGTTCTAAAGCCTATTTCTCCCCCATATTGTATCAAATTAAAAGTGGAAACTCACTTAATGTGATGAATTGTGTAGTCAATAGAATAGTAGGCCTTGTTATGCTACCATATTCTTCTTACACTTAGGAAGCATTTCAATTGCAACAGTGAATATGACATTTGGGTTAAATTTGTTTGATGTGTTACAATGAGTGAAAAGATTAATTGTATTTTTTTTTAAATACAAAGTTTCTGAAAAAACAAAGTATCATTTTTGTGTGTTCCGCTTCAAAAAATAATTGATGCTAATGTTCAAATGGGATGATTGCAAATGTGAAATAATGACCTCAGTAGTGAATAGGTAGTACCCTGGTTACTCAGTTCAGGTATCTCAGCAACATCTGTAGACACTCCTATTTTCCTCCTCTTACTAACATTAAAGAAAAGGTTTTTACAATTTTTTTTTTAAATACGTAATTTGCCAGACCTCACAAACCTTTGAATCACTATGACTTTAGTGGTCCTCTACTATGGTACTTGTTTCTATACTTTAAACATAAGTTACCATCCTGTTTTGTATATTCTGAGCACTGGCATAACCAAGCTGAACAAATCTTCTATGCCAGAGTTCTAATTACTGTGACTCAGTTGTTATCATTGTGTGATAGAGCTGTTTGTAAAAGACATACAATTGCTGACATCTTGTGCCTGTAGCTATGACAATCCCTTTTCTGTTTATTACAGTGCAAGTTCCTTTAATAATGTGAACTCTGACCTCTCTATTCAAGGACAATAAGGTTTGTAGTGTACCTATTTCTCATGCATAAATCACATCCTGGATCTCTGTGACATTTATTCTTGTTCCAATTTTAAAGCAAGCTTTAATTGTCCCTACTTTAATAATTGTAAGGACTTGATTGACAATTTATTTTATAGAGATAGGGTCTCATATGGTTAACTTGGTAAGCCATTCCCCATTGCATCTAAATCCCTTGTTGTGCCTGAATTGATATACTTAACAATATCTTATTCAGCTATATCTAACACTCGGACTGACTCATTTCTGTCAGTGCATTTTAAGCTTTACATAGGATTCACAATCCTTTGTTTGCACTCAAATTCTTTGTGACCTACTGTAACTTGTGACAATTGTAACACTTTAACTAACATTTCAAAATTTTTAACTTTTTGAATGTAATGCAGTTATATCAGCACTCAAATCAAAGGGCACACATTTTTGAAACTGTAATAACTTTGCTCAGACTGTGTCTGTTATTAACTTTGTTGCTTTTTCTCCAATGTCACAAGTAGTAAGTCAAACTCAGGTGTCAAGTTCTGCAGCATTGTTGTAGCAATCTCTTCATCACCCAATTGCACTCCAACAGATGTTAGTTGCTAAAAGACAGACATAATTTTGTCTATATAATCATTCATACTGCCGCATTCTTTCAATTTCATGTTATATAATACATGTCTTAAAAGTATCTTCCTCATGAGACCTTCATCCTGATAGGCTGTTTGCAGTGCTGTTCACATGTCTTTTACTGACTTTTTCCCATGTATTGTAGAGTACACGTGTTGCTCTACACTTAAGTCTATTGGCCCCATGGCTTTCTCTATATCATCTGGGTTTGAATCTGTATCTGGTTCTACAGTGACCTACCACAATCTTATATGCTTTAGTTGTATTTCTATAACAAACTTATAGGTTGTATAATGTTCAGCACCTTTTATCTTAATAAATCCCATTCTGGGTATACAATGGTGCTTGAAAGTTTGTGAACCCTTCCAAACTTTCCATATTTGTGCTGAAATTTGGTGTAAAACTGCCTTATATTTCAACACAAGTCCTAAGAGTAGATAAAGAGAACCAAATCAAACAAATATGACAAAAAATAGATGTGCTAACTTTTTTATTTAGGAAAATTATCCAATATCACATATCTGTGAGTGACAAAAGTATAGGAAGCTATGCTTGCAGTATCTGGTATGAGCCCCTTGTGCAGAAATAATTGCTTCTAAACATTTCTGGGAAATATAACAATAAGCATAGGTCTCTAATCCGTGTGTTTAACCTGCTACCTCTCTACTTCACAAAACAAAAAATAGATGTATCACTTTTCGCCTATAGAAACAATGACTATAAAAAAAATGTTGTTCTGAATTCATAACATCACCATTCAGAAAAGTACAAATGTCTCCTAAAATCACTCTTTCCCCTTTCCAGATAACAAAAAATATGTCATCTATGTACCTGGTCCAGGACACTAGGTCGGCCTCAAAGGGGTTATTATTCCAGATTGTAATTTCTTCCCATAACCCCATAAATATATTCAAATAACATAGGGTAAGCTTAGTGGCCCTAATGGTCCTGACCTGCTGCAGGTCAAAATCTTCTTTGAAAGGAAAAAACAATATGTCTGAGAATAAAATCAATACTTTTCATCAGAAACTCTCGAAATAGAGCCTAAGATCAGATATCAGTAAAAAGTTGGAAACTGCCCTGAGACACTGTTCATGTTTAATGATCATATAATGTGAGGTAACATCCATATACACTAAAAAAATAATTAGATTCCCAGTTAAAATTGCTTAATTTGTTTAAAATATCTCCAGTGTGCTTTAAGTGCAACCTGTTAAAAATGCTTAAGGCTGTAAATAAATATTAATAAATTCTGATAAGTTTGCTGTCAGTGAATCCACCCCTGACACAATCAGTCTGCCTTGGGGATTCACAGGACATTTACGTACCCTTGGTAGTACATAGAGTATTGGTACTTGCAGCATCTCATTATACAGAAATTTTGCCTCATTTGATTTTGATTTTAAGGTGTCATTCTCCAAATAAATATTTATTAGCAGTTTCAATTCTTTCTGAAAGTTTTCAGTAGGATCCTTCCATTATTTTTATAAGAAAAACTATCTGATAATTGTCTAAAGTCCTCCGTTTCATAATCTGATATATTCATAAGGACAATGCCCCCCCCCCTTTTATTGGTTGGTTTGATAATTAGTCCCTTATTTTCTTTCATCTATTTTAATGTAGCTCTCTCATTAAAACTTAAATTAAATGTAATCTTTTTCAGCTTGAGGTTTTTCATATCCTTGATAACTTGGGTGAAAAAGTTTCTATGAAGCTCCTTTTCTTGTGGGAAGGAAAGAAGGTTGACTTTGGTCTAAACATAGACGTGGACCTGTGTCTCCATTTGTTCCAATGCTATTTCTCCATCTTTGCTTAGGAAATATTTCTTTATTGTGAGCTTCCTAACGAGCTTTTGAATATTGACAACGAGTTCAATTTCATAAATTTTTGCTAATGGGGCATATTTGAGTCCTTTACTAAGTAGTGAAAGTTCATGATGGCTATGTACAGTAGATATGAATTATGAATAAAAATGTTCACTTTATTTTGTTGTTCAGTGGGTTTATCACATTCATTCTGAATGGGAGGTGCATCAATGTTTTCCTGTTTATTGTTTTTTTTGCCCTTTTTCCCCTTCACTCCTCCCCTTTTGCCCTTTTTCCTAGGTAATTTTCCTTCTGGAATCTCATCTTTCCTCCTCCCCTAAAAAATACTTTGGAAGGGTGGATATAGGTAGGTCCAAAACAGGATCAATACTGTTCTGTAGTGGAGTGTGAGAAATGTCACTCTTATACTAGCATTCCTGCTAGACTGTTTTAGTGGGGCGTGGTGCCCTGCCCTCCTTCTGTAGGGCAAAAAGCACCCTACCCTCCAGAAGGAGGGCAAAAAGCACTCTGCCCCCACAGCCTGTGGGTGCCGTCTTCACCCACGGTTTGCAGTGTCCTGTGGGTGGGGAAATGTGCAGTGACCCGGTCACTGCCAGAGAATAGACGCTGGTTGCATGAGCCCGGCATCTATTTTCCCTGTTGGCAGCGCTTGGGGGCTGCCCGGCATGTCCGTAAGTGCCGGCACATCCCCAAGAGTGACAAAAAGGGGTTGCATCTTATAGAAATGCCCCGTTTTTAAAGGCCACGCCCCCTTTTTGGGGCGTGCGCATGGAAGTGCTCTCTCTAGCTCCGGTGCCCTGCCTGCCACTGGAGCTAGAGTGAACACTATTATACTGTGGTGTTTATATTGAATTTCTAGGTACTGCATTTATGTATGCCTGCCTGTTGTGGTTGTCTCTCCAGTGGTGATTGTTACTCCTCCTATTTTTGGGGTACACATGGCAAAAAACTTGCAGACAGTGAGTAAGGAGCACCCTTATTTAAATATGTGTATGTTTCAGAACGAGAGTGCGTGAAGATAGAAATGTTTTTAAAAGATACCTTTATAGGACTGAATTTACCCCATTTGATTGTGAGTGCGGTACACCAATGATTTTCCAATCATTGATAACCATCATTACCAGATGTACTGTAATTCTAAAATTGCATTTATTGTATTGATTTGTGGATAATAGATTTCTTTTGTTGTTTATTATCTTTTTTCCTGAATATGAATTCATGAGCGTCACAACCATCATTGAAACACCTGGTCTGGAATAGACATAAAAAAATATTTTTTTATTAACTGTTTATTGTAACTACCAGTGCCACCCTACATTCAGTACAATATTTTGGGTATTATTTTTCGGGAAATGTTGATTAGTCCTGAAAATCAGCTTGGAGGAATTTTACCATATTAGGGTTTGGAACTAGGGGGAGAGTTGGAGTTAGGCACTAAGGGGTGAGGGTTAGATTTAGGATTTGGGGAGGGGAGGTAAGGTTTAGGGTGCAGGTTTAAGGTTAGGCACTAGGGGGAGGTTATGGTCAGGCACCAAAGAGGGAGGGATAGGGTAGGGAAAGGGGGATGGGTAGCATACCGAAAAACAATTATCGGTATGCTAGCCCTGATTGGATGCCGGTGTTGGGGTTCTGACAGCCAGGATCCCAACTGCTGGCATTTCATATCAAATCCAATTCAGGACTCATTGTCCCATCAATCCTGGGACATATGCAGCGAAATAGGCTCAATCCATGATACCACCACCACCATGTTTCACAGATGGTATGAGATTTTTAATGCTGAAATACAGTGTTCACCTTTCTTTAAAAATTACGCTTATCATGTAAACCAAAAATCTCTAATTTGGACTCATCTGTCCACAAAACATTGTTCAAATAGTCTTCTGCCTTGCTTAGGTGATCTTTAGCAATTTGCTGATGGACAACAATGTTCCTATCGGAGAGCAGTGGCTTTCTTGCTATGCACACCATTTTTGTTCAGTGTCCTCCTGATGGTGGATTAATGAACATTAAAATTAGCTAATGTGAAAAAGGCCTTCAATTGCTTAGAGGTTACCTTGGATTCGTTTGTGACCTTGTGAACTATTAGACGCCTTGCTCTTTGCATGATCTTTATTAGTTGACCACTCCTGGGGAGGGTAACAATGGTCTGGAATTTCCTCCATTTGTACACAATATGTCTGACTGTTGGTTGGTGGAGTCCAAACTCTTTAGAGATGGATTTCTAACCTTTTCCAGCCTGATGAGCATCAACAACTCTAATTCTGATGTCCTAAGAAATCTCCTTTGTTCGTGGCATGATAAACTTCCACAAACATATTGAAAACATCAGACTTTGATAGATCCCTGTTCTTTAAAAAAGATAGATTGTCCACTCACACATGATTATCATCCCATAGATTGAAAATAACTAACTCTAATGTCAGCTTCAAAATATCTGCTAAGCCTAAATATTCACATACTTTTGTCATTCACAGATATGTGACATTGGATAATTTTCCTCAAAAAAAATTAGCATTTCTAATTTTTTTGCCTCATTTGTTTGATTTGGTTCTCTTTATATTTAGGACTTGTCTAAAAATCTGAGTTAATTTTGTGCCAAAGTTAAGCAGAAATATAGAAAATTCTGAAGGGTTCACAAACTTTTAAGCACCACTGTAGCTGCTGTATTTTTGCTTCAAAGAGACATTATTTAATGGGTCCATCAGTGTCACTTTGTGCCCACTTGTGTTCCTGCTGGCCACCTGCAGCTTTCCCAAATTGTCTAGTCACTTATCTTAAATGTGTCTGGCTTCCTCCTCCTTGAGGTTTAAGCTATTCTGAACAATGAGTGTGCCACCTTGAACTGTGTCACATGATCAACTCTGTCAACCAGCTCTCATTAGCTTTGGTTACATGTTTCATTCAGCCTACCAGCACCTATGGTGTCTTGTTTAAAAAAAAAACAGGAAGTACTCGCAGTACATTGCTCTATCAGAGGATCTAGTACCTGTCATATTTTACCACATATTTTAACCATCATTATCCACAAATTTGTAGTTACTGATTTAAACAAAAATTGTACTGTCCAGAGTCCGATTTTTAAACTTATTTGAAAATAGAAAATTATACTTGCTGTTACTGATGTAAATATTTATTTTCTTTTACTATCGTATACATTTCCTTTGCCAATATTTCCTTCAAAAAGAAAAAGATAATAATAACATATAGGCATGGCCAAATTAAGGCCTAAAAAGGCCTGGGGATGAAATAAATCAAGGGCTTAATGTGTGAAGTAGATGGAGTGGGGACCAGTGTTATGTGGCTAGCTAGCTAGCTATCCCAGTCTTCCAAATGTAGGTGACTAGGACCCCTACCAATGTCAATTGTGCAGTTTGATATGAATATGAGGCCTCCTTTACTACCAAAAAAATATTTTTTTTCTGAAACAAAATATACAATATACAAAGTGCAATAAAAAAAACTTAAAACACATATATACTTAATTATGAATCATATATTACATATTGTCGCAAGATCAGGTCCACGGGGTTAAAAAATAGCAGCCAATTTAAAGCAAGTATCTGCAGCTATTATTACTTTGCAGCACAAAATAAATAATATAAAAAATCCTGGCCTGTCTGGCACTAACTATACATAAGCAGGGCTGGCGCTTCCATTAGGCAAGATTAGGTAGCTACCTAGGGGCACCAACCACTAGAGGGTGCTTCTGAGTCTGCCTGGTTGCTATGGGGCCTGCCGGCACAGCGATCGCACCTCCTGCACCCTCCTTTTGCTGGGTGCCCACTGAGATTGTGTTACCAGCAGGCACCCGGCTCCTTCTCTACACTCTAAAAGTCAAAGGATGGAGATCACTCCTGAACTCCAGCTTCCAGGTCCCGCAGTACACTATGGGAGTGACATCAGGATGTCACTCCCATAGTTCCAAGGAGTGGGTGCCGGGGATGGATGGCGCAGGCACAGGAGCAAGGTTTAAGGTAAGTATTTTATTTTTTGTGTGTGTATGTGTGTGCGTAGGGGGAGCTTACTACTGGGGGTACTACAGGGGGCAATACAGGGTCCTTACTACTGGGGGCACTTTTGGGAGTACTACAACTGGGGGCACCATAGGGGCCCTTACTACTGGAGGCACTTCAAGGGGCATCACTACTGGGGCACTGCAGGGAGAATTACTACTGGGGGCACTACTACAGGGGCATTACTATTAGGGGCATTATTACCAGGGGGCATTGTTACCTTGGGCATTACTACAGGGGGCATTATTACTACTGGGGCACTGTGTAAGGGGCACCATTACGCTGAGTATTGCATAAGGGGCACCATTACAGAAGGCCCTTAGAGTTTTAGGGGAACTACTACTGTGGGCATTGTGTAAGACCTAAGATGGGGGGGCCCTTAAAAATGTTGCAATGGAGCCCAAAAACTTCTAGTTACACCCATAATACTGTTTATATATATATATATATATATATATAGATAAATATATAGTGTGTGTGTATATAAATTTTCTTATTAAATTAGGTAATCTCAGAGATATACCTCACAATGCACTTTTGTGCACGTTAGATGTCAAAAGTATTTATACAGTTATTTCTCAACATGATGGACTGCAGACAGTGGAACAGTTTCTTATTTCAGAGTCATTTGATAAATGTAACAAAGCAGTGTTCATGCAATTATTACAGTTGACCCTCACTCGCAATAATTTTTACTATGATGGGAATTTTTACAGGCAATGACCCGGATGCACTATGGGCTCCAATGTATCTCCAAGTCTGGCGAACATTTATATGTTTGAACAAGAACATAAATTTTTCTTTAAAGATCCGAGCATTAGGCAACATATTTTTATGTATAAAAGGTTCATAGATGACCTGTTCCTCACCAGGACAGGGGAGGAGACATTGCTTATATCCACTATTCACAACATTAATCTGATGGGCTCACCAATCAAATTTACACATATCAGTCCTAGCGAGATCCATATTTTGGATGTAAGGGTGAATATAGAAAATGGCAAAATTAATACATCTATTTTTTCCAAACTGACGGATCGCAACACATTGTTAATGGCAAACAGTTTTCACCCACCAGCTTTAAAGAAAAGTTTGGCGAAATACCAAATGATGCGTGCCGCCAGGATTATGTTATGAATTCCGATGCTTATTCCATGTGCCACCACAAGAACCCAGCTAGCAAGATCTTCCGCCAATAACAACCGCCCCTTGTTCCCTTAGAACTAGGATACATTCACCGGTACTTAGGCGGCCGCCTGGACTTATGCTCGAGGTAGTAGTGGCTCACATGGAGATACAGGGGAATTCAATAGGTAAAGAATGTACAGTTAGGACTGACAGTTGATGATGATAAGGATATCGATGGTCCAGATGTTATGAGAGTACAGTTTGTTTTTTTGGACAATAGCTTGGGAGCCGATGGCATGGTAGCTGTGCCGATGGTGCAGCAATGATGCCAATGGTGCGGCAATTATGCTGATGGTGCGGCAATGGTGCCGATGGTGCATCAATAGCCATAGATAAACGGTCTATGATTTAATGACTATGAGAGCCGATTGTGCGGCAAATGTGCCGATGGTGCGGCAATACTGCCGATGGTGTGGCAATGGTGCCGATGGTGCGGCAGTGGAGCTGATGGTGCGGCAATGGTGCCGATGGTGTGGCATTAGCCATAGATAAACAGTCTATGGATTAATAATGGCTTTGAGAGCAGATGGTGTGGCAAGTGTGCCGATGTTGCAGCAATGGTGCCGATGTTGGGGCAATTGCCATAGATAAACAGTCTATGGTTTGATAATGACTTTGAGAGCCGATGGTGCAGCAAGTGTGCCGATGTTCCGGTGATGGTGCCGATGTTGCAGCAAGGGAGCTGCTTGGAGCGGCTAAGAAGCCAAATGAGGAATGGTGGGAGCACGGGAGTTACTATGTGCAGCTAGGAAGCCATATGGTGAATGTTGGCAGCACGGGAGCTGCTGGATGTGGCTAGGAAACCGTTTGGAGATTGGTGGTAGCACGGAAGCTACTTGGAGCGGCTAGGAAGCTGTATGGTGAACCTTGGCAGCACGGGAGCTGCTGGACATGGCTAGGAAGCAGTTTGAAGATTGGTGGTAGCACGGAAGCTACTTGGAGTGGCTAGGAAGCCATTTGGAGATTGGTGGTTCAGTGAACAGGAACAACCTGAATCTGCAGCCAGGCTGAGGGAACTCACAGACACTCTGTAATGCAGCCTGTGTCGCCTGGTTGACACAAGCAGCTGAGATTGTCTAGGCATGGGCCTAAACAGCAGACAGGTGGATTCAGATGCTGCAGTAACACATAATGGAGGCAGTGAGGTGGAAAGACTGCAGGTAACAAGATAAATGCAGACAGACAGGACTGTGGTATATTACTGCAGGACTGAATGGAGAAAGGATCCAGATATAAATAACCAAAGTACTCAGTATACTGGCAAGCACTTAGTAAATGAATACAGCAACATACACTGGTAATGACAGCATAACCGGAAATGAGATCAGGGCTGGGTGTATACTTATGAAATGCAGGATCCAATCAGAGACCATTCCTGGAGAGTGATTCCTAATTAAAAGGCATGTGTGTACCTGCTCTGCAGAGAGAACTTTTTAATTAGTGAACACATGAAAAAACACAAACACAGA
This sequence comes from Taudactylus pleione, assembly GCA_031769625.1. Classification (NCBI taxonomy): domain Eukaryota; kingdom Metazoa; phylum Chordata; class Amphibia; order Anura; family Myobatrachidae; genus Taudactylus; species Taudactylus pleione. The sequence continues at coordinate 16,883,540 of JAUIMM010000120.1, forward strand.
CAGACCTGAATGACAGGCAATTAATTGACACAGACAAGACAGGATTTCCAGCTTCCTGCAAAAAGCCAGAACAAAGATAGGACATGATGCAGTATCCCAGTAACAACTAAGACAGGGAATTGCCACCAAGATGATTTGCTAACCGCAAATCCTAACAGATTACTAACCAACCGGAAATTTTGGACACTGCATTGAATCATATCATGGATAAATTTACACAACATTGGTATGATAAACAAACCCTGCTTCAACAGAAACTAGAGATACTCCAGGTACCTAGGGAACAATTGCTAATTTCTAAACCTAAGTTTGATGTGAATAAACGCATCCCTTTTGTCACTGAATATACATTGGCTAGCCCAGTGGTATCCAGAGCAGACAAGGCACTTTGGCCTATAATCCGTACAGATAAAGATTTACCCACTTTTCAAGATAAAACCCCATTAATTAGCTTTAAACATGGTAGAAACCTGAAGAACATCTTGATGAAGACCGAAATCACTCCGTTGAAACTACCTATCACAGGTACCAATATCAAAAGACCAGGATGCTAATGGTGCGCATCCTGTGTCACTTGTGGCCATCCCCACACAGGCAAACAATATGCTATCAACCATGTCCTAACATGCACCTCCAAATATGTAGTCTATTTGCTAACATGTCCATGTGGTTTGAGTTATGTCGGACAAACGACTGGGATGTTTAAAGAATGCAAGGCGACTCATCGCTCATCCATCAAATTGGCTCTACAAGGCAGAGACTCGGACCAACCTGTAGCATGCCATTTTAAGGCAGCCGACCATCAACTGTCCAGCCTATGATATAAAATAATAGACCATTTACCTGAGCAAATTTTGGGGGGAGATCGATCTAATAAATTACTCAAGTTAGAATCCAAGTGGATTGTAATGCTTGATACGATCCATCCTAAAAGTCTAAATGACAAAATCCTTTGGTCAGCGTTCTTATAATAACTTTAATATGCCACGTATGGAACAGCTGACATCAATATATAAATTTATTTTATTACATTGTTTGTACATATAGATATTGTTGCATTGCCCTTTTTTTACATCAGTATTGTAGCATTGCTCTAAATGATTTAGAATATTTGCACTAATACTATCATTGGGTCAGAGAGATAGAGCTATTTTTAGGCTGATAGCATATTTTTGCAATATCATTGTTTGCATCAGCCTTTGTTTTCTTATCTTTAGTCCATTTGTTGCTGCTTCTCTTAATAATTTTTATTGTATTTTCAATTAATCACTTTTATTTATACACATGTATTTACAGATTGTGTGAGGTAGGAGGCTGCGGCGCAGCTTCAGCTCTATTGTATGTTCTTATTGCATATTTTTATCAGTCATTTTTATTCACATCATGCCTTTTGGCACCTTTCACATAATGTATATTTATTATGTTACATTTGTTCACTTTAGTTCACCGTGCCCTAGGCATCGCAGCGGGTTGCTAACCCCCTCCGCAGTCTGGACAGGACAAACAGCGTCCTTGGTTACCACCCCAAAAGACCCAGGGTCGAGACGCGGCGTGATGACATCATCAGCAAGCTGCGCCCAGAGCATGGAGACATGAGTGAACATCTTCTGCACCTGTGTATTCCTTATGGTATATAAGGTAAGCACTTTTACACTATGCTGTTTATGCACACCCTGATGACAAGGCCGTTCCAGCTTTGAAACATTGGTTGAACTTATGCACTAAAGTCACTTTATATCAAGTCTGATGGAGTGCCGCTTGCTTCTTTCTTTGGAGGAATTGGTGGAGTATATATGTATGTGTATATATATATATATATATATATATATATATATATTATGAAAAAAAGGTTAGGTCGCACACAAAACTTATTCAGGGGTGCACAGATCACATGATTTGCCGCAGTAAGTCCTATAGTGGACAAAATCCATCACACCATTTTAGAAACAGTATGAAAAAAGATTTAATGATTAAAAAGATCACCATCAGAGTATAGTAACAAGCCATAAAGCCATAATAAGTAAAATGATACTCAGCACATTTTGTTAATGAATAGCCTTCAGAGCGTGATACTTCTGCCTGCGCCCCCCTCTTCGTACTCATTTAACCCCTCAGGTTAAAATGACTTTGCACAGATGGAGTGGCAGATAAATTTTGTGTTTATATATGTATATATATACAGCATATACAGTATATACATATATATATATATATATATTTTTTTTTTAACACAAACTTATCTGCCACTCCACCTGTGCAAAGTAATTTTCAGCTGAGAGGCTAAAAGAGTACAGGGGGTGGGTTGGAGGGTGGGCGCATGCAGAAGTTTTGCCTAGGATGCCTAGAGGTCTAGCACCTGCTCTGTACATAAGTTTCCATCTCTAAGGGTGGAATGACCTAATGTCCAACTCATACAAAACAGCATTTAAATACAGCACTTACATAAAGTCGTGGTAGTGTCTCTCAATAGATCTGTCATCCTGCTCCATAGGTAATGAGAGACTGCACAGAGAAACTGACAAACCTTTTATCATCCTCTCACAGGTAATCTGCTAATGAAGACTGCACATTACTGTACCTGGATAATTACCACATAAGTTAAGAACTTGGCTGATAAATCATATATTATCATGTTAGCAGAGGGGGTGCTATCATGATGATGGGCCTATTTTTATATGGATGCCTTGGACTGTGGTCCCATCAGCCCCATTGTTAACCAGGCCATGTATTTCTGAGAATTTTGCCATCTCTAAATTTTCGTACAGTTAGCCTTTATTACATTTTGAGTGGAGGAAATAGAAAATACTTGTGAATGTATTTGTTGTTATTTCATGTTTCCCAAGAGAGACTAATGTTATTTTTGTGAGGATAGTGAAATAATTAGTAAATAATAATTTGTATAGTTATGTGACTCCCAAATATGTGATAATAACTATGTATAGACCTTCAAAGTAGGTATTTTCATGAGGACTTTAGGGCCTATTCATTATCAAGGGATGACTGGCCCTTAATTTCTGCATGTGTTATGGGCCCATATTTTATTTGCCACTTTTTGAAGTCGGTGGGTTTCCAATCCATGTATATAGGTTATTGGGGAGTCTTCAACTACAATTAAAGTGGGAATTTGCCCAAAAGAGAGTAAACTTCTCTGAAAATTGGAACATAAGTAAGAAATTAACAGAGAAAGTAGATTATTCCATGACACCTAGTACACTGGATTATGTACGACACTTATATATCTGTGTACGACTGAGGGTCTGATTCAGAGTTGGGAATAGAGAAAGAAAATGCAAGTAACTGTGCATCTTGGTCAAAACCAGGCTACACTGCAGGTTGGGCAGATGTATCATGCATGTGCAGGGAGATTTAGATTTGGGAGGGGTGTGTCCAAACTGACATCTAAAGTGTAAAAATAATGCTGTCAGCATCTGTGGGATACATGCAACAGCATCCAGTATTACCCTGCAAGCAAATATATATATTTGCACCCCTTGCAATGCAACATGGTTTGTCCAGATGCACAGTTACTTGCAATTTCTTAATCTATTCTCCACTCTGAATCAGGCCCGTAGTTTGTATCTGTATACAGCAGAGCTTACCGATGCATCATAGCACTTAGCATACAGATTCAGAGTCATTTTAAATTAATCATTGCAGTCTTGTGAAGCGATTTTGTTACATTGTTTTGCAACTAAGACACACATTTCAGTGAAAAAGATGTTATAAGCAAGGCAATTCGCACGGGACCTGGTGTGCTGAGAAGGGCTCTTTGGTGCAACTGGGGCAGCAGTTTATGAGGATATATCTGTAAGGGCTGACCATAGCCAGATATACATTAAAAGTAGAAATATCTGCAGTTTACATTAAAAGTAGAAATAGCTACAGTATATACATTCAACATACATCACCTATCCAAACAACTGAAGGCACCTTGAAAACCTCACAATAGCTAAAAATGCAACTGAATTTGTTTAAAATAATACTGTTACTGCTCACCAAACTCTACAAAATAATAATAATAATAATAATAATAATAATAATAATACATTAATTATTAATATTATTATTATTATTATTATTATTATTATTATTATTATTATTATTATTATTATTATTATTATTATTATTATTATTATTCTATGGAATGATCTGGAAACCATTCCCACATTCTCAACAATAAAGTCCATAGTGTTGGCTACAATTTTCATGTTTTCTATAAAGATTTATAGAGTCATGTTTGTTCAAGATGAAATATGCTAGTTTACTAAAGAAAGTTATTGAGCAAATATTTTCAATTTTCCAAAACCTGCTGGAGAGCAATTGATCTCCCTTTTTAGAGCAGTTGATTAAGTATACTGTGCAGAAAACATTTAAGGTTTTGTTAAATCAACTTTGACATTTATCTTTTCTTTTTGTTTTTAAGTTTCAGCACTCACTTTGTTAATTTATTTGATATTGAAATGCTCTGTATAACAAAACATTTCTGTTGTTCTATAGAGCAAGGCAGCTACAAAAAGTGTGTATATATATATATATATATATATATATACATATACTGTATATATTATATTATTAGACCCAGAGTGCCATCGAGTACATCTCGTGTATATGTATAAATATATATGGTTAGGTTATGTCCAGGACTCAAACAATGTACTCCAACTTCACCGGTTGTCAGGTTGTGGCCTAGGATCAGCTGTTACTCACCTCAGCATAGCTTCCCCTGACCTTATGACTGGTCAGATGCCAGGTGTGGTGGCGAGTGACGCATTGAGGATTATACCCGTGGTCTGCTAGGACATCCATGTGCTCGTTACATGATGTGGTTCCTGCGGTTACCATCATGGATGCAGCCATGACAGTCTATATCCTGATTAGCCCTTTACCGAATGGTAGCATTAGTTGCTGTCAGCTGACACTATCCTCCAATGGACTGTTACCTTAAGGTATTTTACTGGGCTCTGGACAACAGAAAGTTGCCTGTTCAACGTTGCTACTTCCAGTAAAGACTTGCTGTTGCAGCATTCCAGGTCCCATGCTCCATTGCTTCTAGTGACTTGTTCCTAATTTTTAGCCATGGTGTATTTACTCAGTACTTCTTCTGAGTCCAATCTCCTAGAGCACAGGTTCTCAAACTTGGTCCTCAGGACCCCAAACAGTGCATGTTTTCCAGGTCTCCTCACAGAATCAGTGAAATAATTAGCTCCACCTGTGGATCTTTTAAAATGTGTCAGTGAGTAATGAATACACCTGTGCCCCTGCTGGGTGACCTGGAAAACGTGACCTGTGTGGGGTCATGAGGACCAAGTTTGAGAACCTCTGTCCTAGAGTCATATCCTGTGCCAGTTCTGCATCTGAAGCCACAGAGTGTGTACTTAGGGCCTGATTCAGCTTTGGGAATAGAGTAATATATAGCAAGTAACTGCGAACCAGGACAAACCATTTTGCAATGCAAGGGGTGCGAATACATACATTCTATTTTACATGTAGGGCAAATACTTGCCGTTTTTTTGCATGTAGCCCACAAATACTGCACAGCTTTATTTTTACACTGCAATTTAATGTCAGTTTGGATACACCCCTCCCAAATCTAACTCTCTCTACACATTCTAAGTCTGTCCCACCTGCAGTGCAGCATGGTTTTACTAAGATGATCAGTTACATGCTATATCTTACTCTATTCCCAAAGCTGAATCAGGCCCTTAGTACAGTACATCATCCAAATACCATTTCATTATACCATTTACCTGTGCCAGTTCTGTGTCTGAAGCCACAGTGTGTGTACTTAGTATGTTATCCAAGTACCATCTCATAATATAATTCTCCTGAGCCAGTTCTGTGTCTGAAGCCACAGCGTATGTACTTATGATGTCATCCAAGTACAGTCTACTAGTGCCATTCTCCTGTGTCAACTTTGCATCTGGAGTAACAGAGTGTGTACTCAATACATTACTCCAGTACAAACTTCCAGTATCTTTTTCCTTTGCTTTCCCTGTGATAGTGTTCTTCCATTTCCCACTTGTGCCAGATACCTGACCAAAGGGCCATGACCTGATTGCTGGGTGCAACTTAACCCTAAATCCCACTTGGAGGGGTCACTGGTGAATACCTCCCAGTAAGTTAGACTCCATGCCTTTGGTAAGGTCTAGCCAACATATTGTACTAGTGGATGAGGAAGTAATTTATCCAGGCCCCTCACCTCCTGTTCTTTTCCCAACCTGGGTTCACATCTTCCAATACCTCGGCAGAGGGTCAGCATAGCCTGAGTATTACACTGGGAGGCAATCTGGATCTAATAATCCTATGAAAAAGAGTCTCCAGGAAACAAGGAGACTCTTTATTCATGGGATTATTAGATATTAGACCCAGAGTGCCATCCAGTACCTATATATATATATATATATATATATATATATTAGGGATGTGCAGGCTCGGTTCTACTCGGTTCCGTTCGGTTCTTTTTACCGGATCTTATTGGGTTTCAGCTGTCACGAGTTTTGGATAGCCAATAAGATTCGGTAAAAAGAACCGAACGGAACCGAGTAGAACCGAGCCTGCACATCCCTAATATATATATATATATATATATATATATATATATATAGCCTAATTCATCATGACTTATTGTGCAGTTGTTTAAAATTGATCTTCTAATTTTTAAGTGTCAGCCAAATTCATCAAGGCTGTGATGCAGGAGATATTACTCATGTCTCCAGTCCTGCCCCAATAATTTTCACACTCCACATACTAAAGTATGGGGATATAGAAATTGTGTAATTCATCAAATTCCAAAAATGCATTATTTTCAGAATTTGATAGTGAAACTGTTCACCATCCTGAGATGGCATTCGGATTGCTGAATGAGCTAACAAGCTGCTGGCAGCTTGTGTAGCATGTGCAGTAGTGGGATCTATTCAGATCCCTTACCGCTGTGTCCAGTAGTGCTGTGCCCCCGTCTTCCACACCTTTTTTGGAAGGGAGCTGCACAGTACACTGGTCCGGGCAGTCCCTTTAGCCTGCGGGTCTAGCTCTGGCTTCACACTGATAGAGGGGAAATATATCACTTTCCAAAAAGCTGGCTCCGCAAAAGGAGGCACTTTTCTGAAGTGATTATTTTATAACTTGAGAATGATGAATTCCAGTATTTTTTTGTAAAATAAAAAAAAAAGCATATATGAAACTAAATTTTCACTACAGAGAATTTGTTCATGAAGAATAGAGCCCATAGCATGTATAGCAGCCTTTCCCAATCATGGTCCTCAAGAAACACTAACAGTCAAGGTCTTAAGGATAGCCATACTTGAGTAAATGTATCTTAATTAGTATATCAGTTATTTTGATTTAACCATCTGTGCCCTTCTGTGCTTAAGCATGGATATCACTTAAACCAGGGCTGTTAGTGTTCCCTGAGGGCCGAGGTTAGGAATTACTGGTGTATAGTGTAGTTATAAATATTAATCAGCATGCAGTTATTATCCCAGCAGTAGGGATGCTGGTGCTCAGAACACTGGCACCGGAATACCAACAGCAGTTACAATCACAGTGCCATAATCCTGACTGCTGACATCCGATAGTCAGTATTATGGTTTTGGGAAGAATTACATTTAGGTTTAGGCACTAGGGGGAGGTTTAGGGTTAGGCTGCAGGGGAGAGGGATAGGGTTATGCTGCAAGGGGAGGGTTTGCTTTAGGCTTCAGGAAAAGTGGGTTAGGGGGAGGGTTTGGTGTTAGGGTTAGCATACTTACCTGATTGGGTCAGGATTCTGACTGTCGGGTTGGCAATGTCTGTTTTCTGACTGCCGGCATCCCAACCACTGGGATCCTGTGCCCAACCCATATTAATCACAACAGTACAATTTCCCATGGATTTAATTCAATGAGACATTTTAGGAGTTCTAAAATCACATGCCATTCACTTGTGATTCTTATTCCAGCTTGTTTGGTTTTTACAAAAAGTAGTTCCTGTATAACAATAATGTAAATACAATATGTCAGAAACTAAATTTAAATGTATAGTAGCTTTCTCTCAAGCTCCCACACTATGAGCTGATGCAAGGTCAGCTTATTTTGAGACTTTCCTTAGGAGCTTTATAATACACACTATTTTTTATAGTCTCTCCAATAGTGTGGGCTGTTTACTGGTGCATCCTCATTTTGACCTCTTTTAGGAGCTTTGTATTTTATACTCCATTATACCTGGTCCATATTGTAGTTGCACCATGTAGTGTATAATTAAATCACTTAAACAGAAAATACTGACACATACAGTACTGTCATATTCTGACCTTTCTTCACCTAAGGAGAGAGTGGTAGTAATATTTATTTCTTAAATCTGTGACCAGTCATCTACTTGGTAGATGAAATGGTGTTTCTTGGTTATGAATTCATAAGTGATTGTTTACATTTTTGTATCTTCTCCAGCATAAACTGAATGTTAGAGCCCAAAGCAGAAGCTAAGTCCTCAACACATGTAGATGTTTTTGGAGAACATCTCATACAGTTTCTCCCTCCATTGTCTGCAAAAGGTGCCTATGAATCTAATTGGTTGGCCTTGCTCTTTAGTTTTATTAATTAGTGTTTTATTTGGAAATATTAATGAAACTCTACTCCTTGTTTGAGTTTCTTTGTACACTTTTTTATTATCATTTTGCTATAACCTTTAGACCTTAGTCTCTTGTCCAATTCATTTGCATATGAAAGGTCTCTTCTCTGGAACAATTCCTTCTCTTCCTATGGAATTCCGCTTCAGGTATGCTTCTCTTGGTCGCAGGATAGTGAGAACTTTGAAAATGCAGTATGCCATTTGTGGCTGTCTTCTTTCTATAGACATCTGTTACCTGGTTCCTCTCATCAATTATAGTGATGATCATATCTAGTAAATTCACCTGCAGATGATCGATCTCTTATGTTAATTTCAAATTTAATTAATTTATGTTGAGCTTCTCTATGATCTTAACTAGAGTATTCTCATCACCATCCCAGACATTAAATTGTCATTTATATATCTGAGCCACATTATTACTCTGTGTAGCATGATTTCTCTTCTGCAAAAACTATTTCCATTCCCATCATCCTATATAGATATTTGCGTACCTTGGGGTAAAAGTACTCCCAACTGCTTTCCGTTGTACCTTCAGATAGTATATCTCATTGAATGTAAAATAGTTTCTAGCCAGAATAAATCTCAATAATTCCAGCAAAAATATTTTAAACTCTCTCTTCATTTTGATGTCCAGACAATATTAATGGCTCTCAAATCAGGTTCATGATCTATGCCTGTGTACAAGCATTTATGTTACATATAGCAAATATCATATTCTCACCCAGAGAGATCCCTTCAATTTTTCCAGCACATCCAGTGTATTTCTCACACATAATGGCAGATGTGTAACATGATTTCTTAGGTGTTTACCTATGACATTGCTTGCCTTTTCTCCCAGGGTTTCTGGACCTTATTCAGAGGCGGCCGTACGGTCTATGACCGCACGGCCGTCTCGATGTTTTGCCAGTGCGCATGTGCACGAGGGAGCCGGCTCCCTCGTGCACATGCGTGAGACCCGCTATGACCGACAGCGCTGGTCGTAGCGGGTCTCTTTCCAAAGGGGGCGAGCTGTCGATGTTGATTGACAGCTCGCCCCGTTTGGAAGGCGGGCCGGGGGGGTGGCAGCCCAAACGGAGGCATTCCCATGGGAACGTCTGCCGCTTGTGGGAGGCCCCACTGACATCACTAGTGATGTCAGTGGAGAGCTTCCGGCTCTGACATAGCCAGAAGCTCTCTGGGGCTTACGACAAGTGAGACCCTACCCTAGGGTCTCGTCATAAGCCCCAATGTTTTTTGCCCTGATGGTCGCGATGGTCTCTGACCATCACGACCATCACCCGAGAGGTTGTTAGAGCTGTGGGTGTTAACCTACAGCCTAACAACCGCAACAGAGGCAGGCGGTCAGGATGCAAGTGGCCACCCAGTTTCTGAGCGACCGCTTGCATCCTCCGACCGCCTCTGAATGAGGCCCTCTATTCCTGAGGATATTGGAAGTCCAAGGGGGTTGTTCTCATCATCAGCATATAAAAGGTCAAGTTTTTGCATTGTCTACCCATAGATAATCCATATATAAATTATTAAGCACTCCCTCCTTGCTCTCTCCTTGTTTTCATCAGTATATAAATTCTGATAAATATTTAAGAAGTTTTGAATTAGATTGAAAATCAGCTCCTTATAGCACATGGTATCTGTCAGTTGTCTTTTTGCTTATATTAAATTAATATTTTTGGGCCAAATAATGATGCTCCCACCTTAATCAAAGGGTTTGACTTCTACATCATCCCACTCTTTAATTTCTCTCAAGGCCTCATTCTGTTCTTTACTCAAGTTGTATTCTTTATATTTCCTCTTGGATATTATCAGGTTAATTCTATGGAGACTAGTTTGATATAAAGCTCCACAGGATGTAGTCAGAATCCCACCAGTCAGGATGCCGATTGTTGGAATACCAAAAGCGGCATCCCGACTGTCAGTATACCATCAGATTGCAGAAGTAAGTACTAGATTCAGGATGAGGCTTAGGGTTAGGTAAAGGGGGAGGGTTAGGCCGTGGGAGGGGAAAGTTAGGTTTAGGCTGTGAGACAAGAAAGTTAGGGTTAGGCTGCAGGACGGGAGGGTTACGGTTACACTGTGGAAGGTGTTGGTTAGGGTTAGGGGGAGAGCTAAGGTAAGGGTTATAATACTGTACTATTGGGATTGTGACTGTTGGGATGCCACTTACAGATTGGTCTAACATGACTTAAATCATCACTTTCTGTAAAATTTCATTAGCCAGATCTTCTAACATTAAAAATGCCAGTTTATCTTCTCTATCCAATGTAGGGGTAAATGTAATAGCCTGCAGACTGCAGTCATCAGCGAGTTCTGAGCGAGACTGCCCAGTGTTTTAAAATAGAGGTCATTTAAAAAGCAAAATCAACCTGGTTTTTGTCTGTTGAAAGACTGCTACTGTACTTTAAACATCAGACAATCTTGTACGGGACTCACTGATGCCTACAGACTGCAGGGTATTACATTTACCCCATAGTGTTTGTTTTAGCTTCACTGTCAGGGCAGTTATATAAATGTTCTATTTTTTTCTTGAAGAATTTGTGAAAAAGCGATTACCTAGCAAACTGGTTCAGATCTTTTTTCTATTCAAATAATTCCAAGTTCTTTGTCAGAAAAAAGGACATACTTTTACTCACTACTGAGAAATGTTCACCATTAAGTAACATATTGGATAGGTTAAATACACTTATACCCCTTTTACACTGAGCTAAGAATCCAGGGTTAATGCACATCAACCTGTGATTGTTGTCGGTGTAAATGGATCCACCCAGGTCCAGGGACCCAGGAATCCAAATTGGGTATTTTGCAGGGTCTCCCGCAGGTCATTCTCGTGCCACCCTGTAGTGTAAATGGCGCAATCCGGGTCACGATGATCCATATCATTGTGCATGCTGGCCGATTGGCCGGCTTCAGTGGCCCTTGGAGATGACATCAATCTTCAATGCCAGAAGAGCCAAGTAATTGTAGACCCGGCTCCGGTGTGAATGGCACTGACTCTGGAATATCCTGGGTCGGTGCTGGGGAAGTTCCAGGTGTGATCCGGATTGGAACTCTGTTCCAACCTCCGGGTCAGACATGGAACTTTGGTATAAAAGCGATATTAGTGTATCTTATTGGAAACATATCTCTCTATTTTTCCCTCTGTTTCTGTAGTGCTTCCTCCCATTTGGTTTTGGTGTTTCTTTTTTCTTTTGAAGTGGTATAATTGAATGCTGATTCATTTTTCTTCTTACTGCTATCCTTACGCAATTTAAAAATTTTGAATAATCATTCCTATCTCAGATAAATTCCCTTCTCTTTTTTTCAATAATTGTTTTCTCAACCTGATTTATCTCACCCTTAAATCTCTAAATAAAGTTTTAAATTATTCCAGATTTTCACTTGGTTTTAACTTCTCTCCCATAGTTTCAATCTGAATTGATTTGTGTTTCTCTGATAACATAGTGTCATATTTAATCAATATTTGCATTTCAAGTGTCACTTCCTATTATTTCTTGAGATCTTCTGTTGCAAGACCATAGGGTGGGGCTCAATCCTCTTGGGGTGAGACTGTGTATAATGTAGCTTTCAAATGTTTCAAAATGTTTTGGTATGTTTAGTCATATATAGTTGAGATGAAGTAAATCATCCAGACAATTTTTTTGCATTACCCGTGTGTATACTACTGGTTATATCTTCCATATCCAAATGGCTTGAGACCAGGGGGATTTTGGATATTGGAATATTCCATATTTTGGAATATTTGCATACCATGATGAAATATCTTGGGAATGGGACCCAAATCTAAAAACAGAATGTATTTATGTTTTATATACACCTTATACAGCCTGAAGGTGATTTTATACAATATTTTTAATAATTTTGTGCCTTTTACAAAGTTTGTGTACATTGAACCATCAAAAGCAAAGGTTTCACTATCTCAGCCATGCTAAAAAAAATTCTGTGTTTCTGAATATTTGGATATTGGAGACTCAACCTGTATCTAGAAAATTTTGATCAAAATTATCATTCATTTGTATTTGTCTGTTCCCAATATCACAACAAATACTGAGTGTTGGATAACTCATTTTTCATTTTAGAAATATAACCAAATTATTGATGAAAAGGATTTACAATAGTATGGATATTTGAATTCAGTTCAGCTGTATACTATATCACATAAGTGGATTGCAACATCCATTAAACTTATAATTAATCTTATATTACAAACCAAAAGATAAACTACAATTTAATCTTAGTCTTAGTCGATCTTAGCTTTCTGCTGACCTCAAAAGCTGCAAAGACCAGGGCCAGATTATGGTGTGTGGGGGCCCCTGGGCAACAAACATGTGGGGGCCCCTATTAAATGCAACAAACTGGGGGTATGCATAATGGGGACCTCAGTAATTGCAGTGCCCACAGTAGTGGTGCACTTTTTGCAGTGCTTCCAGAAGTAGTGCCCCCAGGAGTGGAATTCTCCCATTAGTAGTGCCCCAGTACTTATGCCCCCAGTAGTAATGCCCCCAGTGGTAGTGTCCACAATAGTAATGCCCCCTGTATAAATATCCCCAGTAGTAATATTACTGTAGTTCTGCCCCCAATAGTAATGCCCCCTGTATAAATGCCCTCAGTAGTAATACCCCTGTTGTTGAGCCCCCTGTGGTAGTGGCCCCAGTAGTAAAGCCCCCTGTAGTAGTACCCTCTGTATAAATGTACCCAATAGTAATAACCCTGTATTAGTGCCCCTAATGGTAATGCTCCCTCTGTAGAAGTGCCACCTGTAGTAGGACCCCAGTAGTAATGCTCTGCCTTCAAGTAGTAGAGCCCCCAATAGTAAAGCCCCCCCAAGTAATGCCCCTAATAGTAATGCCCCCCAGTAGTAATGCCCCCCCGAGTAATGCCCCCAGTAGTAATGCCCCCCTGAAGTAATGCCCCAAGTACAAATGCCGCATGCACTAAAAAAAAATCTAATATTTACCTTAAGACCCGCTCCCGCTGTTGCTGCCGTCCATGTCCAGTCCACTCGGCTGCTCCTCTGCACCATGGGAGAGATGTCATGACATCTCTCTCTTAGTGCACTCCTTGAGCCGGAGCCCGGAGCTCACGGTGAGCTCCAGTCTCCGGCTCCAGCTGCCGCTGTGGCAAGGGAGCCAGGCGCCCACTGGTTACAATCTCAGTGGGGGTCTGGCAAATGGTGCCTCCCTGCAGTGCTGGGGTTAGGTTGACCGGAGGAGGCAGAACTGGTTCCGTCTTCTCCGGTTCACTTTAACCCCGATGGGTGTGGGGGCCCTTCAGGTGTGTGGGCCCAGGGACAATTGCCCCTGTCACACCCCCCTTTATCCGGCCCTAGCAAAGACACATTATATTACAAGTAGCAAAGAAGTCACACCAAAGAAAAAATTATCTATGCAAAGTGACCCAATATTTAATCATCACATATAATAATGTCTTGTGTATCCTCATGGGGTGCTATTCCAGGACAGAAAGCAGTGAAGAAAAAATATAAAAAAATTAGTCCCTAAATGAAAGTGCAAATAAATGCTGCACAGATTTGGCATACCATGTTTAAAATATAACTTTTATTAGTATGCATTTATAACCATAGTCAATCATATTATACTCTTAAAATCTGCTAAATAAAATTATAGAAAAAAGTAGTGGAAATAAAATTAAGCTGTGCACTGTCAAAATACCTTTATCAATTAATGTTGTGGTAGTACTAAAATCCAAATATCATGCTTAGTCAGTTCTTAATTACTCATAATACTCATCTACTGTATGTGGGGTTTGATTTCAAATAAGACTGCATTACATGTATTATGTCTTATGCCAGATACAATCACATATCATATCTTGAATTATATAGTGTGTATAGTACAGCAGTTTATTTTTATTTCATTTCAGAAGTATTTGTTAAGGTGCATACACATGTAATGATTTTGTAACCATGATTATCTGTCAGATTTTCCCTTGAAAAAGTGAACAATTTTTTGAAGTGAAATGAACGATTTTTACAACGATGAATGAAAAATGTTCCTTCCCTTAATAAAAATCGTTATGTTGGACAGTCTGAAATGGATGATGAACTACAAACTACAAATGGGAGCGTGCTTGAACGATTATTGTTCATCATTATAACTCAGAAACTGTACGATTTTTTGAACGATTGAACGATAATGACGTCGTTAACTACAAATCGTTCAAAAAATTATTACGTGTGTATGCACCTTTACTCTTGCCACATTCTCTTGTTATTACTATTTATTTTTTTAACAAAAATAAAAGTTAAGTCTATTTACATTTTTTGTGCATCACACAAAGACAACACTCTATTGTGTACAGTATCATATATATTAGGATTATTTTTGTTGTCTGTGATTGCAAACTCTGGTTTACAGTCTGCACTATGGAGCTTCCTGTTTATCTCATTTTTCTATCAATTGTGTTACCTGAAGGGGAAGAATATTAGTGCACCTCTTAGAACACTGTTACTGGTGCAAAGTCAGCACCCCGGCAATTGGCACTGTGCATCGTGCATGTTTTATAACTGCATGCAAATGGGTCATTGCAGAATCAAGGGAAATTTAGATATATTGACACTCACTGTAGAACCTTGGACCTGAATAGGGGTGGAAAGGGTGTTCTCACATAGACAATATACAGCAAAGGTGTATTCACACAAAAGAAGTTCATAGGACTATTGAGATAGGCACAAAAGAAAGAGTACAATTTGCACAAGCTGCAGGGCAGATACAAAACAACATGATGAAGAAGGACTGCAACATGACCTTAATATGTTTCAATGAATAATTGTTGAAGCACACACACAGCTGTCAACACTGCTATCATAAAGCCCTCTTTTGTCAGTTGATTGAACAATCACATGTTTGTACCACTTTATAGCATGGAGTGAAACATTCTGACATGTAAGCTAATGGATTTTCCTTGTATAAACCCATCCATACATACATGTGACTCACCAGCTAAGCGAATGCCTACAAACAGTAATAATTACACAATCATATTTGAGTTTCATCTTGCTACACTTGTCAGGTTTACAAAATGATTTTTTTTTTAAATTCTCTTTTGTAAACAAATGCAATCACACTTTACACCTTTCATATTACAATCATGTACTGTGTCCTATTTGGATTCCGGGACACTCAAAGGAGTGGGGAAAGGGTACTAAATACCCAGGGTTGGGCTTATTGGAGGGCCCCAGGTACTGTGTGCAGTAAACTGTTTGGCACTTACTGTACATTGTATATTATACCCCTTTTCCACCTAAATTCTGGGTCTGACCCGGAGTTAGAACATAGGGCCTGATTCAGAGCCAAACGCTCTGTCCAGAGTGCTCGCTCTGAATCAGGGCCCTACTCCCTGAAAATGGAGCGGCCTTATGGATGCTCGCATAGCTGTGGGTTACCACCCACAGCTTATGCGAGCGTCCATGATGATGGTCGTGATGGTCAAGACCATCTGGCTTGCGACGGAGACCCTGCAGTAGGGTCTCACTGCCGCAAGCCCTGGAGTGATTTTGGATCTATCAGAGCCAAAATCACTCCCAATGAAATCACTATTGATGTCAGTGGGGCCGGCTTCAGACGGTAGGCATTCCCATGGGAACGCCTCCGTCTGGCAGCCACACCCCCAACACGCCCACCAAAAGGGGCGTGCTGTCAATCAACATCGACAGCACGCCCTCTTTGGTGCGAGACCCGGAGCGACGGAGAGTCCGTCGCTATCCAGGTCTCGCGCATGCGCACGACGGAGCTCCCTCCATCATGCGCATGCGCAGTGGGGAAACATCGACCCGCTTGCGAGCGTCCTGCGCTCGCAAGCGGGACTGAATGATCCCCATAGTTCCTATCCAGATCAGACCTGGAATTTTGCCGGTGCCGACTCGGGATATTCCTGAGTTGGCGACGCTCACACCGGAGTCTGGTTTGCATAGACCCGGCTTTCCCGGCATGAAAGTGGACGCTTGGAGATGACGTCATCTCCAAGCACCACTGAAGCCAGACCAATCGGCTGGCTAGCAGCGCACTCCAGGTCATCATGACCCGGAGTGCGCTGTTCTCACAGCAGGGTTTTGCGGGCTATGCCCGTGTTAAACCCTGCTAGTTACCTGGGTTGGATTGCCGGGTCACTCGACCTGGCGATCCAACCCTCTCCCCTTTTACACCCATGGAGCTGCCCAGGTAACCCTTCAAAAACCCAGGTTTTAGCTCCGGTGTAAAAGGGGTATTATATAGCCTGTTGTCTTGTGTGTATTAGCACACACAGTGTGTTATTGGCACACAAGCCGGGCATGTACATTACATCCTCCTCTCTATGCTGTGTTTCCTGTCCAGGTCTTTGCCTTCCAGTGCATGTGAGAGCAGAGGATGGAGGGATCCCTATGAGGAGAGGCTACAGCAGTAGGTCAGACAGGACATTAGCTAGCTAGGGTGGGAGATGTTATGGTAGGAGCCGGGTCAGCTTCTAGGGGACATTATCCCCCTCTGCAGCACAGCTGAGGGGGACAAATGTCCCCTATGCAACAGGCAGTACCATACATAATATATTTCCATTTTTTGTGGAATGGGTCATGGTAATGCTTCTCGGAATTGGTTATATCCATGAACACAGGCCTATCTCAGGTTTTGATGGTCCTGTGTGGCTTAATTCTGAACTTGCTCATATGTGTCCTGAATACTGTATGTTGTATGTGGCATGTGTCATGGCAGCATTGGGATATTTGTAATGGGTGCAGGGTGTGCAGTGCACATGGGGCCCACATTCTGCACCCATAACACAGTATATTATACTTACCTCCCAGAGTCCCACATTGGCAGGCGCTGCAGGCAGAAATAACCAGAAAAATGAAGTGGCGGCCATTATCCAGGAGACTTGCGCATGTGCAATAGAAATGTCTTCATGAACATATCATGCCATGTTCCCAGAGACCTGCTCATGCACAGTAGATTCTTGCACAGACACAGAGACTACTGCGCTGCTGGAGAGGAGGTGGCCTAAATGGAGGCGGAACATGGTACGCTCTCTTGAACTGACCCTGCAAAAGGGTACAGTATCTAGATTTGGATTGCTTGCTCATTTATCTGCATTGTACCGAAGTAATATTCATCTGTGCAATTGCTAACTCTTTCTATTAATAACAATGACTTAATGGATTTGAACTTTACTGAGGAATAATAATGTTGTGGATATTTAACATTTTGCGACTCATACTGTATACAATTAGCACTATTTATACAGGCCATTGGATCTCTGGATTAAATCACTGTTTTAAGATTAGTGACATCTAAATTACCAAACCTAATAGGGAATTGTTTTTAATCAGTATTTGAAAACCTCCTAGTAGTGTATTATTATATTTAATGGATGCTTGTACATATCCATGGATACCAGATTATTTTTATAATATTTATTGTTTAATAAATGTTATATATTTAAAGTGAATCAAGGTTCAACAATTGGTTAATACTGTTTATCCCACTGACATATGAGATATTTTTACACTCCCCATGTCTATAAGCTCTCAAAAACAGGTTCATCCACCAGGGCCGCAACTAGGGTAGTGCAACCTGTGCCATGGCACAGGGCACCACAGGGCAGGGGGCGCTGTTTGGGCCTGGCAATTTCCTGTATATTAACATTCTCACTTGTAGCTTCCTCTTATTTTATCCCCAGCATCTTCTGGCCTCCCATATCTCTTCCCTGGCCCTTTCTAATTAAGCCATGGCCCTTTTTCAGGTGCACTATCTGATGTCCCCAGTTAAAAATTGTGAGGGGGGGGCGCCAATGCTCGCTCTGGCACAGGGCACCAAAAAGTCTAGTTACAGCTCTGCATCCACCCTCCTGTTCTCTCCCTGCACTGTGTCTGTCTCCATGGTATTAGCAGTGACAGTCAGCAACTCTCATCCTACCTGTCCACCCTTCCCGTGGCACTAGGTCATTGAGTGCTACAGTTTCTAATTATTGCTTACTTAGTTCTCTTAATATTTTACTGTTTTATTTTTGCCTTTGTACTGTCTGTTTATTCCTTTATATATTCAATTGCATTTTACTGGTAATGCCATATAAATAAAAGTTGGTAATGATTAAGGGGCTGAACACAGATTACTGATTATCAAGAATCTGCACATACGCAGGACCTGTTCTGCTCATGTGCAGAACAGGCCTGCATAATTGCATGCAGCCCCTGCTAAGCCTCTGATTGACAGGCAGAGGCATTTAAGGGTAAGTTCGAGATGGGGATAGTGGCCGGCATTCCTGAAAATGAGGGCGTATCTCCCCCATTTTCTGGGAGTGGCAAGGCCAGGGGCCAAGTCCATGGATGCAGTTTCCTGACCTCACAAGCCGGCCCAGCTTGCTCAAGCTGAGGTATACAAAACTGACCAGCACCGTCCACCATTGCGACCCGTAAATGAGTTTATATTTGTGTGGGATGTTCTATTGACCATAGCAGTTATCATGCTTTAGGAGTAATAATGTGAGCTACTGTCTTAGCTATGATACTTCATCTGGTTATGATTGGTGGGTTTATGCTGATTTTAAGTGTGGAACACTTTTTGTCAGATTGACTTTTTACAATCCAATTGGCAGTTAAAAAACATTGATTTTCATTCTAGTTACAACAATAAATGCTTTTTAATCCTCATTAGTTATATAGGCTATTTAATCAAGGGTCAAAATGAACAAGGCACTGATAATGAAAACATAATTTCATATTTTTTTCTATTTTGAAATAAGCACAGAGCATGCAACAAAAACATTTTGTTTGTGGTTAATTGCAAACAGCGCTCGAACAAAAAGTGCAGAGATGTCTCTGTGGGTGAAACCAGTGAATCTAAGTGTTCACTGTTTTAGAGTTTGTTCACGTCTCATAAGAAACACATTTCAAACATCGTGACTTACATGCTGGAAAAGTTCTCGAAACTAATCCTGTGTGTATTTAAAGATTTTCTTCCAAAATCTAATGTATATTTTTGAGTTTTATTTTTCATTCAGAGAACATTTTCATGAATTAAAAAACAATTTGAGCAAGGGTTCCATGAAGGTTTAAAAAGCCCACATTTCCATAATTGTTGTCTTTTAATTTGTGTGTTTACACATTGACCACTTATTGATATGTATATAATCTTGAACTATATATTGAGTGCACATCAGATATTGACATTTTTTGTGTTGCCTATCTACATAAATCTGCAGAAAGATAAAGTCATGCTCATTAGAATATAAACAAAATTCCCCTAACGGCAATACACAAAGACATGAATATTACTGCAAGCTCTCTGTAAATGCCAGATTAGCACCTACATAATCAACTGCCATCTGTTATCACAAAACTGATATAAACATGAATCTAAGGCACACATTCAAGAGAGTCCTCTCAAGAAATTGCAAGATTTTGGTAATATCAAATTCTATTTTTAAAAATGTATATTTTGTGTTTAGATTGATTATGCCTCTTTCCACTGGCAAATTCCCTTTCTCCTTTAAAGCTGTCATCTTAACAATCTTAAAGATATCACCTTTTGTTCCAACCTCTGTCTCCAAATACCAACTTATATCTTGCCTCCAAACTGATTCAGCAATGATTGCAAGTTCAAATATGCATGCACCCGGTTGATTGTTGTGTTCTGCACATGCGAATGCATTGCAGTGTGCATGTGTGACTAATCGCAGTGACTACACAGACACATCACAGAGTGATTGACAGGAAGTACCATTTGGGGGTGGTGACAGGGGGGCATGCATAATTAAGCCCCTGTGACAGCATATGCAACCTGATCTTTAGATACCGACAGGAAGTTTAGCAGTTTGTGAGTGAGGTCTCACCTGCCTTAATTGTGCATGAGGATCCAATGGTACTCTATGTAAACAATGTTTTCACTGACTTTCAAGGTATTACAGATGTGAGTAAAGGGAAGTGGGCATCTTTAGTTTGTTCTGTGGCGGCATTGCTATCGCAGTCATTTGCATAGCAGAACTGCATACATGCATGCTGCTGCGATCGCATCAGCAATCCTTCCTGAATCAGGCCCTATGTCTCTATCTCATTCTCTTCTTCACTCTTTGCAATTGGGTTCTGCTCAAACATTCCACTGACTTTCCTCAAAAATGACACAATCTATTGACTGCAATGTTTGCAAGTCATTTTTCCATTTTATTAGACCTCTCTTATGTTCTTGACACTGTAGATTATGATAATTTCCTAAATATAAATATCCTTCACTCTGTTGGTTTTTGTGACAGTTCTTTCCTAGTCCACTTTGTACATATCCAACAATTACGTCAGGATTATTACTTTTTGTACAGTACATCTTCTTTTCCACACCAATTATCTTTTGGGATCTCATAAATCTGATTTTTTTTCACTTCTGTTGGTAAAATTAATTAAAATCAACCTTCAATATCAACTGGGTAAAACATTTTTTATGGTTCTCACATCATAAAAATAATGGTTTCTCTATGATAAATATGTTTATTGTCCAAACCAAAAATAAATTACTGTAATATTGCCATAATAAAATAATATCTTGTCACAACCACCTAATGTTATATTTACATACTTGTATTTATATACAAAAAATGGGATGGTAATTTTGCAAATGGTGCCTTGTAAAATAACATTTTGTGACATGTATTTTTTGGGTGGTTTAGCAACTAGTAAATTTGGTTGTTTAAAAAACATTTGAAAAAATGTCTTTTGAGAAATCTCCCTCAGACACTGATGACATCATTAATTCTAATGCACCTTGCACTTCTACAAAGATTAGAGGAATTATCAAAACAAAAGTAATCAAGTGATCAAAACCCTTACATTTAAATTTAAGATGGAGAAAACAAAATTTAAGTTTGAGAACAGATACATTTAAATAAAAATTTTAAGAAGTTTATAAATACAAACATAAAACAAAGACAGACTATAAAGAGAGAAAATATTAAGTAGACATTATAAAAGAACAAATAACATCCCTAACCAAAACATATCAAAATCTATTATTTCAGAATACTTCACAAGATACCTACAAGGTCATTTGCAACAATATTTACAAGACAACACATTGAGCTCTCAGTTCAATACCATCCAGTAATGATGGACAGTTGTTTCTCTTTACTGAGTTGAGTGGTTGGTGCCATAATATGGATTACAACAGTAGTCAAATAGTGGTGTCCACTGTGTACTAACCCTACCTCTGCACAACACAACTGATGGTCTGAAACAAATTAACAAGGCAAGTAATTCTACAGATTGACTCTTGACAAGGCACACATGTTAATTGATTGAGAGAATGCCAAGAGTGTGCAAAGCTGTCATCAAAGCAAATGGGAGCTACTTTGAGGAATCTAAAATATAAAACAAATTTTGATTTGTTTAACACTTTTTTATTTACAACATAATTCCATATGTGTTCTTTCATAGTTTTGATGTCATCAGTACTATGTCATCACTGCTATGTTGAAAATAATTTAAATAAACAAAAACCATTGAATGAGAAGGTGTGTCCAAACTTTTGACTGGTACTTCTGTGTGTGTATATATATATATATATATATATAATCCAAAAAAAGGCACAACACCTGAAGTTCTGATAACAGGTGCAAGACCAAGCGAATGTCAATATAGCAAACCGTCCGCTTGAAGATCCACCAGGGGCTCAACCAGAGAAAAGGCCAGCACTCAATTAATATCTTGAATTTAATCCACAAAGAAGGTTTTTATAGCAACACTGTGGTAAACAGTAGATACATCTTATTCAGCATATCATACATTACAGCAGGTACGAGCATCCACACATCAAGGCTCCCTACCCCACTGTCAGATCCCTACAGCTGTTTCGGTGTCAACCGTCATCGGGGGATATCAGAGAAAAAATAAACAGTGTAACATATAAATACCTGTTCCAATCAGTTAAGGAACACGTCTCACCTGTGTAAATAATCATGTCATGCCTGCCAACAAAGCCGCGTGCAGCTGCGGAGAACACAGTCGCCTGTCAGTGATGCAAATCGGAAGTCCCGATCTCCGTCACCCATGACCACATGACTCCGCTGCCGCACAATCAGCCAGATGGCTCAGGAGATGCCCACAATCACCCTGGCAACCAGCAAAACAGGAAGAGAGTCTCGCAGCAACTGAAAAAACATCTACACACTGTCCAAAATACACTTATAGTCTGCCATTGACCCCCATAATAATATTGAGTCAATTTAACAAAATTGCTCAATACCAGGGTTATATACAACAAATTAGAAGTTATCCAAGAGAACATGTATGAAAAAGACATAAATACAAAATATAACACACATAAAATAAAACATTAATGTGTAAACATAATGCTAAAGTACTACAAAAAAGGCGTGAATAATAACTCCTCATTCAGACCCAATGGTGCCATACTGGCAAGCTGATAAATCCAACGTCACTCTTGTTTGAGCAATAATTTACTCCTATCACCCCCATGTCGCAATGGGGGTATATGATCCAATGGCATGAATTTGAAATCTTTAATGATATGTCCACAAAGTGCAAAATGTCTCGCAACCGGTGGAGTACTGGCCTCAATTGATGTTGCAGCCTTCTTTATTGAGGAGCGATGCATCGCTATCCATTCTTTAACCATACGTATTGTCTTACCTACATATAGCTTTAGGCATGGACATTGAATAATGTAGGTAACAAACTTAGTCTCACATGACATCCTGTGTCGTAGTTGGTAAGAGACTCCACTGGTGGGATGTGTGAAAATTTTTCCTACTTGGATATATCTGCAATTGACACAGTTACCGCATTTGTACACACACCCTTTTGCAAGCTAAGCCAGCCTGTAGTAGAGTTCACTCTCGGGCTGATGTCAGAATGTACAATCATGTCTCCAATATTAATGCTGCAAATAAATCAAAATGGTGGGGTGTGTTCACAAAATTTAGTCATCACAGGATCTGTTTGTATGATATGCCAGTGCTTAAGAACTGCTTTTTTAATCACTCCTGAGGAAATAGAGAAAGTGCTTGAGAACACCAATCGATTCTCATTTTTAGGATCTTTTTTAGTCTCCAAAAGAGCATCCCAATCCAATCTCTTACAGTGTTCAACAGCCTGATAGACTTCATGTGGGTCATAGCCACGATTTATGAAATTCAGTCCCATTTTTTCCAGAGCCCCTGGCACTTTATTAACTTCAGAAGTGATACGCATCACTCATATCAATTGTGAGAGAGGAAGTCCTCTCTTAAGTGGTCTAGGATAAAAACTTGAGGACATAAGTAGCGTGTTCTTATCAGTAGATTTTTTAAAAATCTCAGTAGTGAAAGAATTATCACTGATGCCCACAAGGACATCCAAAAATTAAATGGCCTCAGCACTATGTTTACATGTAAACCTAATAGAGCACGGTAAATTATTCAATTTATTCACAAAATCCAAAAGGGTTGATTTGCCACCAGGCCACAGCATGTACAGATCATCAATAAATCGAACATAAAAAGCAACAAAACATGAAAAATCTGGATCCGCCATAATGTGTACCTTTTCAAAATCATACATGAAAAGGTTGGCATATGATGGGGCCATATTTGACCCCATCGCTGTGCCAACCAGCTGTAAATAAAAATAATTATCAAACAAAAAAATATTTTTGTGTAAAATAATATCAATCAAAAGTAACAAAAATTCTGTAGGCGGTCCAGCATACTGTGGACTGGTTTTGATCGCCCTGCGCACAGACTGGATACCCTCCTCATGCCTAGTGTTGGGGTATAAACTGGTGACGTCAAGCGTCCCCAGTTTACACCCTCTTGGAGGAGTTCCAAAAGAAATCATTTTTAAAAAAAAATCCAAAGTATCTTTAATATAGTAAGGCGTGAGTTGGACAACAGGCTGTAAGAAAAACTACACAAATCATGACAACGGCTGACCCAGCGAACCCCTAGATGAGATAATAGGTCTCCCTTGGGGCTGGGCCAGCCGTTTGTGCACTTTAGGCAGGATATATAGCAGGGGTATTCTGGGAAAATCTTGTATCAGAAAATTCACTGTGTTCTCATCGAGCCACCCATTAGAGAATCCCATATTAATGACAGAGTCTATTTCCTTCTTAAAACTCTCCGTAGGGTCAAATCCAAGTTTTTTTGTAACAATTCTCATCCAGGGGCTCTCTCATGACTTCACTCACATAGTCCACTTTGTTCAAGACAACCACAGCACCGCCTTTATCGGCGGGGCGGACTACAATAGCATCATTGTCACTTAGTGACTGTATAGCTAATCTCTCAATTTTGGACAAATTAGGGTGTAAAATCCTGGCCCTACGTACACTGGGGATAGTATCTCTTTTCACCAAACGCATAAATGTCTCAATGGAGGCATTATTAGATGGAAGGTCAAATGAGCTACACAATCTAAATTGAGTCTTACTACTAGTGGTGGCACCTTTTTTGCTGAAGTAATCATTCAGGCGCAATTGTCTATGAAATTTATAGAGTTCAGTTTCAAAATCAAAAACTCTTTGTCTATGTGTCTGTACAAAAGACAATCCTTTGGGCAAGACACTATATTCTGAATCATTAAGCATATAATCGGAAAGATTAAATAGAACTACCTCCGTGCTCCTCTGGGATTCTTCCATTTTGTTTTTCTTATACTTGACACCCCCTCTCCTACAGGGATTTTTGAATCTTTGTCCAAGACTCAGCTCCATGTCAATGTAGCCTCGCCTAAAAAAGTCCCTTTACGACTGCTAGACTGGTCAGAGTCACTCTGAGAAGTATGTGACTCGATGTCTGTAAAATACCTTTCTGGTGTCCTTCTGGGAGCCTGACCTCCCCTCCAAGAACGCCTAGGGAGCTGAGACATTAACCACGGATATACTTTAAGTTCTCTGTAATCCTCCACCTTTCTATATTTGTTCTTATTAAAAGATAGTAAATCACTTTTAAATACTGAAATAGTGTCCTCTAGTTTACATAACCAGTCTGTGCCTGTATCTGCTTTTAATATTTCAAGCCCACTGGTTTCACAAATTGTAATCTCTTTCCTAACATTCTCTAAATCAGAGTTATCCTGTTGAATTACCAATAACATAAGATCAAAGCTACATTGATTAAGGATGAGACACCATTGCCTACAAAAATCCTTATTATTATGTCCCAATGTGGGCTGGTTCCTTATACGAAAGCCTCTAGGAATGATATGGTATTGGGAAAGGGTCAAGCCATGTAATTCAAGCTCCACCTATCTTTTTCTTAACTTAATTAAATCAGCATGTATCTCTGTAGGACTGTCAGTATCAAAAGATAGCTGATCAGTATTGACAAATAAGATTTTAGGAATCTCCTTATCCTGAAACCTCTTAGTGCAGATTAAATCTCCAATATCAAACTCCATCACAAATGTGACATGAAGCCACTGTCAATTACAAACATACAACACTAGACAAAAACAACAATGATAAATACTGACATATACATATTAATAAAACCGTGGTGCAGTTTGAGTGTCCAGACTTGGAGCAAAATGTAGATAATCCAAAAAACTGCACAACACCTGAAGTTCTGATAACAGGTGCAAGGCCAAGCGAATGTCAATATAGCAAACCGTCCACTTGTAGATCCACCAGGGGCTCAACCAGAGACAAGGCCAGCACTCAATTAATATCTTGAATTTAATCCACAAAGAAGGTTTTTATAGCAACACTGTGGTAAACAGTAGGTACATCTTATTCAGCATATCATACATTACAGCAGGTATGAGCATCCACACATCAAGGCTCCTTCTCCCACTTTCAGATCCCTACAGCTGTTTCGGTGTTTCTATTATGGTCTTTAGTGCTATGTTTACACATTAATGTTTTTTTTATATTTGTTATATGTTGTATTTATGTCTTTTTCATACATGTTCTCTTGGATAATGCCCTTGGATCATATACCCCCATTGCGACATGGGGGTGATAGGAGTAAATTATTGCTCAAACAAGAGTGCCGTTGGATTTATCAGCTTGCCAGTATGGCACCATTGGGTCTGAATGAGGAGTTATTATTCACGCCTTTTTTGTAGTACTTTAGCATTATGTTTACACATTAATGTTTTATTTTATGTGTGTTATATGTTGTATTTATGTCTTTTTCATACATGTTCTCTTGGATAACTTCTAATTTGTTGTATATAACCCTGGTATTGAGCAATTTTGTTAAATTGACTCAATATTATTATGGGGGTCAATGGCAGACTATAAGTGTATTTTGGACAGCGTGTAGATGTTTTTTCATCTGCTGTCAGTTGCTGCGAGACTCTCTTCCTGTTTTGCTGGTTGCCAGGGTGATTGTGGGCATCTCCTGATTCATCTGGCTGATTGTGCAGCAGCGGAGTCACGTAGTCACGGGTGACGGAGATCGAGACATCCGATCTGCATCACTGACAGGTGACTGTGTTCTCCACGGCTGCATGCGGCTTTTGTTTGTGGGCATGATGTGATTATTTACACAGGTGAGACGTGTTCCTTAACTGATCGGAACAGGTATTTATATGTTACACTGTTTATTTTTTCTCTGATATTCCCTGATGACGGTTGACACCGAAACAGCTGTAGGGATCTGACAGTGGGGTAGGGAGCCTTGATGTGTGGATGCTCGTACCTGCTGTAATGTATGATATGCTGAATAAGATGTATCTACTGTTTACCACAGTGTTGCTATAAAAACCTTCTTTGTGGATTAAATTCAAGATATTAATTGAGTGCTGGCCTCATCTCTCCCTGGTGGATTTACAAGCGGACGGTTTGCTATATATATAGATATATATATATATATATATATATATATATAGATATATATATACATACAGTATATATATATGCAAAAGTAAGAGGAATACATGCCTTGTGAGTAAAAAAAACACTTAATTTGTATATGCTCACATACATCAAGGATTACAGCAATCAGCCTCTTGGTCACTCCCCGATGCCTCCGGATAGCTCCTGGTACTCGATCCCACCAGCATGCTCAGGCAAACGCAGGCATGCCAGTGCATTTCAATGCTGTTGCATGGACATGCACAATTTATACACTTTGTGGCCATAAGCAGCCATAGCACTGATACCATGTGTGGCTGTTAGCAAATTCTGAGTAAGGTCAGGGCTTTTGCAAGTGTGCATCTTGGTCTAATGTTACTCAATGTTACCGATTGTTTTGCTATGTTGCCCTAGTATATGGATGTGAGTAAGGGGAAGTGGGCGTCTTTATGTCGGGATGCGATCGTAATGTGAATGCAAATGTTTAAATAGCACCGCTGATATTAGCAACTGTGGTGATTGCATATAAGAAGAATTGTGATCCATAGCGAATCAGGCCCAAAGTCTTGATCTTGTCATCCTCTTACTATCCTATCACTTTATTTAATGTAGATGTTAAACTACTGTCAAATTTCAAACTGAGTCTCGAGGTTAATAAGGAGTTCAATATGGTCTTCTGAACTTTGCCCAGATTTTATTAACCTGATCATCCTATTTTATACTTCTCATTCTACATCATTACTAATCAATGGCACAACAGTCAAATATCTTACTATGCCCAGAGGCATAAGAAGTGTTGTCCCATATCACTTTTGCTCTTTAACTTAGATATGGAACCCATGCTCAGTGTTCTTTAAAACTGGTCACACTTGAGGGAAAACCAGGAGACAATGTGGTCACTTTTTCAAATGGTGTGGTGTTTTATACATATTTAAAACTCAAAGGATGTTCTTGTACTCCTGATGGAAAACAACAAGACATTTGAGTAAGTCTATGGTGTTTCTGTTATGTATGAAAAATCCACTGTCCTCTAAATTTAAATGGGTATTACACATCCAGTTTAGCCACAGTCTCTATATGGGTGAAAAAGTAAATTTCCTTTATAGCTCTATCCTCTCCAAACTATTCAAATTCTGATATCACATAGGTATACCAGGGCAGATTGAAAAATCATTGAGCATCTTTATCTGGAATAATATAGGACCCAGTATAGGACTGAGATACCAGAAAATGAAATAAAACAAGGGTCTCAATTTACCTAATATTACCATTTTATAGGCCACTTGTCATGAATCCTGCAGACCAACCCTCCAGAAATGCCAATCTGAGAATCGCCGCCCATGCTTTTACAGGTTACCTCAGCACGTGTGGTTAAATAAACCGGGTAACTGCCACCAGCAGAAGAAACTGTAATGCTAATGCATAAGGTGGGCTTCTGCTCCCATGTGCACACACAATTATAAATACTTAGCAAAATAGGTAACATGAGCCTTAAAGATGCCTTGGGTCATAAAAACATAGGTCCAGAACTAGAATTAATGTTTTAATTTAAGAATATCTTCAAAGCTTAGTTACAAAAATTACAATGATAATAATGTTAAAATGGAATTACACAATTACTCACAATTTCCAAAAAATAAAATAAAATACATTTGAAGAAATGAACCACACCATTGACTTAAGTGGGATGAGACAGTCCCAATGACGAACTCTGTACCTTTTTATAGCCTCTCTCAGAATGAACAATGTTACCAAACACACACATTTTTATTTCCTTTCACAGGCTGCTGTGGGTCACTCCCCTCCCTGACCATCACCTTCTCTCTTTTAACTTTCCCTCTATTCTTTCCCTAATCCACCTCCTAAGGCTAACATTACTAAGCATAACATTGAGGCTATTAACACGGTTGCTTTTTCCTCCCTGCTGAACTCTCTTCTCTCCCCTATCCTTTTTCTCTCCTGATATGAACAATCCACTTCCCTGTACAATGCCTCCCTTAATTCAGCACTTGACTCTGTTGCTCTGGCAATAACTACTCACCCACACAGATCCACACCACAACCATGGCATTCCAAATGCACCAGATTCCTGCAAAAGTGTCCAGGAATTGCCGAGCATCAGTGGAGAAAATCATGCTCTAAGGCAGACTTCCTCCATTTTAAATGTGTTCTCTTATCCTACAGCCCTGTCCTTCTTCAAACAATCATATTTCAAGAACCTCATCTCCTCCCAGTCCTCAAACCCCTGGTGTTTCTTTTCCACATTCAACTCCCTCCACTGCCCTTCCCCTTGCTCTCCTCCCTTCTTTGCTCTCTGCCCTTGACTTTGCCACCTACTTTACATCTGAAATTTGCTCCATACATGAGGACATCATATCCCATCAGACCCTCAGCACTCCTGCCTCTCCTTTCCTTGACCACCCCTCCCCATCTTTCTCACCAACTATGACATACTTCTCCCCTGTTTCTGGAGATGATGTAATGGCCCTCATCCAGTCCTACCCTCCTTCCACCTCCCCCCTTGACTCTATCCATTCCCATCTACTCTGTTACCTGTCTCCTCCTGCCTGTATTGCCCAACCACGTAAATCTTTCCCTATCATCTGGCACTGTCCCTTCTCATTCAAACATGCCCTTGTCTCTCCCATTCTTAAAAAAACCTACCCTTGATCATAACATACTCTCCAACTACCAACCCATCTCTCTCCTCCCTTTTGCTTCCAATCTTCTTGAGCTTATTGATTACAACCACCCTACCTTCCTCCCACTCTCTCCTTGACTCATTTCAATCTGGCTTCCATTCTCTCCACTCAATTGAAACTGCCCTCACAAAAGTATGCAATTACCTCATTGCCAAATCCAAGGGCCACTACTCTCTGATCATTCTCCTTGACCTCTCTACTGCATTTGACACTGTAGACCACCCTCTCCTCCGGCCAATCCTTCACACTCTTGGTCTACATGGCACTGCCCTCTCCTGGCTGTCCTCCTACTCTCTGATCATTCCTTCTCTGTCTCCTCTCATTACTCATCTCCCCCCCACTTCCACTAACAGTAGAAGTTCCCCAAGATTCTGTTCTTGGACCTCTCCTATTCTCCCTATATACATTCTCTTTAGGTGAACTCATCAACTCTTTTGACTTTCAATATCATCTCTATGCTGATGATACTCTGATCTACCTTTCCACCCCTGACCTCTCCCCCTCACTCCTTACCAGTATCACCAACTGATTATCTGATATCTCTTCATGGATGTCCTAGCGGTTTCTTAAACTTAACATGTCTAAAGCTGAGCTGATCTTCTTCCCACCCTCTTCCATTACCTCATTTCCCATAATTTCATTATCTATTGATGGCACAACTATCTCCTCTAGTCCCAAAGTGCACTATATTGAAGTTATACTAGAGTCCTCCCTCTCCTTTAAACCACACATTCAGCACCTCGCATAGTCCTGCCATTTCTACCTAAAAACTATTTCCAGTATTAGACCTTTCCTCACCCGGGTTGCTACTAAAACCCTCATCCACTTGCTTGTCATCTCCAGATTAGTCTACTGTAACCTTTTCCTAACTGGCCTCCCAGTCTCCCACCTCTCTCCACTACAAGCAGTCCTCAATGCTGCTGCTTGGCTCATCTTCCTCTCCAGACATTCTACATCTGCTTCCCCTCTCCTTCAAGCCTTACACTGGCTTCCCTTCCCTTTCTGATGCCAATTCATGGTTCTTACACTTGCCTACAAAGCCCTCACCAAATCCTCTCCCACTTACATTTCTGAACTTCTCTCCATTCACACTCCTGCCCATCTACTTTGCTCAACAAATGCATGCTGCATCTCTAGCCATCAAAATTACTTTCTCCCAGTCCCGCCTCCAAGATTTTGCCCATACTGCTCCCTGCCTTTGGAATTCTCTCCCTCTCCACCTCTTCAAACTAACTCTCAAGACCCACTACTTCATCAAAGCCTTCCATCTCTCATCCTAACCCACTTCATGCTCTTTCCTCCCTATCTACCCCTTCTATGTCACACCTGTCTGTCTGCCCCTCCCCTTTAGAATGCAAGCTCTCATGAGCAGGGACCTCTTCCCTCATGTGCTTCTCTTTACATTTTTTTCTACTCATTACTCCCCACAAGGGCACCTAACACTTGACTGCTAACTCCCTGCTGCTTATTGTGAGTGTTTTAATTGCTATTGCAGCTACAGTATGTAGATAAACCATGTCCTTGTCCTGCACTGTAATGTACTGTAAGTTACTCATTTCTTGTTCACTTATTATTTTATGTACTCTGTAAGGTGCTGCGGAATACTTGTGGCACCATATAAATAAAGGATAATAATAATAATAATAATAATAATAATAATAATAATAATAATAATAATAACCATGCTGCTCACCTTTGTTACCTGAAGGTTTGGCTTCAAGTTGAAAACACATGAAATCACTATGCTAAATGACTAACTGGATATCTGTTCTCCATCTACATGATTGTGAAGTGCCTACATGCATATATACTAAACAACTCTCTGCTTATGTCCACCTGAAAATTGTGGTACATCTTGAAACCTAAATACAATCTGAACCAACATATATCCATTTTTTTATATCTGTAATGAAAACCCCAAATTTCAAACACAGCATAGCTAGTTACCCATTTTATGGCCTGAAGTGCTAATGGTGTAAAATGTTATTGCATAATGTATCATATATAATTAGTAATGTTGGAGTTGTGCACCTGTACTTTTTCTTCTTGTGTAAGCATAAGGGTCAACAATGTTGAAGAGAAAATTTTTATTGGACATATCAGCTGCAGCAAAGAAAAGTGTGTTACAAATATGAATACAAGCTACAGTCCTTACATTTTTGCTTTCTTTGGAGTAGCTCTTCCAAGGCTTAAGAATGAAATTGCCAATATGGCTAGTTAGAAAAATAGACACACATCCAGAAGGTTATTTATATGTGGGAGAGCTTTGTTGACACGTGTTACTGGTGGAATTGTTACTAATACACATTATGGCATGAGCCTTGGGTCCGTGTCCAAATCCTCCAATGTTCATTGTCAGGTTATCTTCATACATGTGTCTGCCTCCCTGCAAATTTTGCTTCAGTTTACTTGTTTATCTGGAGTTGGCCATACATGTGCTGTATCTGGATGACTGAAATAACACAAATTGCATTTCTTCTTAATTAACACCTGCTATGTTTGAAATTTGTCTCTAATTTCCCCTTATGTTTGATACCACTTATGCTTCTTTGTTATATTGATGTGATGTACATTCTTTTTGACTTTTGTAATGCTTCAATAAAGAAAAACATGTTTAGAAAAGCTTATTTGATCAGTATCAAGTTACAATGCATTTTGTCATGTCAAGATTTAATAAAGTGAGATTTATATATATATAAACAAATACATGCAAATGTTCATAAGTGCTCATGCATGTGTACACATTTTAGGCATGTTCAAAACAATTTAATCCAAAATTTTCTACAGTAAGTGCCATAGCTCTCAGTCTGTATTATAGCCAATGTGTGTATTGATGTTATCTGGCTGTGTGGGTTTGTAGTAAATTATCTGGGTATGTTTTTTAGAATGTATTAATATTATCCAGGTTTTAACTATATTTATTACAGCAGTCTAACTGTAGCATGCCTATTTCTGTGTTTATTAGGGATATTACATTAATGATCTATAGTGCTCTTCTCTTTGTTTTTACAGTAGTGGTTATCTCTCTAGTGAAGTGTGATTCAGCATAGTGCTTTTGCTGTACTATTACACTAGTTACTAAGGAATTTGTCACAATTCCAGAATGTTGGGACAGAGCCGTAACTAGACTTTTTGGTGCCCTGTGCCAGAAAGAGCATTGGTGCCCCCATCATTTTTCAAAGGGACTTAATGCACCCAAAAAAGGGCCATGGCTTCATCAGGATGGGCCAGGGAAGAGATAGGAGAGGCCAGGAGATGCAGGGGATGAAATAAGTGGAAGCTACATGCAAGAATGATAATAAACAGAAATTTGACAGGCCAAAACAATGCCCCCTGACCTGTGGTGCCCTGTGCGATGGCACCGGTCACACTACCCAGCTACTGCCCTGGTTTGGGAGGTAGTTCCCATTGGTGTACACATCTGTAATGTGGGACATACCAGCAGAATGTGCTTTGAAGAGGTGTAGGAGAGAAGAAGGTCTGGGAACACACCCGTGTAATAATGTGACATGGCTGTGCCTAGTGTCACATGAGGACAGGCCTGTCACAGCTCGGGTACTTGGGATTGGTGAACCAGTACTGGGTTGATGAGCAGAGACACCTGGACCAGTGGGTAGTTGGAATTTAGATGGTTTAATGTAATTCTTGGTCACACATCTGAATGAGGACTTTAATATGAGATGTAGAATAATGCCCTCTATGCAGAGATGCGCAACAAAAGATACTGAATAAAATCATAACACAAAAGTCTCTGGAGTACACAAAGTAACGTGTTGACAAGAACTGTAGACTTGGAACTGTAGAATTAGACGAGGAATATTAAAGCTTGAAATAGAGTCTGGGCTGAGGTTTGTTGAATAGAATTGGATACTTGAATGTGACTCCAGGGAGGAGTATGCTGGATTGGAGTGGGAACTTGAGTCTGACTCTGGGATGGAGTATGCTGGATTGGAGAGAGAACTTGAGTCTGACACCGGGATGAAGTATGCTGGATTGGAGAGAGAACTTGAGTCTGACTCCGGGATGGAGTATGCTGGATTAGGTGAGCACTTTGAATAGGACTCCGGGATGGAGTGTGCTGGATTGGAAGCAGGAGTAGTCCCGACTGGAGTATACAGGAACTTGAGGCAGGCAAACTGGAAAGGAAACCAGCGGAGCTCAGGATCAATGGTCTTGCTGTAGCAAAGAACACTATTGTACTGGCAGTGAGACAGAGTCAAAGGAAGGGCTTTTATATCCCTGGTTGGCTGGTGATTGGCTGGAGCTACTGGAGAGCACAGCTGACTGGATGGGTCTGGACCACCTGACTTGATCCAAGATGGCCGCCCCCATGATCCAGAGGTCTGATACGCTGAAGTGCAGGAAGTGCATGGAAGTGTGGCAGGGACACATAGGCAACAGCGGGGATGCAGAAAACCACCTTCAGGCATAGGCCCCACTCTGGATTCCACTGACAGGAGCAGCCGGTGGCTCAGCAAGCCGCGATGACATAAGCGCATGGGGAGATGCAGGGGTCTCAGCCGGAGTTCTCTAGCACAGTTTGTGACAAGGCCATTCTCATATGCACTCCTCCACCTCACTTAGATATGTCTACATTGTCTTAACTCCCAAACTGAAATAAAATGGAAGTTATGCAATGTTACTATGTGTAATGCAGCAATAGAGGGACAGACAGGCAATCTATCAATTGTTACAGTTGCCAAATGGGTTGATGTGTCTAAAAATATCATTGAGCTGGTTTGGTCCCCAAACCTTTTTATTATTTGTAGAAGTTTCTGCAGATGCATAAAGAAGGTATCCCCAGAAAATCTAAAATGGTAACCAGGTATCTAATTGTGCAAACAGAGATATTGTCATATTTTGTTTTGTTTGATGAGACCCTAAATTATGTTTTGCAAAGATAGAAGCAATGCAGTTGTTTTAGCTAAATGGACAGTACAGTCATTGAAAAGGAGTGAAAATAAATGGTTTCGTGATGCTGACAACATGCGATTTGAAACAAGTTATTCTATAATAAATAAGTTAATTTACATCACTTCACTAGTTTAAATGAATGCTGATTTTAAACAGTATTGTTGAGAGAAGTTTCCATTAAAATTCCCCTGATTGATGCGACAGTGCATATAATTTTGGTCTGTAATCCATTTTCCAGTACAAGAATATTCTCTTTTTATCCCTACAAAATACCATACAAAATTGACCTGCTGTACTGATATGCAGTGTATCATACAAATGCACAGTGTAACCATGTTTTATAAAATATATATTTTTTAACATGTTCCCCTGTACAGTAAAGTAGTTAAAAAATTCATAAAAAATTTAATAACTGAATAAGAAGGTTTTTTATTCATAAAAAGCTTTTCAACTTACACAATATTTCATAATAATAATACATACAAACTGAAATGTAATGAAATAAACAGGCTATCATACATTTGCTGATTTTATACTAAAGTATTTCTTAATTTAACTACATTTAAAATTTAAATTCAGAGCACAACCCCCATCTTTCAAGAAAAGCATTGCTATGGAAACTCTAAACATAGACATATTATAGAAAAACAAAATATTTAATTAGCAATGCAAAACAATGTTTTTGACTAGGTTGGAGCTTTTAGAATAAAAATATGCAGTGAAAAAGAAATAAATGTTTAAAGTAAATGTATTTAGGGGGGACATGACCCTAACAGTCATCTTGACAAGACGTGAAGCCTGTTTACTGCCATTTGGAGCCCGTGACAAAACTCCCTGCTGTGTTTCCCACATCACTATGTGGACCTGCACAGCCACAGGCTATTGTGGCCTACAGTGCTGAGCTCTGGCCTTCACTATTGCCCACTCACCATTACCTGGGCCATGATCCAGATATCTTGTCCTTATGATTTTGACTGCTTTTGGTTGGAGATGTCTCCGCAGATCTTGCTGCTCCACGTCTGGACCAAGATGCAGCAAAACCCTCCATTGTGCTCTGGATCCTATGTTGCAGCTCCTGTCTTCTGTGACACATGTGAGTAAGGCTTCTGCCCCATATTGTCTTTCCCTCTCCATTCTCACCTGCTGCAACTCAGGATGTAGTTTCCCTACTCTCTTGGCTGCTGCCAATTTTGATATAGAATACTCTCTGATATAACATGGCTCATCTATCAATACAGAGCTCAGTTGTTTTTCCCGGTGGGACAAGATAAGGAATGTTGAATACAAAGCGTTAATCAAGCACACAAACAAATATCTCACATGAAAAGATATTTGTTATAAAATAAAATAAAACTATATAATAAATGTCACTTAGCTGTTTAGGATATAGATGTTCATTATTTCCAGGAGCCCCCATCCACCATTTGTGGAGCTGGAATTTCAAGATAATGGGCAATGTCTGCAGGTCAGTCCCGCGCAATTCTGATTGGAATTTGCTTTGTCCTAACTCCTACTATCTTGCTAGTGGGCTCCAGAAACAACATACAAATATGGGTATAAACCTGTTTCCAACTGCACTATTGGTTAAATATTGATACAAAAACCAAACTAACATATTTGTAGATGCTGAAAGACAATGCCTTGGAAATATATGATGTGTCTTGTTTACACATTCTTTGTACCATCTAATGCCTGACACACACATAATAGCACTGAATAAACATGGCTATCAGCAACCAATTTTGATCTACCATGACAGTTGTCCTTTCTGCCTCTAGGTTTTCAGTCTCATAGACAAGGGACTTCTGTCCTTTTTTTCTCTTTTTGACCTTGCAGTCTTGTTTTTTGCATTCCATCTCAATATGCCTCCCAAAAAATCTAAAATCTCTCTACCACATCCAGTGAAATTTTCAATTTAAAAAGTCATACAGAGTGTGAGCCCCCTGTAGCATGTAGCCTCTGCCCAATCCGCATCATGGATGGAGGGTATTTCCAATTTATGTCTGTGTTTCAGGGTAGATTTAGACTCTGAAGCTCCACTTACTATTAAAGCTTTGTGCCAAGTACTCTCAGCTTTCAAAACTGAACTTACAGTACCAATGATTTTATCTCTGCCATCCCGGAGGTTACAGTAAGTCTGACCTGACGGCTATTGAGACCCACACAGACTACCTCAAACATAAATGAGCGAACTGGCTGCTTCCCATAATAATTTGATTGCGGCTCATGATCAACTTCATGCTAAGATAGATACATTCAGAGAAAAAATGGCTGACATGGAGGATCACTCTCTTCGGAACAAAATCAAAATACCAGGCATTCCTGACTCATTTTCAAATGCAGAGTTAACAGACTATATTAGTAACCTTTTCTGAAAACTACTGCCTTGATAATAACAATTCACTCTCAGACTGCATTTACCATCTCTCTCATCTCTTGAAGCTTCTGGTTCCCTACATAGGAACACCCTCCTCTGGGTTTATTTCAAGGAGGTGTGAGCATACATTGGGAACTTGATTTGTTACCCGAAATTATAAGCTCCTAGGAGCAGGGTCCTCCTCGCTCCTGTTCTCAAGGCCCTCTTCTCTAGCATTTCAATGACAGTCTTTACCTTCCCAGTTGTTTAGTGTACTGAGAATTGTGGAGCTAATTGTTGCTTGTGCTCTGTCTATGTTACCATATTGTAATGTAATGTTCTGTAATGTCCTACTGTCGCCGTATGTAAGGTGCTGCAGGCCACTTGTGGCACATTATAAATAAAATGTAATAATAATAATAATAATAATACCTATGCTTTCCTTTTTTATATTGTTTCCATGATTCTTAATATTTTTGATATATATATATATATATTCATGTTACTGTTGTTGTTTTGATTGCTTATTGTGTTTATAGTGTGTATGAAACTGCAAAAGGTTAGACGGGGCATTTTATACTCATTGGGGACTTTTGAAAAAGGTATGTATGGTATACTGTGCTAAGCATTGTGATTTGTATACTGTGAAAAAATATTTTTGGATAAGTGGTTTGCTGTCTGTTAAATAAGCAGGATGCTAGAATAAGATATAATTTTAATGATCTAAAAATCACATATCCATTGTATAGACATATACACAAACATATGATATAATGAACATTAATAAGATTATACACAAAAAAATGCAATAGTAAAAATTTAAGTATGATCACAAGATTGTAGTGACAACTGACCATCACTAGCTATACAAGCATTTTATAATCTGAAACTCATGTATCTAAATCATGCAGAGGTCCCAGAACACTATGTAACTGAATGGTTGTTACTTTGTAGCAGCGCTTCCCCTGTCAGCATGATTTTAATTATATCTAATTCCACAAACAGTTGTGACAGCAAGAAAGGTTTAAATGAATGTCTTTTCACTACTGGTGTCCCAGTGTAAGAATATATCCGCACTTAGAAATAGGTATTCAAATAGGCATAGTAGATAAATATAATGAAACCTGTCACCCACCACATAAATGAACCTAAGGATGACAGGTAAGCACAATTTACTTCACTTTACTAAATGTTTTTCTGAATTTCTCAATAATAAACTTTTGGCTTATGGGTGCCATGAAAACAATTCTGATGCACTAGGGTGCCATGATTCAAAAAAGTGTGGGAACCACTGCCTGAAAGATTCAAAAAGCATTCTAAATTATTACTAAGCCATTAGATCTTGACTAAATAGTGGCAAAAGCCATATAGGTCCTGAGTTATTGATTGCTTACATATAGTATAAAGGATATAAATTGTGTTGCATATGAGCTAATTGTCTTACATACCAATCTTGTTGATATATAAACAACATTTCTTATGTTTTTTTAATATATTTAATTTTAAATAAAAAATATTAATCTATTATATTGTTTCTGATGTTTGTATTAACGCACCCTGAGGTGAATTATTCAAGGATTCACCTCATATATTACCAAGATTAAATAGCCATTCTAAATTATTACTATTAGATCTTGACTAAAAAGTGGAGTTACTGAACAAAGTGAGATACATGATAAAGAAGAAATATCAGGGCCAAACCAAAAGTGCTTAACCAGTGCTGGAAAAATGTGGCTGGCAAAGAATGTAACCCAATACATAAGAGCTCCAGTAAAACAGCTATACCAAGAATATTCAAAATACAAAAAATAAATGACAGCTTGGACAGAACACACCATTATTTGCAAAGCATATGAGCAATGTAAACTTAGGACATCAATTTGCAAATTAATAGACAATGCCTATCTGCCATACATGTTAAGATTAGATCAGAGGTTTCCAAACTTGGGGCCTGATTCAGCAAGGATTGCAGTTGCTAATATGCACACAATCGGCCAATTGTTTCATTCTGCACATGCGTATGCATCGCAGTGCGTGAACCCTCCACTGCGATCGGTATGCGATCACAGTGACTATGCAGACCCATCACAGAGTGATTGACAGAAAGTACCATTTGTGGATGGTGGGAGAAATGCAGGCATGCCAGTGCTTTCGAATGCCGTTGCAGGGGCATGCATAGCTTGCGATGAAGTTAGCAATTTCTGAGTAAGG
The DNA here is from genome assembly GCA_031769625.1 of Taudactylus pleione. Lineage (NCBI taxonomy): Eukaryota > Metazoa > Chordata > Amphibia > Anura > Myobatrachidae > Taudactylus > Taudactylus pleione. Next base: position 16,923,091 of record JAUIMM010000120.1, read on the forward strand.
TCTGACCTTGTGCAAGTGTGCGTGAGGCTGCAATGGTACTCGATTGTACTAATGGTTTTGCAGTCTTGATAAACATTATGGATTATGGTAAAGTGAGCATCCTTGTATAGTGCTGCGACGGCATAGCAGTTGCAATGGATTAGCATACTATCGCAGTTGAACTGCGTGCGTAATCGCAGCTGCAATGGTAATAGCATTCCTTGCTGAATCAGGCCCCCGGTCCTCAAGGCATCCTAATGGTCCAGGTTTAAAGGATAGCCATGCTTGACCACAGGTAACTTAAGCTGGGTACACACGTAAAGATTTTCTGTCCAACCATCCAACTAGTTGATTGGTTGGAATGAAAATCTGGTAATTTATGGGAGTAAATGATGATCAGCAATTTGCTCCTAAATGCCAGAAAACAGATGAAAATGGACATTCAGACAAGTTTGTTAAATGTTGATCTAAACAACAGTTTTTGTCCATTTTCCGGCGTTTGGGAGCAAATTGCTGATTGTCATTTGCTTTCATACCTTACCAGATTTTCATTCCAACCAATCAACTAGTTAGATGGTTGGACAGAAAATCTTTACGTGTGTACCCATCTTTAGTGTCTCAGGACCTCATTCAGAGTCGGTCATTGCGGCCGCACTGTCGTAAGGTAAAAGGGGCCGGATATGCAAATGAAGTGCTCGCAAGTTGCGTCGTTAAGATGTGATTGTTAGCTGGATGAGCGAGGGGAAGATGCGGCCATAAGACTAAAAATACGCCCCCTTCTCATTCGCATTACACTTCATCTCCAGGCATATAAGGATTAGTCGAGACCATCGGAGCTGGTCGTAGAGTTTAAGGTTGACCATACCCTCTCTTAAGCACTACGATCAAGTCAGTGTAAAAACCTCCCATGTCACATGTGCCATGACACTACTTAGTTAATTATGCACTCCCATAAAACGCCATTTGCATAGTCAGGCACGCCTGTGTTCGGATCTCCACTCCCCCGTTCACAAGCACCTTCCCCTGTTACCACCGACAAACACCTCATCCTGTCACTCAAACTAACGACCTGGCCAAGTTGAAGGAGAGAGAAATTTATGATCGTAATAGCTAGTTTGCGCACGCGCATTGCGAGTTTTACGCATGCGCAGTTTAGCAAACATCGGTGGCGTACGACCGCAATGACCGACTCTGAATGAGGTCCTCAGTCTTTTGATTTACTCATTTGTGCTTAACCATGGATAACCTTAAAATCTGGACCTTTAGGGTGCTTTGAGTACAGAGTTTGGGAACCTCTTGATTAGATAATCAACCAAGAAGTACAGGTATTGCCAACTAAACCTGAAACACCCAAGGAAATAGTCAATCCATTAGTCAAGAAGCAGCAGTACTGTATTAAGAGAAAAATCACCAATAACCCAGTTTTCTCGGCAGAAGTGATAAAAAAAACTAAACCTCATCCTCAAGCCCAAAATAGTAAAGATTGTGCCCCATACACCACAAACTAAAACCTTAACCCAGAGTTTCCCAAACTATTACAGTCCAGGTTTTATGGATGTCCATGCTTGAGTCCAGACAAATAAATAAAATTAACTGATGCACTAATTAAGTCACCTGTGTACAAGTATGGTTTCCTTTAAACATAGAATGTAATGGTAGAGTTTGGGAAACTCTCCCTCAACCCTCAAACAATTACACAAATAATATCAAGGCAGTGACTGCCTAATCAAAATAAACAATGTACAAAAACAGTGACAACAATAAACTTGACTAGCAAAAATATGAAAAATAAGCAATATGCTCAAATTCAATCAAAAGCACTGGGCAATGTGCACTATGCAAATTTCCCTACATAAATGTATTTACACTATTAACAGATTCACAATTTACAAATATAAAAAAGATTATAGTATAAAAAAATACCATATAGCAATTTACAGTCATTACTGAAATACAAAGGAAATATTCACATGTAGTAGTTAAAAGACTTTGTTTTCAGAAATGTCAGTCCTTCTTTAATGCCTGATTAAAAAGGCCCAATGATATGACATAAAATACAGTAATGAATGAGTGCAACGTAAAGACCAGTATATGCCAAGACACAGTTTAAAGTGTATCAGCAACTAAACCAGAATGCAATAAAATGTATACAATACAATACTATTGAATGCACCACTCAGTTCAATTTGTCATTAAAGGAACTGGGGGCCTGATTCACTACGCATCACTATTGCACTCGCAGCTGCGATTATGCATGCAGTTCTCCTGCGAAAATATGCTTATGTCTGCAACTGCTCAACAGCATAGATGCCCACTACCACTTTCACACATGCATAAGACCTCGCAATCCTGTGAATACATTGGTAACATTTAGTAACTTTAGACCCTTATGCAGAGTTACAGCTGGTCTGACCTGTCTCAGAAATTGCAACTATCATCGCACGCAGTGAGTACTCAAGTAGCAAATGCCGTCGCAGTAGCTAAATATGAATGCCCAGGAAACGGCGTTCAAATGGACAGGCATGCCTGCATTTCTCTGACTACTCCCTTATCACCACCCCTAAAAAACACTGACATCCCGTCACTCCATCTGCGATGGCTTTGTATCTGCATACGTGATCGCAATGCGATCACAATACTGGCCAGTGCACGTGCACTGTGATGCATACGCATGCAGTTGTGATCCGTGATGAATCAGACCCTGGGAGCATTACTGTGTGATATTATATGGTCATAGGTAAGTGAGATGACCATTGATATTGAATTAATGGTAAATGGGATAAGTTGGTGGAATATGGAAAATGGGCATTGCTTTAAAAAAATTGTGCTGAAATTGCCCATGGGTGGTACTATACATGCACCACTGTGCAAAGTAATCCTATCTAGAGAACCCTGGGTGCATCCCTGATGAAATATAATTTGCATGTCAATGAATATAGGTTTCTCTAATTGATTGATTCTATGAAGTTAATTGGCCTGGAAGTTAAAATAAAGTGTGTCCCTTTTGTATGCCAGAGTGCTGTCCTTGCATTTCTCAAAGTGTAGAAGGCCCCCCCATATCTGGGTGAAATATATAGGGAAAGTTTGCGAGCAATGTAGCAGAAGAGAAAAAGTGGTATCCTACAAGGTAGCCATACAGAGACCTAACCCCATTGTGCTGAAGAGCTATGTAGCAACCTCACTTCGAAATAACAAACCAGTAATGCTAATTATAAATACAAGCATGTACTCCTCAACAGATCCACATTCTGGCACGGTGTGTGAAAATCCCAGTTCCCCATCTGCATCAGTATGTCTGTCCATTTTAATATTAACAAAATAATATTCCACTGACGCAAAGAATATTACCTTAAGGTTAAAGGCATTGCAGAAAACTGGAAATTACCTCCTAACACCAAGGATTTTTTTTATTCATCACATATGCTTTTGTTGAAATAGCTGCTCTTTTGTTGGAGAGTTTTAGAAACAATATTCTATTGCTCCCATAAGTTTTATTTTCCATGTATTAAGCAAGTGAACATAACAGAAATATAATATACCAATTATACACATTTAACCCATTTAGAAAATTCTCTGTGTGTCAACACATCTAAAGACACATATTTAATTTTGTTTATGAGCCATTATGCATTGCAGTGTATTTTCACTTTGACTGTATGTTTTATTGAAAACAGAAACAATGGTATGGTAAAATGGTATCAATTAACTAGTACCAGGAAATATAATGTAAATTTCTGATACAAGCATAAAGCTTAAGTGCTGAGTTTAATATTTTTTACGGATTCTATATTATCTCATTAAAATAAATAGTAAAACTGTGAAAAGAAAATTAACAGATACCCAGCATTGTCAGACTGTCCATCTTGCAAAAAATAATAAAAAATGAGAGAGAAGTCACAAGATGTCAGCAGACCCTTTTAGATTTAGATGTTGATTTCTTGTGATGATTGCTTCATCCAGTGCCTGAAACAGCCTTTTCTTGGCTCCCCCCAAGTGTTGACAGAGACAGATTCCTTTGATCATGCCCCCCTTCACAAACCATTTATCGGATGAAAGATCAAATGTATTCCGAGGTATGAAAGCTTCACTAAGGCCCAGCCTGGGGAAACAAGCAGAGAGCTATGTCAGGTCGAGAACCCAACTCAAGCATTTCAACGTTATCAAGGTAGAAATGTTTTCCCTGAACACACCTCTGATATTTGTTAAGAAAATACTTCCATTTAAAGTCACATTGACATAATGGCATGGCTTACGGTTTCATGGAAGGGTGCATAATTAACAAATAAAAGGGAAGTGACAGTTGCTTAGTCTAAAATCATTATATCAGTCAGACAATTAGGTAGACAATTGTGTGCTTCATGAACAGTACTGTATGCCACATCCGAGCCTGGAATCTAAGTACATTAAGCTCTATGCAACAATGCAGCCATATCAGCTTGTAAAGGCAAAAACAACAAAGGTCTCTCACATCAAATCTATATACCTTATATTTGTAAACAAAAGAAATCTCCAAAAAGCAGTGCTGTGTACAGAATTAGAAATAAATCGTTAGTTCAGGAGTTCACATGCTGATATTAACACACATACACGTATTGTGGGCAAATATGCATATACTGTGTGTGTGAGTATGTATATATATATATATATATATATATATATATACACATACACACACACACATCTTCCCCAATGCTCCATCCAGGGCAGCATCAAAATATATCCAAGGTACTAAATAAGGTGCACTTACCAGGGACTTTCCAAAGGTAGAAAGGCTTATTTATTCCTTACTGCATAATAGCAATGTCGCAAGTAGTCATAGGTCGATGTTTTGGTGAATGAGTGTAACCTTCTTCAGGACAGACTTCCCAAACCACCAAGATAGACCCATGCTCCACAGTGTACTGAGCCTCCCTATATACCCCCATGCTTGATTGCTGGCCACACCTCCAGCTACATAAATTAATGGAACAACCAAATCTATTCCACAAAATTATTATAGAAAAAGCACAACCTAAATAGTGATTTACATTAAGGGGACATCCACAAGCTGGCCACACCTCAAGGCCATCTGCAAAGTACAAAATCATGGTTTATCAGCATTAAAAGCCACATTGTGGCTACAGTCACGGCACTTTTGGTTTGCGTTCAACCGCAAGCTGAAATCATTGGAAAATGCATTCCACGCACCGGAAGTCAGGTGGTTTCCTTCTCGGAAATCCCAAATAAGGGCAATCTTGTCAATTGAAAGCAAAAACATGTACTAACAGCATTCACAACATATTAACCATAGCATTTTCCGGGGTTAAAGAGAAGCTCATTAACACTGTGTAAGTACAGAAAATGTAAAGATACAAAAAATGTAAAGATATATAAAATATTGAAACATATATAAACATAGTGTACATAAAGATCCCAAAGATTCCCCCTTGGTCAAAACATTAATACATATCAACGATATATCCAAAGTATTGACATATACTAATTAATCAAACTAATGAAAAATATAAAAAAATATATTAAAAAATCAAAAAACTTGAAAGTCTAAAAAATCTCTTAAATATGTAACTGTCGGTAGACCAAAATCCTAAACAACCCACCACTCTATTAAACATTAGTTCAAAAAAATGTTCAGGTGGTTGTATTCATTGAGTCTTTTAGGTGATACCATATGGAGTTTATGGATCCACCTGGCTTCCTTCCTCAAAAGAATCAGTCCACGGTCACCACTCCTTTTCAGAGGTATCACCCGATCAATCATCATATACTTTAAGGACAATACCTAATGTTTCATATGCAGAAAGTTTAATGCCACTTTCACTTTCACTGTTCCGATGACTTCTGATTTATTAGTATTCCCCTTCTCATAGGCCAGTTTGATATGAGAACGATGTTGCAGGGGCATTGTAAAAAATATGATATAGTCCAGTTGACAAGTTAACAGATGTATAAGGATCCACCTTCCACTGTGGGGATGTGGAAATTAATTCCCCACTAATAGTGCTCTACATGTTGTGCACCCCAGGCAATGGAAGCACCCTTTGTTCGTGGTTAGCCAATTGGCCCTATTGGTTGTTGTTGGTTCCATATAGGTACTTTAAAGCAAATCCATGTACCTTATATTTGTAAACAAAAGAAATCTCCAAAAAAGCAGTGCTGTTTACAGAATTATAACTAAATTGTTAGGAGTTCACATGCTGATATATACACAAACACATATGGTGTGCATATATGCATATACTATGTCTGAGTATCTCTCTCTCTCTCTCACTCTCTCTCTCTATATATATATATATATATTTATATAAATATATATATATATATATACACACCATATATGTGTGAGTATGTATATATATATATATATATTCTATGTGTGTGTGTGTGTGTCTATATATATATATATATATATATATATATCTCCAAATAAAACACACAATGTCACAGCATGCACTGGTCCCGCATTTCGGTTTACTAAACCATTTTGAAGAACAGATGACAAGTAAATGGTACAAAATCACTTACCTAAATAGCAGTAATCACCAATCGTGCAAGAGAAAAGTACACCCAGTCACAGTAGCACTGATTATGTCATCAGGCGGCACCTGACACCAGGAGTGCACATTGATGACTCTCCTGGACTCTACAGCCAGCCGGGATGGGTTATCTAGGAGACAGTGGCAACAAACATGAACACACCATCCAGACAGAAATAAAGAAGCAGAAAAACATAAGGACATACAAATCGATGATAATTAAATAAAGTAAACAAAAAAGACTATAGAGGCTGCATATATCTACACTACCTAAAACAAAAAAAATAATACATCCAAAAGCAGCAACATATACCTGATGCTACCTAAATAGGATAAATAAGAGCAACATCTAATCATATACTGTAGAAAAATATATATAGGGCAATACAGAAAAATAATAAAGGAAATCAGAGAAAACAATTATACGACTGATATTCATTTAATCCAAATGGAAAAACCATATTAAGTTTATGAATCCATCTGGCTTCAAACTGAAGCAGCTTTCTTTCTGTCTCCTCCATATAAAGTGAGAGGTACCTGGTCGATCATTTTATATCTCATTGATACCAGAGTGTGGTTAAAGTCCCTGAAATGGCATACCACAGGCTGATCACAGATTTTTTCTTGTAGGGCAGCCCTAATGGCCTACCTATGGACTGCCATCCTCTCTTTAAATGGTCTGGAAATTTTGCCCATGTATAAAAGATCACAAGGGCAATTAATTAAATACACAAAAAATCTGCTATAACAGGACAAAACATGTCTAATGGTGAACACTTTACTAGAATGGGAATAAAAAAATAAATCCCCAGGTTCCAGATAGCGGCATGTGACAAAGCCAGTACACCAATAATTCCCCGGTTTCTTACTGAGGAAATGACTTGTGGTTAATTGTTTAAAACCTTTAATATGTGCATGGTCTAAGGCATGAATATTACACCCATGCTGAAAACACGGCATAATGCTGGTGTCCTTAAACATTTTCAGATCCGGATCTTCACTGACAATAGGCCAATAGTTATTTAGTTCTTGGTAGTTTGCATTATAGTATCACTGGAAAACATAAATGTATAGGGGTTTATAATTTTATTTTGGTTAGTCTCACATTCTCCAATAGAAAGAAATGATTACCTTGAACAGGATAATGCCTTGTTTTTGGCTACCAATAATAAACTTTTGCAAGAAACTTGGACATCATCAAGTCCATTTTACCCATAGTGTCCTCCTCATTACTGTAAATTATCCTGATACACATAAACTGCAAAAAAGGCAGACCCCATTTAAGGGGCAGGGGATGATGACTCCTGAAGTATATTAAGGTGTTGTGATGTGTTTGCTTTTGGTACAGGGTAGTCTGATAAGCACATTGAAAAGTGAATCTTAGTATTGCTGAATTCTGAAGTAAATGTGATATTCTCATCCGAGACATTAATAAACTTAATGTCATGTTCAGGCTATGGTGGTTCTCTGTAGATAGAATGGAAGAAGTGGACCAAGGTTGAGAAAGGACAGGGAGCCAGGGGACCTCAATATATTCCTTCCTCATCCACAAGTACTGGATGTTTGCTAGACATGACCAAAGGTGCAGAGTCTAACTTACTGGGAGGTGTTCACCAATGAGCCCTTCAAGCTGTATTTGGGTTTAAGCTGCACCCAGCAAGCAGGTCAGGTTGATCAGATATCTGGCACAAGTGAGAAATGGAAGAACATTATCACAGGGAAAGCATAGGAGAATGATACTGGTAGTGTGCACTTGGGTGATGTACTGGGTGCACACACTGTAGCTTCAGATGCAGAACTGGCAGAGGAGAATGGCACTATGAGATATACTTGAATGATGTACTGAGTACTTACACTGTGGTCCCAGATGCAGAACTGGCGAAGGAGGATGACACTTCGGAGATAGTACTCAGGTAATGTACTAAGTACACACCCACACCGTGGGTAAACACTAGGAGATTATCACTGGAAGAAAGGAGCTTTGAACCTGGAATGCTGCAACAGCTAGCATATACTGGAAGTAATAATGTTGTAAATGCAACTTCCTGTTTTCTGGAGCCCGGCTAAATAACCTAAGGCAGCAGTCCACTGGAGGATAGTGTCAGCTGAAAGCAACCAATGCTACCATTGGGTAAAAGGCTAATCAGGTGATATAGACTGTCATGGCTGCAACCATGATGGTAACCGCTGGAACCAAAACACGGAGCGAGCACATGGATGTCCTAGCAGACCACAGGTATAATCCTTAGCACATCACTCGCCACCACACCTGGCGTCTGACTGCTGGAGAAGTCAGGGGAAGCCAGTGCTAAGGCAAGTAACTGCCGATCCTAGGCCACAACCTTACAGTCCAGAGCTTCAGATTATACTTCCTTAGTACCTGCCAAGATAATAAGTATGTTGTCTATATACCTGGTAAATAAAAAGTTGTGAGCAGAAATCCATGATTGTGAAAAATATTTATATATAGTCATGCCCTTATATTAAGGTTGACTCTACTAAACAACATTCTGCCATCATACATTTGAGAGGAGGAGCATGGAGTTTCAGGGTCTAAACATTAAAAGTTATAAGACATACTGTGCTGAACTTGGCATGTCTACAATTATAACTCAGTGCTACATGCTAAATAAATTAAAAATTAGAAATTTGGAATCATAAAAATTAAAATTTCACTATTTTTCATCCACATCCTGTTTAAAACAATTGACTATTTTGAGGTACTTTTGGGAAGGCATAATTCAGAGTAGAGGATGATATAAGACTAGGGCCTTTATTTTTGAAGCAGCGGTTTTTATAAGCTACTGCTTCCTGGTGGGCTGCAAGTGGAAATTTAAAATACCAGGCACAGTCAGTGTAAAACACATCAGGACTAACACTAACTGCAGGCTTCATTAGTAAAGCCCAAGGGATTTGTTTTGTTAGAAGCTCTTGATTCAGTTTAGGGCGTTTTGAGGTTATTTTTTTTTAAAAACTGTTAAAATATGCCCTATGTTAAAGGTAAGAGTTTTCATAATGTTGTGCATGTCAATGAGCTGCCTGCAGGGGGTGTAGAGTAAATAACTTTACTTAAGTATAGCAAATTTATCCTTGCTAATATAATTTTTCTGTAAACTGGAGGGAAATAATCACTATTTATGCCATACAGGGACTCCGTGTTGTTGTTTTCAGGTTAGGGGAGCAGACTGTGAAATTATTAGCCCTATACCACTCTATTTAGACTTTAGTAAGGTCCATGTGGTGACAGAGGCATCAGTTAAGGAATTACCATAGAAGCTTTTAGCTACATGACAACATTAAGCACTTTATGCACTGAATAAGCTTGATGGAGACAGCAAATTAAATAGTTCTATGAGTTCCTAAGGTGCATGTGCTGCACCTTGGAAAAATTTCCCTGGCCCAGGCATTAATAAAGCATACCACACTCATTTATGAACCAGTAAATCACTAGTATCATTTGTCTTATTGACCTTTTAGAATTCAGAGGAAACCTTCTCCCACCAGCATGTCTGGACACATTTCTGACTGGTATCACAGCCCCACAACACAACAAAGCTCAGCAGTGTGCCAGCTATCACTCAACACCACTGGCTGCACCTCCAGTATGGACTGAAGACAAAAGGAATAACAGATCAGCAACAACCCTGAAACACAACAAATTCAAGCAGTGTGACCAGTCAGCTACCACCTCAAATTGATGGCAGCAGCCTAACTACAGACCACGGAAACAGGCATAAGCTAACAACTGGATCTCTCATCAAGGTAGATAGCTATATTAGATCTGTAGCTCCCGTGATTCCTTCATACTTATATGTCCTCAACAAGAGTGCGAGGCACAGCACAGATCCGCAAAATGCCCACTCAACACATCCAACTGCAGCTTCAAAAAAGAAATCAAACAGTAGGCAACATCAAGGCTCACAAATCTATTACCCAAACATCCCACTGAGTAAAACCACTTCCCTCCACAGGTTATGGATACTGAATTAGATAAATGTAGTGACTGAGAGGTATGTTGGAACCCAGTGAGATAATGGTGTGTACTGAGTGGGATTTGTATGCACATAACTGATCAGACCTTCAGTTGCATAGACTACATGTGTGTTTTCCAGTAGGCAGATCCACCATTTTTGAAGAAATTGATGGCAACCACATATCTCTTTTTCCCTTCCAAAGCTGGGTCTCAAATTGAGATAAAATGTGTTTTCTATTGTATATACTGTATACTCCAACTTTGTGGGCTGGCTAAGAGCACTGCCTCTCAACATTTTTAATTTGGAAAAAAAATTTCTGGTGTCAAGAATAATCTGTAGTCTTTTATACAGTCATTTATTTTCATTTGTATTTCAATAGCGTGTGTCTTGGAGAGGTAGCATATATTACTGTACTTACTGGGTGTTGGCGGCAGCTAATAAGGACATTACATGTATAATTAGAGTTAAAAAAAATTTTAAATGTTGGTGTAATAAAAAATATGAATGGTTAAAATAACAATCCCTCAATTTCCTATCTCATTGTACATTCACTTGGTGTGGTGGTGTGAGGTTCTGGTTTTGTTGTGGACCCGGGGTGGTAATAGGAGCAGACACTGAAGCAGGTTTAAGAGTAAATGTGGAGTTTTTAATGAGTAGCTTAACATATATGAATGTGGTAAAACAGAAAGTCTGGTTATAGCACTAAAGTGCACTTGGGAGCTGTAGTGAGGCTAATAGGAAAAAGTCCAGTTAGTGACAGGCAATGGAAAATGTCCAGGTAGTGACTGGTTAATAGAAAATGTCCAGGTAGTGTCAGACAAGGGGAACTGTCAGGTGGTGATTGATTGATGAAGAATGCAGACTGAGGAAGAAATATCCAGCAGTGTGTTAGTGGAGGCAAAGTGCAGGGTGAACAGCAGGACTCAGGTACTCAGGCAGATGGAAGGTAATGGTGGATGCAGAGTAGTCCTTGTGGGTTTGGAGCAGACAAGCAGGAAGGCAGGTAGTGTTTCACAGGTAAGAGGTATGAGCACAGGGAACTCTCTCTCAGCTATGCTGAGAAACACATTGCACTTGCAATGAAGTGAGGCTGTGAACCTCCCTAAATACCAAGTGCTGTGCCGTGACTGGCCAGAGAGAGCATGCGGCAAACCAGGATTGGGCGAGCAAATCACATGGCCGGAGGCAAGATGGCAGCGCCCATGCCAAACAGAATGGAAGCACTGCCAGGCCTCACCAGCCCAACATGACAGCATGCCCGCACAGAGACACGCACAGCCAATGCCCCATGCCACACACCAGCACCACTGCCAGACATCACCCACCACAGTGCACTCAAATGTAATACCCGTCGACCACCATGCCAAGAAACCCTGGTCATGACAGTACCCCCCCCTTATGGTTGGCCTCTGGACACTCACCAGGTCTTCCAGGATGAGCTGAGTGGAATTTCCTGATGAGTGCGGGAGCATGGATGTCTCGGCCATCGGTCCAAAAGCCCTCCTCCAATCTAGGAGATATTGTAGTCGTCCCTTGTGGATATGAGAATCCAGGACCTGGGAGACCTCGTACTCCACGCCTCTCTCTGTCTGAATGCGTGAGGGAACAGGATGGACCTTGCAAAATTTGTTCAAGATTAGGGGTTTCAGGAGGGAGATGTGGAATGAGTTAGTAATTTTTAGGTAAGCGGGCAACTCTAGGTGATACACCACAGGGTTGATGATATCTGTGATGGAGAAGGGTCCGATGAACCGGGGAGCAAATTTCATCGAAGGTACTCTAAGGCGGAGGTTCCGGGTGGACAACCAGACTTGGTCTCCAACTTGCATGCAAGCTACCTTCCTACATCTCCTATCTGCCTAAAGTTTGTAGCAAGAGGATGCCTTCTCCAAATTAATACGTACTTGTGACCAATTAGATGCAAATATTCGTACGGTATCCTCCATGGCTGGCACATCAAAGACTGGCAGGCTGCGGAATTCAGGATTCTGAGGATGAAGACCGTAGATGATCAGAAATGGGGTTTGATTAGGAGAGGAATGGTAGGAGGCATTATGTGCAAATTACGCCCATGGTAGCAACTCAGACCAATTGTCTTGGGATTATGACATGAAGATCTATAGGAAGGTCTCAAGGTCTTGATTGACCATTTCTGTGGATCCATTGCTTTGGGGGTGATAGGCCGTGGAAAAGTTCAACTTTACTTGTAAAACAGAACATAGGGCTCTCCAGAATTTTGCCACAAATTGCGTACCATGATCAGAAATTATTTTGGTAGGAAGTCCATGGAGGCGGAATATGTGCTGGATGAACAGATGAGCCAAGTCAGGAGCAGTAGGCAGTTTCTTTAGAGGTACATAATGGACCATCTTCAAAAATTGGTCCACCACGACCCAGATGGTGGTGTAACCCTGAGAGTTCGGTAAATCCATTACACAGTTCATGGAGAGATGCGTCCATGGACATGATGGAATAGGCAGGGCAACAATTCACCAGCTGGGGCTTGATGCGAAGACTTATGCTGAGCACATGAGGTACATGAGGAAATAAACTCCAGCACATCAGCCTTCATGGATGGCCTCCAGTAACTTCTATTTAAAAGTTCCAGAGTCTTCAGAGTACATGAGTGACCTGCAAAGTGAAAGGAATGAGCCCAGGTGAGGAGCTGCTTCCTTAACTCTGGGGCCACAAAGGTCTTCCCAGTAAGGGGTTGTATTTGTACAGTGACAAACACTCTTGACTCCAGCACAGGGGCACTACATAGAGTCTCCGAATTGTCATTACAGAGGAGAGATCTAGACAGAGCATCCACTTTTTGATTAAGAGCTCCAGATCGGAAGGTCAGGGTGAACTGGAAATGAGCAAAGAAGATAGCCCATTGGGCCAGACAAGGACTCCCACACTGGATATTTTTGAGAAAGAGGAGGTTCCGATGGTCAGTGAAGACAGTGAAGGGAAATTTGGCCCCTTCTAGTAAGTATCTCCACTTCTTCAGCGCCAACTTCACTGTCAAGAGTTCTTGTTCCCCTATGGCATAGTTCCTTTCAGCAGGAGAGAACTTTTTGGAGAAAAACCCACAGGGATGAACTCGGTTGTCTTCATAACACTGAGATAAAACTGCTCCCACTGCTTATGATGAGGCATCCACCTCTAATAAGAAAGGTCTATCCAGGTCCAGTTGTCTTAGGACAGGAGCTGTGATAAAGGCTTGTTTCAGAAGCTGGAAGTCTGTCTCTACTTCGGGTGACCATAGGGCAGGATTGGCGCCTTTATGGGTCAGGGCCATAATGGGAGCCATCAGTGATGAGAATCCTTTTATAAAACATCTATAATAGTTGGTGAATCTGAGTAGTCTCTGGATGGCTTTCAAGGTTTGAGGTCAGGACCAATCCAGGATCGCCTGTACTTTCTTGGGATCCATATCTAGGCTGGAGCCAGAGGTGACATAACCAAGGAATGGCACACTGGGTACACTAAAGACACATTTATCCAGCTTACAGTAGAGGTGGTTTTCCCTCAGACGAGACAGCACCTCCTTCACATGTTTATGATGTTCCTCTGAAGAAGATGAGAAAATCAATATATCGTCCAGATAGACAACAACAGACACGTACAATAAGTCCCTGAAAATTTCATTGACAAAGCCCTGAAAGACAGCAGGGGCATTGCACAAGCTGAGGCATCACAAGGTATTCAAAATGTCCATCTCTAGTATTAAAAGCGGTCTTCCACTCATCACCTGAGCGAATATGAATGAGATTGTAGGCCCCTCTAAGATCTAACTTGGAGAATATGATGGACCCCTTGAATCTGTCAAATAACTCTGTGATTAGTGGAAGCGGATATCGATTCTTGACCATTATATCATTCAAGCCTCGGTAGTCTATGCAAGGTCTTAAGCCACTGTCCTTTTTGGCAACAAAGAAGAACCCAGCTCCAGCAGGAGAGGTGGAGGGGCAAATAAATCCTTTCTCCAAATTCTCCTAAATGTATTCAGACATAGCTTTGGTCTCCGGTAAGGACAGAGAATAGGTGTGACCACAAGGCAGCATCTTGTCTGGCAATAGATCAATTGGACAATCCCACTCTTTATGAGGAGGTAAGACATTGGCTTGTTGTTCAGAGAAGACATCAGTAAACATTTGATATTCCTTAGGAATTGATGGAGATATTACAGAAGCTGTTTTCCTTACAGGTCGTATCTTGGGAAGACAGGATTTCTGACAGTCAGCTCCCCATGAAAGAATTTGCATAGAACACCAGTCTATCCTAGGATTGTGCAGATGTAACCAGGGTAGTCTTAAAATGACGTCTTGAGATGCCTCTGGTATCACTAAGAACTTTAAAGACTCAGAATGGAGTGCTCCGATACGGACTAGTACTGGTTGAGTCTCTTTGGTGATGACTCCATTAGCCAGAGGCCGACCATCTACAGCAGTCAAGGAAATCACATGATGGAGGGCTGAACAAGAAATCTGTAGTTTGTCCACTAAGCTGGAGGTTATGAAATTTCCGGCTGCTCCAGAATCTAGTAGAGCAGTAACAAAGACAGGTTTTGACTTGAGATCTATGGCTAAGATCAATACGAAATCTTTAGAATTTGGGGACGGGCTTATTACTCCTAACTTGATGTCCCCAGGGTCAGTTAGGAATGGGCGTTTCCCAATTTTCGGGAACAGGAGGCCACCAGGTGACCAGAATCTCCACAGTATAGGCAGAGGTTTCTTTAATATTCTTCTCTGATGTTCCTCTTTGGAGAGATGGGTATGATTCACCTGCATTGGCTCTTCATCTGTAGAAGGAGGGGCTGGACGGGTAATAGAGGGAGGAGTAAATGACCTTTGCAGGTCAATTCTGTGCTTCTCAGCCTGACATTCTCTGAAGCGTAGGTCAATCTTGTTACAAAGGGAAGTCATATCATTTAGGTTAGCAGGAAGGTCACGGGTGACCAGATCATCCTTTAGTCGATCAGAAAGCCCATGCCAGAAAGCTGAGGTGAGGGCTTCCTCATTCCACTTGAGTTCTGATGCCAAAATCTGAAACTGTATGGCATATTGGCTGACAGGACAAGCTCCTTGTTTCAATGTCATAATACTGGATGAGGCTAATACAGTACATCCAGGCTCATCAAAATTCCTCCTGAATGATGCTACAAAGTCGGTATAGTTATCCATAAGAGAATTTGAATGCTCCCAGAGTGGGAAAGCCCAATCCAAGGCCGAGCCGCACAACAGGGAGATGAAGTAAGCCACTTAGGTTCTTGCAGTGGGAAAATTATCAGGCTGTAGGGTGAAATGTATATTGCACTGATTCAGGAATCCGCGACAGAGCATAGGGTTGCCGTCGAACTTGCTTGGCATAGGGAGATGTAAGTGGGGAGAAGCCCTGCTTCCTATATTCCAGAACATAGAAGCGGGTGTAGTTGCTTGTACCCCAGATGTGGATAAGGTGGTTTGCAGATTATCCTGTCATTTAGACATTTCTTGCAGAAACTGAACCATTTGGTGCTGCACGGTTTCCAGGTTTTCCAGATGGCCAGCAATGCACCAAAATAAATCTACTCCAGACTCCTGTTCCATGGCCGGATTCATGGGGCCAGTACAAACTGTGAGGTTCTGGTTTTGTTGTGGACCCGGGGTGGTAATAGGAGCAGACACTGAAGCAGGTTTAAAAGTAAATGTGGAGATTTTAATAAGTGGCTTAACAGACATGAATGTGGTAAAACAGAAAGTCTGGTTATAGCACTCAAGTGCACTTGGGAGCTGTAGTGAGGCAAAGAGGAAAAGTCCAGTTAGTGTCAGGCAATGGAAGATGTCTAGGTAGTGGAAGCCAAGGGGAACTGTCCAGGTGGTGATTGATTGATGAAGAATGCAGACTGAGGAAGAAATATCCAGAAGAGTGTCAGTGGAGGCAAGGTGCAGGGTGAACAGCAGGAATCAGGTACACAGGCAAGGGGAAGGTAATGGAGGATGCAGGGTAGTCCTGTGGGGTTAGAGCAGACAAGCAGGCAGGCAGGTGGTGTTTCACAGTTAACAGGTGGTGAGCACAGGGAACTCTCTCTCAGCTATGCTGAGAAACACATTGCACTGGCAATGAAGTGAGGCTCTGAACCTCCCTAAATACCAAGTGCTGTGCTGTGACTGGCCAGAGAGAGCATGAGACAAACCAGGATTGGGTGAGCAAATCACATGGCCAGAGGCAAGATGGCAGTGCCCATGCCAAACGGAACGGAAGCACTGCCAGGCCTCACCAGCCCAATGTGACAGGATGCTCCAGAGCCACACACAGACCTCACAGGTAATACCCGTCGACCACCATGCCGAGAAACCCTGGTCGTGACAGGTGGCAGTTAAATTCAACTTCAGTAGCTTTACTCCTGTCCTGGTGTAAGAAATAAAATCAATTTTGGGTCAGTCATATTATTTCAACATATACTTTTTAAAAGAGGTCAAGGGGAAAGAACCGTGTAAAAAGGGCACTTCAAATCTAAAAAAAGTTTCACAATCTTGAAGAAAATATCACCTCTTACAATAAAGGGAAAATTACCTGCCAAAACATGTAAAATTGCCAACATGCCATATAGGACACTCAGTGGCAAGGAAAGACTCAGACAATGGCCTTTTTTGTGAGTGGTGATACTATTACTGCTATTTCATGCACTGGCATGCCATTGTGAAAGCTGGGGCCAAACAGTCAGGCATCTTCTATAACATTTTCGTGTGATGCCCTGGGGGGGTCCTGGGCTGGACGTTTTTTGCGCCCCGGACGTGAACCCCTTAGTGTTAGGGACTGCTGGTAACAGAGAAGCCATGACGTGGCCCAGCAGCCTCCCATGTATTTGCAAAAGCATGCAACTAATATCTCTGAATTTCTATGACCATATAGTCTTCATATATTGTTGCAGGTATTATTCAGTGTGCTGAGGTACAATAGGGGGTTAAATCCCCCTCCTTTTTCTACTTAGTGTGACCCCTCCCTTTCATGCACCTGATTAGTACTGCTGGATTGATTGAGCTGCTGCCATTTTTGTTTGTTTATCTTCTATAACCTTGCATGCACCACCTTCTTGGTATGACTCTAGATGTGTCACCTTTAAAACAAGGAAATAAGTGTACAAAAAGTACAATAAGACAGAATAACAAATTGTGTTCAAAAACTTCACAGATAATCTAAAGCTGGGTACGCACTGACAGATATATTGGCCGATCAATTGGCCAAGAGTCTATAGTGTATGCACAGATCACCAGGAAAATCGACACAAGGCCATTTTCCAGTCGTTTTACAGTGCCGGATGCCAGCGCTGACGTGGGACTCCGGAGAGGTAAGTAATATTATGGGTGCAGGGTGTGCGGTGTGGGGCCCCCCTGAACCCAGGGGCCCATGTTCCCAGCACACCCTGCACCCATTATAGATACGCCCCTGCTGTGCTGGTTTAGTGGCATGTTGAGGCCATTAACTATGTTATTTTTTATGTCCCTGTACAGGTTGGGAAATGCCTTTATAGAAGGTTTGCAAAGCATTATATAAGTCAATTGTTTCTTTTTTTTGGAAAGCACTCTTCCTTGTCCCTTTCTGGGATAAGAAAATCAACTCCCAGCAGCAGCAGCCATGCTCAAGCATTCTTCTGTGGCAAGGACTGATGTAAATGTACTGTATCACATTTTTTTGGTAAATGCCTCCTCCCCTCCCCTTCTCCCTCATAAATTTTCTTTGGAATAAAAAAATTAAATTACATTTTCTACCAATAAAAAGTTCTGTCCCTACCCTACCTTCAATTACATACATACTCCAACTCCCTTAGGCCTCTCTTGAATAACAAGTGTTTCCTGATGTGCCATGTTTGATGTTGAACTGCCATGTGTTTGTGCCGCCCACTGCTGCAGCTTAGCTTAGTCAGACAGCTATCTTGGTGCAAATTTTGGGCCTAAACTACCGGTAGATGAACAAATCAATATTCTGAGCTGTGAGGTGGTCAAAATTGACTGAAAATGAGTGGAAATAAATGTTATTGTGGTTATTAATACTGTATGAACAAACAATGCCCCATTTTATGTGATTTTAGCATTTTTTTTATTTTTTAAGAAAAAATCCAGATCCTAAACCAAAACACGAAAAACAAAACACGAAGGTGAGGTTTTGGCAAAACCGATCCAGATCTAAAACCAGGGGAGATCCAGATCCAAAACATGGGGTCGGCGCACATCTCTAAATATAACCAAACTGTTGAGCAATCTTCCCATTGTAGAGACTAGTTGATAATCTGTGGATTGCCTATTTTAATATGGTACTATTTATTTATTTTGGTTATTATTCTAAACAAAGTCAGATAGAGAAAATTACCCTTACTCTATATATACTTTATTTACCCAATTATTGTATTTTTTCATATATGGGGTAAAGTTGGCTCATCACCTAGTACATAAGTACATATGGGATTCCCAAGCCAACCCGTGGTAAATACAACATACTGCATGTACCATGCCAGGAGGAGATACACTTTGAAGTGTGAACACTCTTTTAAGATTGACCCCACGCCTAAACCCAAAACAGGTGGGCAGGTTATACATGTTGATATTAGGTGTGATGCATTCCTAATAAACATAGTCTAAATTCTTTATTAACTTTACTTTCACATTTTGAAAAATTGCAACTGGATTGGTCAATCAATTATTTACAGTACCTTAGTAGAAGTCACTGTGAGTAAAACAAAGGAGAAGTAAACTTAATTTTCTCTATCAGTATGTTTAGTATGTGGGGCCTGCCACATGCTGAGTTGTAAATTTGTCATAAGTTTGCCACTCCATTACAGAATCTTAAGAGATCAATCTGTCACAAGATGTGATGCCTATAGAAGAGCAATGGCTAAGTACTGTATCTCTCCCAGGTCATTATATCTTTAGATGGGAAAGCTCACATCAAAGCAAACTGTTCCATAATCCATTTCCATAAGCAAATACTTTTTTTTTTAATTGGGTAAAAGGTAACTTATAATTACTTAGTCACAGATCTGTTGCAGATGGTCAAGACTATTACCCATTGCTATTAATGCAAGCTAAGTGTTTAACATGGGTGCTGATCTTCCCTGTGCAGTTTGAGTCAGTCTGGCTATTTGCAATCCTGCAAGCCTGGGTTCATTGTTTTAATTAGCGGCTATCGGTTGCACCTGTTATCACCTGACTTAAACCTGAACCTCAATGCTCTCTGTGCCAGATCATCAGGTCAGATTCCCTAGGTCAGGAACCTTGTGATAAGCTCCCGTTATTTGGACACACAGTGTTTGGACTTCCTTGTGTTTATTTTTCACTTGTTTTGGAATTTCTGCATTTAGACTTCTTTGTGTTTATTTCACTGTTTTTTGGAATTTATACTAGTGTAGGTAACCTGCTGTATTCAAATGTTTACATGTCTATTAGCCTGCTTAAAAAATGCATCAGTTTTCACTACCTGATGTCTATTCAATAAAGCCTACAGTTGACTTTATTTTGTGCTGCTTTCATTCTTCCAGCATTAGACACAAACCCACAGGAAATACTCACAATGAAATGTGACACATGGTTATTACCACTGAAATATTGATACTCAGATGAGGCCAGCAATTTTACAGTTGATTAAATACAGCTACTAGTTATTAGTTCAAATCACAATAGACAATTTCAAACTACTGTACATAGCTACTATTTTAATATTTGCCTAGCCAAAAAAATTCTATAATTTATTTCAATATGTCTCTCAAAGCTAAATTATTTATAAAGGTATGCAGAGTAAACTTCAAAGGCTAATAACCATTAGATGTTATATAAATCTCATGTATACTTCTTGTTTCTCTGACTAAACAAAAAAACATTCATGTGTAAACATTTTCAAAGCCATCCTATGTTCCACTATATATGATAAAGAATTGGCATGCATTGTGTTTTGTATTTATAGAACTAGTAAAATTCTTTTTTCTCAAGCTATGAAGGGCTGGAAACATGACCACACACACATAAGCCCCTTGAGCATCAGGAAACACAAAATTAATCAAGCAGGCAAAGCCCTTTGCCTTTTTTTCCAGTTCATTACATTCACCCGTACTACTTTAACTCATTCCATTGCAAAACATTCCCTCTCCAGTGGTATATTAATTATGTCCATTTTAAAATATATTATTTAAGTGGCTAAAATAACTACAGAATTCTATGTGGCTAATTTTCCATTTCAAATATTGAAGTTATTTCCCATTAATATGGTCTAAATACTTTGTACTCTGTATAGATTTGTGATTTGTAGATCTAGCTAGATAATAAACTACAATGAATAATTAGTTTACCGTTTGTGCTCCAGTTCTTTAAACACAATGAAATAACTTTTTTTTTTAACCTCGGTAATAAATATATATTTGATTTTCTTCCCCTTTTCAACTATTCTTTGCAAAAGAACAGATCGGAAAGGGGATTTGGCTTCAGTTGGTACAATAAATTTTAGATAGTTTTAGCTGTCATTTTAGCAGAACCTTACAGTATATTGCTCATCACACCTCGTTGGTGGTTACTGTTGCAGGGGCAGAACTATGGGAGACAATGGAGATGCCTGCTGCTGGGCACCAGCACTGAAGGGACACCTCCTCTCTTGCCCACAATATATTCACCCCACTTAGGGCTGTAAATATGTACCCGGAGTGTACCGTCACTGCAGCGTAATACATGGCACTTCTTCTAGATAGATAGATAGTAAGATAGATAGATAGATATGAAACATGTTTATTTTCCTTTTTTGGGGGGGTTCACCAAATTATAACTTGCCTCTGAGCACCTGGGATGAACTTATGCCACTGTACTGTTGTGTCAGGTAACTAAGCAGATAGAATCCCTCAATTGGTGAAATGAGTTAAGTTCAACCCCAGTAATATTTAGCAATGCGCTGAAAACAGATAGGTGAAATTACATGTCCAATAGATACTCTTAATAAATAGCAGTATTTTTGTGTCTAGTGTACAGATTTAGCACTTGCTGGTTTAAATGTTACCATGGCATTACCAGATGCTTGCAATCCATATTGACTCTTTAAGGAAATATAGCATATCTCCACAAGTATGTACCCCAAAGTGTAATATTGAAAATCCCTGCAAAATATATTTTGATACCTTGAAATATTGTATTATGCATGCTAGAGTAGATATATGTACAAACACAAAAAATGCAGCACAACATATGACCATTTAAAATGAAAAACCCTGGAAAGGACAAAAAGTCCTAACATGGAACATTATTCACAAATAACAGAAAAATATATACTGTATTGATTAAAAAATTGTTAGAATAAAAATAAATGCACAAAGAGAAAATGTACTTAGCTGTCATTGTAAAGTAAACAAAACTATCATGTTTGAAATAAATATAGATTGTGATCGCTAATTGCAGGTAACATCTCCACGAAGTTCTTGATGTCAATAGTATATCCACTATTGAAAAACAAGTATATTGTGAATGCAAAAAGGTAATAATATATCACTTCTTAAGCCACAACTTCACAATGCTTTTTATATTACTTAAAGATAATTGGGTTAGCAGAGACTTGGGTACTTAATGGTTTAGTAAATGTGCAGCCAGGTAATCTAGATGAATGTGTAAAGATGTTTTTAGAGAGCCATACAGCTGATTTGTTGTGTAAAATAAAATGTAATGCCTCTTTTAAAATAATATATTTCCCCTTATAATAAAATTACTTACATGTTGCCATCATATTGATAATAAAAGGTAGTGCTTAATTTGGGATGTAGTCGGCATCCTGTCAGTCAGGATGCTGGTGGTGACAATCCCGGTGCAGGAATCCCAACAGCAGTCTGAATCCTAGCTCCAGAATCCTGATAGTGAATATTAGGGTTAGGTTTAGGGTAAAGGCCCCCATACAGTATATCAGCAATTGATTGCAGCAATTGTGCAATTTGCAATCGATTGTGTATAAAAATCTTTCCCTTTTTCATTCGATTGCAAATTACACAATTGCTGCAATCAATCGCTGATGTTTGGGGTCTTTAGGCACTAGGGGGAGGGTTAGAGATAGGCTGTGGAATGGGAGGATTAGGCTGTGGGGGGTTAGGCATCCTTACTGCCAGGATCCCATTCCCAACCCCCTAATATAAGTATATATATATTTATTTATTAACAGATATATATATATATATATATATATATATATATATATATATATAATCCAGGGTGGGACCGGCACTCGATGAATTTAAACAACAGTTAGGGTGCCCTTAGTAAAATATATGTATTTTGTGTATGTGGCAGCCTTGAAAAAAATTGCTATATGCTCTGAAACATCGGCATTAAGTGCCAATACATTTGAAGCTTATTATACCATTTGTGGAGTGCCACAGCCTTTTTTTGTATTAGTGTATATATATATATATATATATATATATATATATATACTTACATACATACACGTGGCCGGGCATGCACTCCCGCTCTTACTAGCCTGCGTGTGATCACTGGGTGATCTGTGTGTATATTTACGGTAAGATTTTGTACACTTGTATTACTGTTCTCACGAAAATGCTGTGATGTAGCATTGAAACTTTAACACCAGAAAGCTGATATTTATATTTTTTGTTTGCGTGGAGTGCCACACCTGACGACATCTATGTTACCTATCATTGTGGGGGCAACCAGCTAAGTAACCTATATAAATCAGAGTGGCGGGCCTTTGCCATTTATATATATTATATATAATCAAATCAGATAAAACTAGTTCAAGCGACTGGCGTGTTTTTGTTAAATCACGTATATATTAACCCTATAGGTGTATAATTAAGTGCAATGATATGTAAGACGTGTGTGTAAAACTCTATAAAAATCTTTCTTCCAATCAAATGTAAATCAAAATTATTTATATATGAACCATAGAAAATTTCCATTAAAGTGCAGAAAGTACTTCAACAGTGCTAGCCTAGACAAGAAAACAAAAAATCAATAATAAAATAATTAATAATTCTAGTGCAACCATAAATAGGATAAAAATGATGGAAATTTTATTTCCAAATGGCCTAAAAGTATATATGACAATAGAGATGTAGCCATGCTCATCGTTGCTGCTATCACGACATACAGGCAGCCTAGTTGCGCCATAAAAATAGCGCAGGTTGGCAAGCTAAGGTGCACTAAGGCACACTAAGGTGAAAGAGAATCCACAGCATGCAATTACATAGCTTCACCACTGGATGGTGATTGCTCCATTAATGAAAACTAGTGGTATCATTGATGATTGCCATACCCTTCCCCAAGGGTTCGGTTCCCAATAAGGTCACTTTTCTGTACAGTTTTTAAAAAACATGCAGAATTCTGCTCTGTTATTCATTTTACACTAAACTGCTATGCTTTAGACATTGTATTGTACACATTACAGGGCCATCTCTGTGTGTATGGCCACCCAAGTCCCTTCACAACCTCTCCCCACCATCACTGGTGGGGAGAGTCTACTGAACTGAATATAGTGCCATCAATTTCCCATCACTTGGCATTTCTATGCTACTGTATGCCACCTGAAGCAGCAATTTACACTAAACCGCTATGCAGTAGATATTGTATTGTACACATTACAGGAACGTCCTGTGTCATGCGGTCCTGATGCTTACTCATTCCTGACAATATGGCAGCTCACTATATACAATATTGCAGGGGCAAGCTTCTGATATTAGTGCATTGGAGGGACAGGCCATTTGCCAACTACAGGGAGAAATGGTGGGTGTACATTAATTCCCCTCCGAGACATACACTATAAGTATGGGTGGCAACAGACACTCCGCTCCCTGCAAAGGAGGTGGAGCAATCTGGTCAGAAGAGACCCCATTTGCTTCAGTATCTCAGGGCCCAAGTGCAGCGTAGTAAGTACTGTATAGTACTGTACATTACTGTATTATATACAGTAGTCAATCAGTATCTGGCATCAGCCAGCACCTGTGACAAGAGACACAGAGGTCTATTTATAAAGTAGTGAAAAGTGTGGAGAATTGAACCAGTGGAGACATTGCCCATAGCAACCAATCAGCATTGAAGTAGCATTTAAGCATTTATCTAGTACAGTCTATAAAATAATAGGTAGGAGTTATTTGGCTGCTATGGGCAACATCTCCACTTCTCCACACTTTTTACTGCTTGATAAATAGACCCCAAAGAAGCAGGGACAGATCCGTGCATCTGTTAAAAAAATCTAAAAGTATTAAAATAAAAAATAACGCATCCCCCCCCCCCAAAAAAAAAGAGCAACCAGTATCGACCTTTGGGTACCCAGTCCTGGTGTGGTAAATTCAGGTGACAAACAACGTATGTGTCCTCTGTAAAGGACCAGAAATTACATCATAATTAGATTTTGTCAGTCCCTACCTACTGGGGAATAAATATGGTGATACCACACAGCAGCAATACTCCTTGATGAAGTTCTAAAGGGATGAAATGCATTGGGAAACTGCTCCTCTTGCCTCATGAATTGTTTGCACTTTACTCAGATAAACATTGAACTTCCTAAAAGTCTCACTTCTATATAGCCTCTCAAAGATATACAAATATACAAAAGTTTAGAGAGATGACCTGGATGGCCTATTTACCTTGGCCAGAGGTTCTCTATCAAGTACCATTTCAGAAAACCTTAATTTTTACGTCCAACCATGTGCCCAAGTGCAAGAGACTTATCTCAAAGATACAACCTCACTCCTCATTAAGCTGGAAGAATTGGGAACAATTCCCAGTAATACGTGGATGTACTTTCATGACATCACAAGTTTGTACACCAATATTATTATTATTATTATTATTATTCTTTATTTATATGGCGCCACAAGGGTTCCGCAGCACCTTACACAGTACATAAACTAAGAAGCACACAAGAAAACAGATATTAACAGTACAAACAATGCAGGACAGATACATGATTTATACATTGCTGCATAACACTTAGATAAGCAGCATGGTGTCTGTAACCAAGGGTTGGGTGCTGTTGTAAATAAGAGTATAATTAAGTGACTGAGAAGCACATGAGGTAAGAGGGCCCAGCTCGTGAGAGTTTACATTCTAAAGGGGAGGGGGAAGACAAACATGGGTGACACAGATTGGCTGGTTACAAGGGTTACAGTAGTCTAACATCTATGGAAAGGTTAGTCTAAACTTAGGAAAAAAAAAATATGAGTACAGCAAAATTGCACCAAGCCTCATGATTAGGGGGCCACAGCCAAGGACCATTTGAGAGGTCATCTTGCTGTGTAGTTCGGTAAGGTATAGTTGGAGTGGATAAGCAGATTGCATGGGGAGATCACAAGGGATGCAGGCAGCATTGGAGATCCAGGTGCAGGCACAATCCATAGGCATGTTGGAAGTGTGGTAGTAGATAAAAACAGTCCTGAATAGCAGGATTTGCTGATCTGTTAAAATCTCCTGTTCTCCTCCTCTGTACCTCTCATTGAAGGAATCAAAGCCATGCGTAGCCTATTGAGTAATAAGTCTATATAAGGGTACGGAATGAAACTGTTTTCTATCTTTATTGGAGTTTGTTCTTTTCAAAAACTACTTCTATTTTGATGGCAATTACTATTTACAGTGCAGTGGATGCACAATGGGTTTGCCTGTGGCACCTGCATATGTGAATTTGTATATGTTTGAAATTGAAAATGCTTTGTTCTTTAACAGACATGTCAGAGACAAAATTTTATTTTATTCGAGATATATTAACAATGTGATCTTATTTTGGTGTGGGAACTAAAATGAATTTGTCACACTCATTGATAACATTAATGGACTGCAATGCCCTATTAAATTTACATATAGTCTGAGTTTGGAGCAAATTGTCTATTTGGATGTCTTGATATCGGTGATGATAGCACACTTTCTACTAAGATCTACACTAAACCTACTGATCAGAACAATTTATTGCTGGCAAATAGCCACCATCCACCAGCTATGATAAGGAGTTTAACCTTTTTGCAAATGCTTCAGGCCAAATGTAATAGGTAGTCTGTTTTGGTAAAATGCGAGTTTGGTGCTAAACTCGCAATTTGTTACAACTCGCCCAAAAAAGATGACCAAAAGTCCCCAAATAATAGACCTGCTTCAGGCTAGCGAGTACATCCTGAGCAGGTCAGATTAACACTGAAACATGCACATATCCTTGAGATATGTACATGTTTCTGTGTGTACTTATGTAAAATGTTTTTAAATAAAAAAAAAATATGTGCACCCCCTCCCCAAAACCATAACCAGCCCCGGGCTTTATAAAACCTGTTCTGGTTCTAAAAATACAGTGGCCAAAATGTGTAGCTGGCCCCTATATATTAAGAACCAGCACAGGACTTTGTTGAGCTGGTCCTGGTTCTGGAAAATCAAGGGACAAAATGAGTAGGGGTCCCCTGAAAATTCCAGAACCAGCACCGAACTCTTTCTAGCGGGGGGATAATGACACAGCCAGGGAAAACCGTTCACCGGATCCCTGGTGAGTTGTGTACCCCCCCAATAAAGGGTTACCCCTCTCCAGGGCACCCCAGGCCTAGACTGATAGCCTGGGGCTATCCCCGGCACCCTATGGCCATGGGTGCCGGGTTGATAGTGTTAGTGTAAAAATGAAGTTTCCATATTGTCTTTAGTTGTAGAACCACAAGTACCAGCAAGCCCCCCCTGCATGCTGGTATTTGGAGAACAACAAATACCAGCATGCTGGGCATTACGGGCCCGCTGGCACTTGTAGTTCCACAACTAAAGAAATACGTAAATAAACAAACATACACAGTGAAAGTAAAATTTTAACAAAACATACATGCACACTCACACTCACACATACTCACCTAGTATCCGAAGTAATCCATAGGGGTACCTGAAAAAAAAAATCCTTACTCGCCTCTCCTATGCGTAGATCACGTCCAGTTCTCCAAGTAGGCAATCCAAGGGGTTAAAATAAAGAAACGCAAAAAACCCGATCCATGCCGGACTGAGCAAAGGTATGTGTGTACACATACCTTTGGTCCACGTAAATTACCTGGGCACACATGTGCCCAGTCAGTGAAGGGGCCGCCAGCCAATCAGGGAGCATCTCCATCGGAGCAGCTCCCTGATTAGCTGAATGCGGCCAGCCTGTGTCTACCATAGACTTCTATGGTGAGAAATCCCCATTGAAGTCTATGGTGGGAACTGCTACATCGTAGCCGCAAGATTAATTGAGGTTAATCTTGTGGTTACATCTATGATACAATGTTGCTAAAGTGTGAGAAAGTTCGAGTTTGTTCTGTTACTAAAACTGACACCCTATTACATTTGCCCCTTCATGTAAAAAGAATTACCAGTAGAGAAAATGATTTGTCAACTGTATTGGATTTAATGACTAAACAATTTAGAAATCAGGGATATTCTCATCTTTCACTTAAAACAGCTTTACAGAAAGTGGAGAAGACCCAGAGGATAGATCTCTTGGAGAAATCCAAGACCAAAGATACTATAGATAGGTTACACTGGGTGAGGAAATGTAATATTTCTCACAAAAAAATTCAAAAATCAGTTAGAAGCTTGTGGCCCATCATACAAGGGGACAAGGATTTAAAGTGATGTCTTGTCTGAAAAGAGGAAAGAGCTCTTGGTCAGCATGCTGGATGATATAAGGTGACCTGTCTTGATAAAGACCCAGTGGGGTCGAAATGTCGATTGAATACACTGATTTGGTGAGATGTACTATTCTTATTAAAGCATCTATCTTTTTTCATCAATTGTGGTGAGTGCCCTCTGTGACTATGACTAGTCCAAACTTGGATATATATTTTTATATTACCACCAGAAGATAAAATCATTTTTCTTATTTAATATCAGCATGTTACTTTTTTCCTAGAAATTTGGGAATTGAAAAAATAAAATCCCACATAGACAAAATCAATATATTCTGAAAGTTTTGATGTCAGGATCTGTGGTTAAGCAGATCATGTTGTTTGCAGCTTCCAGCCTAAGCCACTGCATTTATTACTGCCTGTCTATGTGCAGTGTCATGTGCATGCTATTTGATTCTCCTGTCTGTGCACAGTACAGGTGCATAATTAAGGGAGGCTTGCTCTGGTTGAGCCCTGTTACTGTTAAATTCCAGCCAGCCCTTCACTCCATGTTGGTGATAGAGTTTTTCGTACTTCTGGTTTCCAGTCTCCTGCTTGTCAGTCAAGTTCCTGAGCCAGTCAAGCTGTGTTTTGTTGGTGCTGTTTATTCCATCCAGGCAGCTCCACCTGCATCTCAATCATGCGTGCTGCTCATACCATCTGGGCAGCACAGTGCGCTTTCTACCTCAGAAGCATCTGTCACCATCTGGAGACGTGTGTCAACCTGGTGGCACCAGTTGCAATTTAGTGCTCCAGGTGTGCAATCTAGCACACAACTGCCAGTGTCATCCCAGCAGCTTTGGAAGCAGCTCTGCCTTCCATGAGCGCAATTCAGCACACTGTTGCCAGTGTCATCCCAGTGGCACTGGTAGCTACTCTGTGTTCCAGGTGCGCAATCTAACACACTGTCACCAGTGTTATCCTGGTGGCACTGATAACTACTCTGCATTCAAGGTGCACAATTTAGCAAATCATCACTAGTGTCATCCCAGCATCATTGGTAGCAACTCTGCATTCCAGGTGCGCAATTTAGCACACCATTGCCAGTGTCATCCCAGCGGCATTGAAAGCAGCTCTGCCTTCCATGTGCGCAATTCAGCACACCGTCGCCAGTGTCATCCCGTTGACACTGGTAGCAACTCTGTGTTCCATGTGTGCAAATCAGCAAACCATCACCAGTGTCATCTTGGAATTACTGGTAGCAGCCCATGTTCTTGTTGCATACCTCACCTGAGTCTCATCAGCATAAAAGCTGCAATGGTCCTGTGGCCCCAGGTCACTATCAGCCCTCAAGGCTGCTGAAACAGCCCAAAGGCTGCTTCACATTATCAGTCCCTTGGCCATGACTATAAAGGCCACAATCATCCCCCAAGGCTGCTCCAACAGCCCAAAGGCTGCTGCACATCATCAGTCCCTTGGCCACGACATTAAAGGTCACAATCAGCCCACAAGGCTGCTGCAACAGCCCAAAGGCTGCTTCACATCATCTGTCCCGTGGCCACAACTATAAAGGCCACAATCAGCCCTCAAGGCTGCTCCTACAGCCACACAGGCTGCATCAAAACTTTAACCCTTGGCCATGATTAGTACTATACATTCCATCCCTCAAGGCTGTCATCAGTTGGATCTACATTTATACAGTCGATTCCCTTCCAGAATCACATTATCATCACTGGCCACAAAAGATTTGTAGAGGCACGGATTGATCATGGAGCCTGGTCAGAACTCAGCTCATATCCTTGCTGCCCAAATACAGGTCCTAACAAAGAAAGTCCATGAACTATTTCTCCAGGTGGAAGAGACAAAAGCAGCTCTACCCTCAGCTTCAGTTTCTACCCCAGTTTGGCTCCCTGAGCTTAAACTCAACCTGCAGGATCGTTTTTCTGGCAAATGTAAAGATTTTCTCAACTTCCGGGAAAGCTTCAGGCTTTGGTCTGCTTCTTCTTTATCAGAGACTCAACAAGTTGGTATTATTATTTCTTTGCTTCAAGGTGACCCCCAGACCTGGCCTTTGGTCTACCTCCAGCTCATGGTGCTCTCCAGATGGTGGATGCCTTCTT
Source organism: Taudactylus pleione (assembly GCA_031769625.1). NCBI lineage: Eukaryota > Metazoa > Chordata > Amphibia > Anura > Myobatrachidae > Taudactylus > Taudactylus pleione. The sequence continues at coordinate 16,953,236 of JAUIMM010000120.1, forward strand.
TGCCGATGACCCAGACAAGGTGGTATTGACTGAATCAAAACTCCGATCTTTGTCACAAAATCAAATAGCTTCAGAGGACTACTGCATGGAGTTCCGTAAGTGGACTAAACACTCTGGTTGGAATGATCCTGCACTAAGAAGTCAATTCTGCCTTGGTCTCTCAGATCAGATAAAGGACATCCTTGTCTAACATACGGTTCTGAAGACAATGGATGACCTCATGCACCTAGTCATTCATATTGATCGCCGCATCTGGGTACATAGAATGGAGATGGAGCTCCCTACATCTGCTCCTCGGTCTCCTGTTTGGGTAACTCCACCAGATACTGCAGAACTTATGCAATTGGGTGCCTATCGGCTCTCAGCCTAGGAGAAATGAATAACACGCTCCCAGGGCCTCTGCTTATATTGTGGAGAGAAAGGGCATTCAGCCTTGAATTGTCCTGTTAAGTCAGGAAAAAGCAAGGTCTAGGGGCCAAATGTAATAGGGTAAGAGTTTAGAAACTGTGAGAGATTAGCAGTAAAACTCTCACACTAATACATTAATCGAGTTGTATTTTCAAAACAGGAAACACCTGGATGAGAGTTTAAATCTTGAGAGTTTTGTGAATCTGAAAAACATGCAAGTTTGCATGTTCTGTGACTTCATTACATTGGCTGAGTTTAAAAATGTGACAGTTTTCTCTCACATATTCTAATCTCTCTTCCTATTACATATGGCCCTATGTGTCTTAGGAGAGCTGCACCTAGGCATTGCATCTGTCTCTCCCACAAATTCATTCCTTATCTCCACCATTATTCAAGGTAAAAGTGGTCAAGTTTACATTCCAGCATTATTGGATGGCGGAGCAGCAGGAAATTTTATGGACATTTCCTTTTTCGAATCATTGGACTGGCATCTGAACCTCTTATAAAACCTCTCTTAGTTTTTGGACTTAATGGAGAAGAATGTTCCAGAATTATCATTGTCTCTCAGACATCTCCCATCCAGTTATCCATTGGAACTCTACCTTCTGAGGAGATCAATTTCTTATTGCTCAAGTGTTCACTGGCTCCATTAGTGCTGGGTCTTCCTTGGCTTAGAAGACATAACCCTGTCATTGATTGGCAAACTGGAGAAATTATTCAGTGGAGTTATTCCTGTTCCTCTACCTGCATCACACTTCCTGTCCATCTGGCTGCTGTTGTTCTGTCAGAATCGGCTTCCAGGATTCCAGCTCCTTATTAGGACTTGGCAGAATTATTTTCTAAAAGAAAGGCAGATCCCCTTCCACCTCACCGCTCCTATGACTGTGCGATTGATCTCCTTCCTGGTGCTAAGCTTCCCAAAGGCAGACTCTATGCTCTATCCCTTCCTGAAAGCCTTCTTGCCTACCCCCTTACCATTGCTTTATGATCAGGCAAAACTGTGACAGTAGCAGTGAGTAACAAGTAACTGCCTGGACTACTACTCCTCTGTCCCCTTATAAACATGACTAGCATGCCATATTAATATAACTAGCATTATCACCTGAGTAATCCTTTTGATAACAGCTACTATAAGTGGGTTACTGCACCTGCATGCTATATACTGATGTGAATTTATGTATGCAAATTGTGGCAGATATTTTGGATCACTCAAACTGTGTTGCTGAATATGCATTAACTGGCAGGAATTTAACATGTGTATATGACAATATTTTCATTGATTAAGGACCTTTTTCCTTTTCAGCTGTACTCTCATTAGTGTCTACTGTAGGGTCCAGTCCTGCGCTGCCTTGGCATCAGTAGTGCACCCAGCACCCGGAACTAACAGCAGATTCTGCTCTCTACTCCTTTCTATACCAGTTTTCTTTGAGCCATCGTGCCTACCCGCTCATCACTGTCCAATGCCAAGGAAAAACAGTGACAGCAGCAGTCAGCGACCCCAAGTGCTTAGATCAATATTCCCCTTTCCCTTATACAATTCTATCCTTTAGTTTTGCTAAATCTATTTACCCATTAGCAGACACATGTTAATTTACAGTGATATAAGAGATGTGTTTTTCTGCCTTGAAATAACCAAAATCCATATTTCATGTTTTTGATACCTCTCATGCTATAATTACTATCACAATTTATCAAAAATTCAGGAGAAACAATATGGTTGGCAGAAATTGCCCTTAATTGGTATACTAAGCAGTAGTACATGAAATAGAGTGCCAAAATCAATACATATATATGTATATCTATATATGTATCTTTACAATTTATCTTGCAACCTCTTATGTGGGAGTAATGACAGAGTGGGACAGGATCTCTTATAACTTGTTGATATAATATCTGAATATTATTTTCAGGAAAGGTGGCTGGTTTTTATACTGTCTTTATATGTTGTCTTTTTCAATACCTTCATATATTTCACATATATTTGCCTTTTCTAAAAATTCTAGTGTATATGTTTTTTTATGAACATGTATATGGATTAGAAGGGACCAATATTAGAATTATTCATTTTTTTTAGTTCCTCCATCCCATGTGTTACATGTCTCTTTTTTGTGTAAGTATTGTATTAATGAATCCATCTATAAAGGTTGATAATTGCCCCTTTTGCCAAAAACCTCCAAGATAATTTCATACAAAGTGTGTCCTGTCATGATTGGTGAGTGCGAGTTACCTGTCTCAGGTGGTGATCGGGTTTCAACGGAGGCCGGCATGACTGGAATCACAGATAATGTAGATAGCTCTATTTATAAGACTTGTGTAGCAGTGAAAACTGCCTTTGATGATAAATGACAGGAACTGAAGGGACCGGACTGGGACCAGCAGGAAGACTTGTTGAACTGAACTGATGAACTAAGAACTTGACTCTGGACTGGAACAACGTGGACTGAACTGATGAGCTTGGAACTTGACTCTGGACTGGAACAACGTGGATAGAACTGATGAGCTTGGAATTTGACTGTGGACTGGAGCAACATGGACTGAAATGTGACAATGGCTGAAGGGAAGTCAGGTAATGCTGAGATGAGGGCTAAACAGGGTAATCTGGAAATGCTGTGACAAGGTTGGAACTCACGTGCAGGCTGGATAGGATAACTGGGAATAACAGGTTTCAGGGAGGAATGGGTAGGTTTGGGAATTTTAGGTTCAGGGAGGGAGTAGGTAGGTAAAAGGGGCAGGAGTTGATCCACAGCAGGGAGCAAGGCAGGGTAACATGATGCAGGTTTACAGAGTGTCAAGGACCAACCAGGAGTAGGACTAGCAGCAGAGCACAGGCCAGGTATTGCTGTAACAGGACATCTGGATGCCAGGTATTACTGTAGCAGGTTTTCAGGATGCACCAGGGGTTGCTGTCAGCAGGCTTACTGGATTGCCAGGTGTGGCTGTAACAGGTTTTCTGGAAGCACCGGGGGTTGCTGCCAGCAGATTTACTGGATTGCCAGGTACAGCTGAAACAGGTTTTCTGGATAGCGCCAGGGATTGCTGTAGCAGGTTTCAGGGATATACTAGAACAAAGAAAAAGCATGAACCATACACCATGGGAAGACGAGATGTTCAGGCCCAGAATGCTATCAGGAGAGGATATATATACCATGGGTCAGGCAGCAATTGGTGGATATGGACAGGTGGTCTGGTAGTAGCATTCTGAGTGGTGGAAGGCACAACATGCAGAGGGAGTTTTCATCTCTGCAGCTCTGAGAATCAGAACCACACCTGTGATTCCAATCAGGACTAGCAGTGCTCACAGACAGAGGAGAGGCCAGGTGCAATAATCAGAGCAAATCCTCCAGGCAAATTACACACACAGATCCATGGGGGAGCTGACAGGGGTAAGTCCCAAGGCAAAATGGTCACAACTAGACAGGGTCGTGACAGTACCACCTCTTTATGGGTGGACTAAGGACACCAAAACAAAAACTTCCTTCAGACATCCTCCCAATTCTCAATTTCTTGGGATACTTGGAGTGGAAAGTCTACAAAAGAGATAGTTCAAGACCTTCGCCAATTCTTCTTTTTGCTGCGAGAACGTTTTGTGCCAACCAACGGACCAGGAATCTTTGGTAACTCCTGAGGAAATATGTGGCTGGGAAGGACAGGATCAGAATTTTGGGAGGAACAGTAGCAGACAGGGGACAAGGAGGTGTGTGCACAAGTCATGTTCTGGGTTACAGATTCAAAAGTACTGCTCTCTTGGGATGCCTGGAATTCGGCACGCTGGCCCTTGAAAACTTGACCTTGTTCAGATTTCAGAGGAGTGGAGGACGAATTCTTGGTAGCACAAACAGAGTGCTTGGACAATACTTTGGAACTGAGAACTTCACTAGAATTTTGGTTTACAGGGTAAGGACCAAATTCTTTGACAACAGCTTCACTGAAAGTCTTTATATTTTGAAGCATTGGATCTTTGGAGATGTAAATAGGGGCAACCCAGTCCCAAGCTTTACCTTGAAAAGATGAGATAACAAACTCTACAATATTAGCAGACTTGACTCCACATGGCAGAGAAGAATTCATCATGCCGAAGAATTGTTTCAATAAAGCATAGTATTGAGTTAAGTCCCCATCAAAATAAATGCATGGTGAAGTATCTGACAAATCCTGAGTGTTCAAGGATTGTGGAGCACTTTCAGGTGCCTGGCAGGAGGAAATTTGAGGATGCTCCAATTGATGAGGAGTCGAAATAACTGAAGCTGACCGATGTTCGGAATTCGGACCAATTGATGGAACTGGAAGGAGTCCTGGGGAGCAAGAGACAGTAGCATCAACAATCAGAGCTGAGAACAGACTACAGAGATTGTCATCTTCTGGAACAATATATGCAGGAGACGGTGAACAGGAACCATAATCAGATTTTGTAGCAAAAGATACTTCTCCCTGATAACAGGAACTTGAGACCACCTCCTGAGGCATTAGACTTGAGACCCCCTCCTGGGGCGCGAGACTTGAGACCCCCTCCTGGGACATGAGACTTGAGACCCCCTCCTGGGGTACGAGACTTGAAACCCCCTCCTGGGGTACAAGACTTGAAACCCCCTCCTGGGGTACGAGACTTGAAACCCCTCCTTGGGTACAAGACTTGAAACCCCCTCCTGGGGTATGAGACTTGAAACCCTTCCTGGGGCTGCTGACTGGAGTCCCCTGCTGGGACGGGCAGAATCCGGGCTTTGACCAGAACGGGCAGAATCTGGGCTGGGACCGTAACATCAAGAATCCGGGCTGGGACCGGAACGGGCAGAATCCAGGCTGGGACCGGAACGGGCAGAATCCGGGCTGGAGCCAGAGCGGGCAGAATCTGGGCTGGGGCCGGAGAGGGCAGAATCCGGGCTGGGACCGGAATGGGCAGAATCCGGGCTGGGACCGGAACGGGCAGAATCCGGGCTGGGACCGGAACGGGCAGAATCCGGCCTGGGACCAGAACGGGCAGAATCCGGGCTGGAGCCGGAGCGGGCACTGAGATGTTGACACTTGGAGCCACTGCTGGAGTTTCAAAGGAAACAGTCTTTAATGAAGTGGTCAGAACTCCCACAATAGAGCCAGAGCTGTAAATCTTTGCACGGCTGGCGTTCGGCCACAGAGTGCTTGGGGTGTGGGTAACTACGATGTCTGACATTACTTGGTTTGGAAGAATCCTTGTTTTTTAGGGATTCCAAGGCAGAGGTTTTAGTCGAGACAGAGGCAGCTCTAAGAAATTCAGGAATGATCTGAAATATTTTGCTGAGTAGAGCCTGAAGCTGTTCCAGCAGTCGATGGAAGGTAGTTAGGGGTTAAGGTAAGGTTTGGGTTTCATCTAGCCGGTTATTCAGGATTTGCAAAAGCTGTAGCACTTGATGCTGTACGGCCTCCTGTGAATCCAAAAGGGTGACCAGGTTATGGAAAGCATCTATTCCCTTAATAGGTGCTTGATCCGCCACCATCGTTGGGCCTGAACATTCTGTCATGATTGGTGTCTGTGAGTTACCTGTCTCAGGTGGTGATCGGGTTTCAAAGGAGGCCGGCATGACTGGAATCACAGATAATGTAGACCGGCAGGAAGACTTGTTGAATTGAACTGATGAACTAAGAACTTGACTCTGGACTGGAACAACGTGGACTGAACTGATGAGCTTGGAACTTGACTCTGGACTGGAACAACGTGGACTGAACTGATGAGCTTGGAACTTGACTCTGGACTGGAACAACATGGAGAGAAATGATGAGCTTGGAACTTGACTCTGGACTGGAGCAACGTGGACTGAAATGTGACAATGGCTGAAGGGAAGTCAGGTAATGCTGAGATGAGGGCTAAACAGGGTAATCTGGAAATGCTGTGACAAGGTTGGAACTCACGTGCAGGCTGGATAGGATAACTGGGAATAACAGGTTTCAGGGAGGAATGGGTAGGTTTTGGAATTTTAGGTTCAGGGAGGGAGTAGGTAGGTAAAAGGGGCAGGAGTTGATCCACAGCAGGAAGCAAGGCAGGGTAACACGATGCAGGTTTACAGAGTGCCAAGGACCAACCAGGAGTAGGACTAGCAGCAGAGCACAGGCCAGGTATTGCTGTAACAGGACATCTGGATGCCAGGTATTACTGTAGCAGGTTTTCAGGATGCACCAGGGGTTGCTGTCAGCAGGCTTACTGGATTGCCAGGTGTGGCTGTAACAGGTTTTCTGGAAGCACCGGGGGTTGCTGCCAGCAGATTTACTGGATTGCCAGGTACAGCTGAAACAGGTTTTCTGGATAGCGCCAGGGATTGCTGTAGCAGGTTTCAGGGATATACTAGAAAAAAGAAACAGCATGAACCATACACCACGGGAAGATGAGATGTTAAGGCCCAGAATGCTATCAGGAGAGGATATATATACCATGGGTCTTGCAGTAATTGGTGGATACAGACAGGTGGTCTGGTAGTAGCATTCTGAGTGGTGGAAGGCACAACATGCAGAGGAAGTATTCATCTCTGCAGCTCTGAGAATCAGAACCACACCTGTGATTCCAATCAGGACTAGCAGTGCTCACAGACAGAGGAGAGGCCAGGTGCAATAATCAGAGCAAATCCTCCAGGCAAATTACACACACAGATCCATGGGGGAGCTGACAGGGGTAAGTCCCAAGGGAAAAAGGTGACAACTAGATAGGGTCGTGACAGTGTCCCATATAGAAGTTTTTTCTTGTGTCCTCTTTTTCTAATAAAATTTTGCTTTTCGAGCACCTTTTGTTTTTTTTGTACAATCTACACTATTCTGTTTATTGGGGTTACAAACCTGACTGTTATCAATAAGTAAATATAGTGCTGGGACCACCTTTTCTTCTTTTTATATGGAGGAATATATCCAGGATGCCTTGGAGAAAGAATTTATTCGGCCTTCCAAATCGCCGGTCGGAGTGGGCTTCTTTTTTGTGCAGAAGAAGGATGGCTTTCTTCGACCGTGCATTGATTTTCATGGATTGAATAACATCAAAGATAAGAACTCCTATCCTTTGCCTTTGATTTCAGTATTGTTTGATCAACTTCGGGGGCCGCCATCTTCTCCAAAATAGATCTCAGAGGCGCATATAATCTGGTCTGCATTAGAGAGGGTGCTGAGTGTAAAACAGCCTTTAACACCCATTCTGGCCATTATGAATACCTGGTGATGCCATTCGGCCTGTCTAATGCCCCATCTGTCTTCCAGGACTTCATTAATGATGTATTGAGGGAATATCTCAGGGTATTTGCAGTAGTCTACCTCGATGATATCCTAATTTATTCTAGCTCCCTGGAGGAACACCGCAAGCACATGAGACTGGTGCTGCTGAAACTCCTGGAGAACAATTTATATGCAAAACCAGAGAAATGTGATTTTGAAATTCAAGAGTTGTCATTCCTGGGGTACATCATCTCCTCTCAAGGATTCTAAATGGACCCAAGCAAGGTTAAGGCCATCTTAGATTGGGTTCACCATACCAATCTAAAAGTGATCCAGCGCTTTCTTGGCTTCGCCAATTATTACAGGTGATTTATCAATTCCTTCTCATCCATAGTCACACCTATTGGGGAGCTCACTAAGAAAGGAGATGATGTGGCCAACTGGCCAGTCAAAGCTCTTCAAGCTTTCGACTCCTTAAAAATTGCCTTTACCTCCGCTCCGGTTCTTCGGCATCCCAATACTGACCTTCCATTTATTGTCAAAGTGGATGCCTCAGAGGTTGGTGTGGGGGTTGCACTGTCTCAGAAGGATCCTGTAAATGGCAAACTCCATCCCTGCACTTACTTCACCTCAGCAGAAAGGAATTATGACATAGAGAATTGTGAGCTTTTGGCCAGCAAGTGGGCATTTGAGAAATGGAGGTGCTGGCTGGAGGGAGCCAACTGTCACAGTGTATAAAAATATCAAAAATCTTTCGTACATTTAGACTGCCAAAAGGTTGAATGCCAGACAGGCTCGGCATGCATTATTTTTTACTTGTTCTAATTATGTCATCTTGTTCTGGCCTGGCTCCAAGAACTTAAAGGCGGATGCGTTATCTCGCAGTTTTCAATCAGTTCAACCACTCACCATGCGGGAGGAGACCATCATCCGTACCTCTAATATCTATTTCGCTGTGAGCAGAGATCTTGTGGATCCTGCCAATCAGAAGCTCCTGCAGAAATGCCACCAGGGGTCTTGTTCATTTAAGAGAGATTTCGGAAAATGGTGGTATTGGACATTCATTCTTCCAAGCCATCTGGGCACCCAGGCATTGTGAAGACCACTGAGTTGCTGTCCTGTCCAGTCTAGTGGCAGTCTATGGATAATGATACTCAGGATTTTGTATTGGCTTGTGATGTCTGTGCTCACAACAAGTCTCCTCGAACAGCTCCATCTGGACTCCTGCTTCCTCTTTCTATGCCCTCCAGGCCATGGATCCATTTTGCCATGGACTTCATTGTGGACTTACTAACTTCTTCCCGCTGTTCTGTCATATGAATGGTTTACCATTTTAGTAAAATGGTTCACTTTGTTCAAACTACCTTCTGCTAAAGAGTTAAATTCACTATTTGTACTCCACATTTTCAGACTTCATGGCTTACCTATGGATGTTGTTTCTGACCGAGGGACGCAGTTTGTGGTGCAGTTTTGGAAGAATTTCTTCTTGGCCCTGAGTATCAACATCAGCCTATCTTCTGGGTACTATCCACAGTCAAACAGGCAGATGGAACAGATGAACAAGTCATTGGAGCAGTATCTCCGATTCTTCATCTCCAAGTACCAGAGCGAATAGTTGTCTCTTCTTCCCATTGCAGAATTTGCATTTAATAATTCTTTTCACTCCTCTTCATCGGTTTCACCTTTTTTCTGCAACTCTGGACTGCACCCTAGAGCAAACTCCTTTGAGACGGTTTCAGCTGGTATTCAATCCTCCACATTGGTGGTGAGGATACAGTCTGTTTGGAAGAAAGTTTGCCAAAGCATAATGCAAGCATCTGGTCATGCCAAAACTTGGGCGGATAAACATCGATGACCATGCAATTTCAAAGTGGGAGATTTGGTGTGGCTGTCTTCCAAGAATATTAATATCCATCAATGATTGCAGAAGTTGGGTCCCAGATTAATTTGACTATTTAGGACTCTCTCTCATATCAGGCCTGTCGCCATCCATCTAAAGCTGCCTGCTAACCTGAGGATTAACAATACGTCTCACTGCTCCTTACTCAAGTTGGTGTCCTCTACCCTCAGGAACAGCTCTAGATGGCCAGCAAGATCTCCACCCATTCTTGTCCAAGGATGTCGAGAGTTTGTGGTGGAGAAAATACTGGACTCCAGACTCTCACGAGGAGCCCTTCAATTCCTGGCCCATTGGAAGAAGTATGGGCCAGAGGAACACTCCTGGGTGCCTATGAAATAATTGAATGCTCCTGCTTTAGTACAAAAATGTTTTCAAGATTTTCTGGAAAAACCTGGAGCTAGCGGTTCCTTAACCCCTCGACAAGGGGGAAGGGGGGGGGTACTGTCAGGATCTGCAGTTAAGCAGATCATGGTGTTTGCAGCTTCCAGCCTGAGGCACTGCATTTATTATAGCCTGTCTGTGTGCATTGTCAGGTGCATGCTATTTGATTCTCCTGTCTGTGCACAGCACAAGTGCATCATTAAGGGAGGCTTGCTCTGGTTGGGCCCTGTTTCTGTTAAATTCCAGACAGCCCTTCACTCCATGCCAGTGATAGAGTTTTTCGTACTTCAAGTTTCCTGTCTCCTGCTTGCCAGTCAAGCTGTGTTTTGTTGGTGCTGTTTATTCCAACCAGACAGCTCCACCTGCATCTCATCTATGTGTGCTGCTTGTAACATCTGGGCAGCACAGTGCACTTCCTACATCAGAAGCATCTGTCACCATCCAGCGGCTTGTGTCAACCCGGTGGCACCAGTCGCAATTTAGTGCTCCAGGTGTGCAATCTAGCACACCATCGCCAGTGTCATCCTGGCAGCACTGGTAGCTACTCAGCATTCCAGGTGCGCAATTTAGCACACAGTCACCAGTGTCATCCTGGCGGCATTGGTAGCAGCTCTGCATTTCACATGCTCAATTCAGCACAACGTCCCCAGTGTTGTCACGGCAACACTGGTAACAACTCTGCATTCCAGGTGCGCAATTCAGCACACTGTCACCAGTGTCATATCAGCGGCACTGGTAGCAGCCCATACTTTTGTTGCATCTGAGTCTCTTCAGCTCAAAAGCTGCAATGGTCCTGTGGCACCAGGTCACTATCAGCCCGCAAGGCTGCTGCAACAGCCCAAAGGCTGCTTCACATCATCAGTCCCTTGGCTATGACTATAAAAGCCACAATAATTTCCCTAGGCTGCTACAACATCATCAGTCCCTTGGCCATGACTATAAAAGCCACAATCAGCCCTCAAGGCTGCTGCAACAGCCCAAAGACTGCTTCACATCATCAGTCCCTTGGCCACAACTATAAAGGCCACAATCAGCCCTCAAGGCTGCTACTACAGGCCACAGCCTGCGCTAAATCCTTAACCCTTGGCCACGATTAGTACTATACATTCCAGCCCTCAAGGCTGTCATCAGTTGGATTTACATTTATGCAGTTGATTCCCTCCAGGAACAGTTGGATGTGCAATGATTTAAAATTAGGCTTCCTGCCTATTTCATAGCCAGACAGCATATCTGGAGCTTTAACTCCATAATCAATGCCACCCACAACATTACCAGTCAGCCAATGTTCTTGATCCTAGACAGTGAGACATCAGCCAATCTATGCATTGATAGAAAACAAAACCAAATAAACCTAATCCATGAAATAGCAATTGGACTGCCATTTTTTCATGGTAACTTCTTAAAGTAACTGAGTCTGTCACTGTATCTACATGAAACTAATATTCTAAAGACATATTCCAAGAACAAAACTGCACCCTCCTCCACCAGATGATGGATGCTCCACTAAAAAGCTTCTTAATGCTGTGATCCTCTTAGACACCAAAGTATTCACCTTTCTTCCAGCTTTATCCATGATCACCCCAGGCAAATCACCATTCAAATCTCTGCCTAGAAATTATACATAGACCAGACCAACTTTCACCATGGCGACCTGGTTCCAGAGAATGCCTGGTACCCAGGTTGTTTCCTCCGAGGTGAACCATTAGCACAACCAGTGCACTAAAATTTACAGCTGCTGACTTCAGCAGAGGCAACAGGAATTCCCAATGCATCCCCCTATGCCCCATTCATTGCACCCAGGAACCTGTCTTAAATGCCTCTGGATTGCAGGACATAGGAGACAAGGAAGCCCAATATAGAAATTATTGCCCCACGAACCATGCAGGGCAACAATCTAAGCAAACTCCTGTAATTAAAAGCAAGAAAATGTGTTAACTCATTATCACACAAACACTCCAAGTGATGGAAAGATGGTGAGGAAAGAAGGGAAGGAGAGGGAAGGGAAGGGGAAGGAAGGTTAAAAACTTGACCTGAGGTAAAAACAAAAACCTGCCCAGAGTAGAAGGCCATTCAGACTCCAGGTTCAGGGTAAAAAAATTACTAATCACTCAGGAGCCTTACCGCTTGTGCTAGCGAGTGGCCAAAGCTCCCAGGTTGCACAATAAACCATAAATATAAAAACTATATCAGTTAGCATAACACTTTGATATCGATTAAATACTCCTGTTGGTAATAACTACATTTAAATGGATATACTGCTTCTATACCCCAGAATTTCCAGTGACTAAGAGCCTGTATTTTAGACAGAGACAAACACGAGGATGTGGCTGTGGTGGCAGCCCCTATCTGAAAGGAAAAAATGTCAAATTCTTTGGGGGGCAACCTGACTACCTGTATGCACCTCAGAAAAGCACATTTGAACTGATTCACCATTAATGGAGAGGAATCAAGGTGTATCAGTCAATCCTCGTACCCATCTGGGCAGATGCATACACCAATGGAAGGCCCCAACAGCCATCTGCCCCACCCCAAATGGTCTGTTTTGGAAATGAAAATGCGGCACAACACTACCTCAGCAATTAACATGTGATCATGCAACAGTGTGTACTTTCTGACTGAGCAACTAACTTGCTAATGCAAAAATGCATTCTGCAAAACCATCACAAAGACAGGCCTAAAGAACAAAGTCTAAAATAGGATAGAACACACCGCAGGCAGAATAGCTGTCAGATCAATAAGTTTCAAAACCAAAATGGGACGACAGCTATCCAGAGCCACCGGCGCCAACCTGGTCCAACCTTTGAGGGCTATGCTAATTATGAAACTCTGGGTGAAATCTCGTAAACTGAGCAGGAGTAAGAAAAATTAAGTACCTGATAACTTACGTGTTATGACCTCTCTTGACCTACCCGCTGTATACTGATTACAAATTAATGATAACAAAAGTTGATGTGGCACCTTACATTTATTCTGCTTACACAAAATAATGAAAATCCATTTTTTCAAGCCAAGCAGTATGCCTGCATCCTCTCCGGGGCAAGGGAATGGCACCCTAACCCCTCCTTTCCAGCTGAATGATCTGCCAACAATGAGCAGATTTCACTAATCAAAGCAAAGGAAGGTGCCAGTTGACAGAATCGTGCATACTGAAAATGCGACAATTAAATTATCCACACCACATACATAGCAAGCAACAAATTTAATATTCCACTGCAAGCAATGCAAAACCTGCTGTGCTAGTAGAAGCAAGACTAGTGGAGAGTAGGAATGCTGGCTTTTAATAGTGTGCACCACCCCATATTGTCTCACCAAAAGACAACATGTTGATTCCTCACACGCTAACCCCAGAGTTCTATGGTGACTACAATTGGAAAAAGCCCCAGTAAAAGAATAATCTTTTCAAGTCACATCTTCATCCACTCAGCAGGCCATGGAGCAACAGACCAACAACCCTTCAAATAGGCACCAAAACCAACCAAACCATCTGTATACGCAAACTACTGTAGTTGGGTATTAAACACAGGAGCAGATAATTAAAAATGCAGTCCATTAAATTCTGAAGAAAAATATCCCAAACTCAAAGATCCCACCTAATTTCTGCAAAGAATTTGTATAAACTAGTATGCTATATGCAACTTTATATGTGGAAAGAATGCAAAATGTAAGAAGAAGAAAATCTGAAAGTCTATGAATCACTACCCTTGGTGGAGCATCTAAGTGGTGCCATACAGGTACATCTCACTCCACATAGCACAGAAAGGATAGGTGTATGAGTAAACATCTGTAAATGAAACCCACATCCATGGATAGATGTAGAAAGGAAAAGTTAGGGATAGTGAGTGCAATCTCACTATACTGTGGGCTCTATGTGCCAATAACTTTAATTTTTTTTAGAGTATACCAACTCAAAATGCATTTATGCTGAACAACATTAGTATACAAATATAAAATTGTTAAGAGGACACATTTTGGGGCTTTTCCTACATATACAGAGGCATGAACATCCTGTTCCCCCATTTTCCTATATTTGTAATATGACAAAACACTTCTATGTAAACATGAAGTTTGACAGACAGATACCATGTTCACTATAGAAAGAAAGACTATATAGTTAACAGTAAAGATGTTAACAATGATAACATCTTTACTGATTGGCAGAGAAAGCACACCTACAGTTTTAGAGCTTACCAGTATCACATTGTAAAGTTCTGTGGTTCTTTGTAGGGGGTTGGGTATGAAAACCTGGCTGTTGGGATGCAACTGTTCAGAATACCCACAGCGGCATCCTGACAGCCAGAATCCCAACACCCCAAGAGCATGTAAGTATTTTCCTAATCCCTACCCTAACCCACCCACCCCGGTGCCTAACCCTAACCCCCTCCCTAGTGCCTAAGCCTAACCTTTCCCCCTCCCGTACCCTCAACCTAAGACCCCCTTCCCAGTGACTAACTCTAACCTCCGCCTAACATCTCGATACTTACCTTCAGGATTACGACGGTCAGGAAACTAATGCCGGGATCCCAACCTGATGGGATTTTGGTGCCAGTATTTAGACCGTCGGCATCCTGCACCCCGGGATGCCAACTACATCCCCTTTGTAGGGACTGATAAATTAGATGACTATTCCTGGAGTCACAACTCTTTCACCCCATAGATCCAAGTATAACAGACTATTTTAAAATAAGCTTAAGTGAATAAATTACACCCTAGATCCATCTTCACCATTTTATTAAATTAAATATGATGGTTTTGAAGAATTAATTTGTATTATAATGTTTACTAAAACATTGCATATTCAAACTAATCATCTAATAAAACACAATCTACTGTGTGTAAAGAAATAATATAGCACTTTTCACTTGAGCTAATGGCCCTCATTCAGAGCCGCTCGTTAGCGGCAGTACGCTCGTTCCGAGCGATGTTTGCACATCTGCGCATGCGTACGGTTTTTAGTACGCATGCGCGAACCAGTCAGTGCGGCCAAAAATCGTTTGTACGCTATATAGCGAGTGCCTGCTATTTTGAGTGACAGAATGAGGCGTATGTGGGTGGTAACAGGGGAAGGTGCTTGAAAATGGGGAGTGGAGATCCGAACGCAGGCGTGCTTAAAGGTCAAAACGGGCGTATTATGGGTGTGCATAATTAATTCAGCAGCGTCATTGACCACGTCACTGGGTTATTTTATAGCCAGAACTGCTCGCAAATTTGTGGTAGCAAACACCAACCACAAGAATAGCGAGCAGTTCATACGCTGGTCGATGTACTCGATTAATCTAATAAATAGCGGACAAGACGTAGGATGTGAGCGGCCAGGGGGCGTTTTTCACAAATAAACGAGCGTATGTTTTGCTCGCTCGTTCAGACTTAGAGGCGTGAACAAACTACAATTTGCGAACGGATCATTTGAATAGCCACCCCTTGTTTTTGAACGAACGACCGCAAATAGCGAACGGCTCTGAATCAGGCCCAATGTGTCCATACTTTTTATTAATGAAGTATAAAATGTTTCAGTATTTTAAACACAGGCAACTCGCTGAACCCTAAAGGAACAGCACCAAAACAGTGTAATTTTTACTTGTTGCAGGAAAAAATACAAAAAATGCACCAAAGGCTGACTGTGCTGTTTGATATGAGTTATGTTAGAAATCAAAATCAGAACAGATAAATAAACACAAAATCTTAAATTATAACTGAGCATTTAAGTTTTAAAAATTGTGCTCAGTAGTATGACAGCTGTCATGACCTATCTATAAGGTAGTACACAATACTTTGCTGAGTGCTTCTGGCTCACCTTTCTACATTATGTTGCGTTAGCAGCATCGAAACACCCAGGGAGATCCTTAAAAGCTCCAAAAATAATCTGCATGTATTAATTAAAATGTAAATCCAATAAAGTGCCTGTAATAAAATAAAGTGCAATAAAATCACCCCACATAAAACAGATTATAACAGTTCTCATGATGACCTACAATTTGAAAAAAATAAATCTGAGGTTTTAAAGAACTTAAATTATCCTCTCCTTTAATAAAAACAAATTCTGATTAACAAAATGATCTTTTCAGAATGGTATAAACAAGAACATTTCAGTAAAAGAAAAAAAAACAATAACAAAAGGCTAGGCAAAGAAGCTCATTAACATTTTTGAGTTTTTTTGCTTTAGGCCAAAAGAAGGCTGCCGGAAAGCTTAACTTTGTATCTTAAAGTAATGTCAGAAGGGATTTAACAAATGTTGCGTTTTTATGCTGAAGAAACTATTACATAAATTTATCTTGGAAGTGAATGGGCAATGCTGCCTGTCGGAATGACACTTTCTAGTTAGAGATGAGCTGAAATTGAGATTCACAGCAGAATAGCTAAATCCACAGAGGTGTAAAGTTCCATCAATGAACTTACAGAGTGCAAGTGTTGTCTGAGTACAGAATGGGAGTGTTTGTGTACATGCGACTTATTTAGATCTGGGTGCATCAGCATCTTTTAAGAAGCATTTCTCTTGTGGATGCTGGAGAGTTAGTGAAATAGTATACAGTGATGTGATGAATATTAGTAATACTATCAAGCCACTTCTATTTGCTTATTGCATATTGAGCCCTTCCAGCTAATACTACTTAAATATTTGTTTCAGCCATAAATAATTTGTTTTAGCCATATTATATCAATTTGCAGTCATTATTTACATTGATTCATTGACAATTCAATTGTGACCACTGCAATTTAGGCTAGTGCTTTCCTTTGATATTTATTGTATTTTATTAAAATGTGCAAGCATATTGATATGTCTTGTGAATGGAATGTGGAAAGCTGTGCTGAGATCAAGTGTCTGATCTCAGCACCGGCACAGCTACAGGAGATATGTCCCCAGTGGGACACATCAGCAGCCGATGCTGTGATGCTGTTTCTGCTCTCAGTGCTGGGTAAAGGATGTTCTTATCTGTGGAGGACACACTGGGCTTGTGTACTAACTGTGTCCACTTGTAAGACTTTTGAAGTGTAGTGAGATTAGTGATGAAATACAAAACAGAAATGATGTCATTTTAAAAAGTAACCTCTTCAAGATATGGAACTTGGAGAAACCAGAGCCAAACAGAAGTTGGTATATGACATCCTGATGTCCTCTATCAAAACCCATGGGACCAACTTTTTTTGTCAGTATCAGATAAAAATCCCAACTTACAGTTTCATCAAGAGTAAAGGAGTTAAATAGCACATGTAAAGACAAAATGGTATATGTTGTGTAACATCTGGTGCTTTAGTGAGAAATAGAGATCAGTGGTTCAGTTTTCCAGACATACCTGAACTTTGGGGTTCCAAGTAGACCCAAGTCCTGTTTTTGATTGCATGCAAGTCCCTCCCTCAAGATTTCAGGTGCCAAAATTGTTCAAGATTTACTGGAAATGACTAGAAATTAATGTTATTGATGTTACTAATGCTATAGTAACAAAAACATGTCCAAGTTACATGACTTTAGCTGTTTTTATCAATTTATTTAAAAAATCCAAAACCAAACCAAAATACTTGAGGGTGGTTTTCCAAAACTTTTGAGGGTGGTTTTGCCAAAAACAAAATACTGGGCTCTGCACACATTCTAATTGGTGCTACAACAGGATATTGGGCTTAATTCAGCAAGGAACACAGTTGCGTATATGCACACAATCGGTCGACTAATTCGCACAGCGCATGCGTATGCATCGCAGTGGGCAAGCCAGACGCTGTGTTCAGAACTGCGTACGCAGAGGCTATGCAGACAAATGACAGTTTGATTGACAAGAAGTGCCATTTGTGGGTGGCGACAGGGGGGTGGCCAAGTGAACACATGCATGCCAGTGCTTTTCATCGCCATTGCAGGGGAGTGCATATATTATCCACTGCAATTCTAGATGCCTCCTGAGTACCCATAACATGTGCAGAAGTTATCAATTCCTGAGTGAGGTCTGGGTTCAATGTTACCAATTGTTTCGCTATGTAAGGCAAGTGTATGGATGTGAGTAAGGGGAGGTGGGTGTCCTTATGTCAAGCTGCGTCTGCAATGCAAATGCAAACTTTTAAATAGCACCGTTGATATTAGTTGCGTGCATATAAGCAGAATAGCATTCCTTGCTGAATCAAGCCCATAGTTGTTAATTATCTAAAACCAGCAGTTGGTGTAATGTTCCAAAACAAGTGTACTCAGTGTGATGATTTGATATAAATAATGTTATTGAATATTATTCACTTAATCAAGATGAGAAGCAAATTTTTACATATTGCTTATATTAAGAAGTAGAGATAAGCGGGTTCTGATTTCAGAGATCCGAACCCACCCGAATTTAGCAGATCCGAGTCGGATCCAAGCAGGCTCGATTTTTCCCACCTGACTCAGGTCTCAAACCGAGGCAAAACTATAGAGTCTGCAATCTCCTGGTTCACAAGCTTTCGTCTCTATGATCAATGTAGCATATAAAGGACCAGGTAAAGGATGCCATTTCACTCCGTAGGTGGAGACTGAACAGGGAGGGTGGGTATTGTAGGGCTGGGAGAGGTGCTGGTGCTGTCAGTCAGCTGTGTCCTGGGCTGGGGACAAAATCAGGGGACAAAATGAGTAGGGATCCCCTGAAAATTCCAGAACCAGCACCAAACTCTTTCTAGCAGGGGGATAATGCCAAAGCCAGGGAAAACCTTTCACCGGTTTCCCCGGCCAAAGCATTATCCCTGACTGCTAGTCAGTCCAGGCCGGGGATCCCTGGGGAGTTGGGTACCCCCCCATTAAAGGGGTACCCCTCTCCAGGGCACCCCAGGCCTAGACTGACAGCCCAGGGCTATCCCCGGCACCCTAGGGCGGTGGGTGCCGGGTTGATCTTTGGTTTGTTAATCTTGTGGTTACATCAATAATACCATGTCGCAACATTGTATCATTGATGTAACCACAAGATTAACATCAATTAATCTTGCGGTTACTATGTAGTGGCTCCCACCATAGACGGCTATGGGGATTTCTCACCATAGACGTCTATGGGAGACAGAGGCTTGCCGCATTCAGCTAATCAGGGAGCTGCTCCGAAGGAGATGCTCCCTGATTGGCTGGCGGCCCCTGCACTGACGGGGCACACGTGTGGCCTGGTCATTTACGTGGAGCAAAGGTATGTGTACACACATACCTTTGCTCGGTCCGTATGGTTCGGATTTTTGGCGTTTTTTTATGTTAACCCCTGGATTGCTTAATTGCAGAAGAGGACGTGATCTACGCATAGGAGAGGTGAGTATGGATTTTTTTTTCAGGTACACCCCTATGGATTACTTCGGATACTAGGTGAGCATGTGTGAGTGTGCATGTATGTTTTATTAAAATTCTACTTTCACGGTGTAAATTTGTTTATTTATGTATTTCTTTAGTTGTGGAACTACAAGTGCCAGCGGGCCCGTAATGCCCCGCATGCTGGTATTTGTGGTTCTCCAAATACCAGCATGCAGGGGAGGCTTGCTGGTACTTGTGGTTCTACAAATAAAGACAATATGGAAAATATAATTTTACACTTTACACTATGAACCCGGCACCCACCGCCCTAGGGTGCCGGGGATAGCCCCTGGGCTATCAGTCTTGTCCTGGGGTGCCCTGGAGAGGAGTACCCCTTTATTGGGGGGTACCCAACTCCCCAGGGATCCCCGGCCTGGACTGACTAGCAGTCAGGGATAATGCTTTGGCCGGGGAAAAGTGGTGAAAGGTTTTCCTGGCTTTGGCATTATCCCCCTGCTAGAAAGAGTTCGGTGCTGGTTCAGGTATTTTCAGGGGACCCCTACTCATTTTGTCCCCTGATTTTCCAGAACCAGGACCAGCTCAACAATGCCCTGTGCTGGTTCTTAATATACAGGGTCCCCCTACGCATTTTGGCCCCTGTATATTTAGAACCAGATCAGGCTTTATAAAGCCCGGGGCTGGTTATGCTTTTGGGGAGGGGGTGCACGTTTTTTTTTTTAACACACACAGAAGCCATCACGGATCTCACTGATCTGTGATGGCTTCTCTAAAACTTGCACCTTTTAATGCTACTTGAATTAAAAGGTGTCAGTTTACATAGTCCTAAACTCGCCTGCACTCGCAAATGCAGTAGCCTCGAGCTGAAAAGTTCGCAGGCTATTGAATTTGCGAGTTTCAGTACAAACTCGCACTTTTTAAAAGTGTGAGAAAGTGCGAGTTTGTACTGTTACTAAAACTGACTACCTATTACATTTGGCCCAAAGTGTCTTTTATATTTTTCTGTGTGTGTGTACATGCATGTTAGGCTTAACCACAGTACGGCACAAGATCCAGCCAGCAACACAAGTTGCAACCTAGTGCTGCCCAACGCCAGTCGTGATTAATCTGTGTTCTGGGCCCAAATTCTGGAGCTGAAAATTTTTTTTAATTTTTTTTGTTAATTTTTTTATGTGCATGTCAACCACACCTGGCTGTCACTGTCATCAGCGTAGGTGTGCAGGGGTGCTGTGCTCCTGTCTGTCGAGGGGTGGCTGCCCAAAATAATAAACAATTTTATTGTGTGCGTGTCAGCCACACTAGGCTGTCACTGTCATCGGCGTAGGTGCGCAGGGGTGCTATGCTGCTGTCTGTCCAGGGGCTGCTGCCCAAAATAATAACTAAACAAATTTTATTTTGTGCGTGTCAGCTACACCTGGCTGTCACTGTCATTGGCATAGGTGCGCAGGGGTGCTGTGCTTCTGTCTGTCAAGAGGCTGCATGAATATTGCAATGAAAACTTTTTTTTAAGTTATTGGGTTACAAAAAGTTTTTTTTTTTAATCTTAAACATAGCAGAAATATTCTGCTAACAGCTTATAAAGTGATATGCTCTAAAAAATGAAAGCCTATATTTATTTACAAACCTATACAGAGTCGACATCCTAAATTCTAAAACTGTTCTATTAAAAAATGCCAACAAAAGTCAGGAGAGGCCTTAGAGAACATGAAAAATGATGCTCTAGGTGCTGAACTTCAAAGGATTTCTCCATCTTGTTCTGCAGTGTGCAAAGGTTTCATTCACATGTTTTCTATAAAGCAGTTCAAAGTTACAGCCTTCAAAGTGTCTGGCTATAAAACCGACCTTTGCCAGGAATTACCAAAGATTATTACAAGCAAATAATTCATCTATACGGAATCTGTCTGGGAATTCATTGATTGTATTTGGCCTGAATGCACTAAGACATTTAGATGTAATAGATGATGTGGAGAGATAAGAGCTTTAGATGTTGGAACAGGAGTTCTTACCTATTTGGCTTCCCTCCAGAGAACAGAGCTCTGTTCCTCAGGAAGTGTCTATGTCTGTGCTGATAGGTAGGTAGTCTCTGTCTGTTGGTAAACACCCTTCAGGAGATGAAAATCCAAAACAACAACTATAATAATGTGTCCACTGATAACCAGCCTGATTCCTTAACAGCAACATACCCAATATGGCCAACTCATAACATGACACCCAGTTTGCAGCCTCCTCTTCCTTATGACACTAATCCAGTCACCATGGTTGATCAATCAGCCATGTGTGGTCCACACAATTTTTGGCCTTCTACTTTCTAACATATTCACATATCTAAGAAGTGGACAGAGCGAACAATGGCAATTTGAAGGCCTCTAACTAACTCTGTTTCTGTTACAGAACAGAAGGTTTGCAAAGGATTATTTAAGTCAATTGTTTATTTATTTATTTTTGGAAAGCATGCTTTCTGGTCCCCTTCTGGGATGAAAAAAATCCACTCCCAGCAAGCAGGCATGGCGCTCAAGAAAGAATTCCCAAGAAAGACACAATGTAAGACTTAAACCTTAAATCTGAAATGTTGTATTTGCTGCTCTGTTCCGCTTGTTCACATATCTCAAATGATTAAGTGGACAGTGGGAACAATGATAGTTTGAAGGCCACTAACTAACTGTTTTTTTTATGTCCCTGTACAGGTTGGGAAATGTCTTTATAGAAGATTTGCAAAGCATTATTTAAGTCAATTGTTTATTTTTTTGGAAAGCACTCTTCCTTGTCCCCTTCTGGGATGATAAAATCAACTCCCAGCAGCAGCCATGCTCAAGGATTCTTCTGTGGCAAGGACTGATGTAAATGTTGTAAATGCCTCCTCCCCTCCCCTTCTCCCTCATAAATTTTCTTTTTAATCAAAAAATTAAATAAAATTTACTACCAATCAACCCTTCCTGTCCCTGTCCTACATTCAACTACATACATACTCCAATTCCCTCAGGCCTCTCTTGAATAATAAAAGTTTTTCCTGATGTGCCATGTTTGAAGTTCAACTGCCAAGATGAACAAATCAATATTGTGAGGTGGTCAAAACAGACTAGAAATGAGTGTAAATAAATGTTATTTAGGTTATTAATACTGTAGGAACAAAAAAGGCCAATTTTATGTAATTTTAGCTGTTTTCTTATTTTTTAAGAAAAAATCCAGATCCAAAACCAAAACACGAAAATAAAACACGGAGGTGAGGTTTTGGCAAAACCGATCCAGGTCAAAAACCAAAACACGGAAGTCGGCGCACATCTCTATTAATAAGCCTCAATTTGTATATAATTCCTCCAATGAGATGTGCTCAGATCAATGAAACTTCAATAAAAATTGCATAATCATACAAAAATAAATAGGTAAAGAAATTCTAAGCTTATTTACTCCCATGTGATGCCTCAGAGGCATCTGAGGTTTCTTCCAGAACTGCAGTAGTAGCATATGTGCCAGATTTATGTTAGACATTCTGTATATCAGATTACAACACAGATCACTTACATTGAACCAGGTCATAAGCACACAAAGTACTAACTGACATTTACTTTGATAGAGAAATAATTTTTCGCTTTGTGATTTGGTTTAATAAAAAAGGCACTAAAAAAACAGACATAATCTTCCTTTTGGTTTATAATAAACCAAAATGAAACTATATGGTTTATGGGCAAATATTAATAGAAAAATATGCCCATAAACCATATAGTTTAGGCATGATCAATGAAGGAACCATTATAAACTTCAGAGGTCAATCTGGCAACCTGCATCATCATCATCATTGTGTATTCACATTAACCCTCAATCATCCACAAGTGTTAAGGATATTGACAGGCACATCTGCATTTCTATGTGGGTAGCAATTACTTGAACAAGCTTTTACTTACCTTTGACTGTATTTGCATGCCTTTTTCCACCTCTGTCCAAACCTAATAAGGTGCAAGTGTCAACTCTGTATACAGACATTGGCGTAAACATATTTGTATGTATCCAACTCAGCATGAGCCCCATAGTGTGTTCTGAAAACCCAAAATATGTGCAAGTTAAGTATATGTTAATTTTTCAGGGTTTTTCTAATATAAATGTTTAATTAACTTACATATCTATCCTCATACACTTTGGCTTCATTCAGCACAAACATTCCCTCTTGGCATGTCAGGTCTCGGGCATCCAGGCCACACCAAGAATCTTTCTCACTTAAAATGTGCATCTTTTATTCACAAAACTACTCTGCTAGATTACAATGTTCAATGTGTGACATTTGTACATCAGTGTGCAAATGAGTCTTAGGGGTAAATTTACTAAGATTCGAGATGGTCCCGATTTTCAAAGTGATTTAACTCGCTGGAATTTGCCAAAATTCAGGTGATTTAATCCCTTTTCTTTTACCAAATTTACCAACAGGCGATTTCAGGCTAAACTAGCTTGCCGATGGTGAAGCAGAACGAGATATCTCTCCCAAGTAACTCATTTTGCATTTCTCTCTGCAAATCTCTCCCGAGCTAGCAGCCAGCACATATCAGTGAGATATGTGAAGGCTGCTTGTGTTCTAACCCTTGTAAAAATGAGAAAAATGTTTTAAAAAACATGACATTAGGTCCCCCCCCAAAACACTAACCAGTCCCAAGCTTGCCAGCCTATCCAGGTTCTTAACATTACAGGGAAAAAAATGTGTATGGTTCCCCTGTAATGTAAGAACCAGCACAAGGCTGCAGGGACAGAGCTGGTTTTAAATATACGGCGATAAAAAATGATGTGGGTTCAACCGTATATTTAAAACCAGCCCTGGACCCTTTCTAACCGGGGGCTGATGGCACAGCCAGGAGTACCCTTTCACCGGGCCCCCAGCCACAGCATCAGCCCTGACCATTAGTCAGCCGAGCCCAGGGATCCCTGGGGAGTTGGTGACCCCCCATAAAGGGGTCACCATCTCCAGGGCACCCTTGGCCTAGGCTGATAGCCCGGGGCTATCCCCACCACCCCTGGGTGGTGGGTGGTGGGTTGATTGTGTTAGGTGAAGTGTAAAATTAAGATTTTTCATCATTGTCTTTACAGTAGAACTACAGGTTCCAGCAAGCCTCCCCTGCATGCTGGTACTTGGAGAACCACAAGAACCAGCATGCAGGGCATTAAGGGCCCACTGGTACTTGTAGTTCACCTGTAAAGAAATGGTTAAAAAAACACACCACACCTGAAAAATAAAGCTTTATTACATACATGCATACACATACATACTCACCTGTTTCTAGATCCGTAATACTGGGTTTGGGATGCGCTTTGGGGTGGTGATGGTGTTGTGGGATATAGGGGGTTGAATGATGAAGGGAGGGAAGGTGTGAGGACAGAAAAAGGAGGGAGGGGGAGAGAGAGGGGGGATCCAGGTGTGGATGGTGCTGCACTGTACAGTAGGGGTATCTGATCCTACTATTGTATAGATATGGTAAGATTGAAGGGTACTTGTGCTCCTTGGTTGTGTGTTAGCATTGGTGGGGAGAGGGAGGAGGGAAACAATGGTGGGAGGTTGGGGGAAGCAGATGGCTGTGTGTTGTGGTGGATGTGTTGTGGTAGAACAGAAATACTGGAGGCTGGATGGATGCTGGAAGAAACAAATATGTTTTTTTTTTGTATCTGTGTGTGCACATAGAGGGTGGTAGTTGCTCAGTAGGAGGCACAGTGCTCCTGGAAGATAAATGTCTCTTAGATGGTTCATGGAAGCACACACTGCCTAGTTTTTGGTGATTTGGGGTTACAGGGCATATCCACAGTGTGGGGAGTAGGGTCAACCCTTTCAGGGGGCTCCTTGACATGCGGTCCTGACTACTGCATGCTTCCCTGTTGGACCTATGGTCAACAGACTTCTGAACTGGGATGCCCTGTTGGAGGTGATCAGGGGTGCTCCCACTTTGCGGTGTCCCACACTGGTGAGGAGAATGGGTGCTAACCTACCAGTAGGTGTCCAGGTTCGTTGGTGTGGGATCAGTTCTTCTCAAAGTCCAGTATGATACCATGGTGGGGGACGTGCACTGTTTCAGTGGCTCACATCCATGGATGCAGTGCAGGTGAAACCTGTGCTGCATGCAGTGTTGTGATGAGCATGTGCAGTGCTGTTGTTTGGCAGAGGCTGGGGCTGGTATGAGTGGGGACCAGTGTCCGGTTAAGCGTCGCTGCTGCCATTCAGGTGGCCGGATTGGGGCAGGTGTAGATGCAGGTGGGTTCAAGATAAGTAGGTGTCTGGGGGTCTCTAACACGTTTCGGCACAGGTGCCTTCTTCAAGGAGGTGTGAGATGATCAATGCTTCTGAGGTACTTATGTAGTGTACTTCTGGGGGTGGGGGTGTGGTCAGGTGACTCAAGGGGCCAATGGTGTGTTTGAGAGGTAATGCAGTGCAGGTGTGTGCAGGGACTTGCTGAATGGTGATGATGTGCAGGTGTGGGCAGGGGCTGGTTGGAGTAATGAGTGTAATCAGATTAAACCAATGGTGTGTTTGAATGGTAATGTGGTGCAGGTTTGTGCAGGGACTTGCTGAATGGTGAATGGTGATGAGGTGCAGGTGTGTGCAGGGACTGGCTGGAGTGATGAGTGTTTTTTTTGTGGTGCAGGTGTGTGCAGGGACTTGCTGAAAGGTGATGAGGTGCAGGTGTGTGCAGGGGCTGATTGTGTGGTGGTAACTAATGTACAGGTTGGGGTTGGGTGTGTCTTGTGTGTGTGATTGGGATGGGTTATAGTTGTGTGTTGTGAAGTATGATGGTTTTTGGTGTATGTTGTCATCCTATGGAGTTGCAGTGGAGCAATAACTTCAGTCTTATGTTGGGGTGGTGGTTGGTTCCGGGTGTGTGTTATTTGGAGATGATTGACTGGATCTCATTGTCTATGTTGAGATGCAGGGTGTGAAAGTGTCCAGAGTGAATATCCATTTTAATTCTTCTTTATTGAGTCTTTTGGTTATGACACCCCCTCTCCAGTTGTGAGTGATGGTCTTGATACCTAGGAATTCAATGTCCTTGAGGTTACTTTGGTGTTTCTCCAAGAAATGTAGGGGAATGTTGTGGTTTTCTGATTTGTTTCTGATACTTCTGAGGTGCTCTGCTAATCTTGTTTTAAGTGGCCTCACGGTTCTGCCTACATACTGTAGGTTGCATGTGCATCTTAATAGGTAAACTACTTGGCTGGTGTTGCAAGAAATGTGTTCCTGTATCTTGTATGTATT
Organism: Taudactylus pleione; assembly: GCA_031769625.1. Lineage (NCBI taxonomy): Eukaryota > Metazoa > Chordata > Amphibia > Anura > Myobatrachidae > Taudactylus > Taudactylus pleione. The sequence continues at coordinate 16,979,531 of JAUIMM010000120.1, forward strand.
ACCTGTTTTGGTGGAGGTGAAAGTGGTAGTAGGTTTTGTGCTTCTGTAATCTAGAGTGCGGCAATTGCTGCATGTGCCGCAATGATAGAAGCCATTGTACTGGCTGCTTGGTAAGGGTCATTTGTTTGAGGGTAGGTGGAGGAATGTGGTTTGAGACTAATTTGCTTTTGATGTCTGGAGCTTTTCTGTATATTATCATGGGGCGTCGTGGGAGTGTGTCTGTGAGTGATTCGTCTTTTAGGAGCAGATTCCAGTGTTTCTGAATGATGTGTTTAATCAGTCCTGCACTTTCGTTGTATTGTGTGATGAATGGGATGGTGTCTTGCATGTGTTTTTCTTTGTTCTTGTTGTAAGTGAGTAGTGATCCTCTTTCTTCATTCACTATCTTCTGTAATGTATGTTGTAATGAGTCGGTGTTGTATTTTTTCTCTGTGAATTGTTTGAGTTTTTCTCCTTGTTCATAATAATCGGTGATATTTATACAGTTCCGTCTTATGCGTTTAAATTGGCCCACTGGGATTTTCTAGAGCCATTTGGGGTGGTGACCACTGTCCGACAGAATGTAGCTGTTTACGTCAACTTGTTTGTGATAGGTTTTGGTGTGGATCTTGTGTTCTTTGATGAAGATGTGTAAGTCGAGGAAATTGACGTCTGATTGGCTGTATTGGGATGTGAAGTGGAGATTCCTGTCGTTGTTGTTGATGTGTGTAAGAAAATCTTTGAGGGTGTCTAGAGGTCCTTTACAAATGCAGAATACGTCATCTATGTACCTTGTCCAGAGGACTAGATTTGCTCCCCAGTTATGCCCCGACCAGATGTTGGATTCCTCCCAACTGCTCATAAAAAGGTTGGCTTAACTGGGTGCAAATTGAATCCCCATGGTGGTCCCTGTCTTCTGTCTGTGATAGTCGACATCAAACCAGAAATAGTTGTGTGTTAGTATATAGTTGATGCTATCCAAGATGAACTGTGTCTGTTGGGGGTCTAGTGTTGGGTCTTTGTCTAGGAAATGGCGTATACTGTTTAATCCTTGTGTTTGGTCAATGATGGTGTAGTGATGTGACATTGCTTGTTACAAGCCAGTGGTCATCACCCCAAGTGACTCCTTCCAGTATTTGGAGTATGTGTGTTGTGTCCTGTATGTAGGATGGTTGTTGTTTGATGTACGGTTGCAATAGATGGTCTATGTATTGTGACAGGTTTGCAGTCATGGAATTGATTCCAAATATGATGGGTCTACCTGAAGGGGTTTGTGATATCTTTATGGATTTTGGGGAGGTAGTAGAAGATGAGGATGATGGGGTGTGGGTTGTGTATGAAATCGTGTTCATGTTTTGTGAGGATGCCATCTTTGAGTCCTGCTCTGAGTATGCTGTTTAGTTCGTTGTGGAATGCCTGGGTTGGGTCTTTGTTTAATGTGTCATATATATGTTTATCTTGTAGAAGTCTCTGTGATTCCCTGATTAAGTCTGTTTTGTTGAGTAGCACTATGCCTCCACCCATGTCTGCTGGATTGATTATAAGGTTGTGGTTTTGTTGTAGTCTTTTGAGGGCTTTCTGTTCATTTATGGTTAGGTTTTTGATGTGGTTTCCAGATGTTCACGTCAACTTGTCAACATAAAGTATCCTATTGGAATTACCTGTAAAAAAAGATCCCATACTCACCTCTGTGTCCCACGATATTCTCCGCAGAAATCCAAGATGGGCCCCTGATACACTGTAACAGCATGTTACTGCATGCTGTTACATTGCACTCCTTTCTGCTCATGGGAACTAGTAGACTTCAGTAGCAGGCCACCAGCCAGTCAGCGGCGGCTAACATTAGCCGCCGCTCATTGACTTTGACCCACATGGAGGAGCCATTCATTGGCTAAGCTCATGTGGGTCCCAGCTAATGATCGGCTGCTAATGTTAGCCGTCGCTGATTGGCCGGCGGCATGCGACTGAAGTCTGCTCATTCCCACAAGCTGACATTAGCACAGTGTAACAGCATGCAGTAACATGCTGTTACATTGTATTAGGGGCCCATCTTGGATTTCTGCGGAGAACATCGTGGGACACAGAGGTGAGTATGGGATCTTTTTTGACAGGTAATTCCAATAGGATATTTTATGTTGACAAGTGGATGTGAAAATCTGGAAACTGGTGAGTATGTATGTGTATGCATGTATGTAACAAAGCTTTATTTTACAGGTGTGTGGTGTGCTTTTATAACCATTTCTTTAAAGGTGAACTACAGGTACCAGTGGGCCCTTAATGCCCTGCATGCTGGTTCTTGAGGTTCTCCAAGTACCAGCATGCAGGGGAGGCTTGCTGGAACCTGTAGTTCCACTGTAAAGACAATGATGAAAAATCTTAATTTTACACTTTCACCTAACACAATCAACCCGCCACCCACCACCCAGGGGTGGTGGGGATAGCCCCGGGCTATCAGCCTAGGCCAAGGGTGCCCTGGAGATGGGGACCCCTTTATTGGGGGGTCACCAACTCCCCAGGGATCCCTGGGCTGGGCTGACTAATGGTCAGGGCTGATGCTGTGGCTGGGGGGCCCAGTGAAAGGGTACTCCTGGCTGTGGCATCAGCCCCCCATTAGAAAGGGTCCAGGGCTGGTTTTAAATATACGGTTGAACCCACATCATTTTTTTCGCCGTATATTTAAAACCAGCTCTGTCCCTGCAGCCTTGTGCTGGTTCTTACATTACAGGGGAACCATACATATTTTTTCCCTGTAATGTTAAGAACCTGGACAGGCTGGCAAGCCTGAGGCTGGTTAGTGTTTTGGGGGGGGACCTCACTTCATTTTTTTTCTCAAATTATCCCTATTTTTACAGTTACAGAAATAAACATACACAAATAACAATGATTTGTGTATGTTTCTGACCATCTTGCAGCTCAGGGGGTTGAGAGTTGGAAAAGTGATTTCGACAGAGAGTTTGCTCTTATCTTACCCGAGCTTGTCATCCTGATTTTTGGTAAATTCGAGAGATGTAGGTTTTAGGTGAAAAGTACTTCCGATTTGGCCTGATGGTGATTTGATTCGAGATTGCTATCTCACCCGAGTTTTATGAGTGAGATGAGAGAAATCTCTCTCTAACTCACACGACTTTTGCCTTTAGTAAATTTGCAAGCAGGGAAAAAAAAAATCAATAAATCACCCGAGGTGGTCATCTCGACCTATCTCGAACCTTAGTAAATTTACCCCTTAATCTGTATATGAAGTGGTTTGGTGCAGTGGCTGTAAGCTTTTTCTAATACCAAGTTCTGTTGTTCTTCATCTGTGAGTTTATACATGTTTTAAACTAAATCCTTTGTGGTTAAAGTCACAGACAAGTGTCTCTAGGACACTTTGGAGGCGATGTACTGCACTAAGCCTTGGAGAGAGATAAAGTACCAACCAATTAGCTCCTAACTGCCATTTTACAGACTGTGGGGTCTTTGTACTAAGACTTGGAGAGAGAAAGTGGATGTAGATAAAGTACCAAACCAATCAGCTCCAATCTGTAACTTTAAAAGCTTTGTTTGAAAAATAACAGTTAGGAGCTGATTGGTTGCTACTTTATCTCCTTCCACTTTAAGTCTCGCCAAGGCTTAGAACATAGACCCTGTGTTTGAAGAATGGCAGTAAAGTGTTGATTGTTTGGTACTTTATCTCTCTACACTTTATCACTCTTGAAGGCTTAGTTCATCTACCCTTTTGAATGATGTTACACTGTGTCTGTAATGTGAATAAGACACACAATTTATTATTATTATTAGTATCCTTCAGTTATATGGTGCCACAAGTGTTCCGCAGTGCCTTACAAAGTTCATAAACTAATAATTTGACAAGTGAATTACAGTAGAATATAGGACAAGTACATGGTTAATATACATTGCTACATTAGTGACCATCACACCTAGATATGCAACAGAGCATAAGCAACCAAGTGTTAGGTGCCCTGGTGGGGGGTAAGAAGTAGATGAAAGTATAAGTAAGGAGAAGCACAAAAGGGTAGAGGGCCCTGCTCATAAAAGCTTACATTCTAAAGGATTTAAACCTATATTGACTTTTGTAAATCAATATAACATTTATTTTGGGATTTTGGGAGCACCACCAACTTAGATACTAAAACAGGCCAACTGTGTGCCCTTTATATACTTATGTTGGTTCCTAAATGATTACTATTGTCAATCAAATAGTTCAGTGCAGAATCTCTGCTTTCCTATTTCAGCATAATTTAAACCTCTCAGGGCAGCTCAGTCATGCCTGGTATCTCATGCCGTATGGCATATTGACACTAAGGGGTCTAGTAACTAAGCAGTGTTAGGAGACAGAGTGAAAAGTGATAAGTCTGTGATAAGGTGGCAGCCAATCAGCTCCCAATTGTCATTTTTTAAACACAGCCTGTGAGATGACAGTTGGGAGCTGATTGGCTGGCACCTTATCATAGACTTATCACTTTTCACTCTGTCTCATAACACTGCTTAGTAACTAGACCCCTAAGTCTATAGTGTGTGAGGATACATCTGTACTACAAGCAAATTAAAACAAAGTGACATACTGTATGTTGCTACAGTATACACATTTGTACAGGTGGAGAAGACACGTTTAGACAGTGGTAAAATATAATCTTAACAATATCCAAGTACTTGCAAATGCCAAGTCAACTGATCCTCTTGGCACCACTTCTAAATGGTTCTTAGGCAAACTGCTTACTTCATCATAATGTCATAATGCACTCCTTCCATATAGGCTGCTGGCAATATAGCAGTAAGTGTTGGGACAGTTTTGCTTTATAGAAAGTATAATTATTTCATCATGCAAAATTAGGCAGTTTGTCAAAGACTATGCTGAAAAATATATACAGCTTTATATTTGGAATTGGTATGGAATACTGCCGGCAACCTGTCATTTAAACCACGCCAGGTTAAAGCAGTCGGGAAGCCAGCTGTCAGGATCATGTCAGCCGGTTTTCCAATTGCATCCCTTATATTTACATACAGTATATTTTGACATAATAATTGGCATGTTCTGAACGCACAGTATGGTTGTTGTAATAGCTAGCATTGAACACTGAGGTCTCAGTTTGGATTCTCACGATGTTGTTAGGTTCTGTGAGGTTTGTATATTCTACCCGTGCTTGTGGGGGTTTCCACAGGGTTGTCTGGTTTCCTCCCACAATCCAAAGATATTCTGGAAGGTTAATTGGCTCCTGTTAAAAATTAATCCTAGTGTATATGGGTGTTTGCATGTGGTAGGAAACATGGACTGAAAGCTCCACTGGGGCAAGGACTGACATGAATGGCCAAATATTCTCTCTAAAGCACTGCAGAATATATATGTGCTGGAAAAATGCTAATAAAAAAAAATTATTCCCAAGACCTGTTAAATGTGTAAAGAACTTAACAATCTCACCTCACTAAATATTTGTGCATATGTTCTAATTATGTAGGATTAATTATACAATAATTTGTTTAGTAAATAATATTACATATTAATTTCAAATGCTGCAGTGTTAAGTTGTAAAATTAACATGCTTGCAAGCTATTATTTTACACTGACATAATACAGCTACAGTATAATCTATCTAATGATAACATAGTGGCCTTAATAAGTTGTCTTACATCATGCCCTGAGTACATAACTTGCATCTGGCTAGAGAATGAAAAGCCAAACAGGGATATTAACAGCCATAACCAGCTAAACAATGTAAAATCTAAATTATTAATTATGAGAATTATGGAAATAAGTATCCTATGTAATATTATGAGTAAACTCTGTAATTAATAATACAATTTATGTTCTTATTTTGGGTGTAGTTTTCCTTCAAACACATCCGTTTTTGTCTTTTTGAGCAGCACAAAACAAAAATAAGTATATTTATTAAGAAGCAGTTTGTATCCCCACAGGAATTAAATCAGCAATAATGATAAATGAAAGCCAGAAGTGCTTTACATTTAATATTATTGCCATTTTAAATACAGCAACCAGAAATTTGAAAAGACACAGTTTAGTAAATTTGCCCCTAAATGACTTACAGTATCATGGGAAATTGGGGATGCCTATAAACCCATAGGGCATTAAATGTAATTGTTGACCAGTAATAAGTACTGTAGCCTATCTTTAAAATAGTACTACAGAACCTTTTGCTAAAGAAATCTTTAATGTGAAATGTTCCTGGCCATTGCACTAGAGGATTAGGATGATTTTCATTTGCTTCTATAATGTGTCAGCTATTGTCTGGAAATAAAGAATGTTGTTATCGTGTAACTCAAGAGGTGTTAAAGTCAAACAAACTATTTATTGTATTGTAGACATTTACAGTGATGTGACGTATGTCTCAGGAAAGCCTGTCAATAATTGGTACCAAAATGAAGCCTCAAGAGGCCCCACTGTTTATATTTCCACATTACATCAATTTAGCTTGGGGTAACTTTTATTATTTAAAATATACAGTACAGGTAATTTGTTAGGTTGTCTTTTTAATTGCAGTATAGTTTTACTGTATTGGAAAACCAGAACTTTGGATCCATATTTACAAATATTTTTTGAGGGACACAATTTAAAAATGTATACAGATCCTTGAAATCAATGGTAATTTGTTGCTATAGCATATACTTCAGAGGACGGGGCTTTGGAGGGTTACTTTGTACATGCTATTAACCAGTCCATGGTTGATAGATAAAAGTTAATTGTACATTACTGCTCCAGAGTTAATGATGCTCTAATATTAAAGAACAATATAATGAAGATATTTATTCCTTTATAGTCTTACTAGCAGTTTACTGAACAAATTTAATAAATGTTTGCGTGTCACGAATATACTGTATCTGTGCTATTTTTTACCATGATGTTAAATTATTTATGTTAACAATAATATAACACATTATGTTATGCTTTTTTTATACAATCATATATATATATACAATTATACTGGTTTTCATCTAATTTTCTGGAAGTTATTATATTAATTAAAATAAATGTAGTCAATCTGCAAATTACATTGTGTACAAGCATTATACTCAAAACCATTTTACCATTCATAATTAGCCCCCCTTATTCACATTTACTACTATTCATCCCTACATGTGTTAATTAAATTTTCAGTAAACACTGGATTTTAAAAAAATGTTGAATAGTGAGTCGTGATTGATATTGTAGGAGTGCAATTGTCTCAATGATTTCACTTTAAAGAAAGAGAAGTGTTGAATCTATGATGTGACAAACATTTAAAAAGAATATTTTTTGATTCATCAGTACTAGTTATTAGAAGTCTATTTAAGTTAATTAATTATGGTACTTCAATGTGCTACAGTACATTTCAGTTTTCATCCTAAGCTTCAAGTGGGAAAGGCATCGCATATAAAAGAACAAAGGAGACATTAAAACAATGATTTGAAAAATCTCCCATCTGATAGATCTACAAGAAAATAAGATGAGGTTCTGTAAGTCATAAGAAACAAGAATTGAATGTTGTCCTGTGATTATAAAAAGCTAAACTAAAACATCAAACAAGAAATAAATGCAAGATAAGGTGCAAGTCTCATCTTGAAAACTAATATTTCCTTAGCGCAATGTAAACAAACATCCTGTTCTCTTCTTCACAGTACAGAGGCCAAATGTATGTCCATCAAATTATAAACCTACACTGAACACGGCATCCAAGTGTTTGGAGAAAGCAGCTGTCTTCCAACTGTGGGTCATTTTTTTTAGGATGTGTCACATCTGATTTATGATTTGTCACCTAAAAGTTGTGTTGTACACAAAATGTCACTTTGTGTCATGAGGCACAGCACGTCCTCGCCAAATGAGATGACAGCGCAAGGAATGAGGCAACTTGGTGTTTGTCAGACGACACAACAGTTAAAATTGCAAACCCATTTGCTGGAGGGAATATAATACATAGTAGCTTTTGAATTTCGATAATAAATACTTAAGTACCTCAGGCACATAGCAGAGAAGGGTTGCATTCTATCATCAACCAACAGATATTCTCAAAACAAGAAAAGTATTTCCAGATACTGTTGGTAATGAGATGAGGACACAAAGTAATATCATAAGTTGTCTAGACATTTAAACTGTAAGAGCACCCATCTGTTGGATTCATAATGCACAAGTTATAGCTTACAGCAAAAATCATCAAAGCACATGTTCATTTTCTGAAAAAAAAATAAAAAAAATATATATATATATACATATATATATATATACATATATATATATATATATATATATATATATATTACTATTATTTTTTTATGTTGAAGCAATGTCAACTTAATTGATAGAAACCAATATTTATAGCAGCATTTTTTTTTTTTTACAAACTAATATTCCCTAAGGTGACACTGTTTTTGCAGAACAAATTTAGCAGTGTCTAAAGATCTGATACTGTTTAGTATTGTCATTTTCACTGAAACCTTTTTATTGTGATGGCCTTATTGAGATCAATGACATACATATATAATTGAAGACTTACGAATGTAAACAATATATGTGATGTCAATAACAGCATTCATCATTTTATGCAAAGAAGCTAATCTAATAAAAAATAAACTACATGTGGATGTATGATATTCACCAATATATGTGCCTGTTGGACATTTGCTTCAAATACCATTGGCATTTATATGAGTTCTTATAATAGCCTACACTCTCTTGGGAAGGCTTTCCACTAGATTTTGGAACATACTGCGACTGCAGGTACACATCTTTTAAACTGCAAGAGTATAAGGAGCTGATTCAGAGGTGGATGCAGAGATGGCTGTCTTGTGCTGCAGCCGTGCCTGAGTCTTTATGCCAATGTCGTGCTGATTTTGTTTACAGCGAGACACCCATTGCAGCTTGGTGTGTCTTTAGATGCAACGTTGGCGCACAAACCATCAAAACTTGCACCAGCCATATGGCTAGGTGCAGTTTCTCTGTGTGAACATGGCAAGTGCAGTGTGACTCAGATCCATGCACAAACTTAAAACGTCAACCAACTGAGTGATGCATCAACACTGCATACACCTCTGAATCAGACCCTTAGTGATGCTCAGCAATAAGGCCTGGCTCACATTTGGAATTCCAATTCAGTTCAAATGTGTTCTATGGGGTTAAGGTCAAAGAACTGTTTAGGTAAGTCAAGACTGTATACACCAAACGTGGCATACCATTAATTAATGGACCTTACATTCACCACGGGGCACTGTCATGCTGAAAAAGGAAATGTCCTTACCCAAATAGTTACCATAGTATTGGAAGCATACAGTGCTCTATAATTTAATTGTACTGTATGTGCTAGCATTAACAATTCTCTTCACTGGAACTAAAGCTGGCCACAGACATAGCAGTGTGCTGACGATCAGCCGATGTGTACGATTTAACTAGAACTCTCCATGGGAGCTCCCCGGCAGTCGTGAGCATGATTTGGTCCAAAAACCTGCCAATTTGACTTCCAATCTCATGATCCATCAGATCGTATGAATCGTGAGTTTCCTCTTGACTTTCCCAAAACAAGAGAAGAGGCTCTTCATGGTTGGTGGGAAATTAAATAATAATATCAAAGGAAAGGGCTAGCCAGGGTGTATAAAAAGCAGCCACCATTTTAACCCTGTGCACATTCTGCTCTGCTACTAGTGAGGCTAGGTTTATACCAGCTGAAACCTGTACATTGTTACTGTGTTCTGCTTTGTATTTGGCTTTTACCATTTACAAAGTGTCTTCTACCTGCAAGTGTGTGCAACTGCATTCTATCCTGTTCATGAATTCTGCGCTGATGCATCCCTATCAGTATAAAGTGTTGGTTGCCCAAGTTGAGGTCCAGTTGATCCTGGAGAGGGCCCAGCAAAGGAGAAGAACATGCTGGACCAAAGAGTGGCTGCAGCAAAGGGATACCTGCTCTCACATGTTCCTGCTGATGGAGATCAAGGATAATAACCCAGATGATTACTGCAACTACCTGCACATGAATGACGCCACGTTCCAGAAGTTGCTGACTTTGGTGACCCCCCACAATCGGAGGCAAGATACAAGGTGGCAGAGGGCAATCCCTGCTGAAGAGAGGCTGGTGGCTACCCTGAGGTACCTGGCTACAGGAAGGTCATTTGAAGACCTGAAGTTTGGGACCCTCATTTCACCTCAGTCCTTGGGCATCATCATTCAAGAGAACTGCAAGGCTATCGTTAAAGTGCTGCAGTACCAGTATTGCAAGGTAAGAAAGAAAAACACACTACACATTTGTTTCTTGTGAAATATTTTTTTTTCCAATTTAACTCTTTATGTAACTGTCCCAGCCAATAAGGCTGCATTAACAAAACTGTGCTGCATAGCAGTCACAACATTTGTGTTGCAAGAACAGTACACTACATAATTTTAAATATATTGTATAAACATGTGTATAAACAGTACAAGACAGTATTATCACCAAATTTTATCAATCCCAATAGGTAGCCTGCTGTATGTTGTATGGTGGGTCAGACACCAGACTGAACAGGCCAATACACACAGGGCACAAGTACAGATTGTGGCCCTAGCTTCCAGCAACCTGAACTTGTGCCATGTGTGTAGTGATCTTGTCCAATTAGTGTCATCACCACCATATAGCATACAGCCTGCACCTATTGGGAGTGATGAAATTTGGTGATAATACAGAAGAAGAAGAAAAAAAAAAAATTAAGATTAAAACGGCAAATCCTTCTCTGATTCCAGCAGAGCATTGTAAACAATCCTGCTTGTGGTTGGGGTACTGGGTGGATGAGTAATCTCCAACTGGGCTGGGGGGGCTGACAAAGGCATTTGGAGCAGGGGAATAAAGCATAGGGTCAGTATTATAGGTAGAGTTGTGCAAATTACTATTAAGGGATCGAATGAGAAGCTCATAGACAAGCCTATGGAAATTTTTTGAAGTTGCCGCATCCATTTTTCTCATCTGACTATTAATTTGAGCAGTAAAGTCATCAATATCATCAGGGGCTTTTTGAAGTATGATTTCTGCTTTTTTGTAGAAACAACTACTCCTGTTTTGTGTGCTTTTTTTTTTTTTTGGGGTGGTGCCAAGGAGGATGATGCTCCTGGTTCAATAGGTGTGGTAATTCTGGTGAAGTTTTCCACCTTGCTGTCCCTGATCAAAGTTACATCCAGTGTTATGGACAAATCAGGATCTTGGGTGGGAGTCTATATATTAAAAAAAACAATATTAAAGTCATGTTTTTCTATAAACTTATTTTTCTATTTTTCCAGTTTCCTAACACCGTGGAAGAGAGGAAGAGCATGGTTGAAGAATTTGTACAATGTTGGAGTTTCCCTAGCTGCGGAGGAGCCATTGATGGAAAACAAATCCGCATCAACCCACCTGCTAACACCGGATCATATTACTACAACTTCAAAGGCTTCTTCAGCATCGTTCTCATGGCAGTGGTAAATGCCAACTATGAATTTTTTATTTATGGTTGTCAGCAAGAATGGCCATGCTTCGGATGGTGGGTCCTTCAAACAGACTTCTTTCTACCAGAGACTCACCAACAAAACCCTCCACTTGCCATCACTGGATGAGACAAAGCACGGCCTAAATTATGTTTTCATTGCAGATGAGGCTTTTGCATTACATGAACATGTGATGAAGCCATTTGCACAGAGGGGCCTGACCATAGAGAAGAGGATCATCTATCACTGGCATGGCGCATTGTGGAAAAAGCATTTGGAATACTCAGCAACTGGTTCCGCATTTTCCACACCACCATAAACCTACATGTGGAGAAGATAGATTGGGTCATGATGGCGTGCTGTGTGCTGCATAACTTTCTGCAAAGGGAAACTACAGAACAAGGACCAGTCCCAGCTAGACCAGAATATGTAGGAGCTCTGGAGGACATTGCCCAGTTTATATCAATGTCTGCACCAACAAATGCAACAACATCAACAGCACATGCCAAAGAAGTGAGGGAGGAGTATATGGCCTATTTCAATGGACCAGGTGCGGTGCCATGGCAGGAGGGCTGTCTGTGAGACAAATGACTATAGTGGACAACTGTGATTGAGCAACAAAAAAACTTATAAGGTTTTGATTTATGAACTGTGTTTATACTTACCAACAAATCCTCAGATGGTGTGATCACTTCTGCCACCTCCTGTTCTCCCTCTCGCTCAACCATCAGGACCACTGATTGGCATTGTGACTCTTGTTTGCTTATGAAACTTATAAGGTCATAGTACCAGAGTGTTGGCTGGTATATGTCATGACTGCCTGCCCCAGAACTTTTGGAGTCATCAACTTTTCGTTTTTTTTTTTCTTTTATATACATGGTACACAGGTTCTGTATTTTGTGCCATGCTGCTTTAAGGTCAGCATCTGCAATTAACCTTTTTGTGTATTCCCAAAGGACATTCAAGGCTGCCAATTTTGCTGACTTGTGGTGGTACTGTCGACAGGATATCCTCCATAGACACTCCTTTTCCTGGAAGATCTCTAGGAAACCAGTTACAAACTCCCATTCACTATCCACGGACATTGCTAGGAGGAAAAAATAAGGACATTTTAATAATCTACCAATGTGAATGGTTTTGTACATTTTTAATGTATATTTTTACATTTTTCAACATTTTTGTATATTTCATTTGTTCTTTTGTTTTTTCATATTATATTTTTAAAGGAATGTAATGTTTTTTTAAATGTACTTTGACATGTTTTTTTCCTGGGATGTTATGTTTTTTAACTGTATTTTAATGTGTTTTTTTACAGGGATGTTTTGTGTTTTTATATGTATTTTAACATGTTTTTTTTTTCAAATATGATGTTTTGTGTTTTTATATGTTGTTATGTGGTTTGTCTAAGTATTTTATTTTATTTTTTTTACAGGGATGTAGTGTCTATTTATATGTATCATAATATATTTTATTTTTGTGGTTGCAATATATTTGTTTATGTTGGTGACATACATTGGTTTAGAGTGGTATATTCAATCATCATAAACTAATGTATCACAGCAACAAAAACAAATTTTATATATGTATTGATGTTGTTGTAATGTTTTAATATTTGTTGTTAAACTAAATTTTTAAATCCATTTATAACATTTGAGTGATCTTTTCTATGCAAGGATATTTTATAGGTGTCACGTGACATTGGTGGGTAGCACACATTGGTGGGCAGTGGGAGGTTAATGCATGGCCAAGCCACTGCCCACCTCATTATGGTGGGTGGTGGCTGGGTCATGCATTTATAAATGGCTGGCACACCTTAGTGGGTAGGTGGGTGGCACACATTGGTGGGCAGGTGGATGGCACACATTGGTGGGCAGTGGGAGGTTTATGCATGGCCCAGCCACTGCCCACCTCATTATGGCAGGCGGTGGCTGGGTCATGCATTTATAAATGGCTGGGACACATTTGTGGGTAGGTGGGTGGCACACATTGGTGGGTAGGTGGGTGGCACACATTGCTGGGCAGTTGGAGGTTAATGCATGGCCCAGCCACCACCCATCTCATTATGGCAGGCAGTGGCTGGGTCATGCATTTATAAATGGCTGGCACACATTGGTTGGTAGGTGGGTGGAACACATTGGTAAGAAATGGGAGGTTAATGCATGGCCCAGCCACATCCTGCTTCATTCCGACGGCCCCTGGCTGGATCATGCATTTAGAAGTGGTTGGCACACATTGGTGGGCAGAGAGGTTGCATTAAATACAGTTCCAATACTCACCAAACGGTGGTAATCCAGACTTCACTGTGCAGGCTCTATCGTACCTCCTCCTTCTTCAAGCCACGATGCTGCACAAGATGGCAGTTGGGCTTGTACAGGGTCCTGTCAGTCAAATTTCCCAAAGTACAATGAATCGTGTGATACATCGCGAGTAACAAAAACCTCATGATTTGGATCAAATCGTGTCCCAGATTGGCAAATCTGGCCTACAGCATGCCAGATCTCAAGATACAAGGTGCAACGAGTGGGAACGCGCATCGGCATTGTGATCAGGAATAGAACTTCACGATTTGGCCATATTTTACATTATTTGTCCTCATGATTCATCAAAATCATCCGAATCGGGTAAAAAAATCACCATGTGTGTGGCCAGCTTAATGGTCCCTACCCTTAGATCAGTCTTTTTGCATCAGACTGCCAGGGGGTGAAGTGTGATTTGTCACCCCAGAGAATATATTTTCACTGTTTCAGAGTGTAATATTGTTATGCTGTAGACCACACCAGCCTTTGCTTGGCTTTGCACATGGTGACCTGAGGCTTGTGTGCTGCTGCTTGATAATGGAAACCCAGTATATGACGCTCCCAACAGACCATTCTTGTCCAGATACAGTCAATTTTCAATCTCTGTGCCTAGAATAAATGATTTTTTCATGTTACACTCGGCCATCCCAGACATTTCCACTTAACAGTAACAACACTTACAGTTGTACAGTGCACCAAGGGCAGACAATTGATAAACTGACAAAAGTAAAAAGTGTATTCTTATGGCAGAACCATGTTAAAAGCTATTGAACTCTGCTATATGACTCATTCTACTGTGAATGTGTAACTATGAAGATTATATGTCTGAATGTTTGAATTTATGCATGTGTTAGCAATGGGCATAACTGAAATGGCCTAATACACTAAATAGAATGGATGTCCACTGGTGGCAGCTCCAGAGGTGGGGCTGTAGTGCAGTCTGAAAATTCAAATATGGGAACCATACCTACTGCCAGTGAGTCCCAGACAGTGATGTTTGGCAGCATTTGGGGTGGCAGATGGTGTCACTGCAGCCCCACCTCTGGAGCCACCATTGATTGAAAAAATAATGAAAAATGCATCTCTAAAACAAACAGTACATTTTCCAATATATTCATCACTTTAAGAACAGGTTGGGTACTCAGAAGTGCAGTACTCAGAAGTGTACTTTTAAAAAATTATAAAGACAAAAATAATAAACAACTTATTAAAATATAGAATAGTTGATAAAGTTATGTACTAGAGAAATATATGTTTCACTTCAAGCATGATGAAGCTTAAGTAAATTAAATTATACATACAGAAATTAGAATCTGCTAGGCTTCATAGAAAACATCTTTAGAATTACTGTAATTTTGATGCTGAGCTGTGAAACACTGATATAATTAAACCAACTCACAATGGCCCTCATTCAGAGGCGGTCGCAAGAAACGACCACTCGTTCTGAATGAGGGCGGCCGCATCTTTTTTTAAGTGTGGCCTGCTGGTCGCTAGCTAAGCTGTGGGATACCACCCACAGCTTAGCAACCTACCAGGGTGATGGTCGCAATGGTCAAGACCATCGCGACCATCGGGGCTTGCGACAAGACCCAAAGGTTGGGTCTAGGCAGCCACAAGCCCCAGGGATCTTCCTGCTCTAATCAAGCAGGAAACTCCCCACTGACAGCACTGCTGATGTCAGTGTGGCCGCCCATAAAACGGCAAACGTTCCATCAGGAACGCCACCGTTTGTGTAACCACCCCCCTGCCCCACCTACAAAATGGGCCAAGCTGTCAATCAACATCAACAGCCGGCCCTTTTGTAGTGAGCTCTGGAGGGAGAGAGTTTCTCTCTCGCTCCAGGGCTTGCGCATGCACAGTGCACCTGCTGCACATGCGCAGGACCAAAACATTGAGTCAGTTGCGAGCGCTCGGCGCTTGCAACCGACTCTGAATGAGGTCCAATGACCTGCCCATATTAACACTGTAACAGGACTTTTTGAGTCGGCTGAATACCCTCAGTATTCTCTCTCTTGTACAACAACAAGTCCTGCCTTTAGTCTCCAAACATTTAAGCATTCCCTGAAAACTTGTCTCTTATAAAAGTCCTGAAATAGGGCCTGATTCAGAGCTGCACACGTCTTTTGCAGCAACCACTATTGCATCTTTATGATAATGCAGTGACTGATTCTGAGCCTATTTAGATGTTTACTTGCGTATTTAGACACACCATTGGTCGCAACATTGAAGATTGCACCAGTCCTATGGCAGATGCTATCTTGCCATCAGGATCCGGTCTAAAGATCTACAGTAAAAAGGTAGGTAATGTCTAGATAGACACCAGATGTTAGACAGTCAATAGGTTGACAAGGACCAAAGGACGACAGGGATAAAACAGGTTGACTCACTAAAGGTCAAAAGTAAGAAGGTCGACAGGTGCAAATGTTCGACATGGTCAAAAGTTCAACATGAAAATGGTCAACACTAAAATGGTCGACACATGATTTTTTTTTTTTAGGTTTAGGGATAGGGTTAGGCCCTTACCGGAGTGTTAGGGTTAAGCACTTACCCCAACACTTAGGGTTAGGCACCAGGAGGGATAGTTAGGGTTAGGTACTTACCCAAATGGTTAGGGTTAGGCACTTACCCTGATGGTTATGGTTATGGTGTATCCACACATAGCAATCTGTCAGCGATACAATATCACTGGTAGATCATTACACACCCTCCCTGGTATGCTGGACGATCAATATCGATCATCCAGTACACCACCAACTTACTGATGACTATAGCAACCCACGATTGTTGATAGTAATTTGCTTGATATTGAGCAAGTTGACCTTCATGCGCGGCCGATGAACGATATCACTACCATCCATACATGACCGCACAATGATGGTAAGTTGGTAGGGACCTTTTAAATGAGCGATTTCAATGATAATGGCAATGATAGTGATATTGATATCATTATCGTTCAAATCACACTTTAAAATCGCTACGTATGTATGCAGCATTAGGCACCAGGAGGGAGGGTTAGGGTTAGGCACTAGAAGAGATGTTTAGGTTCAGGCACCTCCCCGGACGGTTAGGATTAGGGTGAAGAATAGGGTTAGAAAACAAAAAACACGAGTCGACCATTTTGTGTTGACTATATACATGTCGACATTTTGACCCGGTCGACCAATTGTACATATCAACCATCTTACATGTCGACCTTTAGTGTGTCAACCTTTTGTCCCTGTTGACCTTTTGTCCCTGTCTGCCTATTGACTGTCTAACATTTGTTGTCTATCTAGACATTGTCTACCTTTTTACTGTAGATCTTTCAATCCACATCCCTTGCCATCTAACCATGGCCTCCTGAGTCAGTGATACTGCATCTTTAAACACAGCCACTACCAGCAAAACTCCTGCAACAAACTCATCTCTGGCTAACCACCTTCCTGTTACCTCCCAGCAACACCCACTGAGTATCAATATCTCTGCATCAAAATTTGCTCTGCTTCTCAGAATGGTAACCATTGGGATGCATGTGCAGTGCCACTGCATGAACCTTTGGATCAGGCCCTTAGCCTTTTAAACTTAATAGTCTAACTTTTTTTCTGAGCTTGTTCATTATTCTATATTCTTGCTGTATTTGGAGAGCTACATCACACAATGATAAAGTCATAGTTTCCAGATATTTGAAAAAATATTTAATAACGATATGAAATGGTTGTCACAATAATAATGGATAATGGTCCAATGTATGTGCAACAGAGCAGGAGACTTACTGTGAGCTTCCCTCTCTAATGGCTCAATGTTCCATATCATTAGGCCTTTGCACAGTAAGTGGTTGCAGCAGATGTAGCACACTGCTGAGAATGAACAGTGTGGAGGTGGTAGTGTGAAAGCTGCTGCTGGAGCATATAGTCACTGCTGACTCTGATAACAGGTGAAAGTGTGCATCTCCTTAAGCATATAGATGCTGTTGAGACCAACATCAGATAGAAGCGTGTAGCCACTACTGAAGTCGAGCAGAGAAAGGAGTAACGTGCCTCAGCAGGAGCTGACTGAATAATTGTAGCCTGTGGATGCATCTTAAGTGCTGCCCAGTGTGTGGCAGTCAATAACCTAAATGCATTTCTCTAGGTATTAGCATTCCTGGTTTCATCAGAAGGGGGAAAGGAGTTCTGGTGATATAATATCTGTATTCTGCTTTTACATTGCAAATATGCAGTTCCTGTTATATTGGGGCTGATTGAGAATTGCATTCAAGTTGGCTGCCTTGCATATTCATAAATAAAGTGTATCTTCGTACAGCATGTACAATATTTAGAGTTGACCACAACTATGCAGCCACAACCCCTCCAATATACTATATCTACTTGCTGAAGTAACCATCTTTATTATCACAACACAATTACACCAGTCCTTGATGCAGGAGATCCATGTAAAATGTCATTAATCTCTGCATACACTCACCCATGAATAGCCTGCAATTCTGTGTATGTGCCCACAGCCCTCTTATCCAGTGTGAGATCACACTGAGGCCACTCTGTTACACCAACTCAGCCACAAGTGAACCTGCAACTAAGATGCATGACTGCTTATAAATACATTGACTCATTTTGAATTTGGCTTTAAATCTTCCCAATCTTACCCCAACCCCATCACAAAGTGGAAGGCATTGACAGTCATTGCCTTAGCTCTATTCACTGACTTTCAATTGTTCAAATAGCAAATATTACAATACAGTGCTCAATGGTACGCTATTGTGCCAATGTGCTCCTGTCATTTTTCAAACACAGCCTGTGACATGGCAGTTAGGAGCTGATTGACTGGTACTCTATCTCTGTTCACTTTATCTGCATCCAAGGCTTAGTAAATAGATCTCGAAATCACCCATTGTTTCACAAAAGTTGCTAAACTATGGAAGATTATCCACAAAGTCAACTTGCATACAACTCTGAATCAGGCCAATAATGTTTGTGCTCTTCCTTTGCTTTGTAATTCCACAGAAAGTCAGTGAATATAGCTAAGGCAATGACTGTCAATGCCTTCTGCTTTGTGATGGGGTTGGGGTAAGATAGGGAATACTTAAAGCCAATTGCAGAATGAGTAAAAGTTTTTGTAAGCAGTTTTGAAAATTTCACTCATCTGCAGATATACATAAAATACTACATTGAGGCATATAATACAATATTCAGAAACATAAGTGAATACATTTTCTATCCATACGATTGTAAGAAATGACTGTTCAATTGCCAAAAGAGAGTCATAATATTGAAGTATTCTGGAAACCACAAAGCCTTTATTTTTTTTCAGTCATATGGTAATAAAGCCCATTATCAAATGTGATTGGTGCAGTCATGTAGTTCTGGAGTCTATTTCACAGCTATAGTGTTTTGCACAAAAGAAATAAAAAACATACGTACTTTTGTTATCATGATCACATAGACATTTTTGTCAACAAAAACTTGGTTTTAAAAATGTCAGTTTTCACTGTTAAGTATTATTAATGGATCACTAAATTCCCCAATTAAATTTTTCAGATGTAAACAATAAAGTTAAATACATCGTGAAGAGTTAACCTACTGTTAAACTGTAGCTATGTTAAAAAATAAAAACAAAGCATAACTGTACCTCCTGACACCATCCAGGCAGCTGAAGCTACTCCTACATATTTATGACAACAGAAGAATGGGATTTAATGGAAGTTATCAAGCTGAGATTGCAATCATTTCAGCTTCTGTGAAAATACTGTCCCTGTCGCCGTTTAGGAATCATCCAGTCCACATTGTGAATTTTTGCAAGTCAGTCAAGTTATAGCTTAAGGTAGGTACACACAATAAGATTATCTGTACAATGTGGCTGGTTGGAATGAAAATCTGGTAATGAATGGGAGCAAATGACAATCGACCATTTGTTCCCAAACACTGTAAAACAGACAAAGAGGGTTGTTCAGACACATTTTTTAAATCTTTTGATTTAAACAATTTGTCTGAACAACCATTTTTTGCCTAGTTTCAAGCATTTGAAGCATTTGGGAGCAAATGGTTGATTGTCATTTCTCCCATATATTACCAGATTTTTGTTTTAACCAGCCACAGTCTACAGATAATTTTATAGTGTGTGCCTAGCTTAAGCTATTGCTTGACTGACTTGCTTGTTTGCAAAAATTCACTACGTGGACTGGGAGTGTGTACCTTGCTTTTACACTATACCACTTCCATCCTAACATGGCAGCAAATGATAAAAAACAGTGCATTCTTAACAAGACCAACTGATATCATACAGTACCTACCAATCAATAGCATAATTAGACATAGTGCCTTCAATAAGTAATGAGGAAAATATATGATGAACTAGCTGAGGTACCCTTCATTGCCCATGTTTAAATCTTTGTTATTAAGTTTTATAATGTGATCCATCCAAATCCATCCAGTAAAAGGCCCAGATCAGGCTCCCTGGTGCAAAGTTCGGCCCGACGCACTCAGCCATGAGGTCTGAATGGGACTTCAACCACTCCATTAGGCATCCCAGACCAATTGCCAACCCTCTGTAAAGTTTTCATCCAAATCCATCCAGTGGAAGGCCCAGAACAGGCTCCCTGGGTGAAAGTTCTACCCAGTTTACAACAATGGGAGGTTCAACCAGGACCCTAAACCCCTAAAACCTGGACTGGGTCCAACTGGACCAGCTCACATTGGTTTCATCCCAATTGGTGCAGGGTTTTCTGAAATCATAACCAGACAGACAAACAAACAATGGGACCAATTAATTAAGATAGGTAACTGGTGTTACCAGGGTTTAAATCTTCAAATTATTAAATTAGGCATCCCAGATTAATTGCCACCCTTCTTTAACATTTTCATCCAAATCCATCTAGTGGAAAGCTCAGAACAGGCTCCCCAGATTGAAGTCACTGTATGCCCAGTTTACACCAGCAGGAGGTCCAACCAGGACACTAACCCCCCTAGGATCCAACTGGACCACCTTGCATTGGTTTCACCCCTGTGAAGTTTTCATCTAAATCCACCCAGTGGAAGGCCCAGGAAAGGCTGTATAGGTCATAGTTATGCCCAGCATACTCCAACAGGAGGTCCAATCAGGACCTAATCTTCAAGTTATTAAATTAGTCATCGCAGACCAATTCCAACCCCACTGTGAAGTTTTCATCCTAGTCCATCCAGTGGAAGGCCCAGAACAGGCTCCCCAGGTCAAAGTTCTGCCCAGTGTACACCAACGGGAGGTCTGATCAGGACCTCAACCTCCTAGTATGTCTTCTGGGATCCAATGTTACCACTCTCTGAAGTTTTCATCCAAATCCATTTAGTGGAAGGCTTAGAATAGACTCCCCAGGTCAAAGTTATGTCCAGGATACAGCAACGGAAGATCTGACAGGGACCCTAACCTCCCTAAAAACTGGCCAGGATCCAACTGGACCACCTTGCATTGGTTTCATCCTAATTGGTACTGGGGTTTGTCCAAAGACAAACAAACATGCCAATGCATTTTATATATAATATAAGTGTTCACTGAAATAAAGTCAATTGTGAGCTAAAATAGAATATTATCATGACCCAAAATATATAGAATTCTTAAGTTAATAGTGTGCATATTACTGTGAACAGTGCTAACATCTTATATCCATGACTGCTGATCTCACAGGTGGCAGACCATCAACTGCAATGACCAACACAAAGTCGATGCCATGATTCAGAAAGACCATCGTGTGACCATCAGAGATATCAGTGATGAACTTTAATGTAGCCATGGCACTGTAGAAACACATACAATGATTTTTGGTATTGTAAAGTGTGTGCTAAATGGGTTGCAAAACAATTAACCAGGGATCATAAGGACCAGAGGGTGGAAGTGTGCAATGACCTTTTGACCAACTTTGAAGCCAACCCTGAGACATTTTTGGAAAATGTCATTACAGGAAATGAGACCTGGGTATTTCTTTATGACCCAGAGACAAATCAAAACAATGGAAACACCCAAGTTCACCTAGGCCAAAAAAAGTTTAGATCACAGCGATCCATAAACAAAGTTATGGCCACATTCTTCTGGGATTGCTGATGTGTTATTCTCATCGATTACTTGAAACCAAACCAATCAATCAACAGTGATCGATACATTATTACACTTAAGAAGCTGAAAGAAGCCATCCGCAAAAAAAGGTCAACAATTCCACTGTCAAATGTCATCTTACACCATGACAATGCCAGACCTCATACTTTGATGGCAACATCTGTGGCCATTGCCAATATGGGGTGGGCAATAATGCCACATCCACCATAGAGTCCTGTTTTGGCCCCTTCTGACTTTCATCTGTTTGGCCCTCTCAAATACTGTCACTGGGGTCAACATTTTAAAGACATAGAGGTTGTGAAAATCGTCATACATTCCTGGGTCAAACACCAACCACTGGAATTTTTCCAAAATGGATTCACAGCTTGGGTTGAGAGGTGGGGAAAATGTTTGAGGGAAGATGGTGAATATTTTGAGTAGAGTCAATCTATTACTAAGACTTCAAAGTATTTTACTGCAAATTTTCAAATCTGTATCTATAATAAAATTTTAGCTGTGAGCATTTCGGCATTACTTTTTGAACAACCCTCATATTTATGAATTGATTAATTGGTATATTGAATAATACAGGGCAGACATCAACCACATTTTAACATATTTCTTTTGTTAATCACATTTCTATAAGACACTTTTAAAAAATTATTTAAATATTCATTGACTTAATTTTTTTATTTAATATTAGTAAAAGGTATTGGCCTATTTTCAATTTAATAGAGTCATGTACTCTTCTTTTTAGGGACTATGGGGCCTATTTTCTTAACATTGGGTGGAGATAAAGTGGATATAGATAAAGAACCAACCAACCAGCTCCTAAATGTCATTTTTCAAACACAGTCTGTAACATGGCAGTTAGGAACTGATTGGCTGGTATTTTCTCTCCATTCACTTTGTCACCATCCAAGGCTTAGATAATAGACCCCTATTAACCTTACAAGCTACAGTACCAGCAAATAAAAGTGTATTAGCAGAATTTATGGTGTCAAGTATTAATATCATTAATGGGATAGCTCTACAAACATGAAACAAACCCTTATTTCTCTTTCTTCTTTACACAAATGTGATCCCTAAAATAAATGACAGGTTTTAAAATGTGGTATTAACCCCCAGCTTAATTTATAAGAGTAAATTACAATCATGTATTAAACATAAAGCAGTCCATGCCCAGATTGCTATTTTACCCTACGCAATGATGTCCCATTTACCTCAATCTTCATCCTATTTTCTTTATCTGTCATATGCCAATACAATTACTGTAATAATTAAATCTCCAAGGATATTAGATTAAACACTTATTTACTATAGTAATTTCACAATTACCAAACCCATCTTACTGTTATGAGTGTCATCATAGATACTCCCCATAACAATTCTCTGTCATGTCTACCATTGCTCAAATGCTAAGATAGCAGCTGAGATTAAAGTAAAATGCTACCTTATGATTTCATTGCAGCAAAATAGCTGTAGAGCTGGTCCTGCTCTACAGGAGCCCTTTTACTGGCTGTGACTTGGAGCTCAGTCTATTGTGCCAGTTATGCTTGCAGCCATGATGTTTCTGGAATGTCAAACTGTTTGATCAGGAGTGACACATGGTTTTATCCATGGTCTTAGACCACGATTCTTCCTGCTTGCTGTTTGACATAACCCTTGCTTTGATAATGACCAACCCTAGACCACTGCCTGCTCCAACTTGAGCATTAGCTCTTGATCAGTTCTAACCTCTGCCATTTCTGATAAACTGCAGGACCTCTCCTATCAGAATAGACCTGTTGATCCATCTTTAATGAGTGACACTCACTTTTGCCTAGCTGAGAGTTCTCACTATCCTAAAACCTTAGTTTATTTGTCTCTAATACCTTTCACTACTAGCATCAGTTACACCACTTTCACCCAGAAAAATCTGTAAAACCCATTTATTTCCCTTATGGTGCATACACACGGTCAAATTTTTCCTTCAGATCTGAACGATAACGATTTAAAAATCGTTCAGTCGTTCATATCTGAAGGAAAATCTGACATATCTGACATGCCTGAATGATGGACGATGAACGATGCGCGTTCCCATTTGTCAGATAACGATATCTGACATCAGTTGTGTTTGCAGTCAGACTTGGATGATTCCATTCATTTTAATGCAGTCAAAAATCGTTCAATTGTTCAAATCGTTCAAAACTTTGGTAAAATCGTTCAAATCATTCAAACGTTCATCTGACCATGTGTATGCTCTATTATTCTTCAACATGGGTAGGACTCGGGTATTAGCTCCTAACCCCCTTTCACACAGCACATTAGACCCGGGTAATTCCCGGTTGACCCCTTTCACACTAAACCCAGGGCAGCCCTGCAATATACTGCTTTTATGGCACACATAGAAGAGGTCATGAAAAGTGGGTACTGAGTTATTGCTGTTTTTTGCTGTTTTACACAGCAAATGAGAGCCTGATGCAGGTGCTTACACTGTGCTACCTGGTACAGTATTATGCCAGGAGGAGAAGGAAGCAATTTCAGGCCAAGAGGGCTTCTACTTGATGAAGGTATCTGCGCAGGATGAGAGCCCTGATTTGGAGCAGTATTATGTCCATAGTGAGATTTACCAGCATCAAGCCTCTCTCTCTGTTTTCCTGCAGCACAATTGTGATATCAGACCCAAGTGCCACTACCCCGCTCAGCCAATAAGCGCTGTTTACTGTGACCCAAGTTCAAAAGCCTGGGGTCCTGGGATTTGGACCCGGGTTGACCCTTTCAGACAGGAAAAGAACTCGGGTCAACCCGACTAGAGCCGGGAAATTAATGGGTTGTTTTCTCTGTCTAAAAGGGGTATAATTTGTATAAGCTAATTTGTCTTCCCCATCTGTATCATGCCTGTCTATCTGCCCCTCCCTTTGAGAATGTAAGCTCTTGCGAGCAGGGCCCTCTACCCTCTTGTGCTTCTCCTTACTTTATGTTCATCTACTTCTTACTCACCACTAGGACACCTAACACTTGGTGCCTATGCTTTTTTGCTTAATTTGGTGTTATGGCCACCTATGTATCAATGTATATTATCCATGTCCTTGTCCTTCATTGTATTGTGTATTACTGTAAGTCACTTTTTGGTTATGTACCTTGAGAGGTGCTGCGGAACACTTGTGGCTCCATATAAATAAATAACAATAACAATAATAATAATAATAATCTTCTTCTACCAAATGTAAGTTCATTGAGTACCAGTGCACAAATCTGGCTCTATGGGAAGGGGAACTGTTATTGGTGAAAACCATGAATAGCCAATTCTAGTAGTATTATCCTAAATTTTCCTGATCATACACTTCATGGGAGATGAAGTAAATAAAGCTGCATCACCATAGGAAACAGATATACAGATATACATAGAGCTATATATAGATATACATAACAAAAAAGACATTCATACAAAAGTTTTAATGTTTAAGAAAACTTTATTTTTTTTCTTTGCAGTTTTGTGGACCCCATCCCTTCAAGATCTCAACTCCACCAAGAGATTGGCCTCTCATACAAATCACAATGATGTTCTGTTATCTCCTCAAGGACCTGCAGTGCTCTTGAACTTTATTTTGTGAGGTGCGCATGGCCATTATTTGTCCTGTAGAAATTCAAACATTTTGCATGAGAACAAAGGATTGGGTCATCGCCATGTAATAAGCTAACATGGACAAAAAATAATACAACATAAAATGCTATATAAACTGCAGTCTTAATTACATAGTTTACTTAATTAAATGCCCATATTGTTTACAATATTTTGTCAAAACATCAAGATCTATGAAAAGTAGAATAAAAGAATATCTAATATGAAAAGTAGAATAAAGGAACATCTACTGTAATATGGAGACATTTAGTGTTTTATAAATATCCACATTACTTTATACCACTGTAACAATGTAACATACAATACAATACACATTTTATTGTCATCAACAAAAGAACAAACAATGTTGGATTGTCAATGAAATGTCAATTACAAACTCTTCACCATATAAAACAAACCAGTAAAATATTTCCATAATACTCAGGTCAGTGCATTTTGACAGTTCAATAGATGAACAGCTACTGGAAAAAATATATTATATAACAGCTTTGTACATGTGCGCGCACTCCTAAATCGTACATTTGATGTTAATCTTTCGAATAACCATATAGTTGGGATGACTAGGGTCAGCTAAAATACTTCTAGTCTGCTTTAATTCTCTGCTGTCATAGAGAACTTGAATTTGGGGCAATTTCACACCCACTACTTTACTTGCAGTCTTGACCATGCATTCAAGAGTACCCCAATCAGCAGCAGAACAATTTCCAAACCATATAATAATCCCATAGATCAGGACACTATCTATTATACACCGATAAAAGCTTAGGAGCGTCTCTGAACTCAAACAAGCTGCCTTTAGTCTCCGCAGAAAAAAATGGCATTGCTGCGCCTTTTTTTTACTATAAGTGTAGAATTTAGAGACAAGGTCAGATCCTTTGAGATATGAACTCCCAAAAATTTTAAGGAATCCACCTCCTCAATGACCATATCATCCCAAACCACTGGTAATTTGGGTCCACAATCCACCCTCCTAAAATCAATTACCATCTCTTTAGTTTTTGTGGTATATAGGACTAAACAATTATCCTTACTCCCTTCAATCAATCTTTGCAGCTCGTACTGATAGGCTTCCTCCCCCTCATTTCCTATTAAACCCACAATGGCAATGTCATCTGCAAACCTCACAATTTTAACAGACTGTGAAGTTGAAATACAATCATGATTAAATAAAGAATATAGTAGTGGACTCAAAACACACCCCTGTGGGGCACCGGTTTTCAGCAAAATTTCCCCATAAACACATCCCCCTAACTTAACCACTTGGGGCCTATCCGTCGAAAAAATCAGGACCCAATTACACATATACCCACTTAGGCCTAACTGAAAAATCTTTGAAACCAATGACACCGGAATAATAGTATTAAAAGCAAAACTAAAATCAACAAATAAAATTCATAGGACCTCTTTTGCTCTAAGTGGGTCTGCACCATATGTAAAGTGCTAAAAACAGCATCGTCTGTAGAACGCTTTGCCCTACAAGCAAACTGGCAAGGATCGAATTCAGTGGGAAAATGGGATTTAATATGTTCCATCATCAACACTCAAAACATTTCATAACAATGAAAATTACAGCAATCAGGCGATAGTCATTCAAGCATTTAGGCACACCTATTTTTGGAACAGGGACAATAGTTGTTTCTTTACAACAGTTGGGGAATTGGCAGTATGCCAGGGACACATTAAATATCAGCGTTAAAATCCCTGCTAGCTCATTACAACAATATCTTAGAACCCTCCCCTGGATCCCATCTGGGTGTGCAGCTTTACCAGGAATTACACTATGCAAACACTCCCATACTGATAATTCATCTAGCACCAAGGAAAACTCCACAGGTTGAATTTCCGGGACCATGATTCCAGACACATTTCCCTTTCCGAACCTAGAATAAAATTCATTCAGGTTTCCCACCAAGGCACTATTAACGTCATATAACTCAATCGCCTTAGTTTGATAGTCAGTGATATCACTTAGACCCTGCCACATACTCCTTGGATCTTTGCATTGCTTAAATTCTCCATCCTGGCTGAGTACTCTATTTTGGCACTTATAATACCTTTCCTCAAGTCAGACCTCGCCTTTGTATATGCTTCCTTATTATTTGATTGAAAGGCCCTATCACGAGCTTTAAATAGGAAACGTACATCACTATTTAGCCAAGGTTTCTTGCTTGGAAATACCCTGAATGTTTTCCTTAATGTCACACTTTCTACACAGCAGCTGATGTAGCCCAAAACCATAGTGGTCAGAAGATCAATGTTTATAGACCCTTCTACCATGGAATCCTCAATTAACATTCCCCAATTAGTAAATGTTAAGTGGTCCTGTAGCCTATCAGTCACTCCCTTAGGCCAAACAGAAACCAATCTCCTGATAGGAATAACATGTCTAAACAAGGGTTTATACAAGGGTATTATGAACAAGAAGACATGGTCTGATTTCCCAATATGGGAACACACAACAGTCTCATAGGTCATTTTAAGATTGTACAGACCTGATCCAAAATGTTTGCCCCCTGAGTCGGAAACATAATATTTTTAAAAAACTTTGGCAGTACCACATGTATAACTCCTTACATTATATATCCTTCATTGAACTTCATTCAAACCATTCACATTCAAACACATTGGCGATCTCCACTTTTCATCGCTAGTAGCAATTGTTTTCTCATTGCAATATTCACACACATCATTATAACAATTTTTGCTAAACTATTTACTTTTATCAACAGTGGCATTTTTCTGTGTTTTCTGTGTATCAACATATCAACTCTATCAGTCAAACTATTGTGGTTTCTATTTCACAATCATATACAAATAAATAGTGGCTCTAATAGCAATTTGATTATTACTTGAAAATAGGGTACCCTAAATTTCTACCCGTTCCCTTTAATACTCTGACTTATGAATCTCTCCTTTGTGTAATACCCTTATGTGTCATTGGGAAGGTCTAAAATTCCTGGTCCAACCCAAATGTGAAACATATTTGCGATTTTATTTATCTGATGAGAACAGGCAACATATAGTTAAAAAAAAAAACTTGGCTGGTGTGGTTGTATCATTTGATACCACACCAGGCAGTAGGTTAACTGACATAGTTGCAAGAAATGCAACCTGTCAGAAATACATAGTGGGCAGGTGCTGAAAAATAATCTTCCAGCAACTGTCAATAGCAGATAGGCCTCCTGGCCACTCTGCATCTCTGCACCATACCCTAGTGTCTGCTGTGCTGTCGATCACTGCTGATCGAGCAGCATGGCATGACTCCCCAACCAGTGGCTGCAGAAAGGAGTAGCCACTGAGAAAATGTAAGTTAACTATACCCAGCCCCTCAATATGTACCTGGCACCTGCTCAGAGCAACAGCCACTGGGGAAATCAAATTTGCAATGGTCGCAATGTTCCAAACATCGATGGGCCAATATATTGATGACCAATATTAAAACAATGTTAATTTAACATGTCAATAAGTATGTTAACATTTTTTTTAAATCATATTGGATACATTTTTAAAATAGATGTTCTTGACCCATTTCAATTATAAAATACAACAATTTCTGAGCAGGTTTTGGAAAAAAGATTTGCCAGTTAAGTGGTTAAAATGCCATAATGGATAGATTACTCTGAAATGTTGACAAACATTAGCCATAGACAATGCATGACCTTTTATACAATGTATAAGAAATGGCCAAACTGATTAAAGCTTTGGTGGAGAGGCTGTGGGGAGGTAGGTAGTCAATTTCATATGTTCTGGAGATGCCTAATATTACTTGATCTCTGGAACAATGTTTATTACCTCATAAATATCCACTTTTATACTTTATTACAGTTTGACTTATATAATCTACTCAAAAGGGAGGAATCTCTTCCTTGTATAATACTCTAACTTATTTGAAAAGTTTAAAAATCCAACCTAACCCAAATGCTGAACAGATTTATCAATTTAGTTATCTGATGTGTATTGGGAACATATAGTTTAAAATGCAAAGATCATTATGGATGTCTTTCTGCGTTTTTATCTTGGATGTCATCTTGCCAACTCAAAATTATTATTTCCAAAACATATTTAATAATATTTCCAATGGCTAATAGTAGTTGCCAACCTGATATCTCTATCAATGTTGATAACTTGATAGTCAACCCTACCCTTCAAGCATTACCTGCTCCCAATCATGATAACAGGTCTTTTTTCAAGCTAATGTACAACCACTCTGTGTAATGCCATTCCATGTACAAGAAGACTCTCCTCTAGTCTCCAATCCTTTAAGCATTTTCTGAAAACTCACTTCTTCAGGCAAGCTTATCAAAATCCAGAACCATCCACATAACCTCCATATATTATCCTACACAATTGCTTCCCTTATATACAGTACACACAACTTTACATATTTTTCTTTCTTCAATCTCCCATCTAGCTGGCCCCAGGCTAATATTGCTCTGTTACTGGGTCATACAGCCCACCAAAAGAAATCTGGCTAGACTAATATGGAATATGTAGCACTTTTTCCTGTGTTCCAAGTCCCATTTCACTAAAGATATTAGTATTGTGAGTAGGGCCCTCTCATCTCTTTGTCTGCCTGTTATTAGCCAGTCTTGTTTTTATACTGTTTTGTTCCTAAATGTAAACAGAATATTTTAGTGGCTGTGAAAGTAACTGTTGATAAATAAATAATAAATTCATTGGTTGAATCCATTGTTTCCTCCTCTCTCTTGCTTTTACAGCTTTTGGCTTCCAACAGATGTGTAATTTTTCTATAGCAACCAGAACTTCAGTAAATCTACATTGGAAATTTTCTTAGCCAGAGCCGGCCCTAGACATAGGCAACCTAAACAAATGGCTTGTGATTTTCCAAACCTAGGGCCGGAGATTTTGGGGCACCTGGATGGAGGCTCTGGCTACCATGCTAACATATATACTGGGACTGGTCCAAAATGCGGACCAGAGAAAATTAGGCTCCTTGTTTGGTGCACTCTTATCTTGAAAAAAACTGTTAAAATATAACTTTTAATATAACTTTTTAAGAAAAATTAGCAAGGACACAAATACATATGAAACAAATAACATACAATAATCTTATCAATATATATGAAAATTCCAATTATTGATTAAATAAAAAAAATCCATGGGGTAAGTATATCACCCCTATATAATAGGTATGTCTATTATCTGGGATTTGGTAGGTGAAATTATAAGTAATTTAATCCCTCCACTTTAAGGTAAAAATATCTAGGTTTGTATCCTTACATAAAATTAGATACTGTACCTAGTGTGGGGGATCAGTGGGTACGCCATTCTGATATTTATCCTTATTAGTTAAATAGCTTTCTTATGCTTCAAACAATGTGATATATAGTAAATCAAACCTTATTCCAAATACTTAAAAAATTAGAATTTTTCCCTGTGTTGGGCAATCTGTTTTTTTTGTGGGGCAATATGTTTGAATTTTCTTCTGCGAAGGCAATGTATTTACTACTGTAGGGGCCAATTTCTGATTTCAGATGACACAGTCCCAACACTTTTTGCAGCAAGGCCACACCCTCTTTTTCAGGGGCGAACAATTGTGTCACCATGGAAGATCAGGAAAGCTTTTTAACTTTCAGAGTAGATCACCAACACCAAAAGTCTGGCTACCCCTGCCCTATACCATCCTCTCCAATGTTCGGAGATATATTTTTGTGTATGTTGGGATGGGTGGGCATAAAGAATATTTTTGCACTGGGTCTGGTACACAGTGAAGCAGTTAGGGAATATACAATAGTAAAGTATAATAAATATTACAGATGCTTTGACATATGTTGTCTTGGTTGGGGTAAATATATTTTGACATACTAAAGGTATATTTTGGTCTTTTTACTCCAAATTGTTGGGTATAACATCTGGTGATATGCAGACTATTACATTCAACCCCTGAGCTTTTAATACTACTGCTACTACAGGAGACTGACCATAGATTTAAGAACACCATTCTTTTTAGTGGTAAGAGCAATGTACCATATTCCTTCATTGCTTCTCATTTTCTTTACTTCATTAATGCACTCAAGGAATGGCAGCATATCGAGCCAACAATTCTTATTACACAAGCTATATACTGAATTTTACGTGCATCTCTCATAAGTATTTTCCAATCTTGGGACTTTGAAGGATGTTTCTTAATTCTGATAGCAAATTATAATGCATAATTCATCCAGAAGTTTTATATTTTAGTAAAAATATTAATGTTTCATTTGTTTAACATATATAGATTTTTAATAAAAAGTACATCTATAAAGATACACTGATTTATGCTCTGTTTATTCTATATACATGTCAATGTTTTTTGCCAAAGATGATTTAGGGTATTTGATGTGTAGACACAAATGCAACCATAACCCCCTATTTTTTGTATACTAAAAAAATTACTTTTCTGCTGTTACCATGGTTCTGCTTTAAACCTAAGTGATATATATTCTCAAGTGTAATTCATTGTGTGGTTTGCACTGTATCAGATGTGTTTTTAAGATCCGAACTGCAGAATTTACGATCTGATGGTTTCGGGGTTTAAACCTCATGATGTTATAAGGCAGTTTTAAAACCCCTAAACTTCATGGAGTTTAGGCCGATGTAAAACAGCCAGGGATATTTTGTTGCTTCTCCATGTGTGGCAAGGTTTACAATGACCTGCTTGACACACCAGATGGAAGCCATCCTGCTGGGTTTATTATTATTAACTATTATTATTATTATTATTATTATTACTTATTTCATTGGTGCCACAAGGGTTCCACAGTGCATAACAAAGCACATAAACAACTATTTACTTGTACTAAAATAAAATAATTTAAAATACATCCAAAAAATTAATCTCTTTCCCATTTTCTAAAAGTCTCTCCTATTTAGCATTTCCCATGGTCCTCTAGGGGATG
The DNA here is from genome assembly GCA_031769625.1 of Taudactylus pleione. Lineage (NCBI taxonomy): Eukaryota > Metazoa > Chordata > Amphibia > Anura > Myobatrachidae > Taudactylus > Taudactylus pleione. The sequence continues at coordinate 17,011,775 of JAUIMM010000120.1, forward strand.
GCCCCCAAAATACTGTATGATAGACCCTCACACATAGACAGTTGCATTCCAATGCTGCATAGTACTGGATCTGATTTTTGGTACAGGTACAAGTGAAAAAGTCAGATTTAGATGGAATGTCTTGCGGCACTATACATACTGGCCCATCATAAAATCAAACTGTCATAATTAAATTGATATTGCCAATTTATTAAATGTAATTATTGTACCTGCAATTCAAACTATTAAATAGTAGTGTCATTGGTATAAACTATTTAAATAGTCACAGTGCTTGTTGTCTCTCATGTGTCTGAATATTATATCATATTTTTGTTCTTCTAAAAAAATTCTGTTTACAAAGGAAGCTATATACTCATATTTGTCTACTCACCTGGAATGTCTGGGAGACTCATAAAATTCAGGGAGATCTCCCAGCCTCCAAAGAGAGCAGGCTAGCCTCTCAAATTTGTTCAATTACCCAGAAAAAGGGTGGTCCAGGTGCTCAATTCTGGGGAATTGCAACATTGTGACACCACTTCTTGCTGCACAATGCAACAAATCATGGCACTGCACAGTGGTGGACAGGGCTGTGATTGGCACAATTCACAAAGCCATGCTTACTGCACCACACCTCTATACTGGGCCTCCCCTGCTGACATTTTCCATGCATGACATGCAAAAAGAATGACTATATTGCTATACAGAGGTTGCAAAATTATATCTGATGATTTTCGATATACAGTACCAACAAGAATTATACATTTATATTCAAAAGATGAACTGCTTTGCTAGCTGCTTCAGTATTTTGTAACAAAATTATATCTTTACTACTACTACAAAGGCTGCAATATAGAAATTAGTGTTAGTTGTTGTGATTTGTATATAATAGAAATGTTGAAGAGTTAAACAATTTTTGGATTTAATTCTTATTTAAACATATTGGGGTTGATTCTGAGATGGGAGCAAAGCAAAAAAGAGTAAGTAATATTGCACTTTTTTAAAACCAATGTGGCACTGCAGGTGGGGTAGATGTAAAAGGTGCAGAGATTTAGATTTGAGAGATTTGTTTCCAAACTGAAATGTATTTTGCAGTATAAAAAGAAATAATAAATAAAGCTGTCCAGCATCTATGGCCTACATGCAAAATCAGCCAGTATTTACCCTGCATGCAAAAAATAAAATAAATGTATTTGCACTCTTTGCATTGAACCATGGTTTGCTCCAAATCAAAAGTTACTTGCTTGTTTTGTTTTTATCCTAACTAAGAATCAGTCACATTGTTCTAATAATTGTAAGAGAAAATGTATATTTTTCATAGAAGAAAAGTGATTTTTATTGTTCCTTGTCATTATATATTTTTTCCATTATAAAACATACAAAGAAAAATAAACACTGTCATACAAGCACATCACCATTATTACTTCTTGAACAGTATAGACAGTGAAATGTAACTAGATATTTTATATAGTTTTTTGGTAAATAAATATCAAATAATTTATATACTGTCAAAAAATGTAAATAAAAGTTTCAAACTATATAAAGAACAAAACCTGTAAGGAATACATTTTAGGATAGTACTAGGTTTTTGAAAGATTGTCTACATACTCTCCAGTATATTATAGATCAGTTTTTACCAAACTAGGGGGGAGATGTACTGGAAAATTATAAATTGGAGAGTAATAAACTACCAGTCACTCAGCTCCTGTCACGTTACAGGCTGTGTCTGAAAAATTACAGGAGCTGATTGGTTGGTAGTATATCACTTTACAGAGGTTAGTACATCTACCCCTAAGTCTTTAAAGTTGCTGTACTGTCCAGGTTTTAAATATATCCTTATTAAGTACAGATAGTACTTAGTATAGATACTAATTACTGTAAGTTACCTGTGTTTAAGCATGCATATCCTTAAAAACAGTAGTATTAGAGAACTTTGAGGAATGAGTTTAGGGAACAGTCTTTTACTGTGGTTCTCAAACTTGGACCTCAGAACCCCAAACAGTTCACCTTTTTCTTGTCACCTAGCTAGCCACAGGTGTATTCATTATTCACTGACACATTTTAAAAGATCCACAGGTGGAGCTAATTACTTCACTTGTGAATCAGGGCCATCTACCCTCTTGTGCTTCTCCTGAAGGGCCCCATACAACAGCAATTGATTGCAATAATTCTGCAATTTGTAATCGATTGTGTAGAAAAATATTTACCTTTTTCAATCGATCGTGGCAATTCTGCAATCTGCAATCGATTGTGTATAAAAATCTTTCCCTGTTTCAAACGATGGCATATTGCAGAATTGCCACTTTCGATTGAAAAAGGTAAAGATTTGTATACACAATCGATTGCAAATTGCAGAATTATTGCAATCAATTACTGATGTATGGGGGCCTTTACTTTACTTTCATCTACTTCTAAATGTGCATACGGTACACACTTAACGATTTTTTGAATGATTTGTCATTAACAATGTCACTATCGTTCAATCGTTTCAAAAAATCGTTCAGTTTCTAAGTTATAATGATGAACGATAATTGTTCAAGCGCGCTCCCATTTGTAGTTTGTAGTTCATCGTCCATTTCAGACTGTCCAAAATAATGATTTTCATTAAGGGAAGGAGCATTTTTCATTCATCGTTGTAAAAATCGTTCATTACACTTCAAAAAATCATTCACTTTTTCAAGGGAAAATCTGATGGAAAATCTGTCAGATAATCTGACAGAAAATCGTTGGTTCCAAAATTGTTACATGTGTATGCACCTTTACTCCCCACTAGGGCACCTAACACTTGGTTGCTTAAGCTCTGTTGCTTATGTGGGTGTTGTGGTCGCTAATGTAACAATCTATATTTTCCATGTCCTTGTCCTGCATTCTATTGTATTGTACTGTAAGTCTTTAGTCACGTATTTGTTTATATATTTTGTAAGGCACTGCGGAACACTTGTGGCGCCATATAAATAAATAATAATAATAATAATAATAATAATAATAATAATAAAAATAATAATAATAATAATAATAATAATACTGTGAGTAAACCTGGAAAACTTGAAATGCTTGAGGCCCTGAGGATTGAATTTGAGATACTCTGGTTTATTATATAAACATCACAAATACTATATTTTGGAGGAAAAAGTACACATCTTCATTACATTGTGCCAGTGCAAATCTTCTGGACTCTCAAGAAGGTATAAGGATGATTAGCAGGCTGCAGCCGAAGGACTGAGGCCCTCACTCAGAGGCGGTTGCAAGACACGACCGCTCGCTCTGAATGAGGCGGCCACTTGAATTTTCTAGTACGGCCTCATGGTCGCTAGCTAAGCTGTGGGTTACCACCCACAGATTTAGCAATCGACCAGGTTGATGGTTGTGATGGTGAAGACCATCGCGACTATCGGGGCTTGCGACGAGACCCTAAGGTTGGGTCTCGGCAACCGCAAGCCCCAGGGAGCTTCCTGCTCTGATCGAGCAGGAAGCTCCCCACTGACATCACTGCTGATGTCAGTGCAGCCGTCCACAAAATGGCACGTGTTCCTTAAGGAATGCCTCCATTTGTGTAGCCACCCCCCGCCCTGCCTACAAAATGGGGTGAGCTGTCAATCAACATCGACAGCCGCCCCTTTTGTAGAGAGCTCCGGAGCAAGAAAATTTATCTCTCGCTCAGGGGCTTGCGCACACACAGTGCGGCCGCCGCGCGTGCACAGGGCCTAAACATTTACCCAGTTGCGAGAGCTCTGCGCTTGCGACCAGGTCTGAATGAGGGCCTGAAAGTGGCGTGACAGCTTCTTGCTGTGTCTCAAAACCCCACAAAAAAACACAGAGATGTTAATCCTGTTAGACAATCCAGTATGTAAATTGGATTAAACTTGTTATTTACTACCACTATGCACATATGTGCAGAGACTATATTGATTAACATTTTATTGTACATGTTATATAAGCAGCTGTTGCTGGTAAGAAATGAATAAACTGCACTTTGAATTAACAGGCATCATTGTGCTTTGTAAGTTTTTCATGATAAACATTAACGTATTAAAAGCTAAATTATGTCAAAAGTGATGATACATAAAATCTATCTATTTGCAATAAAATCATACTGTTGGGTAAGCAGCGGTCACATTTATTCAGTTTCAAAAATAGTTATATTACTGATGTGACAAATGCCTATCAAAGTTTGTGTGGAATAGTTAGCTTTAGAATAATTATTGGAAATTGAATTACAACAATTGATCATAAATAAACATGGATATATTTCTGATTTGTTTAATCTCCATCCTGTATTTGTGCATTTTCTATTCATAAACTCATGGACACTTTCATTTCAAATAATGCAGTCCCCTCTTTCAAATTATATGGCTCCAGAGGTCCATATTCAATATGGGGGCGAAAAGTCCATGACATCATTTTCGCCTATTTAAAATATCCCCGTATTCAAGTACATTGACTTTTCGCCGGTATATGGGGCTAATTTTTTGCCAGCCTTTTGCTGGTGAAAAAAAGTGCAGAATTGGGGTTTAGGGGTGCAGGCTTAAAAAAAATAGCCTACAGCCTTGGGAATGCCCCCTTAAAATGATCTGTGTAAGAAAAAAGTTTTTTTTTAAAAAATAGGGACACACCAAAACAATTAGTTCAATTTTGGGGTTAAAAAAAAATGGGGAACAATTTTAAACTAACAAAATAAATTCAGGGGGGGTTCCCGAGTATGCCACAGGTGTTTTAAAGAATGCGGGTGGTAGCAGCAGGTGCATTTTTAAAGAATTTTTTAAAATGCATCTTAGGGTCTTAAAAATATGCTTGCACCCATTTTCATGAAATTTGATGCAGCTAGTTTTTCTTTGTAAAAAAAACAAAATAACAAAATGTTCTTCTTCACCCATTCTTCCCTGTCGGAAAAAACACCTGCCACTGCTATTTAAAAAACATACTTTCTGCAGGCCAAAATGGGGGTACCCATAATGATCCCCCATGTCAGGACATCATTAGGGGGATCCCTGGATGCTTTCCAGAAAATTTCCAAATTTTTTCCGATACTTACCTTGGGCCCCGTTTTCTCAGTTTCAAATTGTATATGGGAATAAAGCGGGCGCATGACTGATACTTTATCCCGTCAAGCCTCCAATATGGAGTGAAAAGTCCAGCACAGATTTTTTGCTCACATATTGAATACCCCCCTTAGTGGTTTGTGTCTGGTGATCACATTTTATCAACAGACAATTACAACTTGTACTGTACATAAAGAGCTAAAGAGCTAAGGGGTGCTAAAAGTACCAGATCCCCACACCATATCCTGACAAAAACACACTTGAGGGCACCTTTGCTATTAGTTATTATCTATCGACTACCAGACAATAATACACTGAAGTAGAGAAAGGCCTAATCTTTCTAAAGCTGCATACACACATAAAGATTTTCTGTCCAACCATCCAACTAGTTGATTGGTTGGAATGAAAATCTCGTAATGTTTGGGAGTAATGGATAATCAGCAATTTGCTCGTAAATGCCAGAAAACAGATGAAAATGGTCGTCAGAAAAGTTTGTTAAATGTTTGATCTGAACAATTTGTTCAAGCAAGTTTTTGTCCATTTTCCGGTGTTTGGGAGAAAATTGCTGATTGTTATTTGCTTTCATACCTTACCAGATTTTCATTGCAACCAATCAACTAGTTGGATGGTTGGACAGAAAATCTTTATGTGTGTACCCAGCTTTAGAAAGGAGGATTTGCCCAGATATTGCAGGAATGCAGCCTCCCCAGTAAAATCTGCAACCTTCAATGAACCAGTTGCAGTTTGTACACTGGCAGTGACATCCCATTTGAAACACTATCTGCTAAACACACACAGGATAGAGGGCCTGGTGGGGAGGTGTTTCTGGACTGTCAGTCCTGAATAAAATTAACAGAGTGGAAAGCCACTCCCCTGTCTTTCCATCGCCCAACCTGGCTTCTAAAGGCTGCAGCCAATGTGGTCCCTAGAAGACAGTGTATCTGTGCATGTGTCAATCTGCTGGTGTTTGTACACATGCTCTGGTCCAGGGGCATGCACAATGGACCTGGCAGGCGATGTGCAACACAGGAAGTCCGTACCTCCAAACCTCACAGTGGGCAACCCCCCTTATCAAGAAGGGCAGGAGCCACCTTTGACTATAGGGATAACCACATTTCATGCAGTATGTTGTTTCATATCCAAAATTGCATTGTATGTTTCATTCAAAATGGTGTTTCAGAAACAAGCAAAGGATAAGAATAAGAACTATCCACACAAACAAAAAAAGCTCTTGAGAAAACATGTTACGTAAAAACATAATTGTGAAGGAGGAAATTATACAAAAGACTCTCCTTTAACTGTAAATACAATTCTGCCTCTAATAAAATTACATAGATTGTTTAAGAGAATTCAAAGCACAAAAAATATTTAAGGTACACCACCCTAGCGCCAATACTAAATCATATCAAAAGTGATACTTATCTTATATGTATCAATTATTTTTTCTTTTTATCCTTCCGTCTTGAAGGATTGATAAGCAAAGTCAGACCATGTAAAAAGAAGAAAACAAAATCTAGTGCAGATGGTCAATCAGAAATGAGCACAATAATATTTAACCAATCTTGATTAAACAAATAAGTGAAGTGTTGATCACCCTGCAACACACAGTAATATTAAACGTGCCTTCCAAAATAGGCTAAATAAAACCAAAATTTATGTATAACACGTTTAATGTACATCACAGACAATAATTTTATAAAAAATAGACTGTTGGTCCACTTCCAATAGGTAAAACAGATGATTGAGGCTCCTTAGAACTTCCAATAGGTAAAACAGATGATTGAGGCTCCTTAGAACCGACAATATCACAAGTGAAGTTAGCCTCCTACCAGAATCCAGTCAGATAGATGCATACAATGACTGAGGAGATGTTTCTAACCCGGGTAACCTCAGCTACTGATCCTCATCCGTCTCACGCAGGCTCTGGGAGGAAGGCCTAATAATATCCCTCTACCGCCAACGCGTTTCAACCAATTCAAGGTCTTTCTCAAGGCTGTGAGGGTCTGCTAACTATGGACTCCCTAAATACCCCCTTCAATAAGGACTTAATTGCTGGGAGAAGCCAACTTCAATACAGGAAAAAAAAACCCGAAACATTATAAAACATGAATCCAAGAAATCTGACACCCTCTGCTTTCCCTATAGTCACAGGGGAACTGGCCCTTTTTCACAAACAGTAAAAATTTACATTAAGACATAAATCGTAAACCTCGAAAGTCCGGAAGTCCATACCGGAAGTCCACGCACGTGCCACTTCCGGTTTCAAATATAAACAAGTCCACGTGTGGAAATGCCATATCCATCAATCGGCATTCGTCTGCCAATAGGGAGACCTCTCTAAGACGGAGGACAGATCCTAACCCTCCCCCGGAAGCAGCAACATGTCTCACATGATGTCGCCCTTGTATGCCGGACGTCATATCGCGGCTCCTTAGTTCCGAAAACCGGAAGTCGCGTCATCATGCCCAAGGGAGTCTGGGATTTGTAGTTTTTTGCTCCATTTCCCATTCAAGCACAAAAAGCCAGTTCTTAACATCTTAAGATACAAAAGAACTCTGGGAATAGTAGTTTTAGCAGTCCATCAATAATGTGTAGATAATTAAATTGCATTGAACTCCAGTACTACTGTTAAAAAATACAACAATAATTAAAAACTAATATAAAGAAATATACATATAAAAAAAGAGTGTACTTAATTTAAAAACCATTTCAATTCGAAATCTTTTTTGATCCCAATCGGTTGCAATGTTTTCAGGGAGTATATAATCTCCATCTCTGTTTTAGCTAACTCTTGTGTTCGATTATTATTCCTCCAATGGGCTTTAACTTGCTTCAATTCTCCAAATTCCTTAATCTGCAAAACTTCTTTATTGTGTACGCTCTTAAAATGGGATGACAGAGCATGAGTATCCAGCCCTTTTTTAATATTGCGGAGGTGCTCCGCTAATCTAACTTTAAGTGGTCTCGAAGTCCTTCCTATATAGTACTTATCACATTTACATCCTATGTAATAAATTACATTCTTGGAATTACACGTAGCACATAATACATGATCCACACCTGTGGAAACCTTTTGTCAGAACTCTGCCACTTATCTTAGGTGGTGAAAGTGCGCTTTTAATAATCTTGTCCTTAATATTTCTCACCCTCCTATAAATAAACCTAGGTTTTTCTGGAAGGAGAGGTTTCAGGACATGGTCAGCTTACAAAATCGACCAATGTTTTTTTATAATTCGTTCCATAACCTTATGCTGGGAGTTATAATCAGTTATGAATGCTAAATTATAGCCTTCTTTAGCATCACGGATTGGTCTACTCTGGGTAAGTAAAATATCCCTGTCAAGGTTTGTGCACCTTTCCATTGCTGCTTGTACCTTCTCTTTATTGTAGCCACTGGCTTCAAATTGTTCTATGATAGTTCCGGCTTGTTCAATAAACACATTATTTTCTGTACAATTTCTTTTAAGTCTATATAATTGGCTGTTTGGGATTGAGTCGAGCCAATTTGGATGGTGACAACTTGTAGTTTCCAAATATGCTCCTGAATCTGTTGGTATAGTATATTTCCTCATCATCAATTTACCCTCTTGTACATAAATATTTAAATCTAAAAAGTTAATTGTAAAATTACTAATATCAAAAGTTAATTTAATATTAAAAACATTCTTATTTAAATGATCACAAAATTCATCTAGAGACTTTCGACCCCCCTTCCAGATAAAAATTATGTCATCTATATATCTTGCCCATGACACCAGGTTCACCCCAAACTCCATGTTATTCCACACGTATTGGGTCTCCCACATACCCATGAAAATATTAGCATAACTAGGGGCGAATCTGGTGCCCATGGCTGTGCCGACTTTCTGAAGGTAAAAATGGTCCTTAAAATGAAAATAATTATTCTTCAAAATAAAATCAATTCCTTTTAATAAAAAATCTTTTAAAACTGCCGTATGGTCACTCTCTTCCAAAGACATAGATACTGCCTCTAGACCTAGTTCATGTTGTATGATCGTATATAATGAACATACATCTGCAGTAATCAACATATAGTCTTCCTTCCATTCTATCCCTCTTAATAAGTTTAAAATGTCATAGGTATCTTTAAGATGGGATCTATTTTTTAAAACCAAGGGTTGTAAAAAATTATCGATAAACTCCGACAAATTAGCCATCACCGAATTTATTCCCGACACAATAGGTCGGCCGGGAGGGTTAATCATGTCCTTGTGGACTTTCGGTAGGATATATAGTACCGGTATTATGGGATCATTATTAATAATAAATTGAGATTCTGTCTCTGTTATGGCCCCTTTATCCACATACTGTTTTACGAGAGTTGACAAGTTATCCAGCATCTTTTGTGTGGGTTTCCCTCTAAGTTTCTTGTAAATAATACTGTCCCCTAACTGTCTAAGTACTTCACTCTCGTACTTTTCCCGGTCCATAAGGACCACTCCTCCCCCCTTATCAGCGGGTTTAATTATAATGTCAGTATTTGTTTTTAATTGTTTGAGGGCCTCATTTTCTTTTCTTGTTAAATTGAATTTCCCTTTATTCATTGGTAGCTTCTCTAAATCCTTCTGCACTAATTCATTGAATGTTTATAAAAAGTTTCCTCTCATATGGTAAGGGTAAAAAACTGATCGTGGTTTGAATGATGTTGACGTATTAGCTTCCTCATCTGTTATGGGATCAATGTCCGTTTTGAGAGCAAAGAACCTTTTTAATGACAATTTGCGTACATACTTTGTAAGTCAACAAATATTAAAAATTTATTTACATGATTGGTGGGTGCAAATTTCAAACCTTTCTCTAAAACCAAAATTTCATAAGGAGTTAATACATGTTTACTCAAATTAAAAATCTTAACACTTCTTTTTACATTTATTCTTTCCAGAGCAATTTTTTGTTGATTCATATCATGTTTCTTTCCTTTCTTTTTGGTATTGTGCTTCTTATTGTTCCTCTTCCCTGCCCATTTCCCCCTATGGGTAGGATGTTTCATTGATCTCTGAAAATCCTTCTCCCTCACTCTAAAAAATGCCCATTCCTCATTGTTTCCAGTGGTTGGAACCTATTTGATGTATGAAAGGAGAATCTCTCCCTATCTCTTTCATTATCCCATCTTTTATTAAATTGATGGTCAAAGGCTCTTGTATATGATGATTCATTTTTATGTGCAAATTCCCCTTCAAATGGATTCTGATACCTTATTTCCTGTCTATTCCTATAGGAATGAGATCCTCTTTTCAATGGGGATCTCTCCCGTGTATTTCTACTTTTTATATTTTCATTCCATCTACTCTTTACCCACCATTTTTGATCATTTTTCTTTCCTAAAAAACTCTCTGTAATATTCAGAGGTGATTGGGTAATAGTTGATGGTTGATTTATTACTTGTTGACAGCTTTTACCTAGAAATTCACATTTATCACGATTAAACTTAATCAATTTCTTACTCATAAGGTCTTTCGCATTTTTCCTCAATTTAAATTCTATATCCCTCTCAATGATCCAATAGTCTTCTGATCCAGAAAAGGGTGCCGCTAAAGTTTTTAATATAGAGATTTTCTCCTCTAGTTCTACTAATTCCGCACATCGTTCTTTAATGATTAAATTCATCAATTGGAAAGAGCAGCTTTCTATGATACCTTCCCATTCCTTTTTTAAGGACTTAGATGCATTGGTAAAGGAGGAAATTTTATTAATTTTTAGTCCTCTGGGGATTAAATGATGAGCTGTATATCTCTCCAGAGTGCTAACCTCCCAACATATACGACTTTCTTTAAGTACTTTATATTCTAATTTTGTCATTAATCCTTCTACATCATCATCTTCTAATATAGTATCATCTTGAATATTATTAAACAATTTATCAAAAGTTGTTCTTCTATTTTCTCTTATGGAGAACATAATGGCAGCAAGAAATTAAACACTCTACAGATACCAAAACAAAACAGAAAAAAGGGAAAGTGGTGTTAACTACTTGTGCCAAACTGGCAGCTTAGATGGAGTGCCCCAAAAGGAGAGTATCTGTATTCCCCAAGAGGTAAATTCAAAGCACATAAAATATTTAAGGTACACCACCCTAGCGCCAATACTAAATCATATCAAAAGTGATACTTATCTTATATGTATCAATTATTTTTTCTTTTTATCCTTCCGTCTTGAAGGATTGATATGCAAAGTCAGACTATGTAAAAAGAAGAAAATAAAATCTAGTGCAGATGGTCAATCAGAAATGAGCACAATTAATTTTTAACCAATCTTGATTAAACAAATAAGTGAAGTGTTGATCACCCTGCAACACACAGTAATATAAAACGTGTTTTCCAAAATAGGCTAATTTAAACCAAAATGTATGTATAACACGTTTAATGTACATCACAGACAATAATTTTAAAAAAAATAGACTGTTGGTCCACTTCCAATAGGTAAAACAGATGATTGAGGCTCCTTAGAACCGCCAAAAGATACAATATCACAAGTGAAGTTAGCCTCCTACCAGAATCCGGTCAGATAGATGCATACAATGACTGAGGAGATGTTTCTAACCCAGGTAACTGGCCCTTTTTCACAAACAGTAAAAATTTACATTAAGACATTAATCATAAATCTTGGAAGTCTGGAAGTCCATACCGGAAGTCCACGCACATGCCACTTCCGGTTTCAAATATAAACAAGTCAACGTGTGGAAATGCCATATCCATCAATCGGCATTCGTCCGCCAATAGGGAGACCTATCTAAGATGGAGGACGGATCCTAACCCTCCCCCGGAAGCAGCAACATGTCTCACATGATGTAGCCCTTGTATGCCGGACATCATATCACAGCTCCTTAGTTACAAAAACCGGAGGTCGCGTCATCATGCCCAAGGGTGTTTGGGATTTGTAGTTTTTTGCTCCGTTTCCCATTCAAGCACAAAAAGCCAGTTCTCCACTTCTTAAGATACAAAAGAACTCTGGGAATAGTAGTTTTAGCAGTCCATCAATAATGTGTAGATAATTAAAGTGCATCGAACTCCAGTACTACTGTTAAAAAATAAAACAATAATTAAAAACTAATATAAAGAAATATACATATTAAAAATGAGTGTACTTAATTTAAAAATCATTTCAATTCAAAATCTTTATTGATCCCAATTGGTTGCAATATTTTCAGGGAGTATATAAGCTCCATCTCTGCTTTAGCTAACTCTTGTGTTAGATTATTATTCCTCCAATGGGCTTTAACTTGCTTCAATACTCCAAATTCCTTAATCTGCAAAACTTCTTTATTGTGTACGCTCTTAAAATGGGATGACAGAGCATGAGTATCCAGCCCTTTTTTAATATTGCGGAGGTGCTCCGCTAATCTAACTTTAGGTGGTCACGAAGTCCTACCTATATAGTACTTATCACATTTACATCCTATGTAATAAATTACATTCTTGGAATTACACGTCGTAAAATCTTCAATTTTTTTCACAACACCATTAATTGTGACTTCCGGGCATTTCGAAAGTCTCTAGATGAATTTTGTGATTATTTAAATAAGAATGTTTTTAATATTAAATTAACTTTTGATATTAGTAATTTTACAATTAACTTTTTAGATTTAAATATTTATGTACAAGAGGGTAAATTGATGACGAGGAATTCTACTAAACCGACAGATTCGGGAGCATATTTGGAAACTACAAGTTGTCACCATCCAAATTGGCACGACTCATTCCCAAACAGCCTATTATATTGACTTAAAAGAAATTGTACAGAAAATAATGTGTTTATTGAACAAGCCGGAACTATGATAGAACAATTTGAAGCCAGTGACTACAATAAAGAGAAGGTACAAGCAGCAATGGAAAGGTGCACAAACCTTGACAGGGATATTTTACTTACGCAGAGTAGACCAATCTGTGATGCTAATGAAGGCTATAATTTAGCATTCATAACTGATTATAACTCCCAACATAAGGCTATGGAACGGATTATAAAAAAACATTGGTCGATTTTGAATGCAGACCATGTCCTGAAACCTCTCCATCCAGGAAAACCTAGGTATATTTATAGGAGGGCGAGAAATATTAAGGACAAGATTATTAAAAGAGCACTTTCACCACCTAAGATAAGTGGCAGAGTTCTGACCAAAGGTTTCCACAGATGTGGATCATGTATTATGTGCAAATCAATAAAAGGGGAAAGGAAATGCACGGAAGTCACAATTAATGGTGTTGAGAAAAAAATTGAAGATTTTACTACGTGTAATTCCAAAAATGTAATTTATTACATAGGATGTAAATGTGATAAGTACTATATAGGAAGGACTTCGAGACCACTTAAAGTTAGATTAGTGGAGCACCTCCGCAATATTAAGAAAGGGCTGGATACTCATGCTCTGTCATCCCATTTTAAGAGCGTACACAATAAAGAAGTTTTGCAGATTAAAGAATTTGGAGTATTGAAGCAAGTTAAAGCCCATTGAAGGAATAATAATCTAACACAAGAGTTAGCTAAAACAGAGATGGAGATTATATACTCCCTGAAAACATTGCAACCGATTGGGATCAAAAAAGATTTCGAATTGAAATGGTTTTTAAATTAAGTACACTCTTTTTTTATATGTATATTTCTTTATATTAGTTTTTAATTATTGTTGTATTTTTTAACAGTAGTACTGGACTTAGATGCACCTTAATTATCTACACATTATTGATGGACTGCTAAAACTACTATTCCCAGAGTTCTTTTGTATTTTAAGATGTGGAGAACTGGCTTTTTGTGCTTGAATGGGAAATGGAACAAAAAACTACAAATCCCACACTCCCTTGGGCATGATGACGTGACTTCCGGTTTTCAGAACTAAGGAGCCGCGATATGATGCCCGGCATACAAGGGCGACATCATGTGAGACATGTTGCTGCTTCCGGGGGAGGGTTAGGATCCGACCTCCATCTTAGATAGGTCTCCCTATTGGCGGACGAATGCCGATTGATGGATATGGCATTTCCACACGTGGACTTGTTTATATTTGAAACCGGAAGTGGCACGCGGATGGACTTCTGGTATGGACTTCTGGACTTTTGAGATTTACGATTTATGTCTTAATGTAAATTTTTACTGTTTGTGAAAAAGGGCCAGTTCCCCTGTGACTATAGGGAAAGTAGAGGGTGTCAGATTTCTTGGATTCATGTTTTATAATGTTTCGTTTTTTTTTCCTGTAATGAAGTTGGCTCCTCCCAGCAATTAAGTCCTTATTGAAGGGGGTATTTAGGGAGTCCATAGTTAGCAGACCCTCACAGCCTTGAGAAAGACCTTGAATTGGTTGAAAAGCGTTGGAGGTAGAGGGATATTATTAGATCTTCCTCCCAGAGCCTGCATGAGATGGATGAGGATCAGTAGCTGAGGTTACCTGGGTTAGAAACATCTCCTCTGTCATTGTATGCATCTAGGGTGGTGTACCTTAAATATTTTTTGTGCTTTGAATTTACCTCTTGGGGAATACAGATACTCTCCTTTTGGGGCACTCCATCTAAGCTGCCAGTTTGGCGCAAGTAGTTAACACCACTTTCCCTTTTTTCTGTTTAAGAGAATTACTCTATACTTTTTCTTGACCTTATTTTAAATATCCATTTGGATTCTACACCATCTGTTATATTTAACAGGCAAAAAAGCTGAAGATCTTTTTATCTCTATGGATTGTTTTTACAGGTTTGGTTAACAACAGTTTATGCACACTTACAGAAGAAAGACTTACGGTACTAGTTATTTAGAACTGCCACCATTTGAAATGCTTAATGTCTGCTTATGTTGTAGATGGAACTAAAACTGTATCCAAACAGACCCTTAATATTGACTATTTATTAATTGTAAATCCTGCTATGTGAGCTATCTTTTACAATGTTCTTGCAATATGCAGTATATTGGTTGCAGCACTCATCCATTAAAGACCCCGTTTTTAGATGACAATAGAAACATTGAGAACAAATTGTTAGCACATAGTGTTCCATAACATTTCTGGATGAACATAACAGTGATCCATCTTGTCTCACATTATTTGGCGTTCAACAAGTTAAGATCACACAGAGATTTGAAGACTGGAAACCCTGTGGATTTCCAAGATGAGATCCCTACAACCCGATGGTGTAAATGACCACATAGATATGGAATTCATATTAATATTTTATTACATACTGTAAGTTATTTTTACTTACATGTCTCTGTCACAGACTGCATATTAAAATATACAAAATATATACTAATATGTTTACCTTTCAATATGTCAGATCCTTATATATATAATTAGGGATGAGCGGGTTCGGATTTCTGAAATCCAAAACCCCTCGAGCCGTCCCGATCCGAGCTGGGATCCGAGTCAGGCTCGGGTTTTCCCACCTGGCTCAGATCTGAAATCATGGCAAAATGTCATCATCGGCTGTCAGATTCTCGTGGGTTTTGGATTCTATAAAAGGTCTCCGCATCGGTGCCATTTTTCACTCTGGCTGTGGACAGTGAAGAGGGAGGGTGGGGGTTTGCTGTGCTGGTGCTGCTGCTGTCCATAGGGGCTGTATCCAAAATCCATAGGGGCTGGCTGGGCTGTGTTGTGCAGTGCTGTTGCCCCATAAGGGCTGTAGTCCTAAAGGGGTGCTGTAGTATTGTCCAGGCGGTGCTCTGTCCATCAGAGGTGCTCCCCCCAAGTGCAAAAAAAAATTCTGTTTGTGTGCGCCTTAGCCGCACGTGCATTAACAAAGTAGCAGTGCTAAGCGTGCTCCTGTGTCATAAGTCAAGGGCCAACTGGTCTGTTGAAAGGAGGTGTAACCCCCAAAGTACCAGAAAAAATTAAAAATATATTATATTTCTGTGTTTGTGGCTGGTCTGTTGAAGAGTGATGTAACCCCCAAAGTGCTCCAAAAAATATAAAAAATATTTTTCTGTGTTTGTGACTTGTGTGCACCTAGCCTCACGTGCATCAACAAAGTATCAGCACCAAGCATGCGTCTGTGTCATAAGTCAAAGGCCAGCTGGTCTGTTGAAAGGAGGTGTAACCCCCAAAGTGCGAGAAAAAATAAAAAATAAATTATTTTTCTGTGTTTGTGACTTGTGTGTGCCTTAGCCGCACGTGCATCAACAAAGTAGCAGTGCCAAGCATGCACCTGTGTCATAAGTGAAGGGCTGGCTGGTCTGTTGAAAGGAGGTGTAACCCCCAAAGTGCCCCAAAAAATTTAAACATTTTCTTTTTTTTTCTTTTTCTGTGTTTGTGGGTGCCTTAGCCGCACGTGCATCAACAAAGTAACAGCACCGAGTATGTACTCTTTGGGTCCTAGTTTCTCAAACTGCCATCCTGTCTGCCAACGCAGTGCCACTCCTAGATGGGCCACGTGTTTGTGCCGCCCACTTCTGTCACTTAGCATAGTCATCCAGCTACAGTACCTCGGTGCAACCTTTATGCCTAAAAACAATATTGTGAGGTGTGAGGTGTTCAGAATAGACTGGAAATGAGTGGAAATGAATGTTATTGAGATTAATAATAGCGTAGGAACAAAAAAAACAAATTCTGTGATTTTAGCTGTTTTTATGCTTTTTTCCAAAAACATACAGATCCAAAAAACATGAAGATAGATCCAGATCCAAAACACGAAAAGTGGTCGGTGCACACCCCTAATATATGTATATATATATATATATATATATTCCTTATGACCGGCACTCCACGTATATGTAGATATTAAACTGGGTGCCCTCCTGGCGAAACAAATTCCATATGATAGAGACTCAATTGGTGGCACTCCAAGGTTTTAAAACGGACAGAATCACTCCAACTACAATGTTGCTTGTCAGTGTTTCAGATGATTTTACTTCATCTTTCGTCAGGTTACAAAAGAAAATACAATCTTACCTTACTTTTATAACACCCCATGTGAGCTTGGAAACCAGGCAATCCTGAAGTCCCGTCCTGCATGGACAGAATGACGTCACATGTCTGGCCCATAGCAGGTGGGTTCAAGCTGGTTGCCATAGTAACAATGTGCACAACCACCACCACATACAGGTACAATACAATACAAAGTTCTATGCATCAACAAAAAACAAATTGATACATTTAAACAATCGGTTACTCTACCAAAAGCTGAAGGCAACAACTTTACTTATATATAAAATGACCAATCTAAATCAGATTGTACTCACATAGGTTCTCCACATCTCAAGTGGGGAACCCCGGTGAGCATATTAACTGTTGAAAATAGCAACCGAGACAGAACTTATAACGTAAGCAGCAGGCAAACCTTAATAAATCAGCACAGATATCATAAGTAAACTACTCCATTTACACAAAAAATAACCACCTAATATAAAGAACAAAAAAAAATCAAAAAAAGTTCACCAATTAAATAGCACTGATATTATATATAGCTGTAAAATTGAACTCTTGATTAATATGAGTACTGCAAATAATCAAAACCGGAGAGATATATGGAGCTAAACCTACATAAGCTATTCATAAACTGGCACTCTTATAAAAAACAGCCAAGTGATTTTCATTGAGGCCCAATGATGCCACTGTATTACACTCAAAAATCCACCTCGATTCAAGTTGGAGTAGTTTTTTTATTCCTGTCTCCCCCTCTTATCAGGTAGACCAACCTGTCACTAAACACTTTAAGGCAGCTAGATACTCTTTGGTAAATCTGCTATATAAACTTGTGGACCATGTCCCCACTATGATAAGAGGGGGAAAAAGGAATTAAAAACTACTCCAACTTGAATCGAGGTGGATTTTTGAGTGTAATACAGTGGCACCATTGAGCCTCAATGAAAACCTTTCACTTGGCTGTTTTGTATAAGAGTGCCTGTTTATGAATAGCTTATGTAGGTTTAGCTCCATATATCTCTCCGTTTTGGTTATTTGCAGTACTCATATTAGTCAAGAGTTAAATTTTACAGCTATATATAAATCGGTGCTATTTAATTGGTGAACTTTTTTTTATTTTTTTGTTCTTTATATTAGGTGGTTATTTTTTGTGTAAATAGAGTAGTTTGCTAATGATATCTGGGCTAATTTATTAAGGTTGCCTGTCTCGGGTGCTATTGGCAACAGTTAATATGCTCACCAGGATTCCCCACTTGAGATGTGGAGAACCTATGTGAGTACAATCTGATTTAGATTGGTCATTTTATATATAAGTAAAGTTGTTGCCTTCAGCTTTTGGTAGAGTAACCGATTGTTTAAATGTATAAATTTGTTTTTTTGTTGATGCATAGAACTTTGTATTGTATTGTTTTGTACCTGTATGTGTCAGTTTATGGTGGTGGTTGTGCACATTGTTACTATGGCAACCAGCTTGATCCCGCCTGTCCACGCCAGATGGGACATCGGGATTGCCTGGTTTCCAAGCTCACATGGGGTGTTATAAAAGTAAGGTAAGATTGTATTTTCTTTTGTATCCTGACAAAAGATGAAGTAAAATCATCTGAAACGTTGATAAGCAACATTGTAGTTGGAGTGATTCTGTCAGTTTTAAATCCTTGGAGTGCCACCAATTGAGAGTCAGTCTCTATTTCTGTATACAGTGTGTGTTTTATGTATTAGTATGTACTATATGTTTGGACATTATGTGACAAACATGAAAGATCTTCTGTAAGCATCTGTGTGTCCTTTATTTCCATCACCCATTTTCTATATATCAGATGTTGACAAATATTCGATTACTGGACACTAATTGGTTCATGTGGCATATAAGGCATTTCCTTTGACTGGGCACACTTACTGTGTGATGAAGCTGTTTGCAATGGTGAAACATGAAAATGGCAGACTTTGCTAATGCCGTTGCACTCTGTCTAATCACTTCATCTATTACCCATGAGTTACCTTCCACACTCTCCATCATTGTCAGTGCAACTCTTCTCTTACTATCTGACCACCAGTACTCTACAGATCATAACTAGGACTGCACGCATCAGCCACTGTCACTGACTTATATTATGGACTGGGACTTATACACCAGAACCCTAGTTGCAGACAGATATACAAATGTTGAATATACAGTATAATTAATCAGTGAAGTCTCGTGAAATTGTTTTGTCACATTGCGTTGTGACTAAAACTCACATTCAAGAGAAAAAGATGCAAAAAAAGATTTTCAGTGCATGCCAGGTCACAGGGAACCTGGTGCACTGAGAAGGGCTGTTTGGGCCAACTGTGGCAATAGTTATGTGGACACATCAGTAATTTTATATAATACAAAAGAATGGTCCAATGGGCGCTGTCTTTATCTCTAGGTTCCGGATGCAATCTGGAATCTTCCTCTCAATCAAAAGAAGTGAAACAGAAACAACATCTGTGTGTACATCCAATAGATTATAGGTATAACCCGGAAAAATTAGGGAATAACTCACCTATTATAGGTGAGATGTGTTCATCAAAAGGTATCTTTTAGTGATTTTTCCTTAATCTTACTTTATGGATATAACGTACAGGTATCCCCCATAGGGAAACAAGCTCACCTGAATTCAGATTTGGATGTTCCACAAAAGGTTTATTTATTTGTCCCAATACTGATGTCTCAAAGGGTTTATCACTCCAGTAGTACAATTCTCAATACCACATTGGGGTATTTAGGTGTAACATCTGGATCTTCACTTATACCTCATAAAAAATGCAGGTGTCTCGATTTTCAGTTTAAAAGAATTTTTTGTTTAATCCTCAAATCACCACAATATAAAAAATAGCATAAAAAGCATCATAAAAAATAGTTCATAAAGTTAAAGCCTTCAAAAGAAGGTCTGATTCCATAAAAAATAGTTACAATGCAAATCAACCTGTGGCCCACTGGATGAAGGATCCCTTACCACCAATGCATTTCGAACCCCTCAGGTTCTTCCTCAAGGTGTGTGGGAATCATTCATATGTGAGCTTTTATATCTTCCCTAACTATGTTCATTAACTATTGGGAGGGGCCTATCCCACATAATTTTAGAAACCTGGATAAGACCAATCACTCCTATTAGTATATACCGCAAAATAAATTTGCCAAATATGTATTTTCTGATCCCCTAACTGAAAGAATCTCCATAATAAATATGCATCCCAATATTTGAATACAAACTAATGAGATAAAGTTCTGTATGATAGTCCATATTCGATTCTGTCCCACATTTCAATATCAGCTGAAGCGGAATATCATAGTGACGTCATCGGCGGGGTGCACATTCCCGCATGTCCAATCGGAAGTGGCTTGTGGTACATCTGTAATGTTTCCCCATCCGGAAGTTCCAGGTCACTTGGTGGTCAGGTGCGGCAATCACCTCGCTCCCGGAAGCAGCTATACGGACATCCTCGATACTCTGGGACCGGATATGACAGACTTTGGGCTTCCAGAGATGTTTACATATATCCGGAGACCAGGATTTCGATTATAATTACTGTGGCCATTTTGTGTAGGACCAAATTCTGGACTTAGTAGTTTTTCGCCTGTTGCGAATTCCAAACAGCAATCCCTTTCTCCATGTAATATGCAGTGAAGTATACATGCAGAAAAAAGGGGATATATCAGTAACAGAAGTAATAGAAATAATAAAAAAAGAAATAAAATAAAACCAAAGTAATCCATAACTTCCATATAGCTTATAAGAACCATTTAGTCTCAAAATCCACATTTAACCCTGCGGGTACTAACGATTTGAGAGAGTAGATCATTTTCATCTCAATTTGTGCTAATCTGGTCTCTCTATCGTTGACCCTCCAATTAGCTTTAACAAGTTTTACCCCACAAAAAGAAACTAAATGCTTTATGTCACATTGATGGATCTGTTTAAAATGGGCAGAGACATTATGTGTGAGAAGACCTTTTTTAATGTTCCTTGCATGTTCAGCAAGTCGCTCTTTTAACATACGTGTTGTCTTCCCAACATACTGGTAGCCACAAGAGCATTCTAACACATAAACACAATATTTACTACCACACATAATAAAATGATCAATTTTAAAAATTCTTCCTGTGCGAGTAGATTTAAAATGGGTGATTTTACTTTCTTTGCTTTTACATAGTTTGCATAGACTACAACTCCCGCACCTGAAGAACCCTTTCGATAGTACGTTACTCCCCGTGACCGGGGTGTTGATAACACTCCTAACTATACTGTTTTTAAGGTTACGTGCTCTGCGATAGACAAATTCAGGATAAATATCTATATGTCCCTTCAATAGTGGATCATGAATGAGTACTCCCCAGTGGTTCTTAATAACTTTCTCAAGAAGTTTGAAATCACTACTAAACTGTGTAACAAAAGGGATCTTCCTTTTCCTTTCTAAATTCTTTCCCTCATTTGTTTTGGATAGTGCTTTTAATCTATCTATCTTAACTCCCCTATCTTTTGCTTCTTCTACCAATTCCATATCATACCCCTTTTGTTGCAGTTGATTTTTCAAAAGTGTAGCTTGTTCCTCATATAGATTTTCTTCAGTACAATTACATCTAATTCTTTGGAATTGGCTACTGGGGATGCTCTTAAGCCAATTAAAATGGTGATTAATATTATATTCAATAAAGGAATTGCAGTCGGTTGCCTTAATGAAATTTTTTGTCTTAATGCAACTTTCCTCTATATAGATAGTTAAATCTAAAAAATCCAATGTATTAAAACTATTTTTAAAAGTTAAAACTATATTGTGCAAATTACAATTCAAGTACTGACAAAAGGAGTCCAATGAAGTCTGATCTCCGCTCCAGACAAAGATAATATTGTCTATATAATGGAACCAGAGCACCAGACTGGATCCGAATTTGTGGCCATTCCAAACAAAATATTCCTCCCATCATGCCATAAATAAATTGGCATAACTCGGAGCCAGTCTGGTGCCCATAACTGTGCCCGTCATTTGCAGATAAAATGAATCCTCAAACCAGAAAAAATTATTTTTTAAAATCATCATAATTCCTTCTAAAACAAATTCCTTATAATTATTAGATACATCTTTTTTATCCAAAAAGAATCTCACTGCTTCTAAACCTAACTGATGATTAATGATAGTATATAAGGACGTAACGTCCGCAGTTACTAGTTGATAGCCTTCCTTCCATTCAATTTCAGATAATATTTTAATAACTGAAATAGTATCTTTAAGATAGGATGTGGTCTCCTGAACTAAAGGTTGCAGTAATGAATCTAAATAATGAGACAAATTAGATAATATTGAATTGGTGCCCGCTACTATAGGCTGGCGGTTTCTCTTTATTTTTATGTATTTTTGCCAGTACGTAAATAACCAGAATAGAGGGATATTCTACTTGTATGTATTCTTTGATTCCATCTGTGATAATAGATTTTGAAGTATACAATGCCAAAAAAGTATTTAATTTAGTTGAGATAGCCTCTGTGGGATTTCCTCTTAATTTCTTATATGTGGTCCCATCTGATAGTTGACGAATAATTTCAGCATTATAATCCTCTATATTTAAAATCACCACACTCCCCCCCTTATCGGCAGGTTTTATAACAATTTGTTTATTTTCTTTTAAGGTTCTAATGGCCATTCTCTCTTCTTTTGACAAATTATTCTTTATTGGCTTGAGACTCATCTTTTCCAAATCATCTCTCACCAGCCGTTCGAACGTATCTATGAAACAACCCTTTTTGTGAATTGGATAAAAAGTGATTTTTTTCTTAAAAACCGAGTAAGTGTCACCATCATTGTCTGGTATCGGATTTTCACTAAAAAACCTTTTCAGAGTTAATCTCCTAATAAATTTTTGTAAATCTACAAAAACCGTAAAATCATTCATACGGCTAGAAGGGGCGAATTTAAGACCTCTTTCTAATAAAGATTGTTCATGTATATTTAATTCATAGTTACTCAAATTATAGATTTTAGTCTTTTGAGCAATTTCCTTTGATATAGTGACATCCACTATGGGGGCATCTGGGGGTTTATTTTGTGACTTTTTTTGTCTCAATCTCTTTCTAAAATTCATTTTTGATTTAATACCTGCCCTCCTCCCTCTTGATCTTTTTTTCACGCTGGAAAATGAGGTAGTCGGTCCTGTCCTAAAAAATACTCCTCCCTCTGTAACCCATCATCTCTATTTTCTCTTCTCCAACTCCTTCTTTCCTGATCATAATGAGCTTTTCTTTCAAAAAGTCCCTTATTATTCAGGGGAGCAT
Organism: Taudactylus pleione; assembly: GCA_031769625.1. Classification (NCBI taxonomy): domain Eukaryota; kingdom Metazoa; phylum Chordata; class Amphibia; order Anura; family Myobatrachidae; genus Taudactylus; species Taudactylus pleione. The sequence continues at coordinate 17,034,934 of JAUIMM010000120.1, forward strand.
TTCTCCTTGGGTAATTGGTTGATATTCTTTCCCTATGTGTCTCTCTACTCGTTAATCTTGATATTGTAGGGGGATATATCTCCTTTCTAGGCATCTTTGTTTTTGGGGTTGTCTTTGATCTCCAAGATCCATAGTCCTCAGATTCTCTATATTCAGATGTGAATTTTGGTTTAGGGGTGATGTTCCCATATGCATCACTCCTTTTTCTATCCTTTCTATATTCCATTATTGGTTTTCTTATTTTTTCTGTTATTCGTTTCTCCTTCTTAGTAATCATGTGTTCTTTTCCCAATTTGTAATCATTTTTATCTCTCAAATATTTTCGCTTCTTTTTAGCTTTTAGCTCTTTCTCATTTTTTTCTATTCTCCATATACAGATTTCCTCTAAATCCTTATAATTTTGTGATTTCATATACGGATTAACTAGAGTTTTATAAACTTCTATGTCTTCCTCTAATTTTATAAGTTCTTTCTTTTTATAATTAGTAATCAACTCCATGAGTCTAAGTGAACAAGAATCCAAAATTCTAAACCAATCTGCTATAAATTCTTCTGATTCATTGTCAAAAGATGGCACCTTATCAATCCTTAGCCCCCTAGGTATTAATTTTTCCATACAATATTTTTCCAATGTAGTTAATTCCCACCAGATATTACTTTCCTTTAGTAAAGCTTTTCTAATTTGTACATGGCACTTTCAAGATCTTCATCTATTACATCATTACAGTCATCATCCTTAAAAACTTCAGTAATACAGGAAATCCTCTGTCCTCTATGTGAGAACATTCTTTTGGAGCAAAATTACATCTGTAATTTCTCTGGCTGTAAGGCACTTAGAAAGCACCACAAATCACTTAGATTTTTCTATGATTTTGGCATCCAAATTGCTGGATACAGTATAATAGCTGAGTATTTGGGAGTGAGTAATTAAGCTGTTGGTGTTTTGAGGCACCCACACATAATTGGCAGCTTGGGAATAGTGACACCTGATAAAACAAAGTAGAAAAAACATATGACCCCTGTTTAATTGGGCTGAACTTTGAGATTTAGATAGGGGTTGACTGACAAATGTTAGAAACAGCAAAGCACCTTTACAGGTTTCCTAGGATTTAGGCTGTTGTCATTTTCTCTGGGCTGTCTCTCAGGTGTTGATGATTATTTATTAGTAGAAGGCTAGAATGCAATTTAACTAGCCATCTTTTAAATAGCTGTCTTGCATTTCACATACACCAGTCATAGCTTCCTGTTAAGCTGTGATGTGCTTCTGATTATTTCTCTTTTGTTTTCTGACATGTGACTTTGACTTATTCCTTGACTCAGATGCGATGCTTCCCCCCTCGTCCTGGATTATCTCAATGATTCTTTTGTCCCATCCTTAGAATTTAGATACATTTCTATTACTTTATTAGTTTTATTCACAGCTGTTATTTTTTTTCCCTCTCACTAGTTGCCCCCACATATTTGAAGAATTTTCCTACCATAGTATTGTTACAACATTTTTATGTGTGATATTTCTGCAGATTGTCTTGTCAGAGGTTTTTATTGTAATTCATATTCATTTTAATTTTATTAAACCTTACTACTGAATCTTTTTATTTGTTTCAGTATTAGACCAGACGTGTGTATCCTATTAATCACACTAATGTTGTGTACACATGGTATGACTTTTATGAGTGATTTGAACAATATCGTTCATATCATTATCATTCGTATCATTCATTTTTTGCAGTCACAAACCTGACAACAACCAACCATGCACGTTCCCACATGAACGATAACGATATCTATGGTCTTTCATGCATGTTGGCCAACTTTTACGATTTTGTAAAGAGTTGCCTGTAAAAAGATAGCTACAATGATATATCTATTAAAGATATCTATCAGTGTGTACAAACAAAATCTTTTGCCCTGCACTACAGAAAGTTGAAGGGTAATCTATCAACAAGATCTATGGTTGTTCAAGTTGTTCCTTGTGTATGCAGCATAGCACTTGATAAGACATTACAACAGACACAGAGATACTGGAGGAATCCAAGTACAGGAACAGTAAGTATATCTGGCTTCAAGTGAATGGCTGTTTATTATGGTGTGATTCATAACAAACTTCACTCTTCATAATTTTAACTCAAATTAACTAATTAGCATTGGACCAGTCCTTGAGGTAGGGGGAGTGTACAAATGTGTGATCACCCCTTTGTAGTGGTAACCTGCCTTTTGCTGAGTAGCATTGGACACATCTGTGGACATTAAGGTAATATATACTGTGACACAGTCAGATTAGGAGGTCCCTCTCCTTGGTAGGGGACTCCTTCCTTACACACACACAGCAGCAGGGAAGCAGCACACCAGTCTGGATGCGAGTACAAGCTGGTCGGTGCCAGTCTTTATTGTACAAATGTCAGAAATAACATAAAGAAAACATAAACATAAATCCTAGCCCTGTTGGGGCACTAACTTCACAGGTGGTTCCCTCACTACCAGAACCTGGCAGGATCTAATGCCCTCACCAGCAACAAAAGGCACAGCACAACACTCACAGTTAGGTTTTCAAGTGTCTCTGAGCAAACTCCCTGTCTGCTCTCCCAGGTGAGACAATCAGCCCTAAACACACAAGGCTTATATTGGCCACTCTCAGGTGGAAAACTAACAAGCCTGTTACCAGGCTGCGAGAACCAAAACCTGGAATGGCCGTGGGTGGAGCCTTCCCTCTCCTCTCACCCACAACCCCCAGGTCCCAAATCAGCTTTTCAAAAAGCCGAAACTCAAGACTGCTACACTGCAGACTTTCTCCTGGGGGTTTAAAACACAAAAGACAGGAATCTGGGACAAATGTACCTGCCACAGACCACTTTACCAGTGATCCTATCACAATACATATATTTCATATAATGAATAAAATATGATTTGTGCCCTTATATTTTACATAGAGAACCCCCATCCCCATAGACTATATAAAGAAACTAGATTATGTTTAACAAAACTGCATGAAAATATCACAGACTACTACTACTGCTATTAAACGGCAGAGGAAAAGGAGAAGTCATATTAAAACTTTAAGACCAATAGACTTTCCCTTTCCTTGCAAAAGACTGCAAATTTGCACTGACAACAAACAAATCACAAGGACAAACTTTAAAAAACAGGGGTGTGGACATGCATGAGAGCTACTTTATTTATCACCACCCTTATGGGGTATATTTACTAAGCTCCGTGTCTGATGGAGATTGCAATCACGAGTGTGTTTGGCCATTTTTTTAGAACTCGGAAATTTACTAAAGGCAAACTCGGGTAAGAAATCATAAAACTCTCTTTAAAACATGGGTGAAAATGAAAATAGAAATAAATAGACCATCGGCCAAATTTGCATGTACTTTTCATAGCCAGGAATACAACTCAGGAATTTATAAATTTTAGCAAACTCGGTCCTAAATAGAAGTTTCAAATAGACTACCTTCTGAGCATGTTTGGCAGAAACATACACAGATTAGTGTGATTTGTGTATGTTTCTGCCTTTAATTAGCCTAAAAGGGAACTATACTGAATCAGAACATCTGTACACTCCTTCCTATACCTTCTAATAACCTCCCTATACCTTCTAATATCCTTCCTATACCTTGTAAAGATCACATTAATTTGCGTACGCAGTCATACTGTAAATAAAGACTTAAGACATGGAATCTGTGGTTCCAAAGCACAAGTATTATTCAAGTAAAAGTACAGTTAGTTACACGCTATTGATCCAGACACAATTCGGTGCAAAGGAATTATACAGACCCAAGTAAAGTATACATATGCAGCGCTTCCGGACCTGATGTTAGGCATCAGTAAGAAACCCCTCGTCTATCAGCATTCAGCATGAAGACTAAAGACCCAGTGTTGGAGCACACATATTTATACCCCCAGGAATAGACAACACAATAGAGAAGTTTGTTGCTGATGCTATTGGTTCCCAAGGGGGATACATCTGTTACAGAGCATTTAACAGGCTGATTCAAATAGACACAACCCAGCCTCCAACAACTGAGGGTCCCTAGATTCACTCCACATGCAACATCCTAACAGTTATTCATATCATATACATTTTGTTGCTTGAAGTCTCTGCGGTCCATAAGTTGAGAATGCATGATGCGATCTCCCCAACGATGATACTGAAATACTGTGGTTAGAGTATGCATCAGTACAAAACCAAACACGGCGTACTTATGTACAAAACCTTAGTTACCAAACAATCTTTATTTCACAGCATTTATACTTAATGACCAAGTTTAAATCTTATACCTTAGAGCTTATGAAACTTTGTATGTGAATATGTAATGTGCGAGTATGCGGGGTTTGATATAAAAATGCTAGTTAACTGGGGACAGATGCATGTGCATTTAGCTACTAAACTGTGTTTTCATATAGGATCTTATGCATTTGCTAATATGCAACTAGTTAACAGTGCAAATGTGCGTATTACTGTGTATATGAGAAATGATGAAAGATGCAATCGCATGGTGCTAATAGGTATTTCGCCATATGTACTTAATTGTGAGCTTATCTAAAATGGCGCTAGGGTGGCCATATGCAAAATGGCATCTTGCGATTTCATTTCCAAGATGGTGTCTTGCGGCCAGTCGCAAGATGGCATCACCGTAATTCAATTTTAAACTGATCTTGTCTCAGCCAATTATCCAGCTTCGACAGTCCACCCATTGATTGCAAACAACATGCTATCACAATCTACTCTTTGAATTTAATTTAGGCAAACATTTACATATTATTTAGTGTTATTGTGGGATGGCAAAAGTTGGCTCTTAATCCATCAGTAATATGTCTCTGGGTGGGGACATAAAACTACTATTATACGCACACCACAGATCTTGGAAGATCATGTGAAAGGTGAGGGAATGCACCAGTCTTATAAAGGCAGTCTTGGAGGGGAATTAAAACTTAACATTATCTGAGGTGTTCTTAAAATAAAATTTCAATAATACATTCTATGTACATCTAAATATAATACATCAAATGATAGTATTTCCTAGTTCAGGGTTGTAATGCAGTTCTATATTTACCTTGGTATTCATATTGTCATTACTGACCACCATCATAGTTTAGTTCTTGCGTTTTACTCTATTTTTACATTTTCCATACTTCAACACAATAGGAACATACCGGATGCATATGCCAATTACTATGATGACAATTAGTATAAGAGTCAAGAATTTGCCTATGCTAGTAATCACTTCCTGGACCCATTCCCCAAGATGTGAGAACCATTTTACTGGTTTCAGCCATGAAACCCATCCTTCTATCTTTTCCCCTACTTCAGCCACTGAAGCGTTATGGTTCTTACGAAACTCCCATTTTAGCTGCAGAATTTCATCCATCTTTCGGTCTATCACCTCCTTGGGGTCACTGGTATCATTGGTGACATAGGTGCAACATTTTACTCTGAACTGGGTGGCTAACGTTATGCAATATCCTCCAGTTACAGTAGTTAAATAATTCAACACTAGCCTGTGTTGTACCATTTATTTCTTGTACGCTTGTAATTCTTTCCCTGTATACCTGAATGTGTCATCGTACATCTCGGTGATATTATCTGTCAATTTAGCAAGTTCCTGAATATACCTAAAAGTACCTCGGGACTTCCGGTTCTGGCTATATGGAGTGAGGAAGCAGCTCCGCTCACCCTCCGCCAGAAAAAACCTTTTAAAGACTGATTCAGCCTCCAAAACTGCCCCCTCCTCATCCCCGCTGATTATACACAAACCTGGAGAGAGACATGGATCGCTGGGTTGACCGGCACAATGTCCCCGCGATACAACAGGGAGCACTGCCTGGAAGACAGGAAAAGAAACGCGGCAATATGGCACCAGATGCCGTAGCTGTAGCTGATCACGCTCTCACGGCTCCTTAAAAGCCTACTACAGAGAAGGATTCTATTAACCCTCAGGTATGCCACCCTACTGACTCCCCTGTCACCTATGGGGATATAGTGGAAGCCATCAGATCCACCATGACACCCCTTCTTACACAGGCAGTGGCTGATATATCTCAACAACTGCAGCTGCTCTCCCATAGAGTCACAGTAACAGAGAATCAAGTGGGTGCAGCCCTGCATGAGATAGATGGGATAAAATGCTTAGTAAAGGAGCTAAAACAGGATGGGTTTCAAATCTGGAATAAACTGGATGATATAGAGAACCGCTCTAGACAAAATAATATAAGATTAGTAGGTCTTTCTGAAGCGGTCAAAGGCCCTGCATTAGCACACTTTGTTTGCGCAACACACTGCTATCCATCTTAGGGATTGAACAGGAATGTAGTGATCTGGTAATCGAGAGAGTACACAGAGTCGGCCCTCCTCCGACCTCCAACAGACCTTGCCCAAGAGTCACCCTTTTTAAATGCCTCAATTATCTGCACAAAATGGCATTCTGGTCCGCTTCTTGGTGAGTGAAAAATATAATATGGGTGGACCATAAGCTCTTTATTTTTCAAGACTTTTCAGTGGAACTCACTAGGGCTCACAAAGCGTTTTCCCCTATATGCTCCCAACTCGTTGCAGAGAGCCGCAAGTTTGGCTTATTATACCCCGCCCGACTATGGATATATGATGGCTCATCCCATAAAGATTTTACTACACCCGCGGATGCCAATTCGTACCTACAGGAACTTTCTCAGGCAATTTTTTCTGATATCATTGATCAACCCACAGAATGAAATCAGTATCCCTTCCTGAAGAAGAAATCAGAAATAAAATAATTCACCAACAATGAGACGCGATCAAAAGATTCTGGCTCTATCTTATTAAGTAATGTGATCCGGAATCATTCATTACTGCTGGATAGATCACATGACTGTCTCTTGTGTTTATCCATTTTCTATGTTCTCTAAGTCTTGATAATAGTGTGTATACATATTCTATTAGGTATTGTTGTATATTTCAATTCTAGGCACTACGATTTCCCCAGGAGATAATACCTTATGATTTTATAAATACAGTATTTTCTTCTGAGAATATATTATAACTCCTATGGGGGGTCAGTTACTTACTTTAATTTGTGTTTTAGAACCGGTTTGGTGACCTGGGTGTGAGCTCATTCTTATCCCCACTCTGGCTGGAAGTTTATACAAGTCTAAAATTTGGTTCTTTCACAAATTTACATGCGATTTTCACCGGAAGCACAGTATATTACTATATTTCTCTTTTTGGTTATGCTTGCATCTCATTAAGCAATATATGCTGTGTCTCATAATATTTTTCTTTAGTGAAATATATGTCTTTTTCCACCCCCTTCCTTTCCCATCCCTTCTTTCCCTCCTCATCTCCCTACCACGGTGGTTTAATACTGTATATCTGTTTAAGCCTAAACCACAATATGTCTTCTCTTAGCATTGGATCCTGGAATGTTGGAGGTATTCACTCCCCTGCTAAAAGGAGAAAAATTATTTTATACCTAAATAAAATGAATATTGACATCATACTGTTACAGGAGACACACCTAGGCCCAGATGAGGTTGTGAAACTCAATATGTTAAGCTGGCGGATCCTTGGATACAGCACGTATAACTCTAAGGCCAGGGGGCTGACTATCCTAAGTAAAAAACACTTACCAATAGAAGTAATATCCACTCTCACTGACCCTGAGGGAAGATATATAGTCCTCCAAATTAAGTTCAAGGGACAAACCTATGTGTTCTGCAACATTTACGCCCCAAACACTTATTCCCGAAAAAATTTTGAGAGGATTTTGGCACTCCTTACTCCCTTTCTCTCGTACCCATTAATATTTGGTGGAGATATTAATCTTATTTCAATAACAAAAAAGAAAAAAAGAATATCAGTTGGCGCTTATCTAAAAGCAGCTGGTTCAGATGGAGGTGTCAGCTCCTGATAATATAATATAGGAAAAAGATAGGTATGAACAGCGCTAGAAAATCTATCAGTATATGCAGATGAAAACCAACATGGCATAGATCATAAATCAATATATATTATCATGAACTACTACATGACTCTATATGGCTTGATTGAAAATTGATTTAATATGATGTCCACAATCTGGACGGAGAAATAGCAATCAATAAAACCGGTATGATGACAATAATCAAGAAAAAAAATTAAATAAATAATAATAATAGTAAAAAATAAATGAATAATAAACAGTGTAAATAAATAATAACAATACACAAAAAAATTATAATAATAAAATAAATAATTTGTATCCAAATCAGAAAGAAAGGAAAATGTCTATAAAATGAATGGTGTAAACCAATCATGGATAATAACTGAGTATAAAATAAATATATATTTCATTCACATTGTAGTGAGAGATATAGGGGAATGTTGTAACAGTCACTGGCCTACACAGGTGGATCCGGAATAATATCCAGCTGATATATTACCAGACTTGATTGGATGTCCACAGCCTATAAACAGTATAGGAATCCTTGCACTGGCATGCTGACGTATTGTGAATGGTTAGGGCTGGAAAACGATGATATAATTACCAGACTTGGTAAGATGTCCACAGCCTATAGGTGGTGCAGAATTTCTTGCACTGGCATGCTGACGGTTGTAAATGGCTGGAGCTGGAAAATGATAAATACAGCTGGTCCGGAGAGTATAATCCACATAGGAATCCAAGTGCTGTACAGTACAAGGGTGCCAAATGCGTTTCGCTGTGGTAGATCGCACAGCTTCCTCAGTAGCATAATCCCCATGATACAATGATAGGGCGATAGAGCGAAATGCGTTTGGCACCCTTGTACTGTACAGTACTTGGATTCCTATGTGGATTATACTCTACGGACCAGCGGTATTTATCATTTTCCAGCTCCAGCCATTTACAACCGTCAGCATGCCAGTGCAAGAAATTCTGCACCACCTATAGGCTGTGGACATCTTACCAAGTCTGGTAATTATATCATCGTTTTCCAGCCCTAACCATTCACAATACGTCAGCATGCCAGTGCAAGGATTCCTATACTGTTTATAGGCTGTGGACATCCAATCAAGTCTGGTAATATATCAGCTGGATATTATTCCGGATCCACCTGTGTAGGCGAGTGACTGTTACAACATTCCCCTATATCTCTCACTACAATGTGAATGAAATATATATTTATTTTATACTCAGTTATTATCCAAGATTGGTTTACACCATTCATTCTATGGACATTTTCCTTTCTTTCTGATTTGGATACGAATTATTTATTTTATTATTATAATTTTTTTGTGTATTGTTATTATTTATTTACACTGTTTATTATTCATTTATTTTTTACTATTATTATTATTTATTTATTTATTTTTTTGATTATTGTCAATGTATCGGTTTTATTGATTGCTATTTCTCCGTCCAGATTGTGGACATCATATTAAATCAATTTTCAATCAAGCCATATAGAGTCATGTAGTAGTTCATGATAATATATATTGATTTATGATCTATGCCATGTTGATTAATCTTATTTCCTCTGCTATATTGGATAAATCACAACCCTCTAGAAATTCTCCCTCGCTCCCGAAATTTGGAATTCCCTTGCTTGCCAAAAGATTACAAGCTATAGATGCGTGGAGAGTCCTTAACCCTACTGAATGAGAATATACCTGCCTATCGGCTGCACACCAGACTCTTTCAAGGATAGACTATATCCTGATCTCCCAGTCTCTTCTTTCTTAAGTTACAGATATCCAATATAGAAACAATTTCCATCTCTGACCATGCCTTAATTTCTATTATGCTTTGTATTACAGACGAAGCATCTCTGCTTAAACTTTGGAAATTCCCATCGTACTTCACCAAGTCCACCAAATTTAGAGATAGATTATAAACCACTTGGGAAGAATACAGTCTCAATAACTCCTCCCATCTAGATACCGACCTTATCTTATTTTGGATGACAGCTAAGTCTGTGCTCAGAGGAAATATTATTTCATATGTATCCTCGGTCAATAAAAAATACACTTCCCAGTATTTAGATGCCCAATCTTCATTGACTGCAGCATTTTCGCAATATAAATCACACCCTACCTCATTAAACAAGCAGTCTTATTTCTTGGCCAAAACACACTTTGATGAATTTGTGGCCCAATTGGGTGACAAATATTTATTTTCAGTTAACCATCGCTTCCATAAGTTTGGCAACAAGACGGGGAAACTTTTAACCAATCTTCTCAATGGCTCGCGCCCTCCTATGATAACACATCCTTTACAAACCCCTAAGGGTTCTCTCACCACTACTAATGTGGAGGCAGCAGAAGTACTCCGAGCTTTCTACATTAATCTTTACTCTGAGTCTGAGACACCCCAGACAACTGCCTCTGATGGTACAGATGTTCCTTCTGACTTTTGGAATAATCTGCCTTTCACAAAACTTTCCCCTGAAACAGTCCAATCACTCACAGCCCCAATCTCCCTTGAGGAAATTCAGCATACGATAAAACATATTAAAAGTAATAAAACTCCTGGCCCAGATGGCTTTAGCGGAGATTTCTATAAAATACTCCTACCTAGAATAGGTGACATTTTAGTGAAAGTACTCAACTCCATTTTGGAATCCCCTAAATTACCCCTTCATTTTAATACATCCATTCTAAAAGTAATTCCTAAACCTGGCAGAGATCTCTCTTTACCTGGCTCTTACGTCCCATATCCCTTCTTAATTCAGATTATAAATTACTCACTAAAATTTTTGCAGACCATTTGAAGATCCTTCTTCCTGGGCTCATCCACCCAGATCAAACAGGCTTTATCTGGGGACGTCACTCAGAGGTAAATGTTCGGAAAGTTCTTACTGCTGTTTCTGAGACTAATGCTTCTACCACAGCGCTAGATCGTATGATTCTTTCCCTAGATGCTGAAAAAGCATTTGACCTTGTAAAGTGGCCTCACTTATTTAACACTCTCGCACAGTTTGGCTTTCCAGATTTGTTTATTCAATATCTTAAATTGTTATATTCCGCACCTCAAACTCAAATTTCTTGCAATGGCTTTCTTTCTTCCCCAATCACGATTCAAAAGGGAACTAGGCAGGGCTGTCCTCTCTCCCCACTTCTCTTTGCTATAGCATTAGAACCTTTGGCTATTGCCTTACGGGCTTCACCTGTGTTCAAAGGTATTAGGGTTGGGGACGTGGAGATGAGGATAGCCCTGTTCACTGATGATATGTTGTTGTTCATCTCAGATCCAGAAAACTCAAATCCTGAAATTCTATGAATAATTGGGTCTTATGGGAGCTGAGCTGGATACCGAATAAATATTGACAAATCGGAACTATTGTTCCTACACACACAGCCTCAGCCACTCCCTCTAGATTCTCCCTTTGCTGCATTTAAATGTACTTCTAAGAAAATAACTTATCTAGGTATTCAAATTCCTGCAGATATATCCCTTTTATATAAAGAAAATTTTCCCCTGTTATTACTAAAATTAATACTTTACTAGATAATTGGAAACTACTCCCTCTCTCTATCTTAGGAAGGGCAGCAGTAATTAAGAGTATTATTTTCTCTAAAATATTTTATGTAATGCAAATGTTGCCTATTAGTCTTTCCAAAAAAGACATTCTTTGCCTTCGGCAAATTATGACACATTTTATTTGGAAGTCTAAGAAACCCTCTATTGCCCTAAATAAACTCATGGCTTCTAAACAATTAGGGAGTATTGGGATCCCAGACTATGCTGCCTATAATCTTGCAGTTCTTTTTAGATATGTTGCTGACTGGCTGTTAGAAGGTGAGATATTCACATATAAACAATTGGACAGAGCTGTATTCTCCCCATATTCTCCAGGAGCCTTACTACACTCCAAACCCTCTGACATACCCTCTCGCATACTCCATAATCCTTTGTTTCATGATATATATTTTGCCTGGCGGTCTTTAAATTGCAAGATGCGGAGGAATTATTTAACATCCCCTTATATCCCACTATGGGGAAACCCCTCTTTTCCACCATCTCTGTCAAACACCCATTTTCTAACATGGAGAGATAAGGGGTTATCAAATTCCTCGAAAGTTTTTGACCCAGGGGGCGGATTGCTTCGATTCTCTGAACTTAAGTCGACATATGACCTCCCACAGACAAATTTTTATATGTACCTGCAAACTCGTCATTATTTACAGTCCTTACCCCCTCCTATTGATACTAATTTAAAACTAGATATAGATCCGATAAAAACTGTCCTTCTATATGCCTCCAATCCACATTTCATATTAAATATATATACTCTTTAATAATAGAGATCTCCTCACAATCCAATTGGGATAAATTATTGACTCAGTGGAGGAGAGATATCCCTTATCTCTCAGGAGCTACGCAGATTCACAAATACTATGCTTCAACCATGAAAATACTCAATTCCTCCAATTTACAAGAAGTCCATCTGCGTTCAATACAGAGTGCATATATTCAGAGGGCATATATTTCTCCAGCACAGTATGCCAAATTTCACCCCACACACACTAGAGAATGTTACAAATGTCATATTAGCTCAGCCTCTTTTTTCACTGTATTTGAGAGTGCAGGAAAGTTAGATGTTTCTGGAATAAGATTCTAGCTTTCATTAATGGAACATTCTTGGTTCATGTACTACCATACCCAGTAGTATGCATATGTATTAATTTTTTGGGATGGGACTTGGGGCCTTCTTGAAGTCACCTAATACCCATCCTTACTATGTTGTTGACGGTCTCATAATAAATTATTCTAAAGCAATGGATTTCTTGCACGTCCCCATCTCTTGCTGAAGTAAAGGGAAAGATGCTTCAAATCCTATACGTAGATAGAAAATCTGCTCACAGACCCTGAAAAAGGCGTCATAGCATTATACAAAAAGTGGGGTCCTTATATCGACAAGTTGGAAAATAATATACAGAATCAAATATTTATTGTTTTTGATCGGACAGAGTGGTACCTCCACAGACAACTGCTACAGAACTTATAATCCTGCTTATGTAATAGCCTTTATTATAAGATAGCTAGGCTAAGACTCAGAGTTTTATGTTTAAGAATTCATTTATTTATCTATCTCAGACCCTCAGACCACCCTCTCCCTCCTCTTTCTACCCTCCCCCCACTATCCTCTTGTTTGCTCCCCCCCTCTTTATTTCTTTTCCTTTTTCTTCTTCTTCTGTATTATCTGGAATTTAATATTTATGTATATTGTACTGATGGATTGCAACCTTTCAATATATGCTGCACTTTGAATGTTAGCAACAGGCTCGGTAAGCCAAGTGTTCACAGTAATAGATGCAATTTTATATTCATCTGTATTATTCGCAATCTCTGATTTACACTGCTATGTTTTGATGTTAATCTGAAAACTATAATAAAATAGATTTAACAAAAAAAAATTAATGTACCCCGAGCAATCCTGGTGGGATCCAGTGCGACTAAAACTTGAAAGCCAGTTGTCTCACTGATTAACTGAGTGGCTGTATGCTCGTCACCAGGTATCATATTTCTTTTGCCTCTGTGTTCATATTGTGTGTGAAGATATGGTGACGGTGTGTTTTCATGTATACCAAGCATTTCAACATGTGTGAGGGTCATAACTTCTAGGACTACTCTTCCCAGGTAACACAAACCTTCGGAACTTGGGGAGAGCCATTTATATGCTTTTCTTCCACATATGAAATATACATTATCAGGGAGAGCATAAGGAATGGTATGCATCATTATCATTAAGCACATTTCCCTTGCAAACAATCCTATTTCTGGTTCTTCCATCTGGTACATGCAAGTTTCTGGCTGTATTATTTTAGCAAAATAACCATCTGGCACCTTACCAATAATTTCTTTGGTGGAACTCAATGTATACCAATACCTAAAATGTTTCCCACCAGATTTAATTGAGCGTAACAGATCATGGTTTATGGGCTCATTATCAGCTCTTTGTGAGAAGGTCATCGTCTGATTATTCCCCGTCACTTCCCAACTCCCGGGTTTATTGGGGTTGGTTATGTTTAAACACAAAAGTGATCTATTTACTTGGAATTGATAGAGTTTGAAATGAGGTGGTTTGGATGAGAGGAACTTTCCATCCAATGTTTTCCCTTTCTGTAATTCTAAAATGTCTGTGATATTCAGCAGAAATGGCACCAACCCTACATTATGCTGTCCCTGTGGCACATGTGAACACACCCAGCAATCAGTTTGATTTAACACTTTGCCTACCATGCTATGATAATCCTCTAAAGGATACCCACCCCAGTACGGGTTATATTTAGGTTGGCACCGTTGGATACAGTTCTCATCAACTAGGGACCCACATAGCTCACAAATACAGGAATCTTCAGACGATAAACCTCCACACCATCCCCGAGTATCCGGAATGACAGCTCTCTTAATAATAACAGTACTAAGATTAGTCAGACACTCCCCTGATTGGCATTGCACTCCTCCTGAATCCACTCCATAAGCACTGCCATCAGCTCCCATTTCCTCAATCGGTCTCCCATCACAGAAATTGGATATTCCCGAACTGACCAAGATGGTGAACACTCTAAAAGAGAATATGAAAATGAACACAGCAGGCCCGTCCATTGTCACAACAAGACCTGCAAGTTTCTTTTAGTTCAGGTATCTCACTACAACCTTTTCAATCCTCCCGGAAAAAGCTCACGAGCGACAGGTCCACACTATCAGCCTTGTCTCCAACTTGTTTCTCCACCGGTTGATTGACCTTTTTGCAGTGAGTGGAATGGACCCAGGTATCTCTCTCGGCCACCTTCAAAGATACTTGTCAGCAGCACCTGGTATGGACCTTCCCTCCGATCAGTCAAACAACCTGAACGCAAGAAATTTCTGATCATAACATATTCTCCTGGTTCAACATCATGACAGTTAGTTTCAAGCATATCATTAGACAACAATTTCAGTTTCTGCTGCTGTTGCTTTAACTGCTTACTCATTGACATAAGATACTTTACAGTTGCCTTGTTGTTACCCTTCAGGTCTTCCTGTGGACTTATAATCAAATGAGGTTGTCTACCGAACAGTATTTCAAATGGGGACAGATTTAGAGGGGGTCTAGTAGTGGTCCTTATGCTATGTAGGACCAAAGGCAACGCATCTGGCCACCCTAGTCCAGTCTCTGCCATGATTTTACTTAACTTATTTTTAATAGTCCCGTTCATCCTCTCTACCTTGGCACTGGCTTGCGGTCAGTAGGGGGTATGAAGTTGGCTATTAATACCCATCAGCTTACACATTTTGAAAAACATCACCTGTGAAATGAGTACCCCTGTCACTCTCAATGATTTTAGGGATACTGTACCTGCATACAAATTCCTGAACTATTTTCTTGGCAGTAAATGCAGCAGTATTAGTGGCCGCTGGGTAGGCCTCAACCCAGTTAGAATATATGTCAGTGCACACTAATACATACTTATGGTTCCTGCAGGGTGGTAATTGGATGAAATCAATTTGCATCACCTGGAAAGGTCCATCAGTTGGTGGAATGTGGGACGGTTCTGTAGGGATCGCTTTCCCTATGTTCTTCCTCAAGCAGGTCAGAAAGGACATTGCTATCTTTTCTGCTTGTGAAGAAAAACCTGGTGAGCACCAGTATGCTCTCAACAACTTGCACATACCTTGTTTGCCCAGATGAGTCAGACCATGTGCTGCCTCAGCCAGGCTGGGGTAATATGCCTTTGGGCTACAGGCTTACCTTGTCCGTCCCTCCAGAGCCCGGAGGATTCTTGCCCACATCCCTTGGACTTCCAAATGGATCTTTCCTGAACTGAACACAAATTTTGCATCGCAATTAATTTCAGCATATCAATTGTTTGGAAAGACATAATTTTTTCAGTTGGAGAAAACATTTTTAACCCTGCTGCCCATTTTGCAGCTTCATCAGCTCTGTTGTTGCCCAGTGACACCAGATCATCCTCACATGTATGGGCTTTACATTTAATTACTGCCACCACTTTGGGCAGTTGGATTGCTTCTAAAAGATGTTTTTTGTGTCGGGAATGTGCAACTGGTGTGCCTGCTGCTGTCATAAAATTTCTCAGATGCCATAGAGCCCCAAAATCGTGCACCACCCTGAACGCATAACTCGAGTCAGTGTAAATGTTAGCAGATTTACCTGCTGCCAGTTCACACGCTCTAGTTAGTGCTACTAACTCTGCCACCTGGGCTGATTGAGGAGGACCAAGAGGCTTAGCTTCTATGATGTCTGTGTCATTTACAACAGCATAACCTGTACATAATTCTCCTGTGTCTGTTTGTCTATGACAACTCCCATCCATATAAAAAGTCACATCCACATTCTCTAAAGGTGTGTCATGTATGTCAGGTCTAGCAGTAAAGGTCTGATTCAGATATGCCATACAATCGTGCATATCATTATGTCTGCTGAACTCACCTCCCGCCAGCAACTCCTCTCCTTCCACCCTTTGTACATCATGTTGTACATATGGTAAATATGTTGCTGGATTCAGCGTGCTGCAACATTTAACAGTAATGTTTGTGGGTGCGATTAGTGCTAGTTCACATTTGGTAAACCTAGCCAAAGAGATGTGTCTGGTTTGAGCTGAATTCAACAGAGCAGATACAGCATGGGGAGTGTAGACAATCATATCATGACCCAATACTACATCCTCACTTTTACTCACCAATAGAGCGGTAGCTGCTACACCTCTCAAACAGGTGGGGAGTGATCTTGCCACAGTGTCCAATTGGGCACTGTAGTATGCTACAGGCCTACTGACATCACCATGTTTTTGTGTAAGGACATCTGCAGCACAACCATCAGCTTCTGTACAATACAAATCAAAACATTTTTCATAATCAGGTATTCCCAATGCAGGAGCTTTTGTCAGACTATCCTTAAGATTAAGGAAAGCCTGCTCTGATTCCTCTGTGTGTACGACATGATCGGGCTTTGACGAAGAGACTACTTCCTGTAAAGGTAAGGCCAAAATAGAAAAACCTGGGATCCACATTCTACAGTATCCACACATTCCCAAGAAGGTATGAATTTGCCGTTGATTCTGTGGCAGTGTCATGTTTTGTATTGCCTTGATTCTATCCATTGTAAGATGTCATAAACCCTGGATTTGGCAGTGTCCCAAATATTTTAATCTGGATTGGCACGGCTGTAGTTTGTCCTTAGCCACTTTATGTCCTGTATGCGAGAGATGAAGTAACAAAAGTTTAGTATCATTTAAACATGACATAAACGATTCAGAACATAGCAATAAATCACCCACTTTTGAATTAGAACAGATCCATTTGCAGGTTGAAAAGATTGTAAACAGTAATGCAATGCCTGGGAGAAGATACTGGGGCTGTCTATGTGTATTGTAAACCTCTGTATGTAAATGCGAATAGATACAGACAGTAAGGGTGGAGAGGCACAGAGAAGAAAGCAGAACAGAGGTCAATAACAGTAAAATGGGAGGCATTTGGTGAGATTTGCATCAGAATGACAGCTGGATTTAGCACTACAGGGAATTGGCTCTCTACCACCTTATTAACACCTCTAAGGTCTTGTACCAGCCTATAACCCATCCCACCACTCTTTTTCACTGGAAAAATGGGACTGTTGGCTATACTAGCTGTATGAGCTAAAATTCCCTGTTGCAATAATCGCTCATTTATTGGAAAAACCCCTAATTCTACCTCCTGTTTTATTGGGTACTGGGGAATTTTTGGAGCTTGCCTACGGCCTTTTAAATTTACCATTACAGAGCTTACGTTTGCCATTAATCCAGTGTCCTGTCCATCCTTAGTCCAAAGGGAATCAGGAATTTGGGACAACATTTCATCTACCTGGGATGGATTTTCATTTAAACTTGTAGAGTGATACATTATCCTTTGGGGAGTGTTCAATATATCCCGCACCTCATGTGCAACTCTCTCTGGGATATCTAAAAATACACCATCAGGGGTGCAGTATATAACACATCCCATCTTACATAACAAGTCTCTACCCAGCAGGTTTGTAGGAGCCGCAGTAGCCAGAAGGAAAGAATGCCTGGTATGCAACGGCCCAATAGTAACCTCTGTGGACTTTGTTAAAGGATGATCTTCCACTTTACCTGTTACACCCATTGTTGGTACTGTCTCATTGGTCACCTGTAAATTAACGGGAGATTTTATCACTGACCTGGTCACCCCTGTGTCTACAAGAAAAGGATATTCAGTACCAGCTACATCAACCATCATGACCGGTTCTTCCCTAATACTTCCCGTTAACCTGACTATCTGTAGACTACAGGTATGACCTGACCCCTAGCGTTAGCTACCATTCTCCAATAAAGCATTTACAGACACAATTGGAGCTGGTGCCTGCTGGACATTTGCTGGTCTCTGTGCATATCCCTTATGGGGATGTCCAGGGCTTCCCTGACTTGGGGTTCCTACTCTTTTTACTGTACAGTTTGTACTTAAGTGTCCTGTTTGTTTACAGTTAAAACATGTTCGTGGATCGGGTGAAGACATGTGTTGTTGTGAGGGTTGAGCAGAGGGTAAAGGTGGTGGGTATGGGTAAGGATAGGGAGGGAAAGGGTATTGTGGGGGATATGAAGTTTGTGAGTAGTATGGGGCCTGTGGTTGTATCGGCTTAGTGGGATAGAGCTGTGATTGTTGTTGCGTAGGGTTAGTGAGGGCATCTACTTGTTCAGATGTAAGTGTGAGTGCAGGTGCAAGTGTGTCTGTTGGCTGTGATGTTACCGTCATTCCTTCCAGAGCTTGGATACTGAAAGCCATTAGTTTTTTGATCTGGGCTTCTCTCTTCTTTGAGATGTTTTTATCATGTTCGATGGCAGTATCTATGAGGGTATTTATTGTGAGTCCCCGCCAGCCAGGCAGTGAGGTCTGAACCTGGGTTTTTAAACTCTCTTTCAGACCATCCACGAGTACCGTGACTATCATTCCCCTGTGGTGAGTGCTATCTTTAATATCTTCTATCCCAGTGTACTGGGTGATAGCCTGCAGTGCCCGGTCACAATAATCTTCTGCAGATTCACTCTCCTTTTGCTTAATGGTGAAAATTTTGTTCCAGTTAACTACTACTGGAAAATATATACCCAATTGAGTTACAATATGGGAAATGTTACCTTGGTTTACTTGGTCTGTTAAGGGAATGTCACCATCCAATACGCAATCCGTGATAAATTTTGTCACATCGGTATTGCGTGGTAGACAGGCCCTTTACACCACACTCCAATCTTTATTAGTGGGCTCATGTGAACTACCCAAATTTCTCAAAAATCTTTGACATTTGGCTAGTTCCTTTTTGGGATCGGGGAAATCATTTATGATGGAATTTAGTTCTGCTCTTGTCCAAGGACAATGCATTACTACTTCCCTCATGGGCACTACACCATTCGCATCTGCATTTCCATTAGGAACGGTTATTGTCCGAATGGGATGCAGACAAGTAGCGCTGCTACCTTTGACCTGGTTACCTGGCTGGGGGTTTAATCTGCTGCGTATGGTATGAACATCTTCATCTATGGGTGCAGAGGGTGTTAACACTTCCCTTGCTGTTACAGATGGAGATGGCGGCACCACTCGTGATTGTGGTGATGCAGTATCTATCATTTGCACAGCATGGGAAATGGCAGACATTACAATAGGCTCATCATCTACATCATCCACATCATAAACATTGTCTTTATGGTGGCTTAAGAGAGTGTACAAATGGCTTGTTACATTTTTATGAGTATTTTTGGTAACTGTACTTGCACCTCCATCCACATAAGGTGGGGGAGGTGAGCGTGAACTGTTGGCAATACTCTCCACAATGCTACCTTGCTGCACATGCATGCCCTTTTGCGGCTCGCCCGTATTGCAATTTAGCGTCGCGGATGCATTCTCTGGCAATGTGCTCACGATGCTAGTTTGCGTCACTTGCACATTTTTAAGCCACGCATCCCCTTCATGCTGCCACAGTTTTAAACATTTATTAATATTTAACCTTTTTCTCTCGGGAGCGCATCAGACCGATGTGATCCCGGACATTGTCTAATATATTTTTATCAAAACTACCAATTCTGGGAAATGGTCTAACACTCTTCATCATCATATTAAACCGTACATCACAATACCTTATTGCATAAGTACTGTACTTAGTATGCATAATGCGATGATCCGATCTGATCGGCGCCTCCATTAGCAGCACATGGAGCACACCATTAGCAGCACTACTGTTTGTGCGGCTCCCATTCTGAGACAAAAATCCTACCCTTTTCAATAAAGATTTAAACTGGTGAAAGACAATCAAGATACTTTCACTTACCTGTGGACGATTTAAGTCGGCGGTGCCCACACACCTGGATAAGATTTGAAAAAGGCAACTTCCACACCCGGATAAGATTTAGTAAGGCAACTTCCACACCTCTGGAAGTTTGTATGTCGGCTACTTCCACGCACCTCTCTACAACAAAGACAACATGTACACCTGCTACTGTGTATAGAACGGTAAAGCTGCTTACCGAGTGACTAGCACTTAGCCCTTAAAGGTCATATGGTACCTCTAACTGTAGGGAACAAGTAACCCCTACCAACAAATGCTCACTGTTACACACTTTTTCCTGCACAGAAAAAAATACATGTTAACCCAGATATTGATAACAATTGAAAAAATGTAAACCTCAACGGCTTTATTTAAACATGTGGCAGCACAACTGGAAGTACGCATACGCTATTGTGCGACCAGTCGCATACACAATAATGCGACTACCACACAATCGTATAACAACTTTTTAGCTGCGTACGCAAAAGTGCATCTTTGCTGTGCACAAACCTGCGACTCAGCCGCGTACTCGATACTGCGGCACCCCTTTAAATGTTAGGTTCTATCAACAGAGGAAAACAAACTTTTTCCTCTCTTGTCCCTGGATTCTAGTCAGCTTCCTTGATTCACACGGAAATGGATAGTGATCTTTCAGCACAAAGCGGTTGAAGGTAAACCCTGCATGTGGCCACTCCACCCTTTGCTGAAATATCGATAGCCGTATGTACCGTGTGAGCAGGTAAGTGACTTCACTACGAGCCCCCAACTAACAATACTGGATCAGAACCTCTATACACTCCTTCCTATACCTTCTAATATCCTGCCTATACCTTCTAATATCCTGCCTATACCTTCTAAAGATCACATTAATTTGCGTACGCAGTCATACTGTAAATAAAGACTTAAGACCTGGAATCTGTGGTTCCAAAGCACAAGTATTATTCAAGTAAAAGTACAGTCAGTTACATGCTATTGATCCAGACACAATTCAGTACAAAGGAATTATACAGACCCAAGTACAGTATACATATGCAGCGCTTCCGGTCCAGATGTTAGGCATCAGCAAGAAACCCCTCGTCTATCAGCATTCAGCACGAAGACTAAAGACCCAGTGTTGGAGCACACATATTTATAACCCCCAGGAATAGACAACACAATAGAGAAGTTTGTTGCTGATGCTATTGATTACCAATGGGGATACATCTGTTACAGAGCATTTAACAGGCTGATTCAAATAAACACAACCCAGCCTCCAACAACTGAGGGTTCCTAGATTCCCGCCACATGCAACATCCTAACAGTTATTCATATCATATACATTTTGTTGCTTGAAGTCTCTGCGGTCCATAAGTTGAGAATGCTTGATGCGATCTCCCCACCGATAATACCGGAATACTGTGGAAAGAGTTTGCATCAGTACAAAACCAAACACGGCTTAATTATCATGTATAAAACCTTAGTTACCAAACAATCTTTATTTCATAGCATTTATACTTAATGAACAAGTTTAAATCTTATACCTTAGAGCTTATGAAACCTTGTATGTGAATATGTAATGTGTGAGTATGCAGGGTTTGATATAAAAATGCTAGTTAACTGGGGACAGATGCATGCGCATTTAGCTACTAAACAGTGTTTTCATATAGGATCTTATGCATTCGCTAATATGCGACTAGTTAACAGCTTAATTGTGCGTATTACTGTGTATATGAGAAATGATGAAAGATGCAATCGCACGGTGCTAATAGTAATTTCGCCATATGTACTTAATTGTGAGTTTATCTAAAATGGAGCTCGGGCGGCCCTTCGCAAAATGGCATCTTGCAATTTCATTTCCAAGATAGCGTCTTGCAGCCAGTCGCAAGATGGTGTCGCCGCGATTAAATTTTAAACTGATCTTGTCTCAGCCAATTATCCAGCTTCTACAAAGGGTTAAATAAATAAAAACTATATTGTTTTTTCCCCCCCACCAAAGCATAACCAGCCCCGGAATCTTGAGTTAGTCTTGGTTCCAAAAATATGGGGGACAAAATGGGTAGGGATCTCCTGTATTTTATGAACCAGCACTGGGCTCTGTGAGCCAGTCCTGGTTTTAAAAATACAGGTAAAAAAATAGTGTACGGGTCCCAGTGTTTTTAAAACTAGCACCGGACTCAAACTAGCAAGGGTAAAATGCCACAGCCAGAGTACCCTTTCACCATTTAGCCCTGGCAAAAGCAATACCACCCCAAAATAGTCAGCCCAGTCTGGGGATGTCAGGTGAGGTGGGGACCCCTCCAATAAAAGGATCACCCTCTTCTGAGCACTTCCCTGCATGCTTGGCCTTTACGTGCAGGGGTAATAGTAGGAATAATAGATATCTACTATTGTTTTTTACAGTGGGACTACAAGTGCCAGCATGCCTGGTCTTTGGCACTTGTGGAACTACCAGTGCCAGCAGGTGCCCAGCACCCATACCCCCTGTATAAAACAATAGTTAAAACACCACAGTACAAACGTAGATAGAAAAATTTAATTACACACTAAACACCCTCACACAAACTTACCTTCTCTCCTGGTGCAGGTCAGTCCTCTTCTCCAGTAGAGTGCCACCTTTGGCAAAATAACAATCTGACTGAACCAGAACCACTCAGACACTGAAGAGATGCATGTGTTTTCCTCATACATACATTTACTGGTAAATGAGGGACAGTTCTGTAGAGGCCTCTCTAGAGTAAGTGGCCACTGATTGGCTGTAAGCCACATGGCTGTAATCAACAGCCACGTGGGTCACAGCCAATCAGCAGCTGCTTACTCTGAAATGTGCAGGCTGCAGTCAGACACAGGAAACTCAGGGAGAAACACAATCACATACACCATCGAAAAAGATGATTCAGCAAATCAAGATTCTAGATAAATTTGAGTGTTTTAGCAGGCAAAAGTAACCCATGTTTCAACTTGGGCAAATTCGGACCAAACATGATACTTTCTAAATGTACCCCTGTGTGTTATTTTTCAGGGTTGGTTCAAGAAACAATTTGTACATTCTCACTCCAAATAGACAAAGCCTTTTCTTGAATTTATTGACTTTTTTGGCATTCAGAGTTTATGATCTTGTGCCATGAATGTTTCTAACAAGAGCTTTCATGAGAAGTTCTAAGTGCAGGAACAATCAATAGTTTCAAAAGTAAGAACTTCTCACACTATATTATTGTAATAAGAGAGTACTTGATATTTAATGCAGGGAACTGCATATTTTTTCAGATTTTAAAATATTAATGTTATAATATTAATATTAAATATTAAAATATTATAGTAGAATTTATTGTTTTCAAAATTATTAGTTGAAACTATTTTTTTATGTAAACAGCATTGCTTAAATATGAAACAAAAAATGATACAGGGAATTCCGGGCATCTCAGCTAGTGTAATATATTATTAATAATAGCTCCCTTGAAGAAAAAAAATCTCTTACTTGGCTGTCCAGTTGTTAGCTAATTTAACAGATTTATTTTATTCATTGTATTGCTGGGGATCTTTGCATCAGACCAAAACATAAATGAGGATCCAGATATGAAAATAGAGGGAGGGGAGTGTATGCGCTTGACCACTGAGCTGCTTAAATTTAGTGAAAGAATAAATATAAAATAATATTTAAGTGCTTGTAATAGACTGAGTGGACAAACACACAAATAACATATATATGTTTATAGTCTTTTGAGACTAAGGCCTCATTCAGAGGCAGTCGCAAGAAGTGATCGCTCTCTCTGAAGGGCGGCCGCTTCTTTTTTTAGTGTGGCCTCCTGGTCGCTAGCTAACACATGGGGACACTACACATTTTTTTATTTTGTATTTCCAGAACCAGGACCTGCTCAGAGCCCAATGCTGGTGGTGCCTAATACAGGTGACCTCTACATCATTTGTCCCCTGTATTATGGCATCCAGGACTGGTTCTGAAAAGCCCGATGCTCGTTGTGCCTTATACGGGAAACTCCTACATCATTCCTCCCCTGTATTTAGCACAACCAGTATTGGATCTCCAGAGCCCGGGGCTAGTTCCTGGGGGGGGGGGGCACACAATTTTAATTTTTTTTAATTTATACTGTTATTAATTTTTCAACATAGATGCATGGATGGATCTCATTGAATCCGTGTCGTATTTTTTTCAGATTCTAGCCACAAGGATCGCACTGATCCATGCGTGCATCTCTGAATAATTTCTTTTACACAGATGCCTGCATCATGGATCTCACTGATCCGTGTATGCAGTCAGCTATCTTTAGGTCTTGCATGGTAGTTCCCAAGTCAAAATGTGCTGTTTAAGTATCATATCATGTACTGAAGTGACGTGGAGTGTTCAAAGTAAATCGTTCATGATATTGCATCATAAGCACATTTTGCTATGTGTAGGGATCTTAAGAAGCAGATCAGGGCAGGGACTATCAGCACCATTGAGCCTTTATGTCCCCCGCTACTGCCCCTGTGCACTGTCCCACTGCTGCCACTGCCCCACATGCCTGCAGCCTGCCGCCTCAGCAGTTTCTCCCTCTGCAACCCCAAAACACCTCCTGTGTGCTGTCCACTCCACCACTAGCACAAGTGTACCATTTTGTTGCCCTTCTCCCCTGCAGGTGTCCCAGTTTGCTGCTCCCATTCCTGATGGTTAATAAGTTATAAAAAAGCAATGAAATTCCATAGACAAAAAACCTTACAGTTTCACATGTCCGATTAAGGCTTCTTAGATATGATCTGAATTTCACAAAACTGATAGAATTTCTGCCAATCAAACTTAAAAAAACAATGAAATTTGATCATTAAGGCTGATGCCTTAATGGACGTGTTCCTTGCGCAATACAGATATGGTATGCATCACACCCTATGGTTAATTGCAGACTCAGCACTCTCACAGAGTGAGATTGCTGTCACTCACAAAATGGTGGAGAAGCTAATTCACAGAATTATATGTTAACTGGAATACACAATGGCAGTCTATGCAACTGAGGTCTGAACAGTTATGTGGCTCACACATTCCAGTCAGTTCCCACAATCTTCCCATTGGATCACCACAACAATTTCACTGTGTTCCAACATCCTTCTCACTTAATACATCCACCTTATTCAAAATACACATTCAGCTCCCTAATTGCTAAAACTATCATACTCTGTCTAAGCATATACACTTTCTTCCCCTGTACCATGTAACACCATAATTTTTTTTGTCTATGGATATACATACACTACCATTCAAAAGTTTGGGGTCATCCAGACATTTTTGTGTTTTACATGAAAACTGACTTTTATTTATCAAATGATTTGAAAATTGAATAGAACATATAGTCAAGACATTGGCAAGGTTAGATATAATGATTTTTATTAGAAATAATTATTTTGTCCTTCAAACTTTGCTTTCGTCAAAGAATTCTCATTTTGTATCAATTACAGCATTGCAGACCGTTGGCATTCTAGCTGTTAATTTGTTGAGGTAATCTGAAGAAATTTCACCCCACACTTCCTGAAGCACCTCCCACAGGTTGTATTTGGTCGATGGGCACTTCTTGCGTATCATATGGTCAAGCTGCTCCCACAACAGCTCAATGGGGTTGAGATCTGGTGACAGTGTGGGCCACTCCATTACAGACAGAATACCAGCTGCCTTCTTCTTCCCTAAATACTTCTTGCATAATTTGGAGGTGTGATTTGGGTCATTGTCCTGTTGGAGGTGGAATTTGGTCCACAGGGTATGGCATGGCTTTGAAAAATGGAGTGATAGCCTTCCTTATTCAAAATCCCTTTCACCTTGTACAAATCTCCCACTTTAGCAGCACCAAGCAGCCCCTGACCATCACATGACCTCCAAAATGCTTGACAGATGGCGTCAGGCACTCTTCCAGCATCTTTTCACTTGTTCTGCATCTCACAAATGCTTTTCCATGTTATCCAAACACCTCAAACTTCGATTTGTCTGTCCATAACACTTTTTTCCAAATTTCCTCTGTTCAATGTCTATGTTATTTTGCCCATATTAATATTTTAATTTTATTGCCCAGTCTAAGATATGGCTTTTTCTTTGCCACTCTACCTAGAAGGCCAGCATCCTGGAGTCGAATCTTCACTGTAGACGTTGACACTGGTGTTTTGCGGGTACCATTTAATGATGATGCCAGTTGAGAACTTGTGAGGCATCTATTTCTCAAACTAGAGACTCTAATGTACTTGTCTTCTTGCATAGTTGTGTACTGGGGGGCCTCCCACTTCTCTACTCTGGTTTAGAGCCTGTTTGTGCTGTTCTCTGAAGGGAATAGTACACAGCATTTTAGGAAATGTTCAGTTTCTTGGCAATTTCTCGCATTGAATAGCATTCATTTCAAAGAAAAAGAAAAGACTGTCGAGTTTCACATAAAATTTATCTTTTTCTGCCCATTTGGAGAGTATAATCAAACCCAAAAATGTGATGCTCCAGATACTCAACTAGCTCAAGGGAAGGACAGTTTTATAGCTTCTCTAGCAAGCAAACCCATTTTCAGCTGTGCCAACATAATTGCACAAGGGTTTTCAAGGGTTTTCTAATCATACATCAGTCTTCTAACGCGCTTAGCAAACACAGTGTACCATTAGAACATTGAAGTGGTGGTTGCTGGAAATGGGCCTCTATACACCTATGTAGATATTCTTTTAAAAAACAGACATTTGCAGCTAGTATAGTCATTTACCACATTAACAATGTACATAGTGTATTTCTGAGTAACTTAATGTTATCTTCATTGTAAAGAATAGTGCTTTTCTTTCAAAAAAAAGGAAATTTCTAAGTGACCCCAAACTTTTGACAAGTAGTGTATATATATATATACACGTATATTATATATCTAATATATATATATATATATATATATATATATATATATATGCAATCACAGAGGGAAAGCACAAAGAATAGTAAAAAAACCTCTGCACTGGCTCTGGAAGTAGACAGATGACTGTTCCACAGTCTCACAGTTCCTGGCCACGCCCAACTAGCTTCGTCAGAGACTTCATCAAGGGGGGGCCTGGGATTAAGCAGCAGTACATCTTAAGAGAAAAGAAAGAAAAAGTCTGGATTTTACAGGACACCATTGCGCAGAGTGTGGACATTTGTACTGACCTATATATATATATATATATATATATATATATGTCAATGGATCCGGCAAAAAAAAATTATGTCCTTACCCAGTTGCCAGCTGCAGCATAGTTAAATGCTACAATAACCAAACAGGATAGATGGGGCACTCAGGGGTTTCAATAAATCACACAATACCAATTTTTCCTGAGGTCAAAGTTTCAATGACTGTGCATTTTAATCAGGTACTGATGAAAATGCAAAGTCATTGAAACATTGACCCTAGGAAAAATTGGTATTGTGTGATTTATTGAAACGCCAGAGAGCCGCATCTATCCTGTCTGTAAATATATATTGTGACACAGTCAGATTAGGAGGTTCCTCTCCTGGGTAGGGGACTCCTTCCTTACTCACACACACACAGCAGCAGGGAAGCAGCACACCAGTCTGGATGCGAGTACAAGCTGGTCGGCGCCAGTCTTTGTTGTACAAATGTCAGAAATAACATAAAGAAAACATAAACACAAATCCTAGCCCTGTCGGGGCACTAACTTCACAGGTGGTTCCCTCACTACCAGAACCTGGCAGGGCCTAATGCCCTCACCAGCAACAAAAGGCACAGCACAACACTCACAGTTAGGTTTTCAAGTGTCTCTGAGCAAACTCCCTGTCTGCTCTCCCAGGTGAGACAATCAGCCCTAAAAACATTAGGCTTATATTGGCCACTCTCAGGTGGAAAACTAACAAGCCTGTAACCAGGCTGCGAGAACCAAAACCTGGAGTGGCCGTGGGTGGAACCCTCCCTCTCCTCTCACCCACAACCCCCAGTTCCCAAACCGGCTTTTCAAAAAGCCGAAACCCAAGCCTGCTACACTGCAGACTTTCTCCTGGGGGTTTAAAACACAAAAGACAGGAATCTGGGACAAATGTACCTGCCACAGACCACTTTACCAGTGATCCTATCACATATCCCCCCCCTTTGTTTCGACCTGTGGGGCGGAACAACTGAAGCCCCCAAACAATGAACGCATGACAACGCGTCAGCATTGGCCAGCTGGCTTCCTGGCCTGTGTTCCACTGAAAATTTAAAAGTTTGTAACGCCAAGAACCATCTTGTAATTGTCCTTATTTTCAGACATCCACTTCAGAGGGGCATGGTCAGTGATCAATTTGAACTTTCTTCTGACCAAGTAGTACCTGAGAGCCTCTAACGCCCACTTTATGGCCAACGCCTCCTTGTCCACTGTGGCATAGTTTCTCTCATGTACATTCAACTTTCTGCTAAGATAGAAAATAGGGTGTTCCTCACCCTCCTTGTTCTGGGACAGGACCGCTCCTATACTTCTGATGCATCAGTTTGTACTATGAATTCCCTTTCAAAATTAGGAGTCATCAGGACTGGTTGGGAACACAACGCTACTTTCAACTCCTGAAAAGCTTTCTCTGCCTCAGGACTCCATTCTACCATGACTTTTTGTTTGCCTTTGGTCAGGTCAGTCAGTGGGACTGCCATGGTGGCAGTGGCCAGTTTTGTATGGCATCAACCTTTTTGAGCTGAGGCTTTATCAGGCCTCTGCCAATGGTTTATCCCAGATATTTTACTTCCTCCATGATTAGACAACACTTTTTTGGGTTGGCTGTCAAACCTGCCTTATAGATGGAGTCCAACACTGCTTGTACCCTGGGTAAGTGAGACTGCCAATTAGGACTATGAATGACCACTTCATCCAGATAAGCAGCCGCATACCATCTATGGGGCCTTAGAATCCTGTCCATCATTCTTTGGAAGGTAGCAGGTGCCCCATGTAGCCCGAAGGGCAACATCTTGTACTGAAACAAGCCCTCTGGCGCTGAAAAAGCTGTCTTTTGTTTGGCGCTCTCGGTTAACGGTACTTGCCAAAACCATTTGGTTAGGTCAAGAGTGGTTAAATACCTTGCCGTCCCTAGTCTCTCAATCATTTCATCCACTCTTGGCATCGGGTAGGCATCGAATTTTGAAACGCTGTTCAACTTTCGGAAGTCATTGCAGAAACGCACACTCCCATCGGGCTTTGGAATCAACACAATGGGACTTGACCATTCACTATGTGATTCTTCAATAACCCCTAACTCTAGCATATTTTTAATTTCTTTCGACACCGATTCTCTTTGTGCTTCTGGTAACCTATAGGGCTTTAGATTAACTTTAACCCCTGGGTCAGTGATGATGTCATGTTTAATGACCGAGGTTTTCCCTGGTACGTCAGAGAACAGCACCCTATTTCTAATCAGAAACTCCTTGACCTCTTGTTGTTGAATTGCCGACAGGGTTTTTGCCACTGTCACTTCGGGATCTAAGGGCCCTGGATTTACTGGAGGGGCTCGGTCGGCCGACAGTACCGTTCTATCTTTCCAGGGCTTTAACAGATTTATATGGTATATCTGTTCCGGCTTTCTTTTCCCCGGCTGGTAAACTTTGTAATTGACCTGCCCCACACTTTCTAAGATTTCAAAGGGCCCTTGCCATTTAGCCAAAAGTTTATTTTCCACAGTGGGAACCAATACTAACACTCTGTCCCCAGGAACAAAGCTGCGTAACCGAGCATTGCGGTTGTATACCCTCTGCTGTGCCTGTTGAGCCTGTTCCTGGTGCTCTCTCACTATTGGCACTACCACAGCAATTCTCTCCTGCATTTGAGAAACATACTCAATTACCATTTTGTAAGGACTAGACTGCCCCTCCCATGTCTCTTTGGCAATGTCTAGTAACCCCCTTGGGTGTCTCCCATACAACAAGTCGAAGGGTGAAAACCCGGTGGAGGACTGGGGAACTTCTCTTTTGGCCAACAATAAATACGGCAATAAGTAATCCCAATCCCTACCATCCTTGTCAACCACTTTCCTAAGCATGTGTTATAACGTCTTGTTAAACCTCTTGACCAGCCCATCGGTTTGGGGGTGATAAACTGAAGTTCTTAACTGTTCAATTTTGAACAGGCGACATAGGCCCTCATTCAGAGCCGCTCGCAATTAACGCTCGCTCGTTCATAAAAAGGGGGTGGCTATTCAAATGAACCGTTCGCTCTTTGCGGTCTGTTGCCGCCTCCATGTCTGAACGAGCGAGCAAAACATACGCTCGTTTATTTGTTAAAAATGCCCCCTGGCTGCTCGCATCATACGTCATGTCCGCTATTTATTAGATTAATTGAGTACATCGAACAGCGTATGAACTGCTCGCTATTCTTGTGGTTGGTTTTTTCAACCACAATATTGCGAGCAGT
This sequence comes from Taudactylus pleione, assembly GCA_031769625.1. NCBI lineage: Eukaryota > Metazoa > Chordata > Amphibia > Anura > Myobatrachidae > Taudactylus > Taudactylus pleione. Next base: position 17,065,513 of record JAUIMM010000120.1, read on the forward strand.
TCTGACTATAAAATAACCCAGTGACGTGGTGAATGACGCTGCTGTATTAATTATGCACACCCATAAAACGCCCGCTTTGACCTTTAAGCACGCCTGCGTTCTGATCTCCACTCCCCCTTTTCAAGCACCTTCCCCTGTTACCACCCACATACGCCTCATTCTGTCACTCAAATTAGCAGGCACTCGCTATATAGCGAACAAACGATTTTCGGCCGCACTGACTGGTTCGCGCATGCGTACTAAAAACCGTACGCATGCGCGGATGTGCAAATATCGCTCGGAACGAGCGTACTGCCGCTTATGAGCGGCTCTGAATGAGGGCCATAATTCTTTCATGACTTTTGACATAAACGGTGTACCCTGGTCAGTTAGTATCTCCTTAGGTATACCCAGCCTGCTAAAGACATGAACTAGCTCTTTGGCAATGGTCTTGGTTGACGTATTGCGCAACAGGATCGCTTCCGGGTACCTGGTAGCGTAATCCATTACGACCAGAATATTCTGGTGTCCCCTGGCAGACTTCATCAAGGGTCCAACCAAATCCATCACTATTCTTTCAAACGGCACCTCTATAATAGGCAATGGAACTAGTGGACCCTTAAAATGTGGCCATGGAGCATGATACTGACACTCAGGGCAGGATGCGCAAAAGTCAGATACCTCTTTATGCAGCCTGGGCCAGAAAAACCTCTGCATTATTCGCTCAGTGGTCTTCTCTACCCCTAGATGGCCTGCCGTTATATGACCATGGGCCAGATCCAACACTGTTCTTCTGTAGGCTTTGGGAACTATTAGTTGTTCCACAACATCTTCCCCCTTCTTAGTCACCTGATATAACAAATCCTGCCACATTGCCATGTGGGGATAGGACAAAGGACTATCAGGGTCTACAGGTTTACCAACAACTACTTTTACATTCTACCTGGCTTTTACCAAAGTAGGGTCATTCAACTGCTCCACGGCAAAGACCTCTCTTCTGACCTCGAAGTCAGGCAGATGATCACCTGGCCCAACAACACTTCCCACCTCAATGGGAGGCACATCAGTTGGCGGGCCACCATCACGCTCCGCATTCTCTAGTTCGCCAATCATAGTAGAAAAAGGGAATAACTCTGACTCAGAAGAAACTCCCTCCTCCACTACATTGACAACCTTCTCAAATGGATCGGGGTTGTTCACCTCTGGAACAAAACGGCTTTCCCACAACTTCCAGAAGTGAGCAACGTCTCTCCCCAATATTGCATCGTACATCAGACCATGCACCAAACCCACAGAAACTATAGCAGAACCACATGGTGTCTCGATGTTCACCTCGGCAGTAACATAATATCGAGTATCCCCATGTATGCAGGTCACACCAACAGTTTACCCCTCACGCCGCAAGGGGTTCACCAGCTCAGCTTTTATAAGTGTCACCAAGCTACCAGAGTCTAACAGTGCCTCTACTCGGTTGCCATCTACAGTGAGTACACACATGTGCTTATCAGTCTCAGCCTGCCGGTCAGCCGTACAGGCTATCTGTGCAAAGAAAGACCCCCTGCGGTAGACATGAGCAGTATCACATTGCATAGGTTCAGTTGTAAGTGAGCAATTAGCGGCAATATGGCCGAAGCCACCACATCGGAAACACTGAGTCATATTAATGTCTAGTCGTTTACGGGGCAAGAACCTTCCCAGCCTGGCAGGCCTGTCTCCAGGTTCTACACCCTTAGTCTTAGGTACATTCCACCGCCCAGCACCCTTCTCCCCTGGAACAGTCTTACCAGTGTCTGTGGGAGTTCGCCGGTGCACCATCGGGGCTCGGTGGGGCATACTCATCAGCTCCTCAGCCGCCATGTACCTCTCCACCAGCTCGACCAACTGGTCCGCGGATTTAGGGTCTGCATGGCTCACCCACTTGCGCAGAGTCAAAGGTAATGAACGAAGGTACCTGTCCATCACAACCCTTTCCACGATCTGTGGTCCCGTCAGCGTCTCGGGCTGCAGCCATTTTGAGGACAGATGGATGAGGTCATGCATCTGTGAACGTGGAGGCTTATCCATTTGGAACTCCCAGCGGTGAACCCGTTGGGCATGAACAAAGGTGGTGACTCCCAAGCGAGTTAGGATCTCCTGTTTTAGTTTTTTATAGTCCTTGGCATCAGCCAGGCACAAGTCGAAATAGGCCTTTTGTGGCTCCCTTTACAGAAAAGGTGCCACCAGACTTGCCCACTGCTCCTTGGGCCAACTCTCCCTTTCGGCCGTTCTTTCAAATGCGGTGAGGTAGGCCTCCACATCAAGTCATCTTTTGGAGGAAGTGACTGGCTCGTATGGAGTGAGTGGTGGTGGGAGGACCAGTATTAACATCCCTGGGCCGGGCGACCAGGTGCTGTACCACCTCTCTTATGGCCTGGCTGTTTTCCGCTAAGGCCTTGTGGGTTTCCTCAATGGCGACCTGCTGAAGTCTGTTAGTCTCCTGCTGAGCTCTGGTAGATTCCTGCTGAGCTCTGGTAGATTCCTCCTGAATTTTGTTTGTCTCCTGCTGAGCTGCTGTAGCTTGAAGCAAGGCCCTAATAATGTCCTCCATTTTGTCCTTGGGTGTAGGTTGGAAGCTGAACCTTGCCTCTCTGACCATTGGCTGACGCCTCCTCTATGGGACTCCAAGAACACAGTGTTATTTCCGCACTCACAAATTGGGTGTCTATCCATTTAATTTTTCAACGGAAAGTTTTCCTCTCGCTGCAACTTCAGTGTGTGTGGGTGCTCGCATTCTCCACCATATTGTGACACAGACAGATTAGGAGGTCCCTCTCCTGGGTAGGGGACTCCTTCCTTACACACACACACAGCAGCAGGGAAGCAGCACACCAGTCTGGATGCGAGTACAAGCTGGTCGGCACCAGTCTTTATTGTACAAATGTCAGAAATAACATAAAGAAAACATAAACACAAATCCTAGCCCTGTCGGGGCACTAACTTCACAGGTGGTTCCCTCACTACCAGAACCTGGCAGGGCCTAATGCCCTCACCAGCAACAAAAGACACAGCACAACACTCACAGTTAGGATTTCAAGTGTCTCTGAGCAAACTCCCTGTCTGCTCTCCCAGGTGAGACAATCAGCCCTAAACACACTAGGCTTATATTGGCCACTCTCAGATGGAAAACTAACAAGCCTTTTACCAGGCTGCGAGAACCAAAACCTGGAGTGGCCGTGGGTGGAGCCCTCCCTCTCCTCTCACCCACAACCCCCAGTTCCCAAACCGGCTTTTCAAAAAGCCGAAACTCAAGCCTGCTACCCTGCAGACTTTCTCCTGGGGGTTTAACACACAAAAGACAGGAATCTGGGACAAATGTACCTGCCACAGACCACTTTACCAGAGATCCTATCACAATATATATATATATATATATATATATATATATACACATATATATATATATATATATACAGTCAGGTCCATAAATATTGGGACATTGACAGAATTTTCAGATTTTGGCCTCTATTCACCACCACAATGGCTTTGAAATGAAACAAACAAGATGTGATTTAACTGCAGACTTTCAGATTTAATTTGAGGGTAATTACATCCAAATCAGGTGAATGGTGTAGGAATTACAATGGTTTCTATATGTGCCTCCCACTTTTTAAGGGACCAAAATTAATGGGACAAACTAAACAATCCTAAATCTAACATTCACTTTTTAATACTTTGTTGCATATGCTTTGCAGGCAATTACAGCCTGAAGTCTGGAACACATAGACATCACCAGATGCTGGGTTTCATCCCTGGTGATGCCATGCCAGGCCTCTACTGCAAATGTCTTCAGTTCCTGCTTGTTCTTGGGGCATTTTCCCTTCAGTTTTGTCTTCATCAAGTGAAATGCATGCTCAATCGGATTCATGTCAGGGGATTGACTTGGCCATTGCATAACATTCCACTTTTTAGCCTTAAAAAACTCTTTGGTTGCTTTTGCAGTATGCTTCGGGTCATTGTCCATCTGCACTGTGAAGCGCCATCCAATGAGTTCTGAAGCATTTGACTGAATCTGAGCATATAATATTGCCCAAAACACTTCAGAATTCATTCTGCTGCTTTTGTCAGCAGTCACATCATCAATAAATACATTGGCAGCCATAAATGCCCATGCCATGACACTACCACCACCATGCTTCACTGATGAGGTGGTATGTTTTGGATCATAAGCAGTTCCTTTCCTTCTCTTCTCTTCCCATCACTCTGGTACATCTGTCCATAGGATGTTGTTCCAGAACTGTAATGGCTTTTTTAGAGGTTGTTTGGCAATCTCTAATCTGGTCTTCCTGTTTTTGTGGCTCACCAATAGTTTGCCACTTGTGGTGAACCCTCTATATTCACTCTTGTGAACTCTTCTCTTCATTGTTGACTTTGACACATATACATCTACCTCCTGGAGAGTGTTCTTGATTTGGCCAACTGTCGTGAAGGGGTTTTTCTTCAGCAGAGAAATAATTATTTTGTCATCCACCACAGTTGTTTTCCATGGTCTTCCGGGTCTTTTGGTGTTGCTGAGCTCTCCGGTGCATTTTTTCTTTTTAAGAATGTTCCAAACAGTTGATTTGGCCACAGCTAATGTTTTTGCTATCTCTCTGATGGGTTTGTTTTAATTTTTCAGCCTAATGATGGCTTGCTTCACTGATAGTGACAGCTCTTTGGATCTCATATTGAGAGTCGACAGCAACTGATTCAAAATGCAAATTTCGCACCTAGAATCAACTCCAGACCTTTTACCTGCTTAATTGAAAATGAAATAATGAGGGAATAGCCCACACCGGTCCATGAAATAGTTTTTGAGTTGATAGTCGGATTACTTTTGGCCCCTTAAAAAGTGGGAGGCACATATTGAAACTGTTGTAATTCCTACACCGTTCACCCGATTTTGATGTAATTACCCTCAAATTAAATCTGAGAGTCTGCAGTTAAAGCACACCTTGTTTGTTTCATTTCAAAACCATTGTGGTGGTGAATGGAGGCCAAAATATGAAAATTCTGTCAATGTACAATATTTATGGACCTGACTATATATATATATATATATATATATATATATATATATATATATATGTATATATATATATATATATATATATATATACACAGTTCTCTCTAAATTTGTTAGATTTTCCCTTCTTAAGCATCTGAACGTATCCGTAATGGTAGTGGGGTTGCACCTCTTTTATTATTATGTCCTTCAATGGTACAGGCTGGATACCTCTGATTGCAGTTATCTGTGAGGTTCTGATTTTGTTGTGGACCCGGGGTGGTGATAATAGCAGACATAGAAGCAGACTTAAATGAAAAAGTGGAGTTTTTAATAAGTGGCTTAGAAGATATGGGAATGTCAAATGAAAAAAGTCCATGTATAGCACTAAAGTGCACTTGATAACTGTAGTGGGGGTTAATGGGAGAATGTCCAGATAGTGACAGGCAGGAACAGTCCAGTATACAGGTGACTGTAACATATGCAGGCAGAGGTAATGAAGTCCAGCTGAGAGTGAAGGGAGGTAAGGTGCAGGGAAACAGCAGGTTCAGGTACTCAGGCAGGTGAAAAGGTAGGTGGAGGGTGCAGGGTAAGTCCAGCAGGTTGGAGCAGGCAAGGTTCAGGCTAGAGTGCTTCCAAGGAGACAGGTAGGGCACAGGTACTCTCTCTCAGCCACAGCTAAGAAACATGTTGCACTGGCAAAGGAAAGAAGGCTCTGGACCTTCCTAAATACTCAGTGCTGCGCTGTGACTGGCTGTAATGACCTACCAGGATTGGACAGCTGGAATCACATGGCCACAGCCAAGATGGCAGCACCCATGCCAACAGAATGGAAACACCGCCAGACCTCATCAGGTCTAGTGACAATGTGCCTGCACAGAACCACGCGCAGCCAATGCCCCTCGTCAAACACCAGCACCGCTGCCAGAGACCCCTCACCATAATGACCTCACAGGTAATACCTGGTGACTACCATGTCGAGAAACGCTAGCCATGACATTATCTTATTGGCCAGAGGACCCTCTGTCAGTTCCTATTACCTATGTTCAGAAAATGTAAAAAAATCTGGACAGTGACTTGTATTGATGTGTGGTTTTTAATGGTCTGTTTTAATCTATTACATATAGTAATTTACAACTCACAAGAAAAGCAATTATTAAGTTGTCTTGCAACAGTGGGCAACTGATTTTATCTGACTTTCATTTATTTTTTATTATTTATTAACAGTTTCTTATATAGCGCAGCATATTCCATTGGGCTTTACAATTGGAAACATTGAAAGAACAAAACAGGGTAATAACAGACAGACATAGAGGTAAGAGGGCCCTGCTTGCAAGCTTACAATTTATAGGGAAACAGGCATTGATACACAAGGATAGGTGCTATATATATTGCAATTTGGTCTGGCCAGAATGCAGAGTTTCTTGGTGGGCTGCATGATCCAGTCACACAGGAATGTCGGCAAAATGTCAGGATGCATGCAAATCTGCATTAATCTCACAGGGAGTAATGCTGTAAAAAATGACCAGGACACAGTATCAAATGCTTTAAGTGTATTTAAAATTTAGATCAGGTTGGGGGAATTTTGAATCCATCAAAGTGGCTGTCATTGTCGCCTTTGCTGTGCATATGACCAAATGCCAACCACTCACATATCCCATTTAGTGATCTATTACATAGTATTGGAAGAATAGTATGAGCCTGGTGGCCCCTATTTTAGATAATATTTTGAAATGTACTCTATAACTGGGGGATACTAATGTGGGTTCCTTAGCAGTTTCATAGGTCAAAGTTGCGTGTGCTTTGTTAAAATTCTGGTATGATGGTGCCTGTCTATGAAAGGACAGATATAATTCAAGTAGCATAGGAGATAACTAATATAATATTCTGCAATCATGTTATGTATTGACATTACAAATAGTGTCAACAATTTCTTGAGAAGTGCATCTTATTGTAATGCTTTTATTTAGGGAAGTTTGAATGCTTTTACAAGATTATAGGAGTTGGAGTGGTAGCATAGGCTTTTTAAGAGAGCAGGGGGTCCATGCACAGTCTCTTGTGACACCACATGCACTGAGAAGACTCTGGGCATTATTAAGAGGTGGACACTATGCCGATGTTTGCACAGTTGAGCAATTTTTGGCTACTGCACATGTGTGAAGGTAAACAATATTTGTAAACAATGTTAATGTCCTGCTATGTTCTGTACTGTAATTTACTTTAGTAAATTTTTTCATTCATACTGTTTCTCTTTTTGTACTTTGTAAAGCACAGTAGATCCCTAGTGGTTCCATAATAATAATAATAATAATAATAATAATAATAATAATAATAATAATAAACTGTGAGGCTGATTCAGAGTGAGTGATATGCCAGCCTGAGTGGCTCTGTTACATAACAAAAAAATATATATTCAAAAACTACTTTATACTCCACTGTAAAAACAAAACACAGTATCTTAAACAATATAACTAGAATAGTGCTGAGGATTGAATCCAAGACACACACAAAATCACAATATGGGTTTCCAATCAAGCAATATAATAAAATCAATTCAACTTTTATTTAAAAACTATATTGAACATTAGAAAAATAAATGTGAATTAACAAAGTACACCTTATATGCATAGATCAGGGTGCAGCTATTTCACAAAATGGTTACCACCAACCCAATACATGTGCAAATAATATAAAAATATGTGAATGAGTGCTCCCAAATTAGGAAATAGTCTGTACCAGTTCATTTAGTCTCTGATATAATATGTTTCATCAGTTCAGGAAATCCTTGATAGATAACAATTCCAGATCCAAATATGCTTTAGGACACCTTGATAAAGATGTTTAAGAGTCTTAAGGTGCATACACACAACGATTTTTTGAACAAATATTGTTAACGATATCGTTTATCGTTCGTTGTTAAAATCGTTCACTTTCTGAGTTAAATTGATGAACGATTATCGTTCATGCATGTTCACGTTTGTAGTTTGTGGTTCAGTCAGACTGACCAACTGAACGATTTTCATTAAGGGAATATGCAAAAATCGTTTGTAATTCATAAAAATCGTTCATTACACTTTAAAAAATCTGGCAGAAAATCATTCATAAAATCGTTGGTAACAAAATCATTGTGTGTGTATGCAGCTTAAGGGCCTGATTCAGACCCGCTCACTAGGATGCATTCAGACACAGCCAGCCAATTGTTTGCATTCTGCGCATGCGTACGCATCATAATGCGTGTGCGCGAACCAGTGTGAGTGATTGGAAAGCGATCGCTCACTGCGCATAGACTGCCCGGCTGAATGAGTGACAGGAGAAGCTGTTTCTGGGTGGTGACAGGGGCTGGCCGCTAGAAATGTGGGAGTGGAGGTGTGAATGCAGGCGTGCATGAGCGTCTTAAGGCCACTTCAGAGGCATGCATAATTAAGAGGCAGTGTCATTGTACACGTCACTTAGTAGTATTTCACACTAAAGCACTCGCAGTGCTAGCGGCAGGGTATGGTCAACCACAAGTGCTGCGATTGCATCCGATGGTACTCGATGTTTCTAATGATTGCATACACTTCCTGGACATGACTTGTATTAGTGGGCGTCTTAAGCCAGGCTGTTGGGCATCTGCATACACAATGCGAACGCATGCTAAGACTTAGTGGGCGTGCTAATGCCTTGCCATGCGATCACCTGCCTTGCCGAATTTGCATACACATCAAGCGAGCGAACGCATCTAGTGAGCAGGTCAGAGTCAGGCACTTAGGACCTCATTCAGAGTCAGTCGTTGCGGCAGCACGGTCATACGCCACCGATGTTCGCTAAACTGCACATGCGTAAAGTTTGCAATGCGCGTGTGCAAACTAGCTGCTATGATCAGAAATTTTTCTCTCCTTGAACACAGCCAGGTCGGTAGTTTGAGTGACAGAATGAGGCGTTTGTGGGTGGTAACAGGAGAAGGTGCTTGAAAATGGGGGAGTGGAGATCCGAACGAAGGCGTGCCTAATCATGCGAATGGCGTTTTATGGGAGTGGATAATTAACAGAGTAGTGTCATGGCACACGTGACATTGGTGGTTTGTACACTGACCTGATCGTAGTGCTTAAGAGAGGGTATGGTCAACCTTAAGGTCTACGACCAGTTCCGATGGTTACAGATGGCCTAGATTAATCCTTCTATGGCCGGAGATGACATGTAATGCGTACGAGAAGGGGGCATATTTTTTGTCTAACGGCCGCATCCTCCCCTTGTTCGGCCAGCTAACTATCCGATCTTAAGGATGCAACTTGCGAGTGCATCATTTGCATATCTGGCCCCTTTTCCCTTACGACCGTGCGGCCGCAACGACCGACTCTGAATGAGGTCCTTAGTGTCTAAGTTGGTACACAGTCATTTTTATCATTATTTTTTATTATGACCATATGAAATGGAAGTATATTTTCACTTTATTTTTAACATGAAATAAATTGTAAAGTTTTACACTATTATTATTACTATCCTTTATTTATATGGCACCACAAGTGTTCCGCAGCACCTTACATAATACATAGAAATAATGGGTGAACAAGAAACAAATAACTTACAGTACATTGCAGTGCAGAACAAGGACACAATTTATATTCATTGCTGCAATAGCGGTTAAAGCACTCACAATAAGCAGCCAGGAGTTGGCAGTCACGTGTTAGGTGCCCTAATAAGGAGTAAAGAGTAGAAGAAAATGTAAAGAGAAGCACATGAGGGAAGAGGTCCCTGCTCGTGAGAGCTTTCATTCTAAAGGGGGGGCAGACAGACAGGCATGACACAGAAGGGGAAGATAGGGAGGAAAGAGCATGAGGTGGGTTAGGATGAGTGCTGGAAGGCCTTGATGAAGTAGTGGGTCTTGAGAGCCTGTTTGAAGATTTGTAGAGAGGTGGAGAGTCTGATGGGGAGAGGGAGAGCATTCCAAAGGTAGGGAACAGCACGGGCAAAATCTTGGATGCGGGAGTGGGAGGAAGTAATCAGTTGGCAAGAGAGACGGAATGCATTTGTTGAGTGAAGTGGACAGGCGGGAGTGTGAAGGGAGAGAAAGTCAAAAATGTATTTGGGAGTGGATTTGGTGAGGGTTTTGCAGGCGAGTGTAAGAACCTTGAATTGGCATCTGAAGGGGAAGGGGAGCCAGTGTAGGGCTTGAAGGAGAGGGGAAGCAGATATAGAATGTCTGGAGAGAAAGATGAGCCAAGCAGCAGCATTGAGAACCAATTGTAGTGGAGAGAGGTGAGAGACTGGGAGGCCAGCTAGGAGAAGGTTACAGTAGTCCAATCTAGAGATGACTACTGAGTGGATGAGGGTGAGGAAAGGTCTAATCCTGGAGATATTTTTTAGGTGGAAATGGCAGAACTGCGAGAGGTGCTGAATGTTTGTTTTAAAGGAGAGGGAAGAGTCTAGGATAACTCCAAGACATGCAGCAGAGAGCTCAAGGAGAATGAGCAGCGAGTAGTGGCTCCTGGATTTGGCAGCAAGGAGGTCATTGCTGACTTTCATGTGGACAGTTTCAGTGGAGTGGAGAGAATAGAAGCCAGATTGAAATTAGTCAAAGAGGGAGTGGGAGGAAAGAAAGGTGGTAAGGCGGTTGTAGACAATATGCTCAAGGAGTTTGGAAGCAAAGGTGAGAAGAAAGATTGGTTGATAGTTGGAAAGTATGTTAGGATCAAGTGTAGGTTTTTTAAGAATGGGGGAGACAAGGGCATGTTTGAATGCTTAAGGGACAGTGCCAGATGATAGGGAAAGATTAAGGAGGTGAGCCACATGGGAACAGGCAGAAGGGGACAGGTAGGAGAGTAGAAGGGAAGGGATAGGGTCAAGATGGGAAGTGGAAGGAGGGGAGGACCGGATGAGGGCCATGACTTCCTCTCCAGAAGCAGGGGAGAAGGATATCAAAGTTGGTGAGACAGAAGGGCAGGAGTGGTCAGGGCAAGGAGGGGGAGTAGTGCTGAGGGTCTGATGGGATATGATGTCCTCATGCATGGAGTCAATTTTAGATGTAAAGTAGGTGGCAAAGTCAAGGACAGATAGCAAGGAGGGGAGGCGAGGAGGGGAAGAGCAGAGGAAGGAGCTGAAAGTAACAAAGAGATGCTGGGTGTTTGAGGACTGGGAGGAGATGAGGTTCTTGAAATATGTTTGTTTGGAGAGAGACAGGGCAGCACTGTAGGAAGAGAGAATAAATTTGAAATGGAGGAAGACACCCTTAGAGCATGATTCTTGAACACTTTTGCAGGTATCTGGTGCATTTGGAATCCCAGGGTTGTGGTGTGGATCTGCGAGGGTGAGTAGTTATTGCTGGAGCAACAGCATCAAAAGCAGAAGTAAGGGAGGAATTGTACAGGGAAGTAGCTTGTTCAGGACTGGAGAGAGAAAGGATAGGGGAGAGAAGAGAGTCCAGCAGGGAGGAAAAAGCCACAGTGTCAATAGCCTCAATATTACACTTAGTAATGGTAGCCTTAGGAGGTAAAGGAGGGAAGGAAAGCGGGATAGGTTAAAAGAGAGAAGGTGATGGTCAGAGAGGGGGAATGGGGAATTCCAGTAATCAGAAATATCACAACGGTGAGTAAAGACCAGGTCAAGTGAGTGCTCACTCACATGGGAGGGAGATGCATTCCATTAGGCGAGACCAAATGAAGAGATGAGGGTAAGGAGTTTAGTTGCAGAGGAGAAGTATGATAAGTATATATTTATGATTTCTTTGAGGCCCATCAACACAAGTATATCAAAGTGATTGAAGTATTGCTGTGGAATATTGTTGGGTCCTAAAACATATTTAGATCTGTAATTGTTATCTATCAAGGATTTGCTGAACTGGTATATGAGACATATAATATAAGGGTCACTGCACTGGTACATAATTAAATCTTTTTATATTATTAAAAAATTAAACTTGTGTCAAATTAAATGCAGGCAGTTAATAATGAAATTGGAAATACTAGTTTATCAGAAATAACTACACCAATATGGCATGTTTATACTAGTAAGATTAGGGAGTATTTGTTATCTGCTTATAATAGAAAAACTACAAAGATTCCTAATTTCAGAGTCTTGTAAAATGGCTTATTGCATAAGTCTGGTTAAATCACAATAGAAGACCACGCAAATTGTTCTTACACTTATGGGGTCTATGTACTAATAATCGCAGTACTGCCGTTATTATTATGTACCTAACTTCCCAGGGATATTTTCATAGTTAATAAAAGTATCCCGGCTATGTACTATGGTGAACTCGCATGTGCACAGCGTCAGCTTCCAGAACTGGATGGGGGCTGCAAAGGAGAGATTGAAAGATCTTTCTCCTTCCCCAGGAGCCCCCATAGGCTTACAGTAATTTACATAATCTTAAAATGGTGTAAACTATTGGTCCTAAACTTAGAAAAGCTTCACTTTTTGGGGTTTAGTACATAGAGGCCAGAACTTATTCCCAGGGGCGCCGAGAGGGGGGAAGTTACTATTTACCCAGGCTCAGGCTTCCTGAGGGGCCTGGTGGGGGCCTGGGTCCAGCGCCGCCTCCCTCCCTAACACAGCAATCCAGCACACATGCGATTTGTCTGCACCAAGCATCTTTTTCACTGAAAATGTGCCTTTTATATGCATATGTAAAACACATATAAACTACATACACATATCACTTTAGTGTGCAACATTTGTACATCTCAGTGTCTCGGAGTCTGAATCTGTAAACAAGAGTCTCATGCACCGCAGCTTTTCCTCACACCAAGTTTACTTCATCTGCACCATGTACATTTGTAAATTCAACTTATGAGTAGTTACAGTTGCAGACTAGCATATTTATTACAATGTGAGTGGTTTTTTCCTTTTTAAAGAAAAATATGGTACACTACTCTGAGAGCATCTCAGTCACTCTGTGCTCTCATGACATATGGCAAATAGACATCCAATGAGTGCGGACACATCTGTAGACCTTGTCCTGAAGTTTAGCAAGCATGAGACGTAGTTAACCTATACCATTAATGGGGAAATTGCAAATTCAGATATGCTTCACAAAATGCCCATCCCCTATCCCCAAGTTAAAACTAAACACACGTGTGGCCACACGGTCATATACCAGGAACTCCTCACATAGCAGCTGTATATTCCAAAATGAGCTTTGGATTGCTAAATAGCAGAACAACTTATATTTATATTACACAAAAAGCTGTTTGCAGTAATATATATTTGCAGTTTGCAAATGATCTAAATGAATAGACCCCTCAATTTCTAATCATAGGTTTAGGGAGAAGGTCGTTCCACTTATTGCACATAAATAATTAGCCAACATAAAGCAGATAGAGTACTTGACAACAGCGAGAATATCTTTGGTTGGCCATCCAACAATCATAAAAGAAATCTCCATGGCATCTTATGCTATCATTGTTATGGCAGGAAACCCAATTTCTCACAAAGTGAGAGATGTATCAAGCCTTAGAAAGAGATTAAGTGGAGAAGTTGCGAAAAGCAGCCAAACAGCTTCCAACTGCCAATTACTGTATGTAGCGCAGTCTTTGAAACAGTAGTTATAAGCTTATTGACTCCTTTGGGCAACGGCTCCACTTTAGATCCTACCAAGGCTTGAAAAATCTTGCCCAAAGTGATTCTTGATAAGCAGACACATAGTTACTACTGTTTCCCCAATCTCATCAGTGACAGACTATTATAAGCTACTTACATGGTTCAGAGCATGATTTAAATAGTTTTTACATATTTCAATTGATTGCAATACAGTAGATTTCCATTTGATCACCTCCTTTTCATCTTTCGTTCTCCCCACTGCTCACTTGCTATGTTACCATGTCATAGTGATGAAATGTATTAGATATACAATAGGTTGCAGGACAGCATCCAGGGGATGTCCAGGCACAAAACATTCCATGTAAAGTAGTAATATTTACTAAAAAACAATCAATAAGGAACCAAGTTAGATGTGTGGTGTCATGAACAGCCAGCCATCTCTTTATGCTATGAAGGGAACTGTCAAGTGCCAACCTTCTGGTTGATGAATTATGTGACACCTTTTCTTCTGTTAAAATTGCATAGGCCAGTTTTTCAAACATATGCAGAAACATATTTGCAAAACTCCATTTTTGGAAATATCCTGTCATGCACTGGCTTTACACACACTTAGGCATAATCCTCATAAGGGAGGTTTCTATCCTTCCTGAGCTCACCTTCAGAAAACTGTATTACAGTTTGACAGGTGTACTACTCCAGTCAAACTCTCCACTCTCTCCTGATTCCAAGCACAACACCCACTCATTTTGAAGAGCTGCAAGCAGAGCACACTGCCTCTGTCAATCTGGATATACAGATGTGTCCTTATATATCTTTGCTGCAGTCATGCTAAAAAGCCCCTCTCGGTGCAACAGGTCTCGTGATACTCTGTGTGTCTTTTTCTACTGGCAATGCATCTAAGTCACAGTGCACTGTGACTAGGACACACAAGCAGACTGTGCTGATTAATTTGATAGGCAAAACTTTTCTATCTGAGTGTGACTGAGTTTCTGAATCTGTATACGTAGCACTAAAATGTAGGGCCATGGCTTTTTTCATTCCAAGTTTTTTTGTGGTTCACATAGAAATGCAGGTGCACACAAATATACAAGTGTCACATATCAAATTAATCAGAACAGTCTTCTGGTGCATTATAGAAGCATCACATTGTGACTAATACCCCTTTTACACAAACCTGAAAATCCTGGGTTGATGCACGTGAACGCACATCAACCCGGGATTTTTGTCAGAGTAAATGGATCACCTGGGTCCAGAGACCTGGGGATCCAAATCAGGTAGTTTTCAGGGTTGACCATGGGTCATTGCCATGTCACCCTGCAGTGTAAACACATGCCGCCTGGTTGGCCAGGTTAAGTGTCCACTGCAACAAGGCTGGCTGAGCAGCATGGAGCAGCACAACCCACCTGCCCTCCATGCCTCTGGACTGCTGCAGAGTAAGATAAGAAGCTCATATGAAAAAATAAGCACATTTTTTGAATATTACATTGACCAATGTTGCATTTATGTGTACAAATATATAATTCCCAATTTTTACTGACATAACATCCTTCTTTGGTTGGACAACTTTAAAAAAACAAGATTTCTTACTACAAAAATATGGAATGAGAATAAGAGGGGGTATCAGTTCATGAAAAACCTCAACCAAGTTCACTCTATAGGGGTGCACTCTATTCAGCTAAAATGTCATAAATAAAGCATAACTTTTATTAATACCAGCAAAAGAATGAAGTATAAAAGGACTTACACAGATATTAAGATATCTGACAAAAAGAGTGATATGAGTGGGTAGAAAGATCTTGGTTATAATAACCCAGATAAGATTGGTGAAATTTATAAAAAAAAATATAGTGGACATTACAACATGAAACATGTATAACAATAATAAAAAACACCAGGTCAAAGATGTTAGAGAGTTGCATTTGATAGAAATGTAATATGACAGCCTTAAATAGTAATGCCCAATTAGGGTTGTAACAGAGAAAGTAAACAGAAAAATTAGGGGTATCAGATCCAATACTAGGCTCTGCTGCTCCTTTCTCACTAAAGAAGTGGAGGAAATGGAGTAAGAGATCTCCCAGTAAGGTAACCCCTAGGAATAATAGTCAGCAGTGGTCCTGGTCATCAACCCCAATTACCACCATAGATTGTCTTACCATGTAGCATTGGACAACAAATAAGTGGTTTGACAGGTTGATATGAGGGCCACTGGGATGGCATAGGTAAGGTGCTAAGAAATGTTTCCATGGACAAGGTAGGAGGTGTGTCGCCTCTGATGGATACAATAATGATCTAAAATTATTGGAATCAAAAATGGGGGTCTATATTCTCTGGTGAAGGAATATAATGCAAGGCCACCTTGTATAGTAGGGATAGGGGTTACTGAAATGTATAGAGTAGAGGGGGCTAAAGATTCCACAACCAGGCTCTGCTGTTCAGTCTCATACATGATTGTAGAGGAGGAGGAGTGAGAGATCTGCTGATGTAGTAGCCCCGAGAAAATAAAGTTAAGATGAGGTTCCCGTCATCAACCCCAATTCTGCTGTTGGTTGTCATACTTAAAGCCTCTGACATCCAATGAGAGAATCATCAGTTTGGTGTGAGAATCACTTAGGAATTGAGTGAGAATATAGTACAAAAGGGAATGATTTCATCTGTTGCATAATAGATAGAATATTAAGGATGTTCAGAGAATCAAATACTGGTCATACAATAGGTAACGTATAACACCCTTCAAAACCAGTACAAGTCAAAAATATTTCACAGTAACATAGTCAGTGTGCAGAGAACAGACAATTTCTTGAATAATAAAATGCAATTTAATATCCTGCAGAATTATATATACAAGCAAATACACGTTTGACACATTTTCACTGATTGTTAATCGTAGAACAATGATGGGGGAGTATAACACAGCTCAGATGAAGCTACGATGACAGTGTCCCATGTCACATAGTATCAAACATGAAACACCATGAGAATTATATCATGTTAAAACTCAAATGCTATCTCGTATCAACAAAATTACCCTTCACTCTCAGTTGTCAGCAGATATGAGCATAAGAGAGTATATGGAACTGTGACAATTAACTGGTCATATGTATAGATAAGATCATATCACAATTACTACCATTGCATAGCATTCTTTTGCAGGTATTAATAAAAGTTATGTTGTATCTATAACATTTTAGCTAAATAGAGTGCACCCCAATAGAGTTCCTTGGTTGAGGTTTTTCGTGAACTGATAACCCCTCTTATTCTCATTCCTATACATTACTCTGGGTAGCACCACCACCCTGTATTATTAGTGATATCATACCTATTACATCCTTTTGAGTAAGATCTATTCAGGATTGGGGCGGTGAATATTCTTGTCCCTCTTTTTTCTTCCCCATTTTCTCATACAAAAATATGTAGTTACTTAACACCAACATTTAAGGTTGCCTAAGGCTAGTCATAAAGACAACATGTCATTTAATATTATTGTGATGTAATACCTACCAAATAAAATACCTCAACTGCATGACTATTTGTTTGCCATTTGCTTTGTTGAAATGTTTGGAAGAGCATGAGTGTCTTACTAAATGAATATTTAAGCAGCTATCTATCATATGTCTTGAACAGAATGGGATTATAAAGCCGGAAACTGTTTAACCACCAGTTCAAATCCTGACAACGTGAGGCCGAAAGGAGGAAATTCCGACAGCAGAGGTAAGTGACGCTAACCCTCCCCTCTCCCCACCTATCCCTAACCCTCCTTAAGGGGTGCCTAAACCTAACCTCCCCCACTAGTGCCTAACCCTAACCTCCCCACTCCCAAAACCTAACCCTCCCATGGGGGTCCCTAACCTCCTCCCGGGGGGGTGCCTAACCAGAAGTCCTCCAGTAGCTCCCTAACCTAACCCTCCCCCCATGGCTAAGAGGACGGGTGCCCGGACTTACTTCATTCGGTCCCGCGTCTTCCTGGATTCAGGCATCGGGATTATGACAGGTGTTGGTAACCCTGCCCTCTCCCCACCTAACCCTAACACTCCTTAAGGGGTGCCTAAACCTAACCTCCCCCACTAGTGACTAACCCTAACCTCCCCACTCCCTAAACCTAACCCTCCCAGGGGGTCCCTAACCCTAACCTCCTCCCGGGTGGGTGCCTAACCCTAAGTCCTCCCAGAAGCTCCCTAACCTCACCATCCCACCCCGCGACTAAGAGAACAGGTGCCTGGAATTACCTCGTTTGGTCCTGTGCCTTCCTGGATTATGGCACCAGGATTATGACAGGCGTCGGTATCTCGACGCCTGTCATAAATCCCTAACCAGGATTCTGGCTGCCGGCCACTTAACTACATCCCGTTTTGAACATTTTCTTTTTAGCACTACGCAGCCAGCAAATTCTTTATCATCTTGTGGAGGTTGGGGCTACTTAGATGAGGCCCTTCATTTTGTTGCAGCAGCCATCAAGAAAAGCACAAACAATTAAAAATAAGAAAATACATTTGCAGACCACTTTTTGGACTTACAAAATACAAACTTTTTTCTGCTCCAACCAATTTATTTTTTTTTGTAGACTGATAAATGCCTTAACCTTCACTTAAGCTCACATACATTTTCTGACATTTTCCTGTTATATCAGATGTCACAAATCATAGTTCCATCAATTAAAGTAAGTTCTTCTGGTATCCTGGCAGTACAAAAGCAGCAAATTGTGATACTGCTGGTGTTCGGACTCTAATTATATTATTAACTGAAGTTTTTAATCCCAGAGGTTCACAAACATCTGTGATAAATTGTTGTCTTTTTTGTCAATAAAGGGTTGAAAAAATAGTGTGTTATTTGATTTATTGTGGTCTATTTTCGCTATTCTTCTTATACTATTTTTGTCACTTAAATGAAGATCTGGACACATTAAGGTAATATTTATGAAGAATTTTATAATATTATAAAGGATCCACAAATATGCAATAATCACAATAGATAGATACTTGTTCTATAACTGACAGATTAAAAGTAAAACAAATAATTATGGCTTTTTCGCTTTGCTTTGGGAGAGAATTTCATTGACAAATGATTTTTTTTCTGTTTAATTTATTTGTCAACTAAACAAATACTCCATTTATTGATTATGTCATTCTTTTGTGAAAATAACAGGTCAAGTTAAATACAATTGAATAACAATTTTAAACATTACCAAAGTAAACCTCGCAAATAAAATTATATACAAGACTAGCCATGCACAAAGTAAATTCAATACCATGGTCAATTTATCTATTCCTCCTTTTTACAAGAAAAAATTCCTTCTGTCTACACTTTTCTCAAGTGACTTATTATCCAACTATGTGCTGGCCATTTATTTTTCAGGCCCATGAATATTTTCCAGCTGATGATTTTATCTTCAGGGAAATCAATGGAGACAGTGATGTTTTGTCTTAAGCTGCTCCTGACGAAGTAGAAAAAAAATATTGTTAGTTGAACTGACACACTTTTGTGTTGCTAAGTGATAACCTAATTTAGATGTATATTGAGCATTTGACCTTGCCAAAGAATTCTTGAAATTATTAACAGTATTCTCAAATGAACATAGAACTAAAAGAAAAGTTATCAAGGAAATACAAAAATATTTAAACAATATATTAGGGTACTTGATATTGTATTGATAATGACAAGCAGCAGTAATTACTTTTTTTTATAATACATCCTCCAACCCTATGTTAATTTAAATGATTTCAATCAGATTAAGTAACATACATTTTTTCTATTACTTTGGTTTATTCATTTGAGATTTTGTTGAGTGTGCTAGCCAGCAATAAGTGAAGTATCACTTTTTAATTTGCACTGCAGGGTGACAGGAAATAAACGACATTCCATAGGATGTCTTGGAGCATTTTGGAGACCAAACACAAGAGCAGAAGGAGACAAAAAAGCAAGCAGTTGAGGAGTTTCAGAGAGTGAGTCTTTTGAGCTCTGGAAAAGAAGGTGGCTGAGGAGTTCTAGAAATCAAAAAAGAGCAAGGCCTCAACACTGAAAAAGTGGTACCTGGCAGAGAAATGTGTCCCTTGGTGCACAATGGGGGTAGTCTGCAAGACCCATTTGTCACACCTTTGTGGCTGTAAGGAGAAGCAGAGAGTGGGAACTGAAGCCAGCATGCAAGAAGAAAACCTCAGAGCTGTAGTGTGAGGCAAAAGTTGAGATGGCTTTTACCTGGGTGGGTTAGCAGTCTGCAGACAAGAGGATGGAGAGCAGTGTCATGGAAAGCTGTGGAGCTGGGAATCCAGAAGTGCAAGGTGAAAGAGCTCATTGGTAATGAGAAAGCTATGCAGGTTGTTCCCACCAACAGAGGCTAATTTAATTATTTCAAAGTATACTGGTGATAAATAATTATGTCCACCTGCAGGAGAGAGGATTGCGTACTAAGAATTTCTGCTAGCAGGTGTGGCCAAACCATTTGTTTTATGTAAGAGACATTGCTACTACATAGATCCATATTATCAATGAGATAGATAGGACTACAGCCCAAGGCTCTAAAATAAGGCCTATCATCTCATCATAAATCATAAATATGAAAATTGTATTGCTAGCTTTCACACAAAATTATACAGCTTTTATATGTTTATTTATATAGGTAGACATTAGACCTGATGGGGTGTTCACATTCACATGGTCACAGGATTAATTTTTTTTCAGGCCCAAGTCTATGTAGCCATTCATCTTGCCCTGATGCTAGATCTTGATGTTTACACAATAATCAACACTGGCTCAGAAGGTTTTTTGTCCCCTCTCTGATGGGGTGTGGAAGAAGGGATAGGAACATTGCAGAAAGTCAATCCCTACAGACACTCTGCCAACAGGTAATATCAGGACCTGTGAAAATCCTATCCATGATGACATTAATACATTTATTTGGGGTGCCACATAAGCTTTTGCTGAACCCCAAAAGTTTCATGAAATGCTGATCACTGCACTTCATCCATACTTTGGCTAAAAATTATAGTGAAATATTTTTAAAACAAATTTTGCTTAGCTTTCCTCTGCTTGATTCCAGCTCTTAATTTTTTTAACAAGCTATTGAAAAGATACAAAACAAAACAATGTAAATATTTAAAGAATATCTATTGATGTTACTGCAGAAAGTCTAATTTGAACAGATTATACTAAGGGTGTAATTTAAATGCAGTTGATGTCCTATCTAAAATCACTACAATGTTGGGCTAAGCACATTCTGCCTATAACTGTAGCCAAGCTAGGCCTGTTGATAAGTAGTTACATGAAAGATTGCATGAAAGATTCGAGTTTGGTCGAGATTGCAATCTCAGATGAGTTTAGGCATGTTTTTCATCTCGCAAATTTACTAAAGACAAACTCAGGTGAGTTTTGGAGAGAGTTCTCTCTTCTCACTCATAAAACTTGGGTGAAATTGTAAATTCAAATCAACTCACCATCAGGCAAACTCGGAAGTAGTTTTTATGAAAAAGATGCATCTTGCAAATTAACTAAGATTCGAGATGACAATCTTGGATGAGATTAGTGCAAACTCGCAGAGAAATTGAAGTTTCAAACACTCAACCTCCTGAGCTGTGAGTTTGGGTGTGGTTTGTGTTAGTTTCTGCATGTGTACTTAATGTAAAGTGTTTATATAAAAAAAATTATTTGTAGGGTCCACCCCAAAAGACATAACCAGCCCAGGACTGGTCAGCCAGTTTTAAATATAGGGGGTAAAATTTTTTGTAGGGGTCCCCCTATATTTCAAACCAGCCCCGGACCCAAAACAGCCAGGCTGTAATGTCACAGCCTGGAGACCCTATTACCGGGGCCCCATGTCAAAAGCATTATCAACCCAAGCCAGTCAAGCCAAGTCGGGGATCTCAGGGGAAGTGGGTATCCCCCCAAGAAGTGGCCCCTGTCTGAAACCCCAGGCTTGGTCTGAAGCCTGGAGCTCTTCCCCACACCCCTGGGCTGTGGGTACAGGGGTAATAAAGTGATAAATATAAGTAAACTATTGTATTTTACAGTGGGAATACAGGTGCCAGCATGCCAGCCGCTTGGTACTTGTGGAACTACAAGTGCCAGGAGATGGCCAACACCCATATCCCAACTGAAAAATAAAAAGTTAAATAAATTCAAAACACACACACTGTGCCTAGTAAAATTTTATTTCATACACCTACCTATTCACTTATACTTACCTGCTTCTAGATATGTCTGTCCCCTTATAAAGTAGAATCCATGTTCTTGACCCTGCAAAAAAGAATCTATACTCACCTAGATCCTGGTGCTGCTCTCCGTAGCATCCAGGGTCTTGGTAAAACAAATAAACTTGTTACCCAAACCAGAACGGACAGATGTAAGTATATGCTGTTGCATATACTATCACCTCACAAAATGACAGATGACCAAAGTCAGCTGTAATTTCTAACGTGGCGCGAGCCAATCAGCGGCCGCTTTACATGTCAAGCGGCTGCTCATTGGCTGCTCCCACGTGGGTCCAGGCCAATGAGAGTGTTTTTAAGGTGCTTTAAATAATATGAACCACATGGGTGGAATTACATCCCTTTTGATGATCAGATAAGCCCTCAATCATGGTCCGCCTCCTATTGGGAAGAATTCAAACTTAAAATGAATAAAAATCACAGAAGTGTAATAAAGTCAAAAATAGCAGATCAACTGGATGTCCAAGAATTCTGGGACCAGTAAAAGGGGTAAATTTACTAAGAATCGAGAATGGTAAAGTTTTTTTTTTTTTTTCTTGATTTGCATCACCGAATCTCGGGTGATTTTCCCGTTTTTCATTTATCAAATTTACTAAGAAGGGAGTTTAGCTGGTGAAGCAGATTGAGATATCTCCCCGGAGTTGTGAAGATGAGTTTACTCACCCGAGATTGCAGTGTTTTCTTTCTGCAATCCTTTTATTTAAATATATTTCTTGTTAGTGTGAGATGACATTTGTTGATGTACTTGTGCTGGCTGCTCCCATTACGTATTTCAGGACACCATACCTGCTTATTTTGCTTAGGTGCCTCATACCTTTGGAACAGACAGAAAGAGGGAACCCAACAGTCAGTGTAATAAAAATGTTCTTAGTCCGACGCAGCATGAATGACATCATGATATTGTGCCACTAGATTACAGAGGAGCAGCAGGCAACAGAAGGTACAGTAAGTGTGGACTGGAGATGGAGAGACATAGGGTGAGGAATATGGAGATGGAGAGACATGTGACAAAGGGAAGGAGACTGGAGATGCAGAGACACAGGGGGATGGTGTGAAAGTTAGAGAGATGTGCTGGAGAGACATAGGAATGGGAAAGAGAGTTATGATGTTATGTGTTATGATGCTGATAGACACTAGGGATGATGAGGCTGAGAGATACTAAGGGGGATGAGAGACACAGGGGAGATAATCCAAGCCCAAGGTTGCTGATTTTTCTGGTCTAGTCATGTTAATAGCTGTAAATAGCTGTATATATATATATATATATATATATATATATACGGTCCTCTACAGGATGTGGCACTCAGGTCATATAGTAACAATAATGATAGCAGGCTCACTGAACTTCTGACGTTTCACTTCCGTTACTGCATTTTCCTAAGGGAGATATATATATATATATACAAAAAAATATTTTAGGTCGTACACAAAACTTAAACAAGGGTGCCAAGATCAAAAATAATTAATAGCAGCAAGTCCTATGTGGCCAATATCCAGCACACCTCTTTGAGAATGATACAAAAAACTGTTTTTAATAGTTAAAATATTACCATCAGGGTATATTGACAAGCCATAATACCATTTTCAATTACCCTGATGGTAATATTTTAACTATTAAAATCTGTTTTTTGGATCATTCTCAAAGAGGTGTGCTGGATATTGTCCACAAAGGACTTGCTGCTATATATATATATTCATATATATATATATATATATATATATATATAAGCCCGAAGGCTGACAATTGAGCATGAGGGACATTAAACCACGAGTGTTTTGAGTGTTGCCAGTTTAATACAGTGTTGGTTAATGCTCTTTTAAGTTTAGCTGGTCTTAGGCAGCCAACCACTGTTCATGGGAGTGGTCTAGGTTTATTTAAGGGAGAGTTGCATGTAAATCTGTCTCTTTGTTCCAGTTTTTTGTCCACGACAGCTAAGTACATTTGTCAGTTGTCATTCTCTTTATTAAAGCTAACTTTTTTATTTCCTTCTCCTCACTTTATCGCCTCCTGTTCTTTATTGTTTTTTCTATTCCTTTCATTCACTCCTTCCCTGTTTTATCCTTTTAACTTTCATTGTCTGTCCTCAATTATTGTGCTTTCCTTAATCCTGTTCTCCCCACCTAGGTCTTGTTCTGCCCACACCACTCTTCTGGTCACCCTGCCTGGCTGTCTGCCTACCACCTAACAGAAGCACTGTGGCTGCAGGCTCTCCTACAACTCCCATTTGTGGCCGCCATGCTTCAGTGCATTCTCCGGCTGTGGCAATGGCCAATTGGCCCCCTCAGTACAGGGCCATGGCTGCAACTGTGGCCATCAGCCCTGCCTTTGCTACAGCAAATTGGAGGCAGGTGGCATTTTACCACAGCTCCTGCCTCCCTGTCTACCATTCAGCATTGCTGGTGTCCCCTGGTCTAGGCTAGGCCCGGGGCTGTGGCCGTGACACTAGAGTTAGGTGGAGCCATGAATTGGCATGTTGCCGCTGGCTCCTCCTCCGTGTTAGTGTGTTAGCGGTGGACAGTGGCAGCTGCCACCGCTGATCAAGTTATTCATACATATCGGAGGTTACATGCCCGGGCTTCAGGCCCATGGGAGTGTGTGGCTTTGCTGCAAGTCAAGGCTGTCATACACATGGAGGGAGAGCTGCTGCTGCATGCTCCACACACAGTGGGAAGCCCTCCCAAGAGCCCTCTGCTGCCCTGGCTGTGCCTGTGTCTGGGGTCACAGGGGGATTAATACATACTCCACCTTCAGCTGTCACCCATGGTGGTCAGGCCATCCTGCTACCTGTTGCCATGGGTGATGCGATCCCTGCAGCTGTAGCTGACTTCCTGGTTGTAGCTGGAGCTGGCATGGGTGCGCACGCAGGTAGCAGTGTTTACTCCCTTTTTCCTCGGTGAATTACTGTGTTGGCTATGGGTGGTGAGATGGGTCCATCTGTGGCTATGTTGGCAGCTGGCCTTTTGTCCTTGTATAAAGTGCATTGGTCATGCCTGTGATAGGCTTGGTTTCTTCCCCGGCAGCTGTCCAACATTTAAACCTTGGTTCCACCTATGGTGACCCCAATGAGTTCCTGCACTGGTGGTGCAGTCTCAGGATTCTTGTTAGGCATTGTCAGCACTACATACACTGGCTTCTCTAGCTGGCATGTTGACCCCTTTGATGTCAGAAGTGGAGGTCTCTCCTGGTACGCCTACATTGCAGTCATCATCTCCTCTGCCCTCACAGGTCTTGACACAGCTGGGCCCTTTGGCTGCCCAGCTACTCAATGCTCTGGATTTACAGACCACCATTCTCCCACCTTCTCCACTTCCCCCTACACCTATGCCTGTTGTGTCTTTTGCAGCCCCTATGTGTGCTGGTGTTGCTGCTATTCCTGCAGGTACCTCTTCAATGGTCATGTTGGATGAGCCTGCTGCAGTGAGCAATGTGTCAGCTGCTGGTGCCTGTTCTGGACCTCCTGGTGAGTCCTTTGTACTCACTAATAGGGGTGGGAAGTGTGCATTCCTTGTCCTCTTCGTCCAGTTCTGATACCTCAGAGTACAGAGGAAAATGGTCATGTCACCATTGCCACACCCATCGTTGGTCCAGGCAGTCATGCTCCTCTAGCGAGGACAGTTCAGTTTCCCCAGGGGCGTCTAAGGGTGGAGTTATCAATTGTGATAATACGATGGTACTTAGAGGACTGCATAGGATGATTCATGACAGGATTCACAAGGGTCAATATGTTAACATTTTTAACCTTACTGCGAGAGCTAGAAAGGATTTCAGGGAGGCTAAGCACTGCGGGGTTGTGGGGGAGGAGGCAAATTGAATTGGCAGGCCAGTTTTTTTATATTTGCAGCATTCTGGAATCCCACCCTCAGGAACACTTGAATGTTATCAGGCATCTTCATCTGATGCATTCTGTTTCGGTCTGTGAGTAACTCCTCATGGAGGATATATGATAACGAATTCAGGCATAAGCAGCCGGGATCCTCGATCATTGATTTTGGCTGCAAGGACATGGAGGTTTGGCTAGAGGTGACTCAGCTGGCCCCCACACCTTCAGTGCCTACCCCTAGGCATCCACAAACTCAGGGCCTGATTCAGACCTGCTCGCAAGCGCTGAGCGCTCACAAGCAGGTCAATGGTGCCCAAGTTTACATGCGCACGATGGTGGTGGCTCCGTCGTGCGCATGCACGAGACCCGAATAACGATGGCCAAGCCGTCGTTAAGGGTCTCGCACCAAAGGGGGCATGCTGTTGATGGTGATTGACAGCATGCCCCCTTTGGTGGGCATGCCGGGGGCGTGGCTGCCCATGGGAATGCCTACCGTCTGGGTCTGGCCCCACTGACATAACTAGTGATGTCAGTGGGAGTGCTTTTGGCTCTGATAGAGCCAAAAGCACTCCTGGGCTTGCGGAGCGAGACCCTACCGCAGGGTCTTGTCGCAAGCCCGATGGCTGCAATGGTCTTGACCATCGCAACCATCATTTTGGCCGCTCACTATAGCTGTGGGTGGTCACCCACAGCTATGCGAGTGGCCAGGAGGCCGCTCCAAAAACTAGGAGGGATGGCCCTGATTCAGAGCGAGCACTCTGTCAGAGCGTCCGGCTCTGAATCAGGGCCTCAGTCAACACAGGACAATGATATGCTTTGAATGGTTCCAGCTGCATGGCAGGAGCCCATTGCAGGTTCTGGCACACATGCCTTTGATGCAGGGGGCATCACCCAGCAAAGGATTGCTTCCATGCCAAATCTGGTACCACCCCCTGCCATCCAGCTGCTGGTGGTTGATCAAAGAAAGGCAACATCCCCTATACGCCTTGTTTGTCTATTGCACTGGCTTCAGTTTTATCCGCACATGAAGGTAGCTGAGTTTTTGTTTTGGGGCTTTCACATTGGTTTTCAATTTGTCGATTTGTATACCTGTTTCTCTCGGTTCCCCCCCAAATTTTAAGTCTGCATCAGCACTGCCTCACTTTGTGCTTGCGAAAGTTTGAAAGGGGTGGAGCTGGGACGGATGTCATGCCCCCCTGTGGCAGGCCTGGTTCTCTCTCCTGCAGGCATAGTCCCAGTGTTGGTACTTGTGAGTGGTGGGCCTAGTTGCATAAATTTGCTTTGGTACCCCCTACTCCACCCTACTCCAAGTTCAAAGTGCAGTGGGTGACAGGGAGAGGCAAGAGGTAGACAAAGAAAGACAAGAAGGTGACAAGAAGAAGCAGTGGGTGACAGGGAGAGTGTGAGAGTGTCACAAGCCACCACATTGCTGATATTGTGCAAAGCGAACATCAGATCAGTGTTCATTGATAGTCCACCTACCTCCAGTTTGTCATTCTGGGACTTATCCAGATTGGTTCCTGCGTCCATGTCCTTGGTCTGTGAATGCTGCTACAATGCCGGTGACAGCATTCACGTGTTTCCAGTTCTAGCGTGGTCTCCTGTATCCAGTTGAGTTCCTAATATCCTGTCAGCTTTATTGTTTCTGACATTTGTGTCATCTAGGTGGCACATTTTGCATTTGTACTACCTGCCGCTTGTGTCATCTTAGTGGCACAGTCTGCATTCCTGCCCTCTGCCATTTGTGTCACCCAGGCAGCATTGAGTGCACTCAGTGTCCAGAGTGCACAACCCAGCATCCAGCGGCTTGTGTCAACCCAGTGGCACAGGTCACACACCAGAGTACATGATTGTGTGTACCGCCACACAATCCGTCGGCACTAAGCACACTGCAGCATCCTGTGTATGCAATCTTGTACACTGCCACTAGTGTCATTCGGGCGGCACTAAGCACACTGCAGCATCCTGTGTATGCAATCTTGTATACTGCCGCTAGTGTCATCCCGGTGGCACTAAGCGCACCTCAGCATCATGTGTATGCAGGATGCTGTGTATGCAATCTTGAGTACTGCCGCTAGAGTCATCCCAGCTTCACTAAGCGCATCTCAGCATCATCTTGCCAAGTCTTTAAGCCCTCAAGGCTGCTACTCATCCCAGAGGCCACACCTCATCTTACTGGCCCTCAGGCCACAGCCAGCCAGGGCTGCTACCAGCCCAAAGGCCACATCAAGCCAAGGTTTTCCAGCCCTCAAGGCTGCTACTCAGCCCAGAAGCTGCTACCAGCCCAGAGGCCGCACCTCATCTTACTACTACTCAAGCCACAGACAGCCAGGGCTGCTACGGGCCAAAAGACTGCATCTCATCTTACTGGCCCACAGGCCACAGCCAGCCAAGTCACTTCCAGCCCTCAAGGCTGCTGCATGGCCCAAAGGCCACATCATGTCTTACAGGCTCACAGGCTTCCATCACTCAAAACCTTATCAGCTGTTTAAACTGCTACATGGCTGCATCTAGCCAAGATATACCAGCCCTCAAGGTTGTTGTGGGACTATAACCCTTGACTAAACCTCCAGATCCTAACAGAGAGGTGACAGGGAGAAACAGTGGGTGACAGATGGGGAGAGGGTGACAGGAATAGTAGATGGGCAATGGGTGAAAGGGAGAGGGTATAGGCAGTGGGTGACAAGGAGAGAGTGATAGGTAGAGGTGACAGGCAGTAGTAAGAGGGAAAAGCAGTGGGTAAGAGGGAGAGGGTGACAGGCAGTGGGTGAAAGGGAGAGGGTGATAGGGAAAGGTGACATGCAGTTGGTGACAGGGAGAGGGAGACAGGCAGTGTGTGACAGGGAGAGGGGAGAGGCAGTGGGTGACCATGAGATGCAGTGGGTGCCCAACACATTATACCACACTTTAGTACCCCTCACATTATGCTGCACTGTAGTACCCCCACATTATGCCACCTGTAGTCCCCACAGATTATGCCACCTTTAGTCCCCACACATTATGCCACCTGTGGTGTCCACATATTATGCTACACTGTAGTCCCCACACATTATGCCACCTCTAGTGCCCACACATTATGCCACCTGTAGTGCACACACATTATGCCACCTGCAGAGCCCACACATTATGCCACCTGCAGAGCCCACACATTATGCCACCTGTAGTGCCCACACATTGTGATACACAGTAGTCCCACACATTATGCCACCTGTAGTGCCCACACAGTATGTGTACTCACCAGCAGCATCCTCAGGCAGCCAGCAGAGCAGCAGTCACAGCCTCACAATGAGTCACACCCATGAGGCTGTGCTGCTGCTGGGTCAGAAGAGCATGTGATGGGCTCCTACAATCAGACCTCAGCACATGCTCCTCTGAACCCACTGCAGAGACTACTGGAAATTATTACCCAGTAGTGCACTGCAGTGCTCAGCCTGACTGCACAGGGCTCCGGTCCCCTACATGTAGCTGCTGGCCAGGTCAGTCACAGCCTTGATGACTAATGATGGGGGTGTATCCACACTATTTTCTCAGATGGTAGAGAAAAAAAGAGGGATGGGAGAAAAAAGAAGAGGGGGGTGAGTGAGGATATGTTTTTCTTGGGCTGCCACAGACCTCTGTGATCCTTTTCTAGATCAATGGAATAACAAGGATGAGCATGGATTGGGTCTTGCTGGGTGCACAATGAGTGTATTTAGGGTTTAAAAGTAGATAAATAATGTTGCATAAATACTATTAGAACAGTGTGTATTGAATATGAGTATATTTCTGGTAAATATAAAATCTTACACATAGATATGAAAACAATCAATATTTGCTAGACAGAGTACATATGTGCAATAAAATGCAAGTAGAATAAAAACATTTGCACAGAAGTGGACAGTTGGGTGCGGACCAATAAGCAATATTTTCTAACAATCCAAGGGGTGAGTTTTGATTTGCAATAGAAAAAAGATGTTTAATTGCCTTGAGAGTCAGTGCTATACTTGCAGGGTTATCCTCATATGTGGACAGGTTACAATCAAAAAGGTTTATCCTGTATAAGGGTCCTTTGTTCCTATGGCAAGATAAGGTGAAACTGTACAGTGGACCAATTAAATTGTTGCTTTGGGGGGTATCACAAGCCCCAACAGGTATCCAGGCTTGTATATAGTGGATAACAACTTGCCGTATGAAAAAAATGTTAAAAAGTTTCTGTAGGCGTGCACACCTCCTACCTTATCCTGTTTTATTATGGCTGGCGGGCGTGGCGGGTTCTTGCCGGGTAACAGAGTGTGGCTTCATCTTGCTAATAGTGCAGTATGTCCCGTGCTCCGTCCTTGCGGGTTCCTTAGTCCTGCAATAGTCGTGCGTGCCGGGTGTGCAAGCAGCTTGTGGTGGCAGGCGGCTAGTGTCAGCGTCTAGAGCAGTAGAGGCAGTCCCATCCAGCAGAGCTCTTGCCTTAGAGAATGTCCTGACTGCTGTTGTGTTGTTCCTTGTAATCTCCGGGTCGGGGATCAAGTGGAGACAGATGGTTAGTGTGTCTGTAGTATGTGGGTCCAATGCATTTCTCCCAGTCGGGCATCGTGAGGGACAATGGTTCAGTCTATTGGTATCATGCCATTTATTTAAAGGGCTTCCTTAATTTGATCCTGTTAGTGATCGTTTAGCTCCTAATCTGAAAAGCTACGATATCTGTGTTGTAGTGGTTCCTAGAGGTGAGTCCATATTTACTGTAGGTTTCTATTTCTAGGTAACCCTGAGCCATTTGTGTATATACAGTTGCCCAAATATTTTGACTGGTCAGAAAAGGGAATAATTAGACATGAAGATGCTCTACATTGTTGTGAAAAATAGTAATTCTACAGAGATAATCAATAAAGTGGGAAGGGGGGAGTTGTGTAAAGCTAGTGAGGGCATGAAAAAATTAATTTGTATTTGAAAATTCCTTATCTTTTTAATTGAGTTTGTGGAGAAAAATTCCCTATGTAGAGAGAGGGTTACTTTTTCAATTATATGTAATTTGAAAGATGATGGCAGATAAGGATAGTATTTGGGGATGGGGTAAACAATATGATGATTCAATAGTATGGCCAACTGTATATACACAAATGGCTCAGGGTTATCTAGAAATAGAAACCTACAGTAATTATGGAATCACATCTAGGAACCACTACAACACAGACACTGCAGCTTTTCAGATTAGGAGCTAAATGATCACTAACAGGATCCAATTTAAGAAGAACTTTAAATAAATGGCATGATACCAATAGACTGAACCATTGTCCCTCACGAAGCCCGACTGGGAGAAATGCATTGGACCCAC
This sequence comes from Taudactylus pleione, assembly GCA_031769625.1. Taxonomy (NCBI): domain Eukaryota; kingdom Metazoa; phylum Chordata; class Amphibia; order Anura; family Myobatrachidae; genus Taudactylus; species Taudactylus pleione. The sequence goes on from JAUIMM010000120.1 coordinate 17,096,347, forward strand.
CTACTACAGACACACTAACCATCTGTCTCCACTTGATCCCCGACCCGGAGATTACAAGGAACAACACAACAGCAGTCAGGACATTCTCTAAGGCAAGAGCTCTGCTGGATGGGACTGCCTCTACTGCTCTAGACGCTGACACTAGCCGCCTGCCACCACAAGCTGCTTGCACACCCGGCACGCACGACTATTGCAGGACTAAGGAACCCGCAAGGACGGAGCACGGGACATACTGCACTATTAGCAAGATGAAGCCACACTCTGTTACCCGGCAAGAACCCGCCACGCCCGCCAGCCATAATAAAACAGGATAAGGTAGGAGGTGTGCGCACCTACAGAAACTTTTTAACATTTTTTTCATACGGCAAGTTGTTATCCACTATATACAAGCCTGGATACCTGTTGGGGCTTGTTATACCCCCCAAAGCAACAATTTAACTGGTCCACTGTACAGATTCACCTTATCTTGCCATAGGAACAAAGGACCCTTATACAGGATAAACCTGTTTGACTGTAACCTATCCACATATGAGGATAACCCTGCAAGTATAGCACTGACTCTCAAGGCAATTAAACATCTTTTTTCTATTGCAAATCAAAATTCACCCCTTGGATTGTTAGAAATATTGCTTATTGGTCCGCACCCAACTGTCCACTTCTGGGCAAATGTTTTTATTCTACTTGCATTTTATTGCACATATGTACCCTGTCTAGCAAATATTGATTGTTTTTATATCTATGTGTAAGATTTTATATTTACCAGAAATATACTCATATTAAATACACACTGTTCTAATAGTATTTATGCAACATTATTTATCTACTTTTAAACCCTAAATACACTCTTTGTGCACCCAGCAAGACCCAATCCACACACAGCCTTGATGACTGTCTAGCAAGCAGCTGCACTGTAGCCTGCTCAGCTGGTAGTTCTGCCCCTATGTAGTCCCCAAGAAGGAACCTGGAAAATTTTGGCTCATTCAGCACCTGTCTTACCCGTAGTGATCATCGGTCAATGATGCTATTCCTTCGGAATTGTGTAATGTGCAGTATCAGTCCTTCAATCAGGCTTTGGAGCTGGTTCAGACATCTGGCCCAGGATCCTTTTCAGTTAAGATAGATGTGGAATCGGCTTTCTTCCTTTTGCCCCTACACCAGATTCTTTTAGATTCATGGGTTTTCAGCTGCAGGATGGTTTTTACATACACAAATACTTGCCTATGGGATGTTCCATTTTGTGTGCCTTGTTTGACTGTTTCAGTACATTCCTGCTCTGGTGTGTTGTTGTGGGCATAGGAGAGGCCAGGTCGCTCACTACCTCATGATTTTTTTTGCATTGGACCAGCTGATTCTCCTCACCACTGTAACCTCCTATTTCAATTAAGTTGTTGCTTGTTTTTTGGGGGGTCCCCATTGCTAGCAAAAAAATGGAAGGTCCAGTGATGCAGCACTCCTTCCTGGGTATCGAGAATGATACCTTGGCAGGTTGCTACCAAGTCCACCAGGACAAATTAGACAGTTTGCGCGGGTCTATTGTGTTTTTGTTAGGCATGGGTAAACTCACCCTGCATCAGATGCAGTCTATGCCTGGACTTTTGCACTTTGCCTGCAGGGTCATTCCCATGGGGAGGATCTTCAGCCATAAATTGGAAAGGTCTATTGCAGGCGTCCTCAGACCCCATTATTTTGTTTGTTTCTCGGCCAAGATCAAGTGCAACTTGCAAGTTTGGAATGCGTTCCTTTCCCTAGTTCCACAGAGTGTGTATATGGCCTGTCCCATCTTGCAGTAACAACGTTTTACTGATGCTGCTGGCGCAACTTGCTTTGGTGCTTACCTCAATGGTTCATGATGTGGTGCACATTGGCTGTTGACATGGGCTGCGGAAGGGTTCACTAAGAACATCCTGTTACTTGAGCTGTTCCCCATTGTAGCTTCTTATGAACTCTGGTGGGACCGCTTGAGGAACACTATGGCATAAATTTTTGGTGCAACAACCTGGGTGTCATGCATGTGATTAACCATCAGAGTTCATCCTCTATTCTGGTTGTTCATCTGCTAGCGAAACTTGTTCTGCATTGCCTGCTGTTTAATGTCCATTTTGTTGCATGGCAAGTGCCTGGTGTACAAAATGGGATTGCGGATGTGCTATCCTGATTTTACTGGCATTGGTTTAGTTGTCCGGCAATTATTGTCTCAAGATTATCAGGCCGGCATGGATGAACTATCTTTGAGGGCCATTGCCCCCAGGACTTTGCTCTGTTATCAGATGGGTTGGCTGGAATGGGAGCAATTCTGGATCTCAGTGGCTCAGGCAAGTAAGAGCTAGCAGCAAGTCATGCTGGCTTTTATTTGGGATCTGTACTTACAAGGGCGCTTGCTAGCTGTGGTGTGACATATTTTGGGAGGTGTGTTGTTTTTCTCTGCATTATATGACAGATCTGAGCCCTCCTGGTCCTTCATAATCTCAAGGGCCTTGAGGGGTGGGTCCTGGTTGACCCCTACAGTGATTGACTATGGGTGTCCCATTGACTTTTCCCTGTTGCCTCACTTGTTGGCTGCGTTCTCTGTAGTTTGTTTTTAAAATTTTTAATGTTTGCTATTTCAGTTAAGTTTTGCCATGACGTTTCATGGAGTATTTCGGGTCTGTGAATTAGTTGAGCTGAACTACCACTCACTGTTGCAGATGTAATTGTACGCCCAGAAGCGGTGCTATGCCTTATTCAGCACTCCAAGATGTACCAGGCTTGTAGAGGGTGCTGGCTTTCCCTTCAACCATGTCCTATTCCTGTAGTATGTCCAGTGGTGCTGCCATGTGCCTTCAAACACATGCGTGGCGAATGGGATGGGGCATGGTTGATACACGAGAATGGGTCCCCGGTTATGGAATATTAGTTTTCTCATGTCTTGAAGCATTGCTTGGCATCTATAGTGCTCAAGATGGGTGAGTTCGGTACTCATTTAGATTTGGAGCTGCTACTTCTGCGGCTTCTGCTGGCTTATCCGATGGGGATATACAATCCCTTAGTGGGTGGCATTCTACTGTGTTCCATTGCTTTATTAATCCAGGTTTATCTGTTGTGTTCCAACATAGCTCACCGGAGGCCTAACCACTCACTGACATACTGTGGGAGTCTATGAGGATTTTTTTTATATTTCCCCAGGGGCCCAATTGGCTTCTGAATTATATGATATGGCATGATTATTAGTTTACTCCAGGTTTTTTTATGTTTTTTGCCTCAAGTCCAATTTACTACTTTGTTCCACTTCCCTTTCTCATCCTTATTTTTATGCTTCCATATCTGGTCGGTGTGGCCTGTCTGTGGTTTGGCTGCTTTTATGTTTGTTTTTTCTTTCAATGTTGACTTTTTCCTTTTCACATGTTTTCAGGTGGATTCAATGTCAAGCCAATCTTGGTGTTAGGGCATTCCCATATTTTCTGTATTGCTTAATCCCCATTAGCATCTGATCCTAGCAGTTTCTCTCAGGTGCATTTAATTAGATGGTTAGGTTTTCGAGGGATGTGCTGGGGCTCTCTTGTTGATAGGTTGGTGTCTGCTGTGTGGTCTTATGAGCTAACTAAGGTGATAGTGCTGCATCTTGATGGGAATAACTGAGGTCAGCGCACTTCTCTAAATTTGTTATCAATAGGGACTTTCATCTGATAGCAGAAGACTTGCCTTCCTGTAAGTTGGTGTGGTCCTTCATTGTCCCTATGCATGTGCGGAGGAATACTGGGTCTGCTGCATTGCTATATTGGTGACAATTGGTTTAGGCCTTGCTTGATGATGTTGATAGTTACGCTTAGTGGGTGTGGTCTCCTTGAAAATGGAGTAAGTTGTCAGCCAATTGTCCTAGATGGGAAATGGCTATGCCACCCAGAAGGGTGCTTAGAAGAAAAGGAGAGTTGATCACCAATGCTTGGCTTGTGTGTGTTTGTTGGAACTGTTTGTTGTTATTGTCATGTGCTTTCTTTTTGTGCCATCATCAATATTAGTATTAACTCATAGTCAATAATCTAGTATTTGTCAAACATAAAATTTACAACAATTTTAAATGGCAACACTGTTGTCTGTGTCTTTCTTTTAGGAGTTAAGTGGCATTATGTATAAGGTATTATACGGGTACATGAAAATATATGTTAGTGAGTTTAATATACATATAAACAAAAGGTGGAGAAAAGGGCACCTCCTAGTGCATTATAATAGTAAATGATGTAACCATCACCAAAGGTAATCGCCCTCTGTGCAGATCGGGGTGTACCTTATATAGTGGAATTCACCACTTATTCAAAAGCAAGAACAATCTCAATAATTCCTTATTTGTCCAACTTCCGGAAACCATCAGGCTTTTCCCTCCATACAGACCAAAGTGAATCAACCTCTCACCCTGCAGCCCTTCCTCCTGGACTTCATTCTTAATTGATCATCAATTACAGTAAGAAGGAAGTCCAGGAAGTTTCCGAAAATTGGACAAATAGGGAATTATTGAGATTGTTCTTGCTGTTGAATAAGTGGTGAATTCCACTATATAAGGTACACCCCCATCTGCACAGAGGGTGATTACCTTTGGTGATGGTTACATCATTTACTATTATAATGCACTAGGAGGCGCCCTTTTCTCCACCTTTTGTTTTACAGAAATTGACGCTGCCTGGGCAGCAGTACATGGGAGTAGGAGCAGCCACCCTATACGTTTGGGGAGTGCGTATTTTGATGAACTGATATTGAAATTGCCTTGGAATTTTATTGACTTTTTTAGGACACAGCGCCATGTACTACCTCTTTCTGAATATATATATATATATATATATATTAGGGATATGCAGGCTCAGATAGGTTCGAGTGTGCATGTCGAGTTCTGATTTTTCCCTCCAAAAAAATGGAACTCAGAAAGAGGCTAAACGTCATCTTGCATGGACAAACGTCATCAAAACGGAACTCAGAAAGAGGCTAAACGTCATCTTGCATGGACAAACATCATCATTCCTGGAATGATGACGTCCATGCAAGATGACGTTTAGCCTCTTTCTGAGTTCAGTTTTTTTGGAGGGAAAAATCCGAACTCGGCGTGCAAACTCGAACCTATCCAAGCCTGCACATCCCTAATATATATATATATATATATATATATATATATATATATATAATCATGCAGAAAGCCCAGCACTCCCACAACAAATGAGATATACTTGCTTAAGGTGCCTTTCCTGAGTGTAAAGCAGACACTCAATATAGTAAATAGAGAGAAGGATGGCACTCATGAGACGTCTTAGTAGGTTTTTAAGTTCGTCCTTTAATCCTACGTTTCGGGGTCTCCCCCTTCGTCAGGGACAACAGTACAAAATAAAAATGACAATTCACAAGTATGTATATACACAAATAATGTTGCTAAACAACTCACCTGAGACACTAGGGTTACAGTGTGTTCTGTAAGATTATGATCCATATAGAATGCAATTCTGCATACAAATGTATTTCAGTTTTCACGATTAACGTTTATTATGATATGAGCAGACTGTCCATGTTTTAAATAACTGTGCTGGCTAGAACGATTGTTGTTCAGCACAGCTTTTTACATTATGGTGTTGTTTTTTACTTCTTTCAGAGCGCACCTGCAATCAGCACTATGGCTGTCGCTAGGTTACGTGTACTGTGCATGTCTCCCTGTAGGACACAATGGCTGATGACATCATAGGTGCTGCGACCAATGGGTCTGGCATGCGGCTGGGCAGTCTGATGCTGGCGTCTCTCAGGTGAGTTGTTTAGCAACATTATTTATGTGTATATATAATTGTGAATTGTCGTTTTTATTTTGTACTGTTGTCCCTGATGAAGGGGGAGACCCCAAAACATAGGATTAAAGGACTAACTTAAAAACCTACTAAGATGTCTCATGAGTGCCGTCCTTCTCTCTATTTACTATAATATATATATATATATATATATATGACTTCAATGCTCCAGCACTCCACCACTCAGTGTAAACGGGCATTCAGCCCCATCTTGCTCCGATGCCCTCCTAGGGGAACAGCACCCCCAAATAAATATCAAAACAATATCAAGGCGGCACTTGGAGACAGATGAAAACAATACCCTCACCAGAGGGATTTTATTAGTGGGTCAACATTTCGGGGTCTTCTACCCCTTCCTCAGGAAAACATATATAGGGGGAAGGTTAGGGTTAGGCAGCCCCCCAGGAGGGTTAGGTTTAGGGTGCGGGGAGGGGGGGATTAGGTTTAGGCACCCCTTGGGTAAGGTTATGGTTAGGCACTAGGCGGGGATGTTAGGGTTAGGCACCCCTAAAGGTGGGTTAGGGGGGGAGGGGAGTGGTAGGGTACTTACCAACACCAGTCAGGATCTCTCACTGTCGGGATTTGAACTGGCGGTTCTTGAGCCGCCGGTATTTCAATCCCATTTCCTGCAAACTGTTATGGAGAAAAATATTCACTGTGGCTGAAAGAGAAAGCTTTAGGTGTTTTTAGTGTCAATGTCTAAATGGGTATAGCTTTGTTTAAAAAGTGCTGAGTTCAATTTATAAAGCTATCTTCATTGATAAGTGTCCATTTAGGTAGAGTGCTGAAGAATGTGTCTTGTGGCACTTTTCTTGTGGCTTATATCAGTACAGGTTGAGTCTCCCATATCCAAAATGCTTGGGACCAGGGTATTTTGTATAACGGAATATTCCGTATTTTGGAATAATTACATACCATAATGATATATCTTGGGAATTGGGCCCAAATATGCACACAGAATGTATTTATGTGTTATATACACCTTATACACACAGCCTACAGGTAATTTTATACAATATTTTCAATAATTTTGTGGCTCAAGCAAAGTTTGTGTACATACATGAAATTCATTTATGTTTCATATACACCTTATACACGCAGCCTGTAGGTCATTTTATACATTATATTTAATAATGTGTGCCTTAGACAAAGTTTGTGTACATTGAACCATCAAAAATCAAAGGTTTCATTATCTCAGTCATGCCAAAAAAATTCTGTATTTCGGAATATTCCGTATTTTGGAATATTTGGATATGGGAGACTCAACCTGTAGTGGTTCCAGCAATTATAGATGTGACTGATTTGACATTTCAAGCAGAATTATTAAAAACATTAAGTGACAATAACTGAGAATTTAGTATTTTTACTGTTTATGTTAGAAAGCAATGCGCTCCTGCACTGTCTCCTCACTGTGCATACATGCTGGGCACTAGGACCCAGAGTCTGCAGGAAGGTCTGGCCTTCATCCTGATGTGCTCATACATGTGACTGCAGTCATCTTAGTACTGTGTGAGAGTGACATGGTGCATAGCATCCTGCACCACCACCTGCAACAGCATACACTCTCATTCACAGGAGAGCTGTATAGAACCCTGATTTGCTCCATTACCAGAGTACATGTAACAGTGAAGACAGCTATAACTGCTATCCTTCAATAAACCAACACCACTGGCTATTAAACTGGGCTGTTCCTAGTTTGAGACATCCAATTGGTGTGTGCATATATAACTCTGCAGTATCAACATCTGCACACATCATTTCCAACAGTTTATTTTTTGGTAACCATAACAGACCCTTTTTTCACATAATAAGTACTTGATCATCACCAAGCTATCCATATGACACTGGAAACTAACCAAACCTTTGGCTTGTAATGGCATCTTGTCTTTTTCATTTACCAAATTTCTTGAATTCTGAACTGTGTAGCAGCCATGATATCTGTTATTCGGTTTCACTTCTATAAAAAATTCCTAGTCCTCACAAAATATTTTTTAAAAGTGTGGCACAGATTTGCAGCTTCCCCTAGTTGTACAAATATTTCCTCTAATGCATCTCTCCTTATTATAATGTTGCAAGCAGATTCTGAAAATAGTTTTCTAATGTGTTATCATTTTGTGAGGTTATGCCCCCAGAATCTGCCATCACAGATTGTTTAGAGTAGTGCCAATTTGACCATTTAGTTTTACATTCAATTTTTTTAAATGAAGATTAGGATACCAAAACACTACTACTGTTTGCTTCATTACAGTGGCACCAATATTGCTTCTTCTCTTGTACCATGTTTGTATGTATGTAGCATTGTGCGGTTTATCAGAGCATGTTTATTTAAGCTTGGTGGGAATTTTTATACTTATTTGACAAAATCATAAGAAAAATTACAAAGAAATGAACAGCAGAAAAGGCCGAATAGCATAGGTGTGCAGTCCTGTAGCAACCTTCAAATTCTAATTGTCCTTCCCCATTTCAACTAAAGCAAACTCTAAAGGTGCATACACATGTAACGATTTTGTTAAAAATTATTTTATGAACGATTTTATGAATGATTTTCTGTCAGATTATCTGTCAAATTTTTTAATGTGTAACAAACGATTTTTTAAACTGCAAACGATTTTTGTAACTTCCCTTAATGAAAATCGTTCAGTTGGTCAGTCAGAATGAACTACAAACTACAAACAGGAATGTGCATGAACGATAATTGTTCATCGTTTTAACTCAGAAACTGAACGATTTTTTCAATGATTGAACGATAACGACGTCGTTATAGTTAAATCGTTTAACAAATCGTTACGTGCACATGCACCTTTAGTCATTATTTGATAAGGGGATGAGTAGATTCACAATATTTTTTTTATGATCTGAGTTGCAATAGTTTGCCTGTCATTTAAGCTGGTTTACATTACATACAGTATGCAATATTTATGCCAGTTTGTCTAGAAAAATTAGCAATGTTTTATTTACTGTAATTGTCTTTTTTTGTACATAAACAAAATGTGCAAGGTAACTGTGGAACCTCACACCTAACTATGTTGCTCTTGATGACCCCTTGCAGTTACAAAAAGGTCACATACAAAGAGAGTACACATCAGATATCTAATCATATGACCTCTTCATTGTGCCAATGTGTCCATATTTCTTGCTCCATCTGTATTGCACTGGCTTTTCTACTTAACAAGGGGAAATGGTTTACTATAGTTAGTACTAATATCGCTGTGTGCAGCGACACACCATGTGAATGATGGATTTGTGACAAAACAAAAATGTGCCACTTCTATATTTATCCTCTTGGAACGGAATGGAATTATAATTGATATTTAGATTAATAATATAGAAAATAGAGAAATGAAAGGAATTGTTTAAATTGCAGTAAAGCGAGGGAAACATTTTATAGCATATCCTACATTGTAAATAATAACAATAATATAGTGATGGAAACAAAAACTCACACCCCAAAATGTTGTTGTTTTACAGCAAATAAAGATTATGTGAAAGGGTGTTTCATATTTTCCGAATTCCATTTAGTGTATTTAACAGATCAACAAATGGAAGAAAAGTTGGAGAATAAAGAGAGCTGCCATCATTAGTAATAAACAGAGTGCCACTAAAGTCTCAGACACTGTAATATGCAGGGTTATTTTTCTGGAAAAATATCTTCAGGAACCATGGGTGGACCTACTGGGGGGTAGATCTATAGAAAAGCAAATATATATAATTCAGAAAAGAAGGTACTTAAAAGAAACTTAAAATAAAACTTATCTCATGGAAAAAAAAATTTCACCCATGACATTACGTCATAGTTAATGAAAGGTTCAGTAACTGAGTTCCTGCTGAAAAATAGCATTGATAATATGTCTTCAACTCAGGTCTTTTATAATCTATTGTAGTGGATTGAAAAAACAGTTTTGAACACACAATACATGTCGACCTCTTATATAGAGAGTGATAAGAAACAGACTACGCACATATGCCCCTCTTTACTACTCTAGTACTTATTGTTTCTGTTTACCAATGACCCTCTTAAGCAAAATGTGTGCTATAAAAAAAACTGACAGGTATTAAACCTTTCTCGTCCACCACTAGACTTGCCACTGTCACTTAAGACCTAAACTAGAATTTATTGTATTGCAAAAAGTACATTTCATGTTAAATTAAGTTAATTCACTGTTACCTACAGTATATGTAGAGATGAACCATTTTGCACAGGTGTGACCATGCAAGAAATCATTGATACAATCTTGGAACTCTGTTTTGCTTTGCCAATCCGCAGAATAACATTCCAAACTGTATTTTTAAATTCTGCCTACTAAATATTACAGAATTTAGTATCTTTGATCAAAGTTGGGGCACCAACAATGTCAATTTATTCTGCTGTGGCTGGGATATAATAAGGAATACATTTTTGAAAATCTAAATTCTAAACAAAACAAAAATGATAGAGAAAATTCCTCATGGAACACTTAAGGCAAAATTTTGCAGAAGAAAGGTGCAAAATCTCTGTGCTCAAATGCAAATATTCCACAGAACAGTATAAAATGTTTGCTCATCTCTAAAATATGCTTATCCAGACAGTTTATTGTGCTTTAATAATAATCCAAAAGTCGCATCTTCAATATACTTATCGATTAACTATCAACATGCTTATTTCTTTTTTGGGCATAATTGTTATTATATAAGATGTTTCTTCTATCTCACTTCAAATACAATTTAAAGCATTACTGTAAGCATGCAGCAATTATCTGAAATGTTATTTTAATATTTCAGTCTATTCACTTGTCTTATAGTGTGTGGATATTTCCTCATCACAAGCTGTACTAAAACCACTGAAAATATTCCTCATTCAAGGGCTCCCTCCAGTGTTACATCAGTCTGTACAGTAACTGATTAATAGTGATCTTTTAATGCAAAGTATTCTCTAACAGTAACACTATAAGCACATTTCATTATGTACAAAACATAAAACTATTACAAGGTCTACTAGGTAAAATTATAAACACCACACATATAAAGTCCAAAAATTTACAGAGCTTATATATTTACAAAAATGTATATGTATATATACAGTCAGGTCCATAAATATTGGGACATTGACAGAATTTTCAGATTTTGGCCTCTATTCACCACCACAATGGTTTTGAAATGAAACAAACACGATGAGCTTTAACTGCAGACTTTCAGATTTAATTTGAGGGTAATTACATCCAAATCGGGTGAACGGTGTAGGAATTACAACAGTTTCAATATGGCACACCAAATAGATGGCGTCACTCAGTGCAATAAAGAAAGCACTTGAGGGTTACCCTTCAACTGCTGCAAGTGTTTTCTTTATTGCACTGAGTGCTGCCATCTATTTGGTCTCTGCATGTCTACCACAGGATTGTGGTTGGTTGTAATGGCACCTGCATGTCATTGAATCCCAGTTGTTGAGGAGTGCTGCCTGCTGCTGTATTTGCTATATATATATATATATATATATATATATATATTTGACTGGATTCATTAATTCAGCATGCACCCCTATAACTCATGTTACAGTATTCAGGGCTAGTTTAACAATGGGGTGGAGGGAGCTCCAACTCCAGGCCTCCACATAAAAATAGGCCCATCATCAGCATGATGATGAGTGGCTGCCTAGCTGGTCACATAGTCAGCCATATATTATAAGTTATAAATTGTTTTTCTAGCTTTCTCACACAATTAGGCATTTTTCTATTTTTTTTGTATTTAGAGAGACAGTGGGGGTGTACACAATGACTGGCTCTGGTCACACCAACACAGCACTAGTTACAGCTCCTCCCTTACTTAGTATATGTCATTGAACATTTTTAGCCCCAGGCCCATGTAGCCCTTAATCCATCCTTAATATTACTGAACTAAAGAGCACAAAGGGCAAACAGTATTTAATACAGATACTGTACAGGTTACAAATTAGAATCTAGAGCCTGGTTGGTTTCATAGTAAAATGTCTATACCATGGCCAAGTTTTATTGTAAGTTCATAATAAAAATATGAAAGGGTTTTCTGGGATGTGTAGTTCCACAGCAGATGAAGTGACAGACATTCCATACCCTTGATATACCTATTTCCTCTGAATATTTACTTGCCTAACTCATATGATTATATAGCCTGGAAGGAACCCATTGAAAAAAACCTAAGACTTTCAGCAGCTTGTGGAGCCTTCATGTGGCCTTTGATCTTCCAGTGTCCAGTTTAGGATGGTAATTCACTTGGTCAGACAGATGCACAATGTTTGCCTTGCAGTCTGAACATCTGCATACCCTCCTGATTACATAGGGATTTGTGATATATTCTGCCCCCCCAAAAAAAACAAAAAGGCCTCAACCTCCCCAGAGAATGTGCCTGCTGCTGGCTATGCTATGGGCCTGATTCTAAGGCAGACACAGATACAGCTGCAAAACCCTTCCTAGCTGTACAATTGTGCATCAGAATGTGCAAGGACTGAGACACCCACTGTCAGTGTCTGTAAACACTTAAATATCTCTTCTCACCATCAATACTTGCACCTGCCTTATGACAATATGCATTTAACTCAGTATCAGACTCTATATTTACATTTGCTATATTTTTAATTGTGGTATATTTTTCTCTCTTATCACCATTTCCCAGCAAATAATAACTAAATGAGGCTGACTGCAATGTCTGTGAATAGCATTACTGACAGGAAGTCCTGCTATCACCGCCTTATCCCAAATGTCTACACTTCTAATAGATTTTATTTTAGAACTAGCTCTCTCTCCTGAATCAGATGTGTATTTCTGCTTAGTATCACAACCATTCACTGGAGCTGGAGTGTTTTCTACCACAGAATATCATGGCACACACTTATGCTGTAGTGTTTCTTTTCATAAGCCCATTTACATTAGGAATAATTACTGTGGAAGATAAATCTGCATAATAACTTTAGTCTACTTTCTGCTATAATACATTTACATTGTGTTATACATTTATACAATATTAAATATTACAATATTATACAATTTTAAATCTAATCGATGGGGTACAATCTTTGGCTGCTACTATACTATGTATAATGTAGTCACCTACCCCACCATCCTAAAGGTCATCTCATATTAAAGGTACAACTCAGAGTACTGTGCTCTGCTGTCACCAGCACTTGTGTGCTCTGCAGCCTCAGCAAGCACTAGAGTGTCCTTCTTCATCATACGAGTTGTACAGTTTGTAAAACAGAACAGAGAGCAGCAGAATGTTCTCTTGCAGGTGATGGGGTCTTTACATGCTACCCACTCTCTTCTTCTATAGAATCAGAGTGTGCCACCTAATCTGTGCAGGGCTTTGCAGGAGGTGGGGCAAAGCTGTGGAAGGAAGAGAGAAAGGAGGAAGACACCGGATGTGATTGGCCGGGAGAACCTTTCTTCTCCTGACTTTCACCCCTGGGGGTGTCTCATTCTGCTGGGGGAGAGAATAATGCAGATCTCTACTCTACCCACAGGCCAAAGGTGGCACCCCCCTTTTGCCCAGCACCCCTGGCGAGTGCCATACTGGCCAATGGGTAGATACACCACTGTCTGTCACTTAGAAAATGTAGTAGTGTATAGAATACTGTACAGTGACGAGATATTGGTTGTTTCAAATACAAATTCACAGATCGCTCTGGTTATGAAGAAAACTAAATAATTAAAATCACATATACAAAAAAATTATAACAAAGTTAAGATATGTAAATGACACAAAAAAGTCAATATGGGAACACTGCTCTGTCTCTTCCCACATCCACTCCACTCTTATCCCATCTGTGCAGCTCTATCCTCTGCTCAGACATCAGTTGCATAGACTGCATGTTAGTATTCCAATGAGCACACAATTCTGTGAATTAGCAGCTCCACCATTTTGTGAGTGACGGTAATCTCACTCTGTCAGAGTGCTGAATCTGCAGTTAACCACAGGGTTTGATGGCATACCATATCTGTATTGCGCAAGGAACAAGTCCATTAAGGTGTCAGCCATAATGATTGTAATTTCATTGCTTTTTGAGTGGCACAAATTCAGTACAGAAAATACCCCAGCACTCCAGTGCTCCACTGCGGTATCCTGCAACGGTGCCCTCCCCGAGGGTTGGCGCCTCCACAACACGAACATGAAAAAAGCATGGGCAACACTCAGAGACTTTCTTAATTCAAGCAAAGAACCACATGGCAGGGGAATTTATTTGTGCTGTCAACGTTTCGGGGATCGAATCCCCCTCCGCAGGACAAGTGATGTGAACAGAAACATAACAAAATAATAACCCTTATATAAATCATGTTGTTACACATATATTTACATCCTTCTGTCCTGTTTTGTGGTGATATGTGTGTAACAACATAATGTTGGCTGTTGTTTAAGGAGTCTCCATTGTATTTTAAATTATCTGGCATCAATATTAAGAGATATAAAATTTTATTTGCTTAACAATATTTTTTTAGATAAATAAAGCAAATTATTATGTGAATAGACACCAAGGGCCTGATTCAGACCCGCTCGCTAGATGCGGCCGCTCGCTCCCAGCGTATGGAAATTTAGCTAAGCGACATCAAGGCAGGTGATTGCACGGCAAGGCACAAGCACGCCCACTATGTCCTGGCGTGAGCAATCACTTTGTGTTTATAGACGCCCACCAGCTTGTCTTTAGCCACCCACTAGCATACGTCATCTCCATGAAGTATAAACAACCCTACTGCAAGCACTGCGAGCATTTCAGTGTATTATTCAACCAGGTGACATGCACTATGACGCTGCTTGCTAATTATGCATGCCCAGAAATGGTGTGAAAACACTCTGGCATGCCTGCGTCTGCAACTCCACTCCCCCGTTACTACTGACCTGCCTCTGTTACCATCCACAAATGGCTTCTCCTGTCACTCATTCCACTGGGCTGTCTTTGCAGGGTGAGCAAGCATATTCTGATCGCTCATACTAGTTTGCGCACGCGCACTGCGAACTACATGCATGCGAACATTAGCGAACATTGTCTGCATTGAGTGGCCACTTGACTGGCCATGGGGTCTGAATCAGGCCCCAAGTGTATTAATCTTTGTCCTGGACAGGTTGATTACATTCATAGGTCATATGCACATGTGGTTATCACAATTACAAATTGAGGTCGAGCACTGGGTACTCTTATATAGATAAAATATATTTGGTTCTAAAAGATCTGTATAGTCATTTATTATAGGTAAATATTGAATACATGTACTTTCCTCTTGCAGTTATTGTGACATTTTAATATTAACTACCCACAGTTATTCCAATGATTTAGTTCATTTTACTGTGTGCAGTATCTTGGAGTGTGTAGCATGTTCTAATTAGCTACTAGAGATTGATTCACAGTATAGAGGACAATATGGTAGTTGTCTGTGGAATTTATTAATACCCCTTTCACATCGCAAATCTGGCTCTGACCTGGGATTTTGAACATGGGTCTAACCCATGTATGATTCGGGCAGGGGCGGATTGGTCCGCTGAGACACCGAGTCGGTTCCCGCTGGGCCGGTCACTAAAGTGGCTGGCAGCCACCCTCCACTCACCCATGGCCACTGCCATGATTGGAGCTTAGCTCCGATCGGGCAGCACTAGAGCACAAACTAAATTGTCTATGGGGAGCTGCTGTACATGACAGCCCCAGCCACAGCAGCTCCCCCACAAGCCTTTGCAGAGCCTGTCAGTCACCACTGATGATTGCTCCACCTCCAGCCCCTCCGCATCCCAGCCCTGTCACCAAGACAAGATCAGCAACAAGAAGCCTACCCCTGCAGGGCTTGATTCTGAGAACTGGGGCTGGTGGCTGGGGAGTGGGAACTGATGATGAGGACTGGGACTGGAGGCTGGGGACTTATGCTGGTGGCTGGGGCTTGATTCTGAGAACTGGGGCTGATGGCTTAGGAGTGGGGACTGATGCTGAGGACTGGGGCTGGTTGCTTGGGACTCATGCTGTGGGCAGGGACTGGTGGCTGGGGACTTATGCTGAGGTCTGGGGCTTGGTGGCTGGGGAGAGGTGACTGATGCTGAGGGCTGGTGGCTGAGGACTGTGGCTGGGGACTGATACTGAGGCTGAGACATGCAAACTGAGGCTGGGGGGGAATGAGGGTGAGAGACACACTGGGTCCTGGGGGAATAGGGTAGAGAGATGTGCACTGGGGCAGGGGGGGAATGAGTCTGAGAGACACACTGGGTCCTGGGAAATGGGGCTGAGAGACGCACACTGGGGCTGAGGGAATAAGGCTGAGAGAGGCACAATGGGGCAAGGGGAATGGGGCTGAGAGAGACACATTGGGGCCAGGGGAATAGGGCTGAGAGATGCACACTGGGGCCAGGAGAATGTGGCTGAGTAACACTGGGGTTGGGGGAATGAGGCTCAGTGCCACAGGATGGCCCAGGGATGGAGAGATGCAGTGGGGCTTGGAGAGAATCAGGGGGTCCTGGGAATGGAGGTACAAGGGGGCCTGGATATGGAGAGACATGGAGGCCTAGAGATGAAGAGACACAGGGAGCCTGGAGAACCACAGGGATTCTGTAAAGCCAAAGGGGAACCTGGGGATGGAGAGACATAGGGGGTCTGGAGTAACACAGGGAGGTCTGGAGAGACACAGAAATTGTTTGATAAGGGTAATTCACATTTTGCCCTGCACAAAACATTCTGTTACTATATATTAACTGATTATGATGACATTGGTTATGTTTCTACGTAAACAGACATCTTCCAGTCAAAGTGATCTCCTACATGAATAGTGAATACTGGCTGAAGGTGCTGCCCAGTGAGGCTCAAATTCCTCAGAGGTTCCCCATTGCAGAGAAACCACCATATAGGTAAGAATAGACTTTCAAACTGACTGGCCTGTAACTATTGCAGAGGGATGGGGTGCCCCAAAAAGAGTGTATCATTGACAAAGATTTATGTTGCCAATTCTGCTCCCCTCAGTGGCTTGCTAAAGCCCCTCCAGGCCCTAAGAGGAGAGGGTATTCTGCCCTCCTCCACAGACCCCACCCTCCCAACATACCCACCTCCACTAGGGCTGCTCCCAGAAATTTCCTGGGCTGGTTTTCCACCACAATCCGCCCATGGACCTGGGTCAGACCAATTTCACACTGTACCTTCGACCCGGGAAATTCCCGGGTTTGCCCCGTTCACACTGAACCCGGGTCAGCCCTGTAAAACCCTATAGATATAATTAAAAATTTACTTTTTCAGGCTTACAGAGATAATATGACAAAAGGGAACAAAAGGGAGCGGTGGGGACTGCTTCCTGGAATCATAGCTGATGGATTACCACTGTGTAGCCCTGAGTTCAAGAGTGTTTGTAATTTACTGCTGTTTTATTCAGCCAATGAGAGCATGATGCTGCTTCTGACAGCATAGTGTACAGTTCACATTTTCGTCACTCCAATTAGCCATCACTGTAATGACAGTAGTGGTATTAACCCCTTTCAGACTGCTGGAATGCTGCCTCTGCTGTTGCCCGCATTGTGCTGCCTGTGTGTCTGGCTGCTGACATCAAGTGAGACCCAGGAACATCCAATCAGCTGTGTTTGCTGAGTCCAGGATAACCCAGACAGGGCCTGTTCACACTGCACTATGACCTGGGTTGGTCCAGTGTTCAACCCTGGTTGATAGCAGGGTTGAAATGCAAGGAATTTTTCTGGTGGTGCATTCACACTGCACCTCGACTCGGCAAAACCCCAGGTTACTTTTGCAATGTAAAAGAGGTATAACTGTGTCAGTAACCAAGGTACCTCACCACGGGGCATAATTTGGTATCCCCCTCATCTTGAGGGGATACTTAACACCGTAACAACTTATCATTGCTCCGGTGCCGGGACAGCTGATCCAAAAAGCAGCTGTCCCCATGATTAGTAGCACAGCTACAGAAGTAGCTGCATTACTTAGCTGTCCCTGTGGCTGGCTTCTGTGCTTGCGTGACCTCAGGTCACACATATGCAAAGCTGCCTGGGAGTCAGTGAGGAGGCGGCAGAAGGATCCCTTTTCACATCCCCAGATCTCCTTCTCATAGGAAGGAGCGGGTTATGAGAACAAGCACCATCTGAAAATGGTGCTTTTTCTCGAAGGCAAACCCCAACACATTTCAGATTTCGGAGTTTGCTGAATATCAGGTGGTCCTATTCGGACCTCTGATAATGAATGGCTCAGTAACCTAAATATGCTAGCGTTTCTGCATGGTTAATGGGCCATTTATCATATTATTAATAGACCCCATATGTTGTTCTAATTTATATATAAACAAAGCAATATAAAATGCTAGAATAGCAATCTGTTGCTGGGAATGTTGCAACAAGTTATTTATAATTTAGTCTTTGTTTGACATAATGTACTGTAAAATAAATTAAAAATGTACTGTATCACATTTCAGATAAGCAATCTGTATGTTTTAATGTCTCTCTCAAAAATTACACCATTTCACAGATCTGACTAATACCCCTTTTACACCGGAGCTAAAACCCAGGATATTGAAGGTTTAACCAGGGCAGCTCTCTGGTGTAAAAGGGGGGATGGTTGGATCACCGTTCGAGTGACCCGGCAATCCAACCCAGGTAATTAGCAGGGTTTAACACCCTGCTGTGAGAACAGTGCACTCCGGGTCATGATGACCTGGAGTGCGCTGCTGGCCAGCCGATTGGTCCGGCTTCAGTGGTGCTTGGGGATGACGTCATCTCCAAGCGACCATTTTCACTCTGGAAAAGCAGGGTGTATGCAGACCTGACTCCGATGTGAGCGGCGCCGACTTGGGAATGTCCCGAGTCATCACTGGCAAAATTCCGGGTCTGATCCGGATAGGAACTTTGTTCCAACTCCAGGTCAGACCCGGAATTAAGGTGGAAAAGGGGTATAAAGCTGCATACACATGTAAAGATTTTCTGTCCAACAATCCAAGTAGTTGATTGGTTGGAATGGAAATCTGGTAAGGTATGAAAGCAAATGACTTTCAGCAATTTGCTCCCAAACCCTGGAAAATGGACAAAAACTGTTGTTTGAACAAATTGTTTAGATCAAACATTTAACAAACTTGTCTACGATCATTTTCATCTGTTTTCTGGTATTTAGGAGCAAATTGCTGATCATCGGTTACTCCCATATGTTACCAGATTTTCATTCCAACCAATCAACTAGTTGGATGGTTGGACAGAAAATCTTTACGTGTGTATGCAGTTTAAGACTCACTGGGACCCCGCTTTCTAACTAGCACTAATCAAACATGTCAAGAAAAAAAGGCTGGTTTGAAGTGATTATTTACTGAACACAGTGGTGCACAGCAAGGAAAATGCTTAAACACTTTCACTGTAGCTGCTTTGTCAATGCTGTCCAATAAGAGATTTTAATCACCGGGCAGTAAGTGCTTGGTGAAAGTACTTTATATGGAACTGGGGGTAGGGACTTGAACCTGGATTGAATCCCCTCTGCACCTGCACATCAAATCTCCCTATGTGATCTATAGCTTTAAGTGGAAGTGTTAGATGCTATATATCCATAACACCAAGTCAACCAATGGAAGAAATGGCTCAATTCCCTGAAGATAACTGCTATCGCAGAACACAATCTGCAGTGGTATGTAACACATTTCTACATGTCCTTGCCACCATGTAAATTAGATTTTGGCTCATATTTTTCTGCAGTTTTCTTATTTTTCCTCTCAACTGTGTAAATGTATAATCTGGTTGACTCAGGCAGGCAGAGGGTTGAGTAGTGAAAGTTATTGTATTGACATGGGTGAATACACATATTGGGCCTGTGATTCAGAGTTGTACTGTATGCAGGGGCGCCGAGAGGGGGGGGAGTGGGTACAGATTACCCTGGCCAGGGCTTCCTGAGGGGCCCGGCAGGGGCCCGGGTCTGGCGCTGCTCCCCCCCTCACAGCAGCTCAGCACACAGCAGCCACAGCAGTCTCCTATGCCTGTGCGGGGGGAGCGATCACACTGATCGCACCCCCCCTTGCTTTGCGCCGGGCTGAGGGGGCTCAGAGCTTCCCCCCTCCCCAGTGCGCAGGGCCTGATTCACTATGGATTGCTATATAGCGTACGCATGCAGTTCAACTGCAATTGTATGTATTGTAATCCATAGCAATTGCAATGTCGCTGCACCACTACATAATGATACCTACTTTACCTACACGCACATCTGTAATGGTTAGCAATACTGTGAAAACATCAGTACAATCGAGTACCATCGAAACCTCACACACAGTTAAGGTAGGTCAGACGTTACTCAGGAATTGCTTATGGTATCACAGTGGCTAATATATATACATGCCCCTGCAATGCAGTTGAAATGCACTGGCACATCCGCGTTCGTCTGACCACCCCCCTTCACCACCCACAAATGGCACATTCTGTGAATCACTCTGAGATGGGTCTGCATAGCCTCTGCAATCACGGTCCTGATTCCAATAGCTAGTTCATGCACGCGCACTGCGATGCATACGAATGTGCAGAATGCAACAATTGGCCGATTGCGTGCATATTAGCAACTGCATTCCTTGCTGAATCAGGTCCTGTGTCAGCTGAAGGGACCCTAATGCTTATTGGGAGATGCCTCTCTCAGCAGTGCTCTCCTACATATGTATCTCAGCAGAAATGCAACCCTACTCTGAGTTGCAAGTAAGCTGGTCAGATCTGCGTGTCACGATCCGGACTAGTAAACTACTTTTTTACCTCTCCGTTGCCTATCCAGGATGGCAGAGATGTCTGTCCAGGCTGCATGCCGCGCCTGGCTGATGTTTGGGAATGCTGATTGTTCTCTGTGGCCTTCTACTTCTAACAGGCTTCTCCAGCAAGTTGACATACAGGCAGCAAGCCGGACTTCCCTCCTGAGCAGAGATATGGGGGTGGCCATCTTGGACTATGCTATGTTTCCATTCCATCCCTATAAATTACATTTGCTAACTGGCCTCTGCTGCCAGCACAATGTTGCTTTTTGCTGAAGTTACAGCTCAGTGCTTAGGGCCTGATTCAGAGCTGAACGCTCTGACCAGAGCGCTCGCTCTGAATCAGTGCCCTCCTACCTGAAAATGGAGCGTCCTCCTGGCTGCTCGCATAGCTGTGGGTGACCACCCACAACATATGCGAGTGGCCAAAAAGATGGTCGCGATGGTCAAAGACCATCGTGACCATCGGGCTTGCGACGAGACCCTGCGTAGGGTCTCGCTGCCGCTAGCCCAGGAGTGATTTTGGCTCTATCAGAGCCAAAATCACTCCCACTAGTGATGTCAGTGGGGCCGGCTTCAGACGGTAGGCGTTCCCATTGGAACGCCTCCGTCTGGCAGCCACGCCCCTGGCACACCCACCAAAAGGGGCGTGCTGTCAATCAACATCGACAGCACGCCCCCTTTGGTGCTTGACCCAGAGCGACAGAGAGCCCATTTATATCCGTGTCCCACGCATGCGCACGACGGAGCTCCCTCCGTCGTGCGCATGTGCAGTGGGGCAACATCGACCCACTTGCGAGCGTCCTTTGCTCGCGAGCGGGTCTGAATGACCCCCATAGCTAGCAGATATGCTATATCTGAATTGTCCTGTCCATCCTCTTCTGTTCTTTACCTAGTACCAGACTCCAATACCATCTGCTACAGTCTGAAGTTGCCATTGGGATTTACCTCTGTACCATCTGTCCTTATCGATCAACTGTACTAAGTATCACCATTGGTCCTTACCAATAAACTGCATTAAGTATTACCATCAGTCCTTACCGATTAACATATTATTATTCTTCAAACACTGGATCTTCATCAAATCAATTATTATTCTTCAAACATCATATCCTCATCAAATCAAATGTTATTCTTCAAACATCAGATCTTCATCTAATCATCTTATTATTCTTCAACATCGAACTCTTTTCAAATCAAGTTATGCTATTCAACATCAGACGTCTATCAAACTATTTATTCCTCAACTCAACTTAATAAATTAGACATTGTTTATTCTGTCAACGTCTTCGGGCACTTCATTCACTATTGTATCTTCATATCAATATATGAGGAGGTCCTGGTTAAAGCCACCCAAGTTTGTCCATGCTCCTCCAATCTCTCATTCAGCCTCCCACATCTGTTCCTACCCAAACCATACCTCAGGCGTGACACTGCCCAACTGGGTATTTGCATATAGTTATGGGAAAGCTGCAACCCAAATTTGAGATGTGTTTCTGAAAAGATCAGTCTATTTCAAGAGGATCTCTTGCATCCAGCATAGGTTGGTGTAAATTTGTGAGAATAGTAAGGATGACTGCTCTTAATGATGGATGTTTAGGGCAGATAATTTTCTTTGCTATTTGTGACATGGAATAGCTACAATTTTCAAGCATGTAATGTGATCACATACTATTTTTAAGTCAGGAGCAGAGTATGTGGTCATCTTGTTTCAGAATACAATCGTCAGTTGAATGTAATACCTTTGATAATTGATGTTAAATCTATGTGGTGACAGTACCCAACTACAATCTAGAGCCTTTTTCTAAATAAAGAGTAGTAGTACTGTATCTCCTGTCTATATATACTCTATACACAACTAAGGCCATCTCTCTACTTATGTGCATTGTAAGTACAGTATGTAATTCAAAGAATCCACAGTTAATACCAGAGTTTAAATCCCATTCTGTTGACATGCAGTTAAATGGTTAAACACTACAAGCTTTCTCTTACAGTACCTGTGTTATTTACTGTGTATGACTCATCTGACTCAACAACATCACATCTGTCTGTGTTACTGACTATATGACTCATTAGGCACAATAGCATCACATGTTTATTGTGTATGACTTGTCACATGCCTGCGTCACCAAACTTAAAGGTCACCCCAATTAGACTGCAGGTGCAGGATGTGATAACTTGGCTCTAGAAAAGGGTATGCATGTGGTCAATCCAGTCACTGTGTGTATTGGAGCTTCATAGTGCTGTACAGTTCTTAGCCCAAGAGTGATTACTGCCTTTTCATATTGACTGCTATTTATCTTCTATCACATATATCCTATTATCTTTACTAAAACCTTCTCCAGTTTGGAATCAATGTGTGGACTAACCTCGTTTTTCACATCTGCTATGCACCTACCAACTTGTAGGCATCTGTCTATACTTTCTTCACCTTATATATCATATATATAATATATATCAGAAACACAAGAAACACTTATGTGGTACTCCGGGACTCTCCAAACTGGTGTAAACAACCGTGTTTACCATTAATAAACATGGTTGTTTATACCAGTTTGAAGAGTCCCTGGAGTGCTGCCTGAGTGTTTCTTGTGTATCGTGTTACATCGCCCTATGTGGAGGGCACCCTTGGCAAGGTATTGGCCAACTGTGGACAGCAGAGTGCTGGTCAAATATTGTTTATATAATATATTTCATCATATTCATTACTCTCTAGCTACACTTTTCGCACTTGAAGAAAGTTTGTCTGTTTGCAACTGTGATGCTGTCTACAATGCAACAGAGAATGAATTTCAAGTCATGCATTCAGGCATTTGGCCTGCCATTATGAAGGCTACATTCTAAGGATACTACATTCCAAAGATACTGTACATAGTTAAAGTCAGAGTTTAAACTGGATTTGGACTTGATTTTGCCTCACTAATTTCTAGAATACTGCAAGATTTCAAACATTACAAACCCTGCATGCTACTACACCTTAATTCTAACCTCTATAACTTCATCTGGTAATTAGATAATTGTTTTTTATCATTCCTCCATTCTGTCTTTAAACAGTTTGAAGTATTCCTTCTCAGTTATTAATCCATATCACGTTGTACTTTTATGTGCAACACTGACTGCTTTCCATGTATCTCCATACTGCCGTGCCATGAAATACTATACATACTCTACTATCCCTCTCCTGCCCCCCTTATTTTATCCAGTATATCCACCCACTTCACTCACTGTGCTTTTTCTTTTCTGTGATATTTTCCACTTCATTTTACAGTTTTATGAACAGCTCACCTTACCCACTGAAACCTTTGCAGTGTGCCCAAGATGGCTGCCTCACCTGTTTTTTCAAAGGCAGGATGAAGAACCTCTTGGACTATTTATGCAGTAGGTCACTGTTAATTTTATCCTTATAGGTCTTATTTTTAACCATTGAATATCACACATTGTAATCAATGTAGTGCACTCAACATGACTACCTCACCTGGTACTCTATTGTGTAGAATGAACAATGCATGTTTCAGATGATTTTACAAGGACCTCCCTTATTATTATCATCTCCTCATTATATGGTATGTCATCTCTTCCAGGCACTGCTAATCTGCAGAGTTTAATCCTATGTAGTGTGCCTAAAATGGCTTCCTCACTTGGATCCTTTGTGAGTAGGATGAATAATACTTGAAACAGATGACCCAAAGTGGCTGCCGTACCTTTGTATTACTGTATATGGATGGTTTCTGTATTTTATGAATATGTAAACCTCTGTATATTGTTCATATTATATGTGAAGTGCCTTGAGTCCTATTCGATAATAGTGCTATATAAATAAAATATTATTATTATTATTATAATAATAATAATAATAATAATAATAATAATAATAATAATAATAATGAGACAGACAGTCATGCACAATCCACTATTTATATGTTATAGTTACACTCTTGGATACATTTGCAAAAGGCAGTGATTGTTTTTCTACAAATACAGTATGTATCTAGATAAATTTGTTAATTACTAGAAAATATTAAGTAGCTTATTACGTTTTTGTTAAAACACCAATAACCTAATATATAACAAATATACTGTGTACAGTATGTAAGTTTCTAACTTGAATTGAAGACTTTAGATTTGACAGTATTCTGTGGAGTAATGATTTTTCTTGGAACACTGCATACAAATCCAATTGTACATCTACTGAATAACAGATGAATGCGACTGCTTTACAAGATTACAGAATACAATTCCCCTCACCTAGATCTGCTGGTAGCAAGGTTAATAAATGATATGTACAGTAGTTGCAAACATCTTTCATTATCGGATACAATGAGGCATTCTACATGTATACTTGTAAATGTTTTATCCAGTTTTCCTTTTTTTATTATTCCAACTCTCCAGTTGACATCCAACATGCCAGATATCAATGTTCCCTTTTAAAGATTATTGACAATTTCCTGATCATGCTAATCTTATTGTGAAATCTATCAATCTACGGTACATTAAAATTTTGGAAAAACAGCAAACATTGCCAATGTCAAAGAAAAGGGAGAAGGTGTCACTTAAAATATAAGTTCAGATATAGGGGTTTATGTATCAAGCAGTGTGAAGCGCGGAGAAGTGGACCAGTGGATACATTTCCAATAGCAACCAATCAGATTCTACCTATTATTTTATAGACTGTACTTGATAAAATCTACTTCAAAGCTCATTGGTTGCTATTCGCTACTTCTCCATTGCAGGGCCACAACTATGGGGTGGGGCTAAAGGGGGCACGTGACTTGGGTGCCAGACTTGAGGGGATGTCGGGGAGAGGCTGCCGATAGGCTAGGTTGCTGCTTCTGTGGGTTTGGAGCCACATCCTGGCCTTGAGAGGCACAGAGACACTGTCAGTGTAAAGTGGTGCCAGTTGCAAGCCAACCAGTGCTCGTGGACTGGCAGTCAATCAGCAGCTGCTGCCAGTCCGTGAGCTCCAATTGGTTTGCAAGCGGAACCACATTACAATGATGGCAGTACTGACAGTTTTCCAGCATGTGGAAGCCCGTCCTGTGCCACCCTGAGCTCACCCACCACATGGCCCTGACAGGTATGAGAAGGGTGATGAGGCCTTACTGTGTCTTTATGTAAAAGAGGCCTTACTGTAACATAATATGTAAGGGGCCTTACTGTGGCATAATGTGTAAGGGGCATTCCTGTGGCATAATGTATATGGGATATAACTGTGAAATTATGTATATGGGGCATTACTGAGGCATAAATGTATAAGGAGCATTACCGTGGCATAATGTGTAAGGGCCCTTACTGTGGCTTAATGTATAAGGGGCATTACTGTGGCAGAATGTGTTGTAACAGGCAATACTGTGTTGCATAATGTGTTGTAAGGGGCATTACTGTGGCATAATGTGTTATAAGGGGAATTACTGTGAGGCATAATGTGTTGTAAGGGGCATTACTGTGGCATAATGTGCTATAATGGTCATTAATATATGGCATAATGTGTTATAAGGGGCATTACTGTGTCATAAAACCACACACCCTTTTTTTCCTCTATGTTGTATTTTTTAGGGGGGTGCCAAATTATGGCCTAGCCCTGGGTGACAAAAATCCTAGTTTTGGCCCTGTCCACTGGTCCACATCACCTAGCTTTTCACTGCTTGATACATAAACCCCATATAATGAAACAATTTTTTTAACCACAGATGGCAAATTGTTTAATACTTAAACCAGGCAGACACCTCCTGCTCTGCAAAAGAATATTTAACTGCTATACTATCACAGCAACCAATGCCTGATTCCAGAGGAAGCAAGTAATTTTCTGCAGCCCCTCTATGCAGAGCTGTGAGAAGGAAGGTTTCCTCCTTATACACACACCTGTGGGCCCCATATGAGCTGCACCCTTGCTACCATGAAAGTTCAATGGCCACTTGTGAGTCAAAATGAATTTTACTCTGCTGGAAATCATGTCATTAAATACATGATTTTGTTTACTACTGTGGCTCTATATGCAAATATGTGAGTGCATATCTTATGCTGCTGAATATATGATTAACTTATGGTTCTCAATGCATGTGTAACTACTAATAGTTTTATGTACTGTAGTCAATGTATTTGCTATAATCAAATACAATACAGCTCAATTTAACTAGTAGTGTGGAATTTCTCAGTCTCTCATAGTAACCAATACACAATACAGACAGCACTTCAATGAATGATATGCAACACACAGAATATACTGTATAATTATACTATCCAGAGAGCATTCTAATGACTTCTATAAAACACATACAATAATATACCGTACAAAGAAAATTGTACTGATCTTTATAAAATACTTATAGCATTCTAGTGACTGTATAAAATACAGAGAGCCTCTTAATGTACATTCCTTGAACCCTCAATCTTCCACTTGTCACAAATTGTGCATCCTCAACATATACCATGTTACACATTGTGCATCCTAACCCACCCCTTAATCACATATTGTGCCCTGCCCAACTCAACCTGTGTGACACATTTTGCCCCACCCAACTTACCTTCTGTAACACATTGACCTGCCCAAATAACACCATGTAACACATTGTGCCACGCCCAATCCCTCTGTGTCATACACTGTGCCCTGCCTAACCTATCTCATGTCACACATTGTGCCCAACCCAAAACATCCTATGTCATACATTGTGTCCTGCCCAACTCACCCTGTCACACAATTGTGCCCCACCCAACCAATCCAGTGTCACACAATTGTACCATGCTTAACCAACCCCATGTCTAATATTTGTGCCCCATTGAACCCACCCTGTATCATGCAATGGTGCTCTACCCAACCAACACTGTGACTGGACCATCCGGCCCCATGGTATACAGCCTCACCCAACCCACTCTGTGTCATGCATTGTGCACTGCCCAATCCATCCCATGTCACACATTGTACCATGCCCAACCCATCCCATGTCAAACATTGTGCCCCTCTCCAACTCCAGATATTATTTTGTTTGATGTCCTTTGGAGGAGTGGGGATGATCAAAACTCTCATACAGTCTAATATAGGATGGAACATATGCCAGGCCTGCCCCCAGCCTATGAACAACAAAACTTTGCTGCCATAGTTGCACCAACATTGGGATACACATTGTCTCATTCATTGACTGCATTGCCACACCAAAGAAAAGCACTATGGTTTGCAATACACTATTCTGCATCCACATACCATACTATTACCCAAAACTGTACTAATACCCAAATTATGCCCTCACATATACTATTTTGACAGCAACATTTGCTGTGACAAATCCTACAATAATAGTGCTGAAATTACAAATACTACAGTGTTACCAAAATACCCCATGGTATACAGTAAAAACACCTCACAATTCTGATACCCATATCATTCTGACACCTAGTCAAATATCTTTTACTTAAAGCTAAACTATGCCTCTATGCTATCTTTGGATTGAGGACTTTTACCCATACTTGCCAAGTTTCTGGCTGCTCCTTCCGGGAGGGAACAGCAAGATCGGCAGGATAGGGGGCATGACTGTGACAAGAAGGAGTGGCCAGGTGCGTGATGGGCATTTGTGGGGGTGGTGGGGGTGGGGCCATGTGATTGCATCATCTTGGCCCAGCCTCCGCTTCACAATGCCGATAATACAGGCATTGTGGAGCAGGGTGCTGGACCAAAATGACGCGATTTAGTGTGAATTGCATCACCGGCCCCACTGCGAGGGTTTAACTATTAATCACGGGGGTGTTTGGGGGGATCGGCGGCTGTTGGGAGGCTTGCCTGCCTTTCCAGGGGGCCGGGAGCTGCACACAATTTTTGGGAGCACCCCCAAAAAATTGGGATAGGTAGGCAAGCCTGCTTTTGCTGTTAGCAACAACACCTTAACATTACATAATATAAACAACATAACCGAATAATATGCATATAGAGACATGTCTATATCTAATTTATTGAAAAACAAATGGAAAATAGTAGCTTTGGAAAATATGGTACTGTAGCAACAAATTGAACACAATACATATGCCACAGCCAGAGTTGCACAAGTATATGTTCCCTTTTTGGTTGTGACATTAGTGTAACTCTCATCAATACTCTGCAACCTCTAGCTGCATCACATGTATCTGCTGATGTTAATGCTTATCTGTTACAGCAATAAAACAACAGCAGTTAACTACAGCTCACCACCAAACAAACCTCACACCTCATAATAAAATGGATTTCTCAGAAACAAATGAATACCTTTCACACTCAGATGCATGCATTTTGGTCTATTCAGCTATACATAATAAAAATACATGTACCTGTGTTTGAACAAATGAGACAGATAAATTCACCTCTTACTGGTCAACTTCCATTATGCAACACTGAACTGAGTACGCCAAACTAATATATGCACCATATTGACCACACAATCACCATCTGGGAAAATATTCCTCAATTCTGTAAAATCCCACTGATCTGAAGAATTAAACTATCTAATGACCTCCTTCCTAAATCACGTTCATCCAAATGCACCACCAGCCATTTTATACAACCCTATTTTTCAGCAGCTGCATACACATAAGGAAATAAATCATCCCAACAAATTCCATGCCTTCCCAGTAAACACATATAGAACAAAGTCCAATAGACATGCCCCACAAACCATACCACTTGAGACTCTTATTTTTGGCTGCTAGGCAGTGGCAGGCTGGGCTGGGGGGCAGGGTGCCATGTGCCCCCCGGGCCGCAGCACCATGCGGACCACTAGCCGTGGGCAGTATGTGTCTCTGTGACACAGGCTGCACCGCACGTGTAGCGCTGACCAGACGGAGTTCGGTCAGCACTACACAGTGACTAACACGCAGCCACCAGCACTGGCAGCTGTGTGTTTGTTTTGCGTGGCAGCCAAGGAGAGTTTGTCAGACTCTCACTGACTGCCACTACGCCCACTGCAGGAGCCACTCCATCTTCCGGCTCCTGCAGTGAGTAATGGGAGAGACGTCATGACGTCTCTCCCATAATGCAGGGTGGCCCAGCCCGGGAGGACGATCAGAGGAGCGGATGGCGGCGGGAGCGGGCATTCAGGTGTTTTTTTTTTCTATTACATGTGGCACTACAAGCGGGAGAGCACTACTGGGGGCACTAAAAGGGGGAGAGCACTACTGGGGGCAATACAAGGGGGAGAGCACTACTGAGGGCACTACAAGGGGGAGAGCACTACTGGGGGCACTACAGGGGGGATAGCACTACTGGGGGCACTACAAGGGGGGAACTACTACTGGGGGAACTACAAGGGGGAGAGCACTACTGGGGGCACTACAAGGGAGAGAGCACTACTGGGGGCACTACAGGGGGGAGAGCACTACTGGGGGCACAACAAGGGGGGAACTACTACTGGGGGAACTACAAGGGGGAGAGCACTACTGGGGGCACTACAAGGGGGAGAGCACTACTGGGGGCACTGCAAGGGGGAGAGCACTACTGGGGGCACTACAAGGGGGAGAGCACTACAAGGGGGAGAGCACTACTGGGGGCAGTACAAGGGGGGATTACTACGGGGGTCACTATAGGGGGGGGACTACTACAGGTGGGCACTACAAGGGGGGCTTCTACTGGGGGCACTACAAGGGGGAGACTACTACTGGGAGCACTAAAAGGGGTGTACCACTACTGGGGGCACTATGTAAGGGGCTTACTACTGGGGGCACAATTTTTACTTGACATTATTTCCATTTGGACCCACCTCCTCCTCCCTGGAACACTTGAGTGGGGGGGGCGCCATAGCA